>JARFJB010001736.1:375000-1020000 GCA_036346205.1 Vesta saturnalis | reverse complement strand
ATAATGCTGTATTGAAGCTTGTACACTTATTTTCTTAAATCTAAGAAAAAAATGTATGACATTATAAGCGATAAAGGGACGTTTACTTACCAAGCACGATCTGAATTCATTTGAGAAACTGATATCCGCCACATTCTGATAATTATAATGTAAGTATATAAAAAATTGATGCAATGAATACCATATCATTAAAATGCAACATCACAATCTCTTTCTGTAATATCTAAAAATAAAGTTTAAGATGACCAGAAAATAAGAATTTCACTTACCCTGGTAGTAAAGTTAATATAATTATTTCGTTTTAACAAAATATCACTCTATTAGGATGTTATTTTGTGATAGGAAACTGATATCCGCTCCATTCAGATCATTTTAATAAAAGTACATAAACATTTTTTTCGCAACACAATTACCACATCACTAAAATGCAGCATCACAATCTCTGTAATACCTAAAAATAAAACGGTTAAGGTGACAAGAAAAATAAACGTACTTACGAAGCAACTATTTCACTTTTTTTAGTAAAATATTACTAAATACTATAAAAATCTTATTATATCAAAAGTTGCCGACAGAATGATTAAAATATTGAAATAGGAAACTGATATCCGGCCCATACTGATAATTACAATGTAAGTAACGAATACCATATCGTTCAAATGCAGCATCACAGTCTTTCTATAATATCTAAAAATAAATAAATATTAAGATGCTAAGGAAAAATAAACACACTTAGAAGGTAAAATTAATACTATTATTTCGTATTAGCAAAATATCACTCTATTAAGATGCTGTTTTGAGATAGGAAACTGTTATCCGATCCATTCAGATAATTTTAATGTAAGTGCATACAAAATTTTTTACAGCAACGAATACCATATCGTTAAATGCAACGGCACAATCTCTTTCTACAATATCTAAAATAAATAAAGTTTAAAGATGACAAGGAAAAATAAATACACTTACCGTGGTAAAACTTTTTAGTAAAAGATATTACTAAATACTGTATAAAGATCTCATAATATGAAAAGTTGGCGACAGAATGATTAAAACATTGAGGTAGGAAACTGGTATCCGGTCCATACTGATAATATGAAATATTGACTAAATGTAAATAACGAATCGTTAAAATGCAGCATCACAAGAAGATGGTAAGGAAAAAATAAATACACTTACCAAGGTAAAATTCGTGCAATTATTGCGCATTATAGTAAAATATTGTTCATTACTTTTATAAAGGTGTCATTATAACAAAAGTTGACGACAGAATGATTAAAACAAGATCATGCGAGTTTTATCTTACAAACCGCAAGATAGGGTAATATTAAAAAAATAAAAACCTTGCTATTTTCATACAAAAACATGATACATCACAATTGAAAGTTGTAGAAGATTGATACAAATTGTTGTTAAATTGAAGAAAATGTATAACACAATGTAAAACATAAAATTTAGTACTCGATACAATAGTGATTATGTGTTCGATACATTTAACAATTTCACATTAATAAAATAAATTAAAAACGCATAATATAATTAGAGTATCGACTATAATAATCAATATTGACCTTTATCGTGTAATAATTCTAGAAGATACATCTAATCCATAGATATCGGTTATGCTTGTCTAGAATTGAAGAATGCTATTATATAACGCCTGATGCTTAAATAAATTACGACGTATAATCAATATTGTATCGATTATAATAATCAATTCTTATTCATTACAGGATTGGTGTAAATGATAGATGATAGAAGCATTAGAAGATAGGTGTTGGATGATAGAACATAAATTATTAAGTATAGAAGCATTGGAGGTTGATAATTTCACTCAAAAACATAATACGTCCTAATAAAAATTCTAGAACGTTAGTAAAATTTATAAAACAATGCAAAAAATGAAATTTAGTACTCGATACAATATTGATAATGTGTTCGATACATTCAACAATTTCCCATTAATAAAATAATTTAAAAACGCATAATAATTAGAGTATCGATTACAATAATCAATACTTAACTCTTATCGCGTAATAATTCTAGAAGACACATCTAATCTCTAGAACATAAAATATAAAATTGCTGTTAAATCAAAGTAAAATTTACAAATCTATGTAAAAGATAAAATTTAGTACTCGATACAATATTGATTATGTGTTCGATACATTTAACAATTTCCCATTACAATAAAATATATTAAAAACGCATAATATAATTAAAGTATCGATTAAAATAATCAATACTTATCTCTTATCGCGTAATAATTCTAGAAGACACATCTAATCCATTGATATCAGCTATGCTTGTAAACAACTGAGAAATGCTATTTTATAACGCCTGATTCTTAAGTAAATTAAGACGTGTAATCAATATTGTATCGATTACAAAAATCAATTCTTATTCATGAGAGGATTGGTGTAAATAATAGATGATAGAAGTATTAGAGGATTTCTGTTGATTGATTAAGTATAGAAGTATTGGAGGCTTGGTGTTGACAGAAAGTAAATGGTAGAGAACAGAGACATTAGAGGGTTCATGTTGAATGATAAAACGTAAATGATAGAAGCATTGGAGTATTCCTGTTGAGTGACGGCACAGGAATGATTGGGGATAGAATCATTAAGGGATTGGAGTTGAATGATAGAGCAAAGAAGCATTAGAGGATTGGTGTTGAATTATAGAGAATGGAAACATAAGCGGATTCACTTTGAATGATAGAACGTAAATGATAGAGTGTAAAAGCATTAGAGGATTGGTGTTGAATGATTGAACGTAAATGATTGATGATAGAAGCATTAGAGGATTGGTGTTGAACATTGAATGTATCGATGATAGAAGCATCAGAGGATAGATGTGGAATGGAAGAACGTAAATGATAGAGGGGAGAAGCATTAGACGATCCGTCTTAAATTATAGAATCGATGATAAATGATAGAATCATTAGATGAATGATGTTGAGCGATAGAACGTAAATGATAGAGGTAGAAGTATTAGAGGATTGGTGTTGAATGATAGAATCGATAATAGATGATAGAAGCATTAGTGGATTCGTGTTGAATTATAGAGGACAGAAGCATGTTGTATGGTAGAACGTAAATGAGAGCAGATACATGAATTAGAGGATTGGTGCGAATGGTAGAACATAAATGGTAGATGATAGAAGCATTAGAGTATTGGTGTTGAATGATGGAGGACAGAAGCATATTGAATGGTAGAACGTAAATGATAGAGGATAAACGCATCAGAGAATTGGTGTTGTAAATTGAATAGATGGATGATAGAAGCATTTTAACGTAAATGACAGAGGATACAAGCATTTAAAGATTGATACTGAAATTTGAATGGATCGAATATATAAGATACAAGGAACTGAATTGACCATTGGTTTTGAATGATGGAACGTAAATGATAGAGGATAGATGCATTAGAGCACCGGCGTTGAATGATAGAATCGATGATAGAGGATACAGGAATCTGAGGATGCATGTTGAATGATAGAGCGTAAATGATAGAGATTAGAAGCATTAGAGGATTGGTGTTGCAAATTGAATGGATCGATTATAGAAGCGGTAGAGTGTTGGAGTGGAATGTTAGAATATAAATAATATGTAATCGAAGATAGGTGATAGAAACATTATGGGATTGGAGTTGAATGATAGAGCATAAATGATAAAAGTGTCAGAAGGTTAGCGTTTGGATGTTAAAACATAAATGATATAAAATCAATGATAGATGATAGAAGCAATCCTGCATTACTTGTGAGCAAAGAGACAAATACATCGAAGATTGTTTAAACAGCGAGGGTGACTATCTTGTATTCGTTAACCGTCAAGTTTCGAAACGATCAGCCATGATATCTGTTGTGTCCGTGTGCGTGTATGAGTGCGTGTGGAAGTGCGTGCGTGCGTGGGCGTGCGTGTGTGTGTGTGTGTGTCTGTGTGTGTGTGTGTGTGTGTGTGTGTGTGTGTGTGTGTGTGTGTGTGTGTGTGTGTGTGTGTGTGTGTGTGTGTGTGTGTGTGTGTGTGTGTGTGTGTGTGTGTGTGTGTGTGTGTGTGTGTGTGTGTGTGTGTGTGTGTGTGTGTGTGTGCGTGTGTGTGTGTGTGTGTGTGTGTGTGTGTGTGTGTGTGTGTGTGTGTGTGTGTGTGTGTGTGTGTGTGTGTGTGTGTGTGTGTGGTGTGTGTGTGTGTGTGTGTGGTGTGTGTGTGTGTGTGGTGTGTGTGTGTGTGTGCGTGCGTGTTGTGTGTATGTATGTGTGTGTGTGTGTGTGTATGTGTATGTGTATGTGTGTGTGTGTGTGTACGTGGGTGTGTGTGTTTGTGCTGGTGTGTGCGTGTTTTTGTGAGTGGGCGTGTGAGTGTGTGCGTGTGCACATGCGTGTGTGCGTGCGTGTGTGCGTGTGTGTGTGTGTGTGTGCGTGTACATGCATGTACGTGCGTGCACGTGCGTGTACGTGCGTGTGCGTACGTGTGCCGGTGTGCGTGTGCGTGCGTGTGTGTGTGAGTGTTGTGTATGTGTGTGTGTGTGTGTGTGTGTGTGAGTGTCGTATGTGTGTCCGTGTGTGTGTGTGTGTGTTGTGTGTGTGTGTGTGTGTGTGTGTGTGTGTGTGTGTGTGTGTGTGTGTGTGGTGTGTGTGTGTTTGTATGTGTGTATCCGTGTGTGCAAAGATATACATATACTTCCATATAGATCACATTACAACATTTTGCCAAGTTTCGCCAAGACCAGCCATGATGTCTGTCGCGTCCGTGTGCGTGTACGAGTGCGTGTGAGTGTGCTTGCGTGCGCGGGCGTGCGAGTGCGTCTGTGTGTATGATTGTATGTGTGTGTGTGTGTATGTTTGTTTGTTTGTTTGTGTGTGTAGGTGTGTGTGTGTGTAGGTGTGTGTGTGTGTGTGTGTGTGAGAGAGAGTATGTGGGTTTGTGTGCGTATGTGTCTGTGTGTGTCTTTATGTGTGTGTGTGTGTGTGTGTGTGTGTGTGTGTGGTGTGTGTGTGTGCGTGGTTTGTGTGTGTGTGTGTGTGGTGTGTGTGTGTGTGTGTGTGTGTGTGTGTGTGTTGTGTGTGCTGTGCGTGTGTGTGTGTGTATGTGTATGTGTGTGTGTCTGTGCGGGTGTGTGAGTGTGTAGTGTGTGTGTGAGTGTGTGTGAGAGTCGTGTGTGTGTGTGCGTGTGTGTGCGTGTGCATGCGTATGTGCGTGTGTATGTTCGTGCGTGTATGCGTGCGTATGTGCTATAACGGGTTTTCGGTAGTGGCAAGTAAAGCTTGCCCTCAACGAAATCCAGCACAAAATTAAGCCTCGTTTGGAAATGTATTTATTAGTTGTACTTATACGTTACGGTATTTTTTTATTATTGCAAAGTCAACTCCGGGGCGGTAGACCAAGAACGGGTTCTTCGTCACAGGGGTTGCAGCGGATTAAACGGATTCGGGTGCCACCCAAAGATTATCTACTGTCCAAGCGGTCTTTGGGTCCACTCCTGAACTTGGGCGGTTTCCAAACGGCTACCTCGGGTTACCCAGTGGAGGATAAATTCTGGGTTGAATCCTCACGGTCGAAAAGGTATCTAAAACTTAATTAATCCGGACGGAAGGCGGATACGGTGGACAAAGGTCACAGGTCCCCTTGACAAACAAAATTCCTTCACCAATGATGGATGAAAATGAATGATTCTTAATAAATGTTAACTCTATGAATTTATTTAAATTTCACTAATTACGGAGCTAGTCTTTATTAAGTTTAATTTAATTAACTAATTCTTAAACCACTCTTTACCTCATCGATTGAAAATAATGCAATTTTTCGCTACGTCTGCAATAAGAATGTAGGAAAAGATGATAATTTTTGTGAAAGCACTAACGTATATAGACTACGACATTTAAAAGTGGGGAACGGCTGGAAATTCCATAATTTTAACAATGAGGCGACAGCGCAACAAATTGTTTTAATTAATATTAAATCAATCAATGGGCTAGTATTTATTTCAACGGACTAAAACTATTATTTGTAAAATCACAAAGCGATTGATATAAAATTCGGCCAATTTCGATTAATAAAAATACTTATTCTATCTAACGGTTTAATTAATAATTAGTAACACTTCTATCAACTTAAAATCATGGAATTCCAGAAGCTGATTACTCTTTAACACATCTGTCGGTGTTCGCATTATTTAAAATACATAAAATTGTACACAATAGTAAAAGATTACATTCCTTTCATTGTAGTTGAAATTTATAGAAAGTATTTGAGATTTAACTTTACTCATTTATATCAAAACTAATATTTAACAATCCAATTTTTACTAAGTTAATTAATCTATGAGGACGGTGTTAATTATTGCTTGTTTATTTATTATTAACGGTTGTTTATAGTACTTGATACGTTTTAATTTCGAAAGAAAGAAACATTTCTATTTCCAATTAATGGCTATCTTTAAATTTTCTTCTTATCAATATTCAACGGTTCCTAATTAATTATTTTACGGACTTAATTATAGTTTGTTATTAGTGAAGTAAAACGAAAAAAAACTAATCTTCACAGTGCGTGTTTTTGTGCGTGTGTATGCGCGTGTACGCGCGCGTGTGTGTGCATGTGCGTGTGTGTGCGTGTGTACGTGCGTATGCCTGTGTGCGTTGTATGAGTGTTGTGTGTATGTGTGTATGTGTGTGCGTGTGTGTGTCTGTGTGTGTGTGTGTGGGGGGGGGGGGGTGTTTGTGTGTTTGTGTGTGTGTATGTGTGTATGTGTGTGTGTGTGTGTGTGTGTGTGTGTGTGTGTGTGTGTGTGTGTGTGTGTGTGTGTGTGTGTGTGTGTGTGTGTGTGTGTGTGTTTTTTTGTGTGTGTATGTGTATGTGTATGTGTTGTGTGTGTGTGTGTGTGTGTGTGTGTGTTTGTGTGTGTGTGTGTGTGTATGTGTGTGTGTGCGTGTATCTGTGTGTGCAAAGATATAAATATACTTGCATGTAGATCATTTTACAACGTTTTGCCAAGTTTCGTCAAGATCAGCCATGACGTCTGTCGTGTCCGTGTGCGTGTACGAGTGAGTGTGCGAGTGCGTGCGTGCGCGGGTTTGGATACAAGCGGAAGTTTTTCGATAAATGCTTATCCTAGGAGAATTCGTTGTTATTTTGCACCGTTAAGGTTCGTATTACGGGTATCTAACCGTTTAAAAATTATTGTTTCAAGAGTTAGAATAAGGCGATGCTGTTATGGAATCTAACAAATTCTAATGACAACATTTTTGTGATTAAACTGCAGAACTAGAACCAACGAACGTCCCTAGAATGATTAAATGTACTAACGGTAATTTTTAACTACACTAAAATGATGAGAATTGTATAACCAGAATTTTGAAAGATATATAGGTATAAGTGTGCCGCTACATTTCCCTTCTTTAAGTTATAATAGAATGTATAACATTTATAAGAAATGAAGAACAAAAATGCGAATAATAAAATAAATTTTATCGGAACTATACATTCTAATTCGTTCAGATTCAAAAATTACAAGTATAAACAATAAAATGGACCATATAGAATTCGGATGAAACACGGCATTATTTGCTGTGCCCACGGTTAAAACCTTAAGACAGCCCCATGTCTGTAGCCTGTATGTCTGTGTGTCTGTACGTCTGAATGTCTGTACGTCTGAATGTCTGTACGTCTGTATGTCTGTATGTCTGTACGTCTGTACGTCTGTACGTATGTACGTCTGTACATCTGTACGTCTGTACGTCTGTACGTCTGTACGTCTGTACGTCTGTACGTCTGTACGTCTGTACGTATGTAAGTATGTACGTCTGTAGGTCTTACGCCTGTACGTCTTTGCGTCTGTGCGTCTGTGCGTCAGTGCGTCTATGCGTCTGTGCGACTGTGCGTCTGTACGTCTGTACGTCTGTACGTCTTATGTCTGTATGTCTGTATGTCTGTACGTCTGTACGTCTGTACGTCTGTACGTCTGTACGTCTGTACGTCTGTACGTCTGTACGTCTGTACGTCTGTACGTCTGTACGTCTGTACGTCTGTACGTCTGTACGTCTGTACGTCTGTACGTCTGTACGTCTGTACGTCTGTACGCCTTTACGCCTGTACGTCTGTACGTCTGTACGTCTGTACGTCTGTACGTCTGTACGTCTGTACGTCTGTACGTCTGTATGTCTGTATGTCTGTATGTCTGTATGTCTGTACGTCTGTACGTCTGTATGTCTGTATGTCTGTATGTCTGTATGTCTGTATGTCTGTATGTCTGTATGTCTGTATGTCTGTATGTCTGTATGTCTGTATGTCTGTATGTCTGTATGTCTGTATGTCTGTATGTCTGTATGTCTGTATGTCTGTATGTCTGTATGTCTGTATGTCTGTATGTCTGTATGTCTGTATGTCTGTATGTCTGTATGTCTGTATGTCTGTATTTCTGTATGTCTGTATGTCTGTATGTCTATGTCTGTATGCAATTTTTTGATATGACGAGTAATTTAGCGGCAAAAAAGTTCCTAAGGTAGAATTGTTAGTTCAAATTTTTTTATTATCTGAATAACGATTAATTTTATAAGAAAAAGTGTAGAGATATTTTTTAAAGAAAATTTAATCTTTATTTATTTAATCTATATTTTTATAGAAACGGGCGGCTTTGGAATTTTTTTTCGTTAACATGTATTTATGTCTATTAATCCCTATCTGCCATGAAGTATTAAATGTCATTCTGCTATAGATTATTGTGTTTGTTTTTACAATATTGCCTGTTTTCATTATTAACGTATAAAAAAAAGAAGTTGAATAATTATCCTAAAAAATTCTTATTAAAATTATTTCATTTCTTTTGTAGGGTGGAAGGTCGTGTGGTTTACCACACCAGATATTTATAAAAAGTTTATTAAGTATAATTTTTTTTTATTTATCAGCGTCTTCCCATAAAGGTAAAGAATAAGTATACTTTATAAACTTATTCGATTACTTTTTATAAAAATCAGCAGCTTGTGCCTCGAATATTAAAACCGTTTTGAAGGTGCTGAGTATTGTTTTCTTATGTTGAATCACTTTTGTTATTAACACCAATATTAATACCGAGTATAGTTACATTATATAAGAACTTATCTCAACAGGTTTTTTTTTATTTGTTTTCAGATATGTACTCTGATATCAATATCAATCAAGATTATGATTTTTGAAAATTTCAATATTGTGTAAGTATGAAATTTGAAGTTTGACGAAAAATGTTTAATGTGAGGGGCGGTGAGGAAACACTGATGAATATAAATAAAATTAATTATGCTGCTACTGCTCAACCACGTAATTAAGAAAATGCCACTCTTGAGATATTAGTAATACATTCCTATCGATATGAACTATGTTAGTTTTACATAATAATGTATTTCATAAGACCGATTTATTTACCAAAAAATACCTAAAAAACATGTTCAATAACGAAAACAAGCAGATTTAATTAGGTTAATGATTTATTTTTCACCTTCATTATGAATTAGAAATATCAATGTAGATGTCGCTCGCTTAGGGAATATCGAATTTTGGCCCCATTTTTAAAATATGGTTTACGCAATTCGCTAATCGGAGCATTAAAATAGTGTCATCCTTTATAATCATCGTATTATATCCGTTTTTCGCGATTAGTGATCTTCAATAGCACTCGTTATTTGCGATTTAGGAAATGGTTAATCACATTCCAATATGTAAACAAAGTCAAGGTAAAATATGTATTGGTATACAAGAAAATTATTATTCATAGCGTTATGCAATTAAATTGCCAACCTTGAGGCCTATGAATTTGTTGTAAAAAACCACTACAAGGTTATAATCTCCTTTCACATATTCAAATATAATAGCTTATGTCCAAGATTTTACGAGTTGTAAAGATGCTATCGGTAAGGTTTGTACTTATCGGGGTTCTTATCGGTGCGGCCGCCGTGATTATTTACGCTGTTGATAATGATAACACCAAAAATACAAAACATTTAAAATTAGTACACTTTGTAAGTATGAATAAAAAGAAACCTGTATAAAAAATTTTAAACACAAATTTGTAGATTTTCCGGCATGGGGTAAGAACACCGGCCGATACTTATCCTAAAGATCCGCATATTAGTGCTACTTTATATCCAGCCGGATGGGGGCAAATTACAAATGTAAGAATTTCTGAATTTGACGAATTTTGAACTATGCAAAAAAAGTTTAATCTATTGATTATTCAAAAAATTGGCTTTACCAACCTTATTCACTACCTCTATTTAATACATTAAAAGATATAGTTTAGTCACCACACTTTAAAAGAATTTTCAACGTTTTTAGGAAGGAAAAGCAAATTTGTACGAGCACGGTCTTTATCTCAGAAAACGATATGATGAATTTTTGGGAGATTTTTACTCACCAAATACATATTACGTACAAACAACAGATGTGGACAGGACAAAAGTCTCAGCTCAATGCATAAATGCAGGACTGTGGCCACCGAATTCTGTCCAAAAATGGGGAAAGCTTGATTGGCTCCCAATTCCAACAAATTCTGAACCACTAAACACAGATAATGTACTTAATACAACCATTTAAACTAATATTAACGCGATTCTTCCATAGCTGTTACTTGTAAGACGACCATGTCCAAAATATCACTTAGAATTACAGCGAATCCTAAACACACCTGAGATAACATCTAGATTAAAAGCTGAACATGATTTGTTCGGTAATTTAACTAAGCACACTGGCAAAGAAATCAAAGATTTCGAAGATGTGCAAGATATATTCACTACATTAATGTCAGAGGTAAGTGCACAAAGTTGAAACAACCAATGAAATTGCTCTTTTAGGAAGCTTATGGATTGGAATTACCAGCATGGACCAAAGAATTTTATCCTAAACGAATGTTGAACTCAACAATTTTCAGTTATGTACTAAACGCATACAATAACCAACTGAATAGGTTAAAGGGCGGAGTGATGTTAAAAAAACTGATAGGAGATTGGAAAGCGGCCGTGACCGATAATAAACACAAAGCCTTTCTATACATCGGACACGATTCAACCATTGTTAACATCCTCAGTACGTTAAAAGTATGGGATCCCCAAATACCTGGTTTTGGTATTAATACATTATTAGAATTCTCATATAACGAAACGCTAAATCAACATGGCATTGAGGTAAGCGATGAAAAATCCATGCTAAACGTCTCTACACTAACGACAAAACGTTATAGCATTGTGGATTGGTGAAACAAATGAAAAATTTTGAATAAAGTCAGAAATAATAGACAGTATGTGAATGAGTAGTAATGATGGGTGATACTAACATTGACATTTCAAATAGCACCAATATGTAAAATGTTAATTTTTTATTTGCAGATATTTTTACGTAACTCCACAAATATCTGGGATACTCCTCATCAGTTAAAGATACCAGGATGTGAACGATTCTGTCCACTTGAAAAATTAATACAGCTAACGGAAGAAGTCGTGCCTGTTAATTGGGAGGAAGAGTGTAAAGTTGAAGATCCTAATTTTACTCCACCACCATTACGTGGACCATAATTGTTTTTGTAAATACGGAACTTGAATTTTATTTTTGAATAATAAACTTTAATAACATTGAACTCTCCTATTTTAAACAAGCTTATAAGTTGATAGCTATTAAGTAATTACAAAAATTTTAAAATAATAAAATTTTGAGAATTTTTTTCGATACAATTAATTTCCAGGGGATAGCGTTTAATTTGAAACTGTATGTAAACAAAATAGATTTAGAACAAGGCTTAGAAAATTCTAATTTCTCAACAAAATTGTGTAATAAAACTTATCTAAATGTTAAAAACTAATGATAATGTATGTATATACATGAGTATTAACTAAGTTAAATAAAACCATGATCTTATGGTTAATAGCATGTGTGTTGGTGGTAATTGCAGGACAACAGCCTTGGGGTCCTAATCCTAAAAGACCCTACAGATCACCACAATCAAACAGGCCACCATGGAATCCTAATCCACAGCCAAAAAAACAACTAAAATTACTACATTTCGTAGGCTTTCCTAAAATATCTGTGCATCATCACCAATAATTTGATTTTAGATTTACAGGCATGGAATCCGCACACCTGCACACACATATCCAAATGATCCGTATTTCAATAATGATTTTTACCCTAATGGTTGGGGTCAGCTCACAAATGTAAGTAGGGGAGACCGGGGCTCGTTGAAACATTTTTTTCTTTTTTACACAACATTCTGGATTATGTGGATAGGTAAAATTTTTATAGTGCTTACAGTAAATTAGCTCCAGGGTTACTAAAACTGATACAATTTTTTAATAAACAGTGTATTTTTGACAAGAAAATAGGAAAATCAAAACTCACATTGTTTCAAAGTGCCCCAGGCTACGGGTAGGTTGAAACATAGCCTGGGGTACATTGAAACAAGTGGTATTTAAGCCGTAGAACTCTTGAGACTACTAGATTAAGTCGAAACAAACCTTTATTTATCAAAAACAAATACAACTTATGTTTTACAGTGAACAGAAAACTTATTATTCATTACACCTAACAATTGGTGTAGCATACAAAGCAATAATATGAGACTGTCTAAATCATTAAAAAGAATTTCAAATTTAAAATAAGACTGCTGTCTTTTTGTTTGGCCAAATAAAGTAGGCTTTGGTAAAGTCATTTTGACATTTTCATTTTCAATAAATGATAGGTCCGGTGCAATTGGAAAAACAAAAGCATCTCTGACTTTTTCACTTTTTCGTAAAAATGAAACTTCAGAGCCATCTTCTAATTTACACAAAACCTTAGCTACATAATAGACTGCTGCCTCGAACTTAACAAGTATAAAATCGTTCACCTCATAATGACTGTTTAATTCTTCTAAAGTTGACTCATCTTCTTCTACTTGAGGCCAATCTGCTTCTTCCTCACTTTCCAACACCATATCCACACTGGAACCTCATCTTCTTTCATCTACTTAGCCTTATTTTCGCTTCTGCCATCTTTTCGACTTTCAACACCTATTCTTCTTCAAAATTCGCATCATTTTAATTTCAAGTGTGACCATCTATTCTCAATTTCATTCCAGGGTGTCGGTTGCTACAATGCTTCTGGCTTTTCTTCTTGATTCTCATCTTCCACCTTTACGGGGACCAGCTTTCGCAAACCCCCGAATATGTTCAGGCGACACAAACTCTATAATGTGATTTCTTCCGCTGCTTGCTTCTGCGTCTTTTTCATAGCTTGTTGATGCGTTTCTTTCATTGCTTGGTGTTACGTATTTTTTATTGCTTGTTTTTGAGTCTTTTTCATTGCCTACTGATACGCCTTCCTTACTGCTTGCTTGGTTACCATTTTCACTGCGAGGTGCATCTATTTCACTGCCTATCATTGCTTCCCTTTCATCACTCATTGTTATGCTACTATCATTTTTGTTAGCTGGTTCCGGCCTGTTAGGTACCTCACCTATTTTATAGTCATCTTCGGTAAAAATATCTCTATTAAAAGGATAGATTTCGGTTTTCTTAAACCTATTTATGATATTAGATGGAGACATTGCACGTTGATGAGCTATGCGTACACATCCAGCGATGTCATATATTGTTATTGCGGAATGGGACAAGTGGCCGCCGCCTACTGGCCGCTGCCGAATGGCCGCGGCCAACTGACCGCCGGTACAACTGGCCGCTGGGACAACTGGCCGCTGGGAGAACTGGCCGTCGAGACAAGTTACCGCCGGGACAAGTGGTCGTCGCGTCGCTGTAAGTAGGTACAACTTGACCTCAAATAAATAAATGGCTAATTTCATTTATTGAAAACAAACAAACTGATAGTGAAGTAATAACTCTAATAAAATACAAAGTGGATAAATCTACAATATTCGACTATAGGAAGTTACTTGAAAATCTTCACAAATAAGTAGTTTATGGGATCGGTATGCCATTATTCTAGAATGTGAATGGCATGTTTATTGTCGTCGACTAATTTCTAAAGGGGCAAATCCCGTTCTTTGTTAAATTTTCACAAATTTCTTGGAAATCCCACTAATTAAGGTTAACTCTAATAAAATACAAAGTGGATAAATCTACAATATTCGATTATAAGCAGTCGGCGGCCAGTTGGTTCGGTCGCCAGTTGTCCTGTCGGCCACTTGTCTCACGGTCAGTTAGCCGCGGTCAGTTGGCGGCGGCCAGTTGGCGGCGGCCAGTTGTCCTAGACCGTTGTTATTGGCACTCCAGGTCTTTGCAACATAAGAGAATTGATGGCTGAATTATAATAAGCCTTAAAAGGAAAAAATACAGTGACATCTAATGGCTGCAGCTTATTTGATGTATGCAGAGACAAAGTAACAACTGTCACACTGTTTTGTTTCGCAATATCTAATGCATCAATACAAAGGTGACTTTCATGGTTGTCGTATATCAAAATAGCTGGATTTTCCTTTGAAGCTCCGCTAAATTTTACAAAATGTTCCTTAACTATCGGAAACAATTCTGAGGTCATCCATCCTGACTTTGATGCAAGTCCTAAGGCTCCAGAGGGTGCATCCTTTACCATGTGGTTCTTGAAATGCACCCTTGGAAAGACCATCACCGGCGTAAGGCTGTTCCCTGAGGCACTTATTATACAGCATGTAGTAACGAGCGTTCCGCGCTCACCGTTCATTACTTGTGCCACTTGCTTCATGCCCGTTTTTGAAATTATTTTTCTGTGGTTGTCAGGAACAGTGCTAGTTGCAGTCTCATCTAAATTGAACAGCCGGGTTCCATCTACTTTAGTTCGTCTTAAAACCATCTCAAGCTTGTCAAAAAATTTCGAAACATTGCTTTTCGTGAACGATGTGGCCCTTGAAAGACTGCACCCTTCTGGTTTTCTTAAACTTATTGTGCTATGTCGCTTCATAAATCCTGACAGCCAGTCCTCCCCAACAATTTTGTTTTTCAGTCAATTTTCGGGAACAGTCAAATTATTTCTGCTTGCCAACTGATATGCAATCTTTCTGCATTCAGTTGTAGTCACACCAAAACAACGTTTATAACATTCTATTAAATATTCAGCCAAAATTTTTTCTTCATTTCCTCTTCATCCTCTTCATTAAAGATACCTCGTTCAGCTTTTCTCTTTCTATTACGCACCATTTTTTATTCTGCAATTTAACCAATAAATATCAATGGGTACCTATTTAATATAATTTTACGATTGCTTTTGGGGCACCTTGAAACAGTGTTTCAAGGTGCTCCGAAAAAAGTGATTCAAGGTACCCCATACCAAAAATTGCCTAAATAATTATCTATCTGTTGTAAAAAATCTAACCTCACAAAAGCTAACGCTATAAACAAACCACAAAACAATAGGCTTTTATTACGGCAATATATAAAAATTATGCGTTGGACACTAACAATGCACTTTAAACAATTTAAGAGCATAGAACTTTTAAATAACTTACCGATTTTCAACGAAAATTGAATAAAGTTCTGTAAGCACGGGATCACTTTCACATGAACTTAGGTTACTTATAACAGTGTCGCCAACATTGAACCATGGGGTAAGGTAAATAAATTTTGAATTTAGCCGCCTGTTTCACGATGCCCCATGTTTCAACGAGCCCCGGTCTCCCCTAAATCGGTACAAAAACAAAAACAACATTTTAATGTTTAGGAGGGCAAACAGAAATTATTTGAGCACGGTTTATTCTTAAGAAATCGGTATGGCCATTTCTTAGGATCCCATTATTCCCCTAGTACTTATTATGCACAAAGTACCGATAGTGATAGGACTAAAATGACAGCTCAATGTATTAATGCAGGTCTTTGGGCACCAAATAACGATCAATATTGGGGTCCACTCAATTGGCAACCAATCCCAGTCAACTATGAACCTCTTACTACTGACAATGTAAGTTAACCAATTATCAAAGCCTGTCATAGAGAGTCCTTGTAGCTTTTGTCAGTACGAAGACCATGTCCACAGTACAACATAGAACTTGACAAAGTAAAACAGAGCCCCGAAATCCTTCAACAACTCCAAGCTCAGCGTCCTCTGTTCAACGAATTAAGTAGAATTACTGGTAAACACGTAAGAGATTTTGAAGGCGTTCAGGATATTTATATAACATTAATGGCAGAGGTAAATGCAATTTACACCTTATCATAAATAACGCACTTCACCCAAAGGAAGCATTCGGATTGCCATTACCTAAATGGTCCAGGCAGTACTACCCACACCGCATGCTAAAGTTCAGTTGTCTAAGTTTCATTTTAGATGTCTACAATGATAAACTTATTCGGTTCAAAGGAGGTGTTCTTCTTAGAAAATTGATTAATGATTGGAAAAGTGTAATTGATGGTACCATGAAACCAAAAGAACGTAAGGCTTTCTTGTACATCGGCCATGATTCAACAATAGTGAATATACTTCGCGCTTTAAAAGTGTGGGATCCACAGGTACCTGGATTTGCCATAAACATATTTTTTGAATTCTCACAAGACCTTAATACAAAAGAATATGGAATTGAGGTACAATTTTCAAATTATGTTAACAATTGTTTTTACAAAACAAACTTCAGATATTTTTCCGTAACTCCACTGATCCGAATGCTGCTCCCAATCACTTGCAAATTCCGAACTGTGAAAAATTCTGTCCACTGAATAGATTAATACAATTAACAGAATCTGTTGTTCCTGTTAATTGGGAGGAGGAATGCAAAACTGATGATTCCAATTATGTACCACCACCACCAAAACCGCCTTCACACATACCTTAAGCAACATGTATAATGATAGCGATTTAGATCATTAGTTAAACAACATCTTCATTTCAATATTGCCACATGCAAATAAATCAACATAGACTAAATTGATTTCATAATTACAGCCCTTTGTTAAAATAGATTAACATTAAATTAAATAGTCAACAACTAAAATGCTGTCCATTATTTACAATCAATTCATTTGTTTACATTCGCCATGTAACATATTATGAATTTATTAGGTAGAGTAACAGTGTGTAATATGGACCAGTGTGTAATATGGACCTTTCTAATTACAGATTTCCTGAATGTCAAAGTGACATCTGTAGCGTACTAAAGGAAACATATCTCATTTTGATAATGCAGGAAACTGTTAGGTTTAGAAACCGACCGAATAGACAAGCAGAGGTTTCATTTCCTGCTTGCGCCACCATTTCTTATAATTTTTGTGCTTATTTGTGACTGTTGTGTTAATAAGTAAGTACTTTAATTTTTAGGCTGTTTAAAGGATTACCTTAATTACACTTTTTTGTTGATTTATCATTATAATAAATCGTTGTAACTGTTGATTTTATTAGTACACAATAATATTTAGTTCCGTGATGACGACATGTGTAATATGAACCACAAGCAAACGTGTAATATGGACCATGGTCCATATTACACATATTATTAATTTTAAGATTACTGCAAATATACTTCTGTTTTTATCAGAATGCCATCTCGAAAAGCCAAAGGCCTACGGTGTAAATGGTACGCAAAAAACATGAAAACTGCAATGGAAGCGGTGAAAACCCAACAAATGGGTGTAAATGAAGCGGCCAGGTCGTACAACATTACAAAAACGACTCTTAAGAGGAAATTAAAATGTTACCAGGAAATTCCGTCCATCGAAAAATTTAAGCCGCCACTAGGAAGACGTGCAGATTTACCACAGGAATTGGAGGACGACCTAGTACAACACTGTCTTCTTTTGGAGAGTGTGTTTTACGGACTCACTCGAGAAGGGCTTAAAAAATTGGCGTACGAAATTGCAGAAAAAATAAAATAAATACAAGATTTAACTTAGAAAAACGATTTGCCGGTACGAAGTGGTACAGGGGATTTATGAATCGTCATCCTGAGTTAAGTTTAAGGTTACCGGAAGCTACTTCTCTGGCTAGAGCAGCAGGGTTTAATAGGGTTGTAGTAAATTCCTTCTTCAACTCTTACGAAAAGATTGTGGCAGACAATGTTCTCACACCAGATCGAATATTCAATATGGATGAAACATCTCACACTGTCGTACAAAAACCTAAAAAGGTGATCGCTCAAAAGGGAAAGCATCAAGTGGGTGCTATCACTTCCTGTGAAAGAGGTCAGAACGTAACAGGAACTTATTGTATGAGTGCTACTGGATTCTATATTGCACCGTTTTTAATTTACGCTAGAAAACGCATGAAAGATAGTTTGACTTATGGGGCACCACCAGGAACCACTTTTCATTGTCAGGATGAAGGTTGGATGGATAGTGAAGGCTTCTATCAATTTCTTCAACATTTTATCCAGAAAGAATGAAATAATAATGCTTTCATTCTCTTCTCATTGCACGCACAGAATGCAACCATTGGACGTTACATTTTTTAAACCCCTTAATACATATTTTTCTTCGGCAATAACTTCAAAATTGCACGAATTTCCCGGAAAACCACTGAAAATCGACGACATTAGTTCCTTATTGGGTAAAGCATTTCCTAGAGCGGCTACAATGGAAGTAGCTATAAATGGTTTCAGAAAGACAAGCCTGTGGCCTCCAGATAGACATGTGTTTAATGATGCTGATTTTGCAGCGGCAGAAGTGACAGATAGACCACTCCAGGAGAATGTACCTAAACCTCAAGAAACTACTGTATCTTCAGGTACTAGTACTACCAGTCTTCAAGCGGAGAAGATAACCACTGCAAACATCTCAACGGTAATTGCTGAAAAAGCAGTAATGACTTCTTCGCCAATACCATCATGTAGCGCTGTGCATACCAAAAAATACATTTCAGTTCAAGCAATAAGCCCTTTACCCACATCAGCATCTCCTAAGGTTCCTTGGAAAAAGAAAAAATTTAATTCATCTGGTGTTGAACTTACATCTTCACCTTACAAGACGCAATTAGAAATTCAACAGTCAGCAAAACAAAATACTAACGTCAAAATAAATCAGGCTGCATCAAACTTGTTTAGTAAAAAAACCAGAAAAGACCCTCAGAAGGCTACATTCAGAACAACGACGAAAAATAAACAAGAGAACAAAAATAATGTAGAAGAAGAAGAACCAACTCGTTGCCTTGTTTGCGACGAGTCGCACGATGAGGATTGGATTATGTGCCAAACTTGCAAGAATTGGGCGCATGAAGCTTGTGCAGATTTCAGGGACATAAATTATTATTACTGTGACAATTGTGCACCATAGTTATACCTATACATGTATATACTTGTTGGTTTGTTTGTTTTTTTCTAGTTTTATGTTTAAAATGATAAGTTTCGTTATTTTTAATGTATTTAACCCGTTAATAAAGTTTTACTTAACACTAGCTTTGTCTAAATTAAACATTTCTAAAAGGCCCATATTACATATTTACATGGTCCATATTACACTACATTGGTCCATATTACACAAATTTTAAGAATAAATAAATGTAGGTTTTACAATTTTGGTTTTATTATTAAACGAGTCCAATGCTGATGGCATATTTAGGTAGCCTATGGCTACCACTACACGCTCGCGCGCAGCGAACAGTACATTTTTATATGATTTAGAATCGTTTGCTTTTAAGCGGTCCATATTACACACTGTTCCCCTATATAAGGTTATTTAAAAGTAAATTCCCAGTTTGAAATGGCTGTAGTTTTTGTACATAATAACAGTTTGGTTCCATCTACATATGGTTATGCAGTGCAGACAGATTGGTGTTTCTTTCGATATGCATTTGTTAAACTTTCGTTGCTATGGTAATTGTGTCACACTTGTATAAACAATTGTGTAGAATAGGATATTAGTACTTCTTAGTCAATTTTTATAATTGTTCAGTGTTATTATGAATGAAGGAGACAATATCTCAATGCAAATGAGAAGATTTCGAACTTAACCTGGAAAAGTTTGGGTAGACTGAAATTGGTAGAAAATGCACCTTTAATTTTACAAGCAGTTCAAGAAGTTGGTAAAAATTCTGCATGTAATGTTTGTAGTGCTAATGCAGTTGCAAGGCGTTTGGGATGAGCTATTCAACATGGACGTGGTCATCTTTAACTTTTTCTTATTTGTTCTTTTTCTTTTTTTTTTAAACCCTGTATGTTCACAAACAAAATGGTGTTTTTATTTTTTCAGAATCTCAAAAATTAGCAAAGCAATGACTTACTTTTGAATAACCCATTACAAAAAAAAATGTTAAAATGTAAAATACAACTAGTTTCATTAGTCAGGATTGTGTAGGTATTATTGAAACTTGAAGCATCAACTATGGGTTCACTAACACTCATAGTTCTTATATGGATTGTATATTTTAAAATTACAGAAATTGTGAAATAGTGAATGGCGAAATTTGTACTTACAGTATTAAACACAAACATATGTTGAGTTATGTGAAAATACACATTTAAGTATTCTACCTATTTTAGTATATTTGATTAACACCTTGTGATATTTTTGTAATATTCTAATTATTTTATTCAAAATGTAAATTTTACTAATATTTAATGTTCGGGTCAAAACAATAAACTTATAAACCACATAGTGTGTAATGTAAACCTGTACTTTACACAGGAAGTAAGGATTTACTCTACCTTGCCTTGTTAAATCCCTTGCTTATGCTCGGGATTCAAAAATGCTCGGTAGAGTAAATCCTACTTACTTCCCTTGTAAAGGAATATATTATTATGTTGCAAGTGAGCCAGTGAAGTTAAACCTGTAATTAACTTTAGACATGACTATTTTCAATATTTTGTTTCCAACAGCAACAGAAATATTTCAAATGCAGTTTTTATTATACCTATCAATAGTCATATTATTGCTAAAATCTGTATAAAACAAGAGAATTGGTTTTTTTAATGGATCAATCTCATGTTTTAACAAATTCTTAATTTGGAAAGGTTTGTATATAAAACAACAACTAATATTATATACTTTAGTTGACAAAATTTAGTACTTATCGCAATATTTAAATGAATATATACAAGGTTTTGCATTAACAAAAATACATTCTAAATTCTAATACATGTGACAGGAAACGTGTGTCACCTTTACCTAAGGTTTCGTGAATCATTGAGAATTCATATTTAACTTTCACTTAACTTGACACCTTAATTTCCTGGATGCTGAGGTTTACGAGTATCAGGAATGCTATATGTTTAATAAATGTTCCATACTTTATTATTTTCTGTAAAATATTAACTAGTGTTTATGTTTTAGATAGTTGTGCTAAGACTTGCTTGTAATTAAAGTTTGAGTCGTAAATCCTCTATAAAATGATATATACCTAATATAAATATTACATGCATGTAACAAAATTTTATTGACTCTATTTGTCAAGCTCCAACTTACATCTCATATATTAAAACTCATACAAACAATAGCATTTGCAATATGCATTGAAATTACCCTTAGTAGAGCATAATATGACAATGAAGGTATTAGTATTGTTTTAGATCAATGTCAAATTTTCGACAGTTTTAAGAGTTTTGATCATTTTTGAAACTATCCAGAAAATTTATGTGTATAGCTAGTGCATACATATCTTACTTAATAATATCTATGAGCTAGTCATAATAATTTTAAACATAACCTTAAATATTCGAACTACTACTGAAATATCCCGGTCTGCCAAATGTTGATTAAAAACAGAGCTCAAAAAAGGTACTTTATAGTAAGCAATAATAAGCAATTAATAAACATCGCTTATTAATAAAGCAAAAATTTTAACCCTTCGTATAATTGGCCATGTCATATGAACAAATTTCGCCATAGGTAGGTATTTGCATAGAACATATAAGTATTAAAGGATATATATACATATATATACATATATATATATATATATATATATATATATATATATATAGATATATATATATATATATATATATATATATATATATATATATATATATATATATATTCAAAAGTAAGTCATTGTTTGCTAATTTTTGAGATTCTGAAAAAATAAAAACACCATTTTGTTTGTGAACATATAGGGTTTTAAAAAGAAGAAAAAGAACAAATAAGAAAAAGTTAAAGATGACCACGTCCATGTTGAATAGCTCATCCCAAACGCCTTGCAACTGCATTAGCACTACAAACATTACATGCAGAATTTTTACCAACTTCTTGAACTGCTTGTAAAATTAAAGGTGCATTTTCTACCAATTTCAGTCTACCTAAACTTTTCCAGGTTAAGTTCGAAATTTTCTCATTTGCATTGAGATATTGTCTCCTTCATTCATAATAACACTGAACAATTATAAAAATTGACTAAGAAGTACTAATATCCTATTCTACACAATTGTTTATACAAGTGTGACACAATTACCATAGCAACGAAAGTTTAACAAATGCATATCGAAAGAAACACCAATCTGTCTGCACTGCATAACCATATGTAGATGGAACCAAACTGTTATTATGTACAAAAACTACAGCCATTTCAAACTGGGAACTCACTTTTAAATAACCTTATATAGGGGAACAGTGTGTAATATGGACCGCTTAAAAGCAAACGATTCTAAATCATATAAAAATGTACTGTTCGCTGCGCGCGAGCGTGTAGTGGTAGCCATAGGCTACCTAAATATGCCATCAGCATTGGACTCGTTTAATAATAAAACCAAAATTGTAAAACCTACATTTATTTATTCTTAAAATTTGTGTAATATGGACCAATGTAGTGTAATATGGACCATGTAAATGTGTAATATGGGCCTCTTAATTTAGACAAAGCTAGTGTTAAGTAAAACTTTATTAACGGGTTAAATACATTAAAAATAACGAAACATCATTTTAAACATAAAACTAGAAAAAAACAAAGAAACCAACAAGTATGATAAATGTATAGGTATAACTATGGTGCACAATTGTCACAGTAATAATAATTTATATCCCTGATATCTGCACAAGCTTCATGCGCCCAATTCTTGCAAGTTTGGCACATAATCCAATCCTCATCGTGCGACTCGTCGCAAACAAGGCAACGAGTTGGTTCTTCTTCTTCTACATTATTTTTGTTCTCTTGTTTATTTTCCGCCGTTGTTCTGAATGTAGCCTTCTGAGGGTCTTTTCTGGTTTTTTTACTAAACAAGTTTGATGCAGCCTGATTTATTTTGACGTTAGTATTTTGTTTTGCTGACTGTTGAATTTCTAATTGCGTCTTGTAAGGTGAAGATGTAAGTTCAACACCAGATGAATTAATTTTTTTCTTTTTCCAAGGAACCTTAGGAGATGCTGATGTGGGTAAAGGGCTTATTGCTTGAACTGAAATGTATTTTTTGTTATGCACAGCGCTACATGATGGTATTGGTGAAGAAGTCATTACTGCTTTTTTAGCAATTACCGTTGAGATGTTTGCAGTGGTTATCTTCTCCGCTTGAAGATTGGTAGTACTAGTACCTGAAGATACAGTAGTTTCTTGAGGTTCAGGTACATTCTCCTGGAGTGGTCTATCTGTTAAATATTCGAACTACTACTGAAATATCCCGGTCTGCCAAATGTTGATTAAAAACAGAGCTCAAAAAAGGTACTTTATAGTAAGCAATAATAAGCAATTAATAAACATCGCTTATTAATAAAGCAAAATTTTTAACCCTTCGTATAATTGGCCATGTCATATGAACAAATTTCGCCATAGGTAGGTATTTGCATAGAACATATAAGTATTAAAGGATATATATACATATATATATATATATATATATATATATATATTAGAGGGGGTAGAGTTGTCGAGTTCAAATATTATATCGCATGCAAGTTCAAATAAAGTTGAAAAAGTTATACACTTTATTATGAGAAAATATAATATAAAAATATGGTTTTTATACAACAAAACAGGCTTAACACGACACATATTAGTGTGTAAATTCAATTTCGTTAAAGATAAATAAGGAATTTCACATATAAATCAATATAATTAAACCATTAAACACATAACAGATATTGATTACATGAAGTACAATAATTCTAATGTGTAGAACATGTATAGTAATTGGTATAATGCATAAAAACTCTGCGAACTATAAAAAGGGTTATGGTACGAAGACGTTATGTTGGTAGATCTTAGACTAAGTGTTTAAAAAGTGCTTAAAAAGTTAAAGTGCCTTAGAAACTTATCTAAGAACTTGAACATTACATGTGCAATGTGATATTAACCATATAAATACAATTTGTTTACAAAAACTTACAAAATATGATAACAATGTGAAAGTGTGAAAATACAAAATTAGAAACTATAACGTACAGATAAACAGTGATTGTGTTAGAGACATAGGAACATATTAGATAAACATTACAAGTGATATAAACGTTTAAAACACAAGTTTAAATTGAATTATATAAAGTTAGGTTAAGTACAATAATTAAGAAGTTTACAAATTTATATCTTGTTTAGGGCAAGATAAGGACAGAATAAATTAGAAAAGCATATAATAATAGGTTTCCCTTATTTGTACAAAGAAATTAACTTTAAATATGTAGTTTAAAGATAAATTTAGAAAAGTTAGATTAAGTACATAAAATTAAGGTATTAAAGTAGAAATTTTGCTAAAACTATGTAAAATGGGTAGAGATAAGTGTATTCTTATACAGTTTTTTTATGCAGAAGCTAAATATGTCATCAGTTTAGTTGTAAAATACAAAATTTATTAGATATTAGTAAATTTAGGTATAAAATTTTCAAAATGTAAATTCATGAAGCGAATTATAGCATGTGAGGTGTCTATTTATGCAGAATTTTGTCCTGAGTTCAAAAATGTATTTAAAAAGCAAATCCGAATTGAATTGTAAAAGTTATGGCATAATTTATGTTTTAGTTAAAATATTTTTTTTATTTAGACCAATCGAATGCCAGGATCTTTTGTATGTAATGTAAAAAAAAATTGAAAGTTATGGTAGCTATGAGAAGGATGAAAAGGAATTGCTCCTGATTTCGCATTCTCTTCTCTTCTCTTCTATTTTTTTTTGTGTGGCTAACAAGTCATAGTGCGAATAGTGCATTTGTAAACATGTAAGTTAAAATTTTCGTTAACATTATCGGTAGTGAACCGCGAGCAACGTAGAGTCTGAGATTTCAGAAAAAATCGTTGTAACATATAACAAAATTTAAAAAAAAACTAAGGGTACCGGTTATAACATTCGACACTATTGTTTTGTTTCATTTCGAAATTTTGTTCAACATCGGGTGATGTGCATTTTTTTTATTTTAATAAAATTCGTCTGTTATTTTGGATGTGATGTTTATTTTTTCTCAAAAGTAATGGAGGTTATAAAACAATTTTAACTTCAAATCTGTACCTAAAATGAAAGTGTTAGCAATTATAAAAGTTTATGAAAGAATAAGTTACAAGATTAATCCGAAAAATTAATAAATATTTAAATATTCAAATAAAAAGTGCAGCTATAAAAGAAAATGAGCGTATTACCCAAGTGCAACGTATTTACCGCAAAGAAGATTACCACAAGTTAGTGAAGCTGGATGAATTTATGGAAATTAAGCAGTACCATTTTCTACAGGAAGGCAGTATCATCGTTAGATGGAATGAAGTTTACATCCAATGTTAACATGGAACACGCTTAAGGTGACCATGTAATGGAAATTTCGAAAATGTATGTGAGTTTATTTTATTATCATAAGCAAATAGATTGCATTGATTATTATTTTGATGTCCTGTATGTATGTATTTTTTTTAAATTTCTGTATAATTGTTGTGAGACGACTTGTATCAATATCTGGAAAGGTAATAAACAAGTGTCATCATAAATACAATAATTCTAATGTTAATTAAAGTAAAATTGTACTTACTAGGAAAGATCGTTGTTTGGAATTTTGACAAGCTGCACATATTTAATTTAGCAAGGACGCAAACGTTAACATTTCAATTTAATAATAATGAAAAAGTTTAATGTATTATTTTTATTTGCCTACGAATTTCAAATTGAACCCTATCCCCAAGTAGATACTTATAAAATTAAATAAATAATTATCAAAGTTAATTTAAAATTTATAAAACACTGCAATATATATATATATATATATATATATATATATATATATATATATATAATATATATATATATATATATATATATACACGTGTGTGTGTGTGTGTGTGTGTGTGTGTGTGTGTGTGTGTGTGTGTGTGTGTGTGTGTGTGTGTGTGGTGTGTGTGTTACAATGATATAAGTTGCGTTGTGCGTAAGTCATTAGCTTTCCATAAAACCAATTTACAATTTAATATCAATACAGCTTGTACTTGTTTGAATTTTTTGTCTGTGATATCTTAAAAAATATTAACGTTAGAGCAAAAAGTGTGGAGACTACTTTGAATGATATCTCTATTCTAGATGTTCTTCTTAAGGTCATAATAATCTCTTATTTTGTACAAATATTTTATTCTGGTTATCTTGAGTACCATTAACTAAGTATTTTTAAAAGAAATTTAAATTTTAAACAAGCTTTCTTTATATAAGTGGTTTGTGGGGCAATAAATAAGCCCTGAAAAGAGTATTACAAGAGTTCCTAAAGTACCTATTATAAATATATTAAAAACCGTCAACTTTACAGCAAAAACTGTAGGCTTTTGAGGTTTATTAAAGTTTCAAAAAGTTTTCAAAAACTTTCAACTTGGGAACAAAAGTATACAGACCTTTTCTACACATAATTCAACTTTAGACAAGTGTTCTTCATAGAAGTTTTTTGTACAGTAACACACAAGCCCCACAAAGGTGCTTCAAAAGTCCCGTAAGTAGCTTTTATGAATACGTATCTTTAAAACCACGGAAATAAGCGTAGAGACCATTTTTTTTAAGAAAATCCAAGTTTAGACAGGTTTTTGCTAACCAATCAGTACAATAATTAGCTAATTTTTAAATAATTTAGCGAAAAAATCCAGTTACTTCGGGACACTTCGCCGTATTCCAGAAAAAAGTAATGGTCCCTGCTACAAAACACCCCCACAACAAGGAAGAGATTACCATTCTTTTCGGGAAGAATAAAATCATCTGGGCCAGGAATGTCACCAGAGTAGACCAAACAAAACACAGGACAACCGAAGATATCCAGAAGCCGCTAAATTACCACATCCACCGATCGATTTTAAAATAAAAAGGACTAAGAGCGAACCAGATGATTACAAACGATTATACAAAACCCGAAGACCAGGAGCCAAGGGCTACCGGTGGTTTAGGTTTAAGGTATCATAATAAAGAATTTAATCAATCAGTGACGTTTGAGGCTGCATCCCGATGAGAGTCCACTTTTCCAACCAAACTGTTTTTTCTCCTCCAACTAAAAACCACATACTGCTCGCCACGGTCAAACATGGACAACCCGTACCACCCTCGCCCAACCCGGACGTGACTACAACAGTCGGCCTACGATCCCAACGAGACGTACCAGCAAACACACCGATAGACTACGCGACCATCGCTTCACAAGAGGCGACACCAACCACTACAACCTGCACCTACGTAACTCCTCAACAACCCGCTTATCTACCACCTCTACATCCTTTTTCTGATCCTCTACCACAGTATACAAACCCAGGCATTGCTTACGCATTATTTCCGTTACCATAAAATCCCAAACAGAACTGCACAGCTCCTTACAACCTCTAAACCTTTCCCTATCCAAATGAGCTTAACTTAAACCATATCGCCCTTATCGCCACCACCATTTCTTTACCTAACTCAGCAACCCAGACCTCCTCCTTCTTCGCTTTACTTTTCCTTGCATAATTAATCTAAGCATCTCATACCGCTGTCCTCTCATTATATGTTCCAGATATTGTAACTATCTTATTTTTATGGTGTTAATCACTTCATATTCTTTGCCTAATTCTCGAAGTATTTCCATGTTTGTTTTCCTCTCTGTTCATGAATTCCTGAGCATCTTTATGTAGCACCACATTTCAAACGACTCTAGTTTGTTATGTGTTCTTGTTTAAGTGTCCAGCTTTCCAGTCCATATTGTAGTATTGAAAGCACATAGCTCCTTAATGCTCCCACTCTTAATTTTATTGTGATGTCTGTGAAACAGAAGATTGTTTTCAGTTTTACAAACACATTTCTTGCTGTTTCTATTCTAGTTCTTATTTCTATTGTTTGGACATTATTTTCTGTAATCCAGGTACTCAGGTATTGGTATTTTTGAACTCTTTCTGTTTGTCGACCTTGTAGATTTATGTTTAATTGTATGTTTGGTTTCTTTGTTATTACCCTATATTTAGCCTGTTTTGCTCATCTTTAGTCCATATTGTTCACAAAGTATATTTGTTTTGTTTAATAGTCTTTGGAGTTCTTCAGCGGAACTTGCCATAACCACTATGTCGTCCGCAAATCTTATATTGTTTATAACTTTTCCGTTTAATATTATTCCTTCATTTTCAGACAATTCTTCAAAGATTGAGTCGCTGTATACATTGAAAAGCAGGGGAGACATAACACATCCTCGTCTCACTCCTCTCCTTATCTCCATTTCTAAGTTCATTGTCTACTATTATTTGTGCGCGTTGATTCCAGTGAAGATTTGTTATTATTCTTAAGTCTCCCTTGTCTATGTTTTTTTTCTAGAATTTTCACTAGTTTTTCGTGTCTTTAGAAATCAACATAATAGACATACATATCCATATTCATGTCTGTCATCTTTGAGTCAACACATTTAGTGTAAACAACGCATCTCTGGGGTAGAGTCCGTTTCTAAACCCAAATTGACTATCATCTGTTCCTTCTAGTTTTTTTATTAATGCGTCCATGTGTTACTTTCAAATATACCTAAAGTGCATGACTTATTAAAGATATTGTTC
The DNA here is from genome assembly GCA_036346205.1 of Vesta saturnalis. Taxonomy (NCBI): domain Eukaryota; kingdom Metazoa; phylum Arthropoda; class Insecta; order Coleoptera; family Lampyridae; genus Vesta; species Vesta saturnalis. The sequence continues at coordinate 991,236 of JARFJB010001736.1, read as the reverse complement.
TGTATTCACTGCAGTGTTTAGCTTTTGTGATTTTTGGGATTGCACAGAAGGTGGAGAGTAACCAATGTTTGGGTATATATCTATAGTACCTCACATACCTTAATAACAATCAAGACATCCGAAACACAGCACTCCTAATTAACAACTTTCAACACCTCCTCTTTACAGAATTACTCGAATACATATCCATCTTTCCTAACGCTGTGCTCTAAGAGACCCTAACGCCTAACACACACACACAATTCGGAAACATCACAACCAACAGAAACGGAACTACAATATGTCTCTCTCTCTCGCACGCTCTTTCTGTCTCTCTCCCCCTTCTCACCCTACGCCCTTTAAATGTCCCTCGCACCCCCGCAATAAAGACCTCACAAACATCTTAATACCTTGAAGATCTCAAAAAATAATACCCTCCTACTTCTGCTCCTGCTTACCAATATCAATTGTAAGTTGTGTGGGCAATTGCCTTGAAACTGTCCTATCCCTCGGACTGAAACCAACTGAAAGCCAACAACCGCATTCCCAACAACTGTCAACCACTGAAACTGTTGCCTCTCAGTTTTTCTAAATATTATACAAACCTTCCACAAAGTTTGAGTCACCAAACTTATACATAAGTCTATATCTTGACATTCCTAAGTGCACCAACTACAAATATTCGGTTGCTTAATTCCCCGAGGAGACTGCTTTTGGGGAGTGAATCGGAAAACGTAATTTCTAACAGAATACTCTGCGAACATCTCAAACTGGGCAAACCAATAAATAATCACTATCAACCCAAGAAAACCATTGATGACCTTAACGTATAACTTCGACAAATCCATCCACAAATTTTAAGACGAAAGAGCATCTCTAATGGTGGAATTTAAGAAGACCTTTGACTTACTCCCCGACGTACAGAAAACCCTGGACAAAGTACGTAACCGCACCAATTATCTAAAAACCGATCGCGGAAACATGAAAGGCTAAGCGAGCTCCAGTGACGTAATGCTTAAAAACAATAAAATAAAACCCCTCGCTTTCTGAAAACGCACGGTACTACGGAATACAAAACACTTCCATACAGACGCTCGAACAACCTGACCATAGACATAGCAAACATACCACCTATCCACCAACAAACTGTAAACGCTACAAAATACACTGCCCACAAGTTCCATGATAACACCGACCAAAAACGTCCTCAAAACTTCCTACTCCGGGCAGCGTCACTACAACCCAAGAAAACCCAAATAAAAATTCAAACACCTTCCTAACCGAACTATTTGACGACTTACCTGCCGAATTCTCAGAACTTCTTGAAATCATCACAGTCCTCCTCAGATAAATCCAACCCCCATAGACCAAAAAATGACTACTGCTACTCTCAAAAATGGAAATTCTTCAACAGTTACGCTACATCATACAATCACAATTATACCCGAAACATAATGAAACCATTTCTCTTGTTTACAGAAAGAAAATCATCAAATTTTAAACATAAGCAATATATTAGTGGAGTTCATCGGCCTATTTCCACAGTTTATGCTTTTTGAGCGCGACGTTTCGGAAGCGGACTCTGCTTCCGTCATCAGGCTTAGTCCTGAGAAGGACTGTTTTCGCACTTGAGTCGAATTCATATGGTATATATAATTTTTTCCCAAGCACTTGACTACTCTCAGATTCGAACTTGGTACCTTTCACTTACTAGTCTGACACCTTTACCGCTGAGCCACTGAGTAATCCTATATATATTTTTTAGAACTTATATATCAAACTTTTTCGTGGTTCGGAGAAGTTTATTGCGCATGTTGCGCCGTAACTTCTTGCGCAGGTGTATTGCGCTTAAGCTCTTCGCGCATATGGGTTTCATTTCTACACTAGCTTGGCTTATTGGATTTTCTGCTAGTGCGATGTATGTGGCTTCTTTGAGTTTCCGACGAGTTGTGTTCTCGTCCTTTGCCACTATCTGTATGTTATCCCATTGGATGCGTTGGTCTTCGTTCCAGACATGTTCGGCGATTCTTGATCTTTCTGTTTCGCGCTTACGGACGTTGTTCTTATGTTCCTCAGTTCTCACTTTGAGTGGTCTACTGCTCTCTCCTATGTATGCTCTGCCGCATTCGCATGGTATGTTATATACACAATTCTTGGAATTCTGATCTTCATTGTATGGTTTGGTTTTGGTTAGTATTCCCCTGAGCGTTCTGGTCGATTTGAAGGCAGTGTGTATCTTGTATTTGCTGATCCTTCGATTTTGTCTGAGGTACCTTGTATATATGGTATTATCGCTGTATATTTAGGTTCTTCTTTTTCGGTTACCCTTTCCCTGTTTAGGTTTGGTGTTAGATTGGGGTAGCCATTTTCTTTGAGTGTTCTAGCGATATTTTCTTTTTCTTTGTTCAGGTCCTCTTGTTTTGAGCACATTGTTTTTGCTCCATCGTACAAGCATTTTGCCACGCCTAACTTCACGTTTTTGTGGTGATTGGAGTTGTATAGGTACCTCCCCGGGTGGGTAAGTTTCCAGTATACATTTGTCGTGAAAGTGTTGTCATTCCTGTGTACAAGTACATCCAGGAATGGCAGTTTTTGTTCCGACTCCAATTCCAGTGTGAATTTGATGGAGGTTGCGCGGCTATTTAGATGATCTAGGAATTCATCTAGCCTATGCTTGCCGTGTTGCCAAACTACGAAGGTATCGTCCACGTATCTAAGCCACATCCTTGGTTTTTCTGTGAATTCGGATATCGCTTGGTGTTCAAAGTCTTCCATATATATATATATATATATATATATATATATATATATATATATATATATATATATATATTATGGGTGATAGTGGGAAACCCATCGCCATTCCAAAGTCTTGTTGGTAGAACTTGTCTTGTCAGAAGTTCCATTATTGTGTTTACCGAGAATTGCGTGTGTTCATCTAACGTTTCATCCTTTTCCAGCATGTCCCTTATGATAGTTAGTGCCTTATCGGTAGGCACATTTGTGAATAGACTCACAATGTAGAAGCTTACCAGTATTTCTTCGTGGTTTGGTTGGAAGTTTCTGATGGTTTCCACGAAGTGCTGCGTATTCTTGACCATAGACTCGGTTTTTCCCGATAAGGGTGTGATGATACCTAGCAGATAGTGTGCTAATGGGTGACAAGCTGAATTTTTCGAGCTCACAATTGGTCTCAAAGGAATTCCTTCCTTGTGAACCTTTAGTAGGTCGTACAGATGCGGAGGTTTGCTGTAGTTTGCTCCGCATCTGTACGGCTTACCAAAGATTCACAAGAAAGCAATTCCTCTGAGACCAACTGTGAGCTCGAGAAATTCACCTTGTCACCCATTAGCACACTATCTGCTAGGTATCATCACACTCAAGTGCGAAAACAGTCCTCAGGACTGAGCCTGATGACCGAAGCAGAGTTCGCTTCCGAAACGTCGCGCTCAAAAAGCATAAACTGTGGAAATAGGCCGATAAACTCCACTAATCGAAAACCACAGTTACAAAACACTTATAATACAGAATAAGCAATACACTAAAAACACGCCAAGATATTAATCCAACTACCCAAACCTGAAAGATGAGCCCTAAACTGTCTACAGAATAAACAACCACTAACATAACTAATCACGCTATAAAATGTGATTATATTGATAACCAACTTTAGAGCAAAAAATGTAGACAGAAGCTAATTCAATTTTAAACATGATAATAAATAAGCCCTAACAAGGTATTTCAAGGTATTTGTTGGGGTTGTAAATAATCCCTAAACAAGACAGTTCTTGTTTAGGGCTAAATAAACCCTAAACAAGGTAGTTCAAAAGAATTCCTAAAGAACCTTAGTAAGGTAATAAATAAGCTTTTAACCATGATGTCAGATTCTGTATGCCATGATAGGGAAATCAACAAGAAAAGAATTTCATATTTAGCTACTAATTCTAATTCTATCAAACTTTGGTTAAAATCTCTTTACCAATAAAAATATTTTATGCAGAACACTAAACTATCTTTGTTGAATATCTCAAAATCTATTTTAGAGCAGAGACCTATCATAAATATAGTTCAGGTACTTTTTCCTTATTAAGCTTTGTAGAGTGATGAATAAAGCGTAAAAAGCTTGAAAGAAGTCCTCAAGAAAACGATTTTAAGGTAATTTCGTTATACCGAGCTAGTAGAGTAGTGGTGACACGACCTACTTAGCATTCGGGGGGTAATAGGTTCGATTTCCGTTACCGTCTACCTGGTATGAAGCTTTTCAGGGGGTTTTCCTCATATATATGTAGCGGCATGGTCACTGCATATACGCGCACCATGTGCGGCTACTTACGGGAATGCTGGGGTAGAGGTCCTAAGGTACCTTTTACGAATATAAAAATGCGTTGCGCACATGGTCTTAGTCCTTGCAGTACTTGTCGAACTGAAAATTAATCAATAGGCGAGAGTTCCCTTAAATGGGACATTTTATTTAATTCGCGAAGTGTTTGCATTTTTCAAGTTTTGTAGAAAACAAGTTAGCCATAATTTATAGGATGGTATTGTTGAGGTACAACCCAAATGCAGCCCATTAAATAAAATGTTAACACAACAAAAACATATATTTTTAAAAAACATGCTAAGTGTCCTATTCAAAGAACGGTTTCCTTGAACTTGACACGTATAGCCATTGATTGGGATTTATAATGTTGTGGTTTAAAAGCACCAGGTGTAATAAGTAAATAGGTGTATGTTCTCAAAACAAATCGTTAAACTAACCAGAGATCCAAAACACTCAATAAAAGATAATTCCGTTGTCTCAGTCTGTAGATTAAATCAGGACAGGTTCATGCTTTTTTTGATTTGCTTAATTACCACAATTTCTGCTTAGTTATTTCCACTTAACATCAATATAGTAACTGCAATGTAACAATAATAAAAATTATCTCGGACGCCAAGTTATTTTTTTTTATTATACTCGGAATAACTAAACCGAGGATACAATAAAAAATTCACCAAAATGACAAAATAAAAGATATACAAACTATGTTTATTAAGCATTTACATTTAGGCTTATATAAAATATATCTTAAAAACTAGATGTAATAGCCTTAAATTACTAAATGATTAGGATATAAATACCTGTTCGAAACTTTTGTACACAACTTTTTGATAACATCTGGTATGTAAAGCAATACGGAAATGTAAACCAAAGGTGATGTAATCTTTGCACCAATATTGCGCAACATGTCGTAATAACAATAATGTACGTTGTAAACCACACCAAAGATGAATTTTACTTCTTACAAATGTATCTTCATGAAATTTGAACAATCCAGTATTTATTGCATTCTCTTGAAAGTCCAAATAAAAAGGTGTGGTCTAAATTTAGATCTAGCAAAGTATAAGTAGAAGCGTACGTAAAAGTAGAATTAAACGTGTAATTAAAATAGAATTAAATGTGCAATTAAAAGTGCCTGTAAAAAGCAAATGTTTTAGATTTTAATATAATGCGAGTTAAATGTGTATTACCATTAAATCAATAGCACTTTTCACAAAATTTAGGTGGAAACCCAAACATGGCTTCCTAATCAAAACAACGTTCAAGTAATGCTCAAAAGGACGCTTACGACATCAGGTGATATAGCGGTGGGCGAAAAAATGTGCGTAAAAATTAATTCAAAGATATGGGAATATAAACCCCTAAGAAAATATGCAACTTAAGTTACACCAAAATGCAAATTAAGTTGCCTACCACATACTTATAATTCATTAATAATTAAAACTTTTCTTATATTTTATAACTAAATGAACTAAGAACGTAAATTACGGTATATTTTAATACAACTCAAAATGGGTTGTTACAGATTGACATTATATGGATAGCGCTTATCAAAAAGGAACCAAGCGCCAAAATGCCAATTTCAAGGTGGAATTGCCAATCGACCACAAAAGGGTTGTGTATTATTACTTAAAAAGAAACTACAAAATAAAATTGATACGTAGCTCTCTCGGTTGGGTAAAGTACTAAACGACAATCATAAATACAGGTTTCGGTATTGATCAAAACAGAGCCAAGCGACATAAGTCTCTTTATATAATATTGGTTAATGTCGGTTGGTTTCATTCCAATATTATGTGCGCGCATGTTTAAAGTTATGATACGTTATCTTACAAACTTTAAAGCGCACGAGCTCACTGAAGATCTTGTCAATGGTGATTTTAAAACATCCCAGAAAAATGTTCGGATATTATTAAGGTTATGTTTACATAATTCTTAATTGTTGCATTTTTTGTTTTCGAATAGGTTTTGAACTCTGAAGAAATATCAAAATACCGCACTTCCCTTCTGGGTAACGGTTCTTGGATGCTTGAAAATCCAATTATTGATAATTCACAAAATCTCAACCTCACGCTTTTAGTGAAAGTAAAAATGAGAAGCCCAAACCTGTAATTGCACCAGACAGAATAACAGTAGAAATTCGGGTAAGTACTTGTTAAAGGCATCATAGAAGCAGTGAAAGTGAGAGCCATTCAGATTTCCGTGAATCCAGGAGTGAATTTAACCCAAGTACGAATGAGGAATCATCATCAGCTGAAAATGTAAGTGATGGTGCAACTACTAGTAGAAATATTAAGCTTCTTCAGGAACGGAAAAATAGGAAACGTAGAGCAAGAAAAGGCAACAAAAATCCAAAAGTTTAGAAGTGGTTAGCTGTGGTATGCAGAAAGTTTTGCGTTTACCTAAGATTCCAACAAATATTGTTTGTTACAAGAGACAACTTTCTCTCTTCAACGAATAAACACACTCGGCATCGACAGGTTACTCCGTACTGCTTTATGTGGAAGGAGGGGATAGCTGGTAGAGACACCCAGGGAGTAGGATCCTGCCTAAAAAAATCATTGATGAACATTGCCACCTGGTACAGAGGAACCTCTATTATGGTCGGACTGATATGGGGGCCAGAACAGAAACATAACAATTACATTGCTGCTAAAGTACCCACGAATCAATAAAAATAATTGTTTTAAGTACCTTTTGCCGGGCCACAGTTTCTTGAGCAACGATGCTGATTTCGGGCACTTAAATACCAGCATAGAGTCTATACGATGGAAGATTTGGAAAAAATAGTCCTATCTTGCAAAACAAAGAACCCTTTTCGAGCGCAGGAAATGAAAACTGAGGATTTCTTAGGCATAAAGGAAATTGAAAACATGATAGAAAACGGCAAAGTGTACACTTTGAAACTGAAAATCAACTGGCTCAAGGCCAGAGTGTTGAAAATAGAGAACAACCTTTCTGAATTTCTTTGAAAAATTCCCATGAAGGTGAAGATTATCAAGCAATTGATATAAGTCAAGGACGAGGTCGAGGCTGGCCTTCAACAAATATTGACGTTATGGAGAAGTAAAAACATTTTGTGGTCAAATGGAAAAACAATTTCAGAAAAGAAACTTGCCGATATACCATTTCTTGCAACTCTTTGCCAAACAAATGCCGAACCATACTACAAAAAATTAAAGCCCGGGGAATTCGAAGATGACCTCGATGGATTTGGCGAGGATATTGATTTTGAAATAAAAGAAGACTTATAATTTCCAGTTTGATTTCATTTTTAACAAGGATCAGTTACATATTGATACCTAAGAAATGATAGATAAAATGATAAAAATAATTATTAATAAAATACTTATCTTTTTCGGGTTTTTTTTAAAAAACCCAAAAAAGATAAGTATTTTATTATGTGTGATAATGGTGAAAGTTTACATTTTCAAAAATAATTAGTTCTTTTTCATTCTTTGTGTTAAATAAATATAAGCCTCCCTATTGAAAAATACTAATTTCCGTTTTTGTTTAAATGAAAATATCTGGTGTGGAATACCACACGACCTTCCAACCTACAAAATGGAAATTAAAAGAAATGAAATAATTTTAATAAAAATTTTTGTACGATAACTATGAAACATCTTGTAAAAGAAGCTCATTACAAAAATAGGCCACATTGTAAACGCAAAAACAATAATCTATGCCAAACAGACGTTTAAAACTTCATGACAGACAAAGGTTAATAGGCATATAGGTGCTAACCTAAATTTAAAGAAATGAAATCATTTTTATTTAAATTTTTTTAGGATAACTATGCAACCTCTTTTTTATACGTTCATGAAGAAAACAGGCAACATTGTAAAAACAAAAACAGTAATCTGTCAGAATGACGGTTAAAACTTCATGTCAGATTCATAAGCATACACATTTTTTTTTATTAGCACGCACTTGGCGTATACTTTGCAACTAGTTTTCACTATCTAGCAATTTTGTTTGAATAATTCTTACTTAAATCTAAGTCTAAAGTCTTAAATCTAGGCAAGTCTTAGCGGTTGATGAATGTGTTCCCATTGGCGCACTCCACATATGTTTTAAAACACTTCTTTCGCATGTTTTAATTGCCCTTAGCTTCACTATCACTAACTTAACTTACACTAGTTCAAAATGTTTTTTCCTTTTTAACCTACGAATAAGTCCACTGTTGTCGAGTAATTGTAGTACTTCGACGTTTTCATGTTCATGTAATCTCGTTTCATGTTTTCTCGCGAACCGTTTAATCTCCTCGCTAACCAGAGGCACTTTCAGGTCTTTGTGGATGTCATCATTTCTGATGTACCATGGCGCGTTGACAATGTGGTCTCATTTAGCTTAATTCGCCATTTCTTGATCCAATTGGCGACGTTGTTAACAGCTGCTTGTAGTTTGTTTGTAGCTGTTTCGATTCCGTTGCTTGTAGCTAGTAATGCAGTGTCATCAGCGAATGTAGCAGTTGTTACTTCATCACATTTAGGGATGTCGCTGGTATAGAGCAGGTACAATACCGGCCCAAGGACGCTTCCTTGTGATACACCTGCAGCAATATCTTTTAGTTCTAAATATTCTTCGCCATATTTCACTCTGAATTGGCGATCAGAGGTATATGATATAAAGATTTGACATCTTTTTAGGCAGATTCTTAGCTAGCTTGTATTCAGGACCCTCGTGCAATACTTTATCGAAAGCTTGGGCTACGTCCAGAAATATAGCTGAGCATATTTCTTTTTCTTCTAGAGTTCTTTCAATTACATCAGTGATGCGATGCACTTGATCGATGATTCAATGCTTATTCTGAAAACCAAATTGGTCAGTCGGGATAAGTTTCTTTTCGTCTATAATTGGTTTGAGGCGTTTTAAGAGAAGCTTCTCAAACAGTTTGGATATAATTGGAAGTAGTGAAATTGGTCGATACGACTTCTCGCTGGGTGCTTTGCCCGGTTTGGGGATCATAATAACTTCAGCAACCTTCCACTGCATCGGTACGTACTGTAGTCGTAGTGCAGCATTCAATAGATGTGTAAGCTTCATTATGCCCTTTTTTGGCAGTTATTTAAGGACTTGGCCACTTATAAGATCGTAGCCAGGTGCTTTTTTGGCAGTTAGGTTCCTTCGAAGCTCCTTTGCAATTTCCTTTGGAGTCATAGATGCTAAAGGTCTATCTTCCTGTCTATTTATCTCAGGTAAGAGTTCATTGTGATCATCTGGATGTGGTTGGAATGTATTTGCTAAGTGCTTAGCAAATAGCTCTGCTTTTTCGCTATCTTTCTTTGCCCAGCCACCGTTTTCTTTACGAATAGGTGGGTTTTGGTTTTGGGGACGTTTTAATCTCTTGGTTGGCCTTCCAGAGAGAGTAATTAGTGTCTTTATCGTCTGTTAGAACCCTTAGAAATTCAGAGAATGTTTCATTTTTAACAGCTTGAACCTCCTGTTTAAGTTGTTGATGTAATCGGTTAAGCAGTGTCTTGCCTGCAAGTGATCTGATTTGTTGCCATTTCTTTCGTGCTTTACGTTTCGTCGAGACTAGCTCTCTAATTTCTCTTGGATAGTTTATCCCTGGTGTTTTGTTTTTTATAGCAATGGGGTGTGGTTCCATGCCGCCTGTTGTAGATTGACAACGAGCAATTCTGCTTCTGTGTCTAGTTGTTCGATTGTTTTTAGTGGAACGTTCAATCTGACACGTTCATCCACTTTTGCTCTAAATCCGTCCCAATCTGTCTGTTTGTTTGTTAGTGACGGTAGTTTTGAGATATTAATAATTGTCTCGCTTATCGTTAGGATAATCGGAGAGAGGTCTGATGACAGGTCATAATTATCTTCAACGCTGAAGTAGTTGGATGATATGTTTTTTAGTATGAAGAAGTCAATAAGATCTGGTATTTTATTTCTATCTGATGGCCAATATGTTGGCTTACCAGTTGACTGGCATATGCATTTGGCTTGCTTGATTGTTTCGTGCAGCTGCTTGCCTTTGGGGGTGATCAGCCTTGATCCGTAATAGGTATGTTTAGCATTGAAATCACCTCCAATTATGAAACGATCTCCTAGTGTTTGGAAAAGTCTAAGATAATCCTCTTTTTCTAGCGCTTACCTAGGAGGAAAATATATTGCGACAACTGTGTACTCTTTATATTTTTCATTGATTTTTACAGCAGTTGCTTGTATTTCGCATGTTTCATAACTGACATCTTCATAACGTGTAATGTTCTCCATTATTATTACCGCTGATCCATCCCTGGCTGTGTTGTTTGGGTGAATAGTGTGATATAATTTGTACCCTTTTATTTTCAGGCAGTTTTCTCTAGTAAAGTGTGTTTCCGAGATTAGACAGATGTCTATTTTTTGATCCCAAAGGAATAGTTCTAGCTCATGGGCATGCTGCAGAAGCCCTTGCGTTCCAGGCTGTTATTGTAATAGACGCCATTTTTATTTCTTGCTTTTGGCTGCTGCCTTATTGCTGGTTTCAAGTTTTTCAACTCTCTTTAGAATAGTTGCCTGTGATTTACCAATATACTGTCTTCGTACCATAACCCTTTTTTATAGTTCGTAGAGTTTATGCATTGTACCTATTACTATACATGTTCTACACATTAGAATTATCGTACTCCATGTAATAGATATCTGTCACGTTTCTTAAATAAATTGGTTTAAATGTGAAATTACTTATATATCTTAAACGAAACTATACGTACACACTAATATGAATCGTGTTGATCTTTCTAACGTGCTACTGGTATAGCTCATTGCTTTTATGAATATAACCACCTTTTGCATACCCCACAAAGCCTGTTTTGTTGCATCAAAACCATATTTTGTATACTCCTATACTATTTTTTTCTCATAACGAACTGTATACTTCTTCAATTTTATTTAAACTTCCATACCATATATAATTTAAGCTCGATAAACTCTAGCCCCTTTATTGTGCCTATTTCTAACCATCGCAATATATATATATATATATATATATATATATATATATATATATATATATATATATATATTTATAGAACAATTTGCAATTGTAAATATGTACAAACACGTGGCTTCAAAAAGCACACCAGAAATGAATTCTTATAGATTAAAAATTCCCCCAAAATCTTATATACTAAACCCATTAAAATAGATAAAGTTCGATTACGCTTTTTCTTATAATAAGAATGAACCTAAAGGATAATCGTACTTGTATCCGTTGAACAAAACCTAAAACTATTTCTTACAAATACGTTAGTTAATCCTTTGTCCGTGATATAGTGAAGTCCATATAGTCTGCTTCCAGTAATCCTTTTTAAATTTGCACCCCACTGGCACAAAAGAAAACAGAAACAGCCGTATTCGCTAATTCATTAGACCGTAACACTCGCGAGCACCGTTGTATGTTCTTCATTCGCGCACAATACGCATTTGTTATTTACCCTTCACCTAAACGTCTGTCACAACAGAGAATGTTTACTTCCACTTCCTCGGAAACGGCTATATTTAGGGATAGGGAGTTGTATGGCGAACTGATAAGGCTTAATATGTAGAAACCCAAAATGTAATAATATACAGGGTGTTTTATTTGAAAAAGTAAACTTTTACTAGTTCGAATAATGGTTGATTGGCAAGTCAATTATAAGCACCCTGTATGCAATTATGTCATTTCCTTCATATTAAAAGGAAGCTCTATCTGTGTACTTATTCTCATATAAATTAGATAACTTTTATTTTTCAACATTTTCAAAGCAAACTGTAATTTCAATTTTTTTTAGAAAAATCGAAATAATTCAAAAACGACTATATTTAGGGATAGGGAAATCTATTGCGAATTTGTTAGGAACAATGTGTAGAATTCAAAAAAGTAATAATATACAGGGTGTTCCATTTAAATTTTTTCTATTATAGTTTGGTCATCTTTAAATTAATAACCTGTATATACGTGAATAATTTTAAAATATGCACAAAACTAAACTATAACTCTATCCCAATTTTTTTTAATCTAGCTTATATGAAACGAAAGATATAGAAGAAGGCGCTCTTGTTGCCGAACCCTGTATATATATATATATATATATATATATATATATATATATAAATATATGTATATATATATATATATATATATATATATATAGAACATAATACATAGGGCAATAGAGGAAGTAAAGGTGCTATATATAACATTCATCAACTTAAAATCAACTTTCGATACTGTTAACAAAGAAGCACTATGGGACACTCTAGCGGAGTTAGACGCACCAAACTAGCTCATAAGAATAATAAGAGGAACTATTAATAAAGTGAAATGTAAAATACAGATAGCAGGATAAAGATCAGAGGAGTTTGAGATGAAAAGAGAGATAAAACAGGGAGATTGCCCGAGCCCTCTATTATTTGCGGTAATGGTGGACAGAATAATAAAACGAATTAAGATAGAAACAACATTAAACATAGTAGCAGGATATAACAACTTAAGTGCTATCGCAATAAATAGTTTGCTTTACGCAGATGACGTAGTCTTAATAGCCGATTTAAGAAGAAAAATGCAGAGATTACTAGACAAATAGGCAAAGGAGATAGAAAGATGGAAGTAAACACCAACAAAACATAAGCGATGAGAGTAAAAGGAAATCGAGATATCAATAGGAACAGGGAGATTATTTGTACCTAAAAATACAAACCTAGAAAGAGTAACAACCTTCGAATATCTGGGAACGATTCTAGATAACAATGGCAAAATTGAACCAGAACTAAACAATAGAGCTAACAAATCCACATGACTATACTATGCTCTAAAAAGGACAATCTTAGGATTAGGACACAAATACATATAACTGAAGGTTAAGATCTATAATACAATAACAGTGCCCGCAACCACATATGCAACAGAGAATTGGACAATAAAGGGAGAACACAAAAGAAAAAATAGAGGCAATGGAAGTGAAGTACATGAGGAAAATTACGGGAATTACGAAAAGAAAACACATTAGAAATACGCACATAAGTGAGATTGCCAACCAACCATCTCAATACTGGATAAATTAATTTTGAATTCACGCCCTCTATATTTGTGTACGCGCAATTGCCAACATCGAGGTGGATTTTTCAAATTGTGGAGTACTTTCCGAAAAACGGCCTATAGGGCATTGAAGATGGGTACTTATGCCACCTTGTTCTAATAATCTTCCTCTTCCAAAATTCGCCCAAATTTTGTATATTAATTTTGAATTCACGTCTTCTACATTTGTATATGCGCGATTGCCTACATCGAGGTGGATTTTTCAAATTGTGGAGTACTTTTCGAAAATGGACCTATAGGGCATTAAAGGTGGTTGCTTGTGCCACTTTATTCGAATAATCCTCCCCTTCCAAAACTCGCCCAAATGTTTTAAATTAATTTTGAAGTCACGTCCTCTACATTTGCTTCTGCGCAATTGCCGACATCGAGGTGGATTTTTCGAATTGTGGAGTACTTTTCGAAAAACGGCCTATAGGGCATTAACATTGAGTGCTTGTGCCACCTTGTTCGAAAAATCCTCCTCTTCCAGAACTAGCCCAAATTTTGTAAATTAATTTTGAATTCACGTCTTCTACATTTGAATACGAGCGATTGTCTACATCGAGGTGGATTTTTCGAATTGTGGAGTACTTTTCGAAAATGGGCCTATAAGGCATTAAAGGTGGGTGCTTGTGGCACTTTATTCGAAGAATCCTCCTATTCCAATACTCGCCCAAATTGTTTCAATAAATTTTGAATTTAAATACGCGCAATTGCCGACATTGAGGTGTATTTTTCGATTTGTGGAGTACCTTTCGAAAAACGGCCTATAGGGCATTAAAGGTGAGTGCTTGTGCCACCTTGTTCAAATAAATCCTCATCTTACAAAACTCGCCCAAATGTTGTAAATTAATTTTGAGTTCACGCCTTCTATATTTGTATACGCGCAATTGCCGACATCGAGACGGATGTTTCGCGTTGACTTCGACATATTATATCACTACATCATGTAAAATAAAGGCGTTGATATACTATTTTAAAAAAATGAATGTAATTTATGTTTTTAAAAAAAGGGAATGTAGTTTTTAGCCGGATTTAGTTTTTATTTTTTTTTCATTAGGTTGGTACTGTACCATAAGTGAATGTCCTTGAAAAAAAAAAGCGAATGTAACCTCAGGCTGGTACAAAAAAAACTAGAATCGTACGCGCGAAATTCGAACTATCATCAGTATTAAAGAATCACCCGGTACTTTTCTTTTAAATTTTCTTAATATATCAATAAAAAAAATTAAACCAAGCCAAATCATTAACTTTTAATTTTAAAATGTGATTGCATTTTAATGTAATTCAATCGTTATTTGATATTTTGTGCACAACGTTCAGAATTATACAGTTTTAATGCTCTCCTGTAAAATTTTTAATTTTGGAATCAGGCAGTTTTCTAGTTTCACTGACAATATGTAGGTTGAAAGATAAAAAGTACAGGTGCCATTTAAAAAGAAACTTAGCTGCCATAGGGTCAAAACAAAAGAAGATAATCAACAAACTAAAAAACTCAAAACATGCATGGTAGTGAATCAAACAACTTTTACATTGACTATTCAATTCACCCTCTCCATGTCAGCTACTAACCAATTACAATTTGGTATTTTTTATATTTGGACCAATCAGATCAGAATTGTGGGACAATTCCGCTAGCGGAATATTCCCGATAATTTTTGCTTTTTTCCGTGAAATTTAATTGCCTTCCGATAAAGTGTCAAATTGACATAAACTTTGGCATTTATTTTGTTCATTAAAGTAATGCACACTCTGACTACCATCGAAACTATATAACCTGCAACTTGTTCTAAATTAAAACCAATTGATTAATTCATGAGTTGTCAATTTTATTCGTTGAACAGTCTTTTACATCCCACTCATGGCCGACAAATTGCATAAATTTTTGTGAAAGTGCTTAACCGTGTTTATTGCTTCAAAATTGGTCTCGTGCTAACGCACTCGACCCATTTATGTTGAAGCAATAAATACTCATACACTTTGCCAAAAATTTTCACAACTTCATAGGCCACTTGAGGTATTGTATATGAAAATTTGTTTTGTTGTTATTTGATACTTTTGTTTCACTCTGTATGTTTTCAAAACACATAAACCATTCCGCTGCTCTGCATGTATGCATTCGTAAAAAAAAATTACGCCTACACACTCCGAGCGAATATTTTCGCGTCTCGTTTTAAAATAGTTTACTGCTCAACACCACTGTTTTTGCTGAGTATTATTTACGTTTAACTGTCTGTGAGCATATTCAATCCTGCAAAATTGACTTTGCACAATACAATCAGTATAACCAGATGCCTAAACTTAGTTGTTCCTAGCATTCTGTGAAACATGTGTCGGAATACTTGTTACAACTGAATATTTATATTAATTTTATAAATTCGACTGTGTTTTTACTTAAAATATTATTATTAATAAATATACAGAGTTAGTTATATAAATTTTTAAGTTTTTAATATTAATGTTAACTGATAGTGAGGACAAAGACAGTAATGTTGGAGGCAACCAATGATTCCGATAATGCGGGTGATGATTTTGAAGAACCACAGTACAAGAAACGAAAACAGGTCAATAACAAGGATAAATGGAAGGACGTAAAATTCTTTACTCCCACAATTCATAATTTCAATAATATACATTCTGGCCCTACAAAGGCTTCCACTGAATGAGAGTGCTTCAAAATGTTTTTCACCGAAGCCATAATGACAGAAATAGTTAAGTAAATAAATTTGAATTTCCAATTTGTTTCCCAAAATTCTAAAACTAAAGATAAATATCATCTGAAGAGTTGGAAGAATACGGACTTCAAAGAACTATATTGTTTCCTTGCTATCAATATTCTAATGTGCAAGTGAAAAATCAATGTTTGAATGATTATTCGTCCCAGGAGCGGCTTTGATTAACCCCAGCATTTGCACAAATGTCAAGAGACTGATATTTGCTGCTTTTACAGCTACTTCATTTTAGTGATAATACTTCATACACCCCAACAACGCACTCAATCTGGTAGACATCCAGAAGGTGCCAATTCACTATTATGCTTATTCTTTCCCGCAACAGACTCACAACCGAACCCAACAAAATGTTACATTGTATGTATAAAAAAACAAAAGGAATCTTGTTAGAAGTAGAATCCTGTAATGTTTCCTTATGTGTTGTATCTTACCTTGAGGTTTCATACTAAAGAAATTATATAAGGTGTTATAAGCAAAAATTTTTGAAATAAAATATCTTTTTATTTGTGTAATGTATTCATTCCACTCGCTTATAAAAATTCGCCATCATCTGTGATTCTTGAACTAAAAATACTTTTAACTGCTTTAGACGAACTAACTTGCCACATCCAAGTTCCTCAAACTGCTGTACAGCAACTAACCCGCACCGTCTAAATTTGACAAAACTACGTAACACGAATAAACACGCAACCACTAAAATATATGTGCATAGCGGCACAAAATCTCGAAGAGTGTTACGCAGCAAAAAGGTTAAAAAAAATGTAACTAGGAGTTATTTCATAGTTGGCAATTTGTAAATTGAATTAATTTTTTGCGTCTTATAAAAGACATATTATGTTTACCATCACCTATACACACTTTTATTTCTGTCGTATTAACCGCGTATCCGATATTTACACGTATTTGTTATGAATAGACATGTAGATAGATTGCAAAGCAACGATGCGAAATACATATGCCTAGGACAAACTACTACATATTAATTCATACTTGGCCATGTTAACATAATTTATTATTCTGGTTGATACCCCGATGATTGATCACCATAACAAACAAACACTTTAAACAACATGTATAATCCTCACATTTTACATCATTAATTAATGATTATCTTCATTTAAATCACAATCAATATTGGCACATAAGAATAAATCTACATAAACTATATAAAAGTGGAATGTTAATCTATATATAATATATAAATACGTTGGCAAGAGAATAACAAAAAATCCCAAAATACTAAAGTCCCTTAAAAAACTAAACTATTTAAAGTTCAGTAGTCATATGACGTGTTAATAATTGAACACGTTTCGCATTACATGATTTACATAAAACGTGATCATCTAGTGGATAACAACCACGGCCTTCTGCCTCTGATGATAGAACTAATCCACAATCCTAAAAAAAATTTCTATTAACAAAAATTTATAAATAAACACACTCACCTCGCATTTATAACATTGAATATGAAAACTTCGATCTAACGCAACGACTCGTACAGTCTCTTCCTGGCCAGGCTCAGGCATAATTGGTTGTTTACACACACAACATCTTGGTGCAAATTTCCTAAAATGATTACAAATTACGGTGAGCTGTGAAAATAAAGATTAATTACTTATGAAAATCCTCGATGCAATGAATTTGATTCGTAGCATCAACAGTGAAAGGGATACCATCTAAGCTTTTACCACAGATAACGCAACAGAAGCATTTTGGATGATATGGTTTGCCTGTCGCACGTAAAATACGATCCAGAATTGGTTTCGTACAAACACAGCACTTCTCTAATGTGTTCTACAACAACATTGTTTAATAACAGTAAGTAAGGTTAGGATAATAAATAGAATTGTGTAGTGTTAATTAATAATCAATTCTATACATTATGCAATTAAAACAATACCAAATAATCCTCCTCGCAGTATGGTTTTCCATCTAACGAATAAAATGGCTTTCCTTGTAAATTAATAGCACAGTGATGACAAGTAAAACAAGTGGTATGATAGATTTTATCCATAGCCGTACATCCACTATTCTCACCGACAACCTTCTCGCCACATTTAACACAAATACCATAATAATCAACCTCAACATTATCCTCCATTCCTTGCACTAATAAATCTGTTAACGTATCCACTTCTTGTTCTTTACGAACACCGACACGACTTGCAGACTGACTCGGTCCAGAAATATTACTACCACCACTAACATAAGGAGCGTACAATGAATAATTTGAACGAGATGACATTTGACTAGGTGGTCTTGGATTAATCGGTTCGTAGATTGATTCATATGTAGATGAAGCCTACACAAAATTGAATGTTAGTTAATTACATTATTAATATAAGGTGAGTGTTATAAAAAGTTACCTGAGAGGATGCGTCGTAATAACTTTCGTATCCAGTATAAGGCTTATTTTTTTTAAAGAATTTTTAGTTAGTGAATTTTTGTTTATAATTAATAATTACCTGTGATCCTAAATAATTGGGGTAGTCTTCTGGAAGTGTAGCCCTTCTAAGCTCGCTGTAACTAGAGCTAACAGGTGAGGGTGGTGGTGGTAAATCATCAGGTGGTGGTGGAAGATTGGTGTTAACTGTGCATGGTGCATAATCATTCATTACTTCTAAAGGTGGAGGTGGTGGAGGTAAATCATCTGCTGTAATTCGTGGTATTAGAAATCAGGAGTATTAGCAATTAATGAGTAGTATCAATAATGACCAATGTTCAATTGAATTTAAAACTTGGTACTTTATATTAATAATAGTAATAATATAAAGATATTAAGCTCGTTAGTGTAATTGCTCTATGTGTTAATCATTAGACTGGAATTTTTTTATGTACAATTGAACACTATTCTAAGTTAGGGATGACATTTTGTACATACAGGGTGACGAACCGGAAACAAAACAGATCGAATATCTTGAATACAAATTTTTTTTTGGAGAAAATGTAAAAACAGGTTAATTTTTATTTCAATGGAGACATCTTTTGATCATATCCCCAACTGTCCTACATCCCTCCCCTCCCCTCCGTCACTATTACCAATTAAATTTAAATAGGGAAAGTGCTCTGTGTGACACATCATTGAAAAGATAATTTTATAAGGAATTTGGTTAGGTGATATTTCATTATGTAACTTTTTATTTTGCTGTCACCTTGCGAGAACAAAAAGTGTTCCGTATTTCAAATAAACGTTACTTCAATTGAAAGCTAATTTCAACAATTTAATGCACAATTCATAATACAAATGAGAAAACTGGAAAAGTGTACCGTGTACGAACATACAAATTAAATTGAAAAACTCTAACTTCAATAATTAAAAACTAAATTAATTCACCGTAGATGCTCGAAGTGTTCCTATTAACTGCAATACATGAATATAAATCATATTCAAAACGTCTAACATTTTGGAGCATATCTGGAGTTATTTGGTGACATTCGGTAATAATATATTCACATAACTCTTCTAATGAACCTGGCTGGGTGGATTATATTTTACTTCTCACACATTCCCATAAAAAGTAATCTAACGGGGATAAATCAGTGGATCGTGGGGGCCATTCAATAAATCCTCTTCGTCCAACCCAATGTCTAGGAAATCTTTCATTATTAGGTGATCTTGAAGGTATCGATTATCATTTTCTATTATGTCTGTTAACATTGGATCAACAGTGTCTTTGAGTAATTCCACATACATACCCCCAGTTAAATTACCTAATAAAAAAAATGGACCAACAATACAGTCAAATAATATATATATATATATATATATATATATATATATATATATATATATATATATATATATAATTTGCAAATTATTCTATTTTTGCCTATTTACTACTATTTACATGTCCTTTCATTGATCCCTCTCCCCTTAGTTATTTTCTCCTTTTCCATGTTTCCTCTATCCACTCCTATCCTCCTCCCTTAACTCCCTACACTCTTTTGTCATATGCCTTATCTTCTCCATTTCTTCCCCGCATAATCTACATCCTCTTTCTTCCTCTTTTCTCCAATACTTGTTTCCCCACTCTTCATTACCGCATCTGAACCTCGCTATCATTTTTTTCTTTCCATTCTTCCCTTTTCCTTTCAGATATTCTGGTATCCCATCTCTTTTAATCTTTTTGTAATTTTCATTGTATTTTGCTCTTATTTTACCCATGTTTATTGCTTTTAAACATTCCTGTCCCTTCTTATTATGTCTTCTCTTACTCTTACTCCCTTTACACTTAGCCACTCTACTTCCTCCGTCGCATACCCGTTCCTTTTATAATATTCCTCCCTCCCCTCTTGTCCATATCTCTCTCTCGTCCTTTATCTGTTTCCAGCATGCATGTAATATTTTATATTCCTTTCTTTCTGTCATTTCTTCCTCATATTTCATTGCCCTTCTTCCGGCCTCTACTCTTATTTTTTCTACATGCACTTCCTCCCTTATAATACACCCTGGTGTTTTATTCTCCAATCTTTTTCTCGTTCCACCCCCACACTTCTGCCCCATATAGCACCACACTTTGTATACATTTTTCAAATAGCAGCTTCCTTCTCCCTAGGCCCACTCCAAACAACCTTTCCCCCACACTCCACACTTGTCCTATTAATTTATTCCCTTTTCTCACTCTTTCCTTTATGTGCTCCTCATCCTTGTTGTCCTGTCTCATTGTATCTCCCAGGTATGTCAATTCCTTCACCTGCGCAATTCCCCCTCTCCCCATTTCCACTCTTCCTTTTTTCTTCTCCCCCCTCCCTTTCTGAATATTAGTATGTTTGTTTTTTTTTGTGTTTACTTCTAGTTCCTTTCTTTTCATATATCTTTCCACGGTCTTCACATCTTCATTTCTTTTTCTTTCTTCGCCACCAACACTATGTCGTCTGCGTACGCCAGCGACCATACCTTCAATTTCTCTACCATCAATGCTCCCGTTCGCTGCCCTCTTAATGTCTCCTCCAGATCCCCCGTATATATCGATAAGAGGCTTGAGCTTAGTGGGCATCCCTGTCTCAGGCCCTTCCTTGTTACGAATTCCTGGCTCATCTCCCCATTCACTCTCACTCTGCTCCTCGTTTACTCATAGATTTCCTCCATCTTTTGTATCAGTCTTTCATTAGCTTTCTTTTTCTCAAGTGTTCCCATAGCTTTTCCCGGTTCACTCTGTCGAACGCTGTCTTCAAGTTTACAAATAACGCCACCATTGTCCCACTTTTCTTATCTAGTTCTTTATTTGCCATGTGCTTCATTATATATATATATATATATATATATATATATATATATATATATATATATATATATATACATAATCTATCACTTTTCTCCTCTTCCTGAATCCCGTCTGTCCCTCTGGAATCAGTTTCTTTTCCTCTATCTCGTTCTGTAGTCTTTCTTCTAGTATCGTCGCGTATATTTTATATGCCGTGTATAATAATGTCACTCTCTTATAATTTTCCACTTTTTTTCTGTTCCCCTTTTTGTATACCGGGGATATTACTCCTACTCTCCATCTCTCCGGCCTTCTCCTCCCCATATTTTATTAATTATTTCGGTCATCCTTTTTGCTACCTTTTCCCCCCCGTATACCCATTGCTCCTCTTGTATCCTGTCTTCTCCCGCCACTTTACCTTTTTTCACTTTCCCAATTGCCTCTATTACTTCTTTTATCCCTTCCTCTTCGTCTACTATTTGTACTCTTCTTCCTTGTCTTTCTCCTTTTTCTGTCTATGTTCCCCCTCCAGCACCTTCCAGAAGAATTTTTCCCATTCCTTTATTTGTATTCCCGTTTGTGTCCCTCTTCTCTTCTTTTTTTTTAGATATTTCCATACCTCTTCTTCTGTTCTTACTTCCTTGATCTGCTCTTCTTGTTTCTTTTTATTTTCTTCCTTTTTCCTTTAGCATGTTTTCTTATTATTATTTACCGCCTATTTATATTCTTGTCTCTGCCTTCCATTTTTTCCACTGTCTTAATGTTCTTTTTGTCTTCCTCTTTTCTTCCTTGCATTCACTATCCCACCACTTCTTCCAATCTATTTTCACCCCCTTCCACCTTTTAAATTTGACTTTCTCCGTTGCTTCTTCCATCTTCCTTCACATTTCTTCCGCACTTCCTTGTGCTCCCTACCCTTCTAATACTATCTTCCCCATCCTCTCTGTGTACTTCTTTATGCTCCACTGTAACCATATTTTTTTTTGTTATGTACTCCTTTCTTTTCTCTCTCTGCTCTTACTCCCTCTTCAATTACCAAATCTAGTGGTCCGATTCTACTCTCTCGCCTACCCTGAATGCTTTTACTTTTTCCCCTACCTCCTCGTTAATTATACGGTAATCAATTATTGATTCTCCCCTCCTCCCTAGGTACGTGTACACCCCCAATTCTCTTTCTTCTCTATTCCCATCAACTATTTCCCACCCTCTTGCATTGCACATTTCCAGTAGTTCTTTTCCCTCTTTGTTTAACAATTTGTCCCTTGTCTGCCTTCCCTTATCCTCGCGTTAAAATCTCTTATTATCATGCCCTCCTCCCTTTCTTTTATTATCTCTTCTAGGTTTTCCCTTGTCTCTTTCATCCTTCTACTATATACCGTCATTATATTTATTTTTGTTTCTACGATTCCTCTTCTGTTGCATTTTCTCTTTTTCTTCTTGATTCAACCATTTTCTTCTTACTCCGGTTATTCCCCCCTTTACCCTCCCTTTCCTGTTTTCTCTTATCGCGTGCTGCACCTCCCATGCGAATTCCCGTGGCATTTCATCGTCCCATCGCTCCCAATCCTTTTCTTCCATCCATGTTTTATAATCCCACCACGTCTTGTTCCTTTATGAACTTCGAAAACTCTTGGTCTTTATTCTTTATTCCCGCCACATTCTCTTTCTTGTTCTTTTCTCTTTCCACAATTCATTTTTCCCATTTTTTGCCCTTCTGTTACCCCACTTCTCTCCTCTTTCTTTGCTTAACTTCCTCTTTCTCTCATTGCATATATACCTATCTCCATCGATCTCCATTTTTCTATATCCTACCCATACCTTCTTCCCTCAGGTCAGTGTCTATATATATATATATATATATATATATATATATATATATATATATATATATATATATATATATATATATATATATTCTTGTATCCTTTGGTTTGTTCTTCCACCACCTCCGCCACCACCAACTGTGTCTCATCACCGTCACTTTTTTGAACTCCACTTTTATGTTTAATTTCTCTTCCATTATCACAGGTAAGCCTTTGCTGGCTCCTTGCTTCTCCACCCCTTTATTACAATATTATTCATTCTTTTCCTCCTCTCTTCTTCGACCGCTTCTTTTTATAACTTTTCAATTCTCCCCATCAATTCTTCCTTTTCTCTCAGCCACGCCTTTTCCCTTTCTTACATTTCTTCCTTCATTGCCTTAATTTCATTTCTTATTCCCTTCGTGTTTTGTTCCATCTGTACCATCATTTCTTTTATTAATTCTTTCACTTCTTCCATTTCTGTTTTTATTACATCACTTTTCTTTATTTCTCTTTCTGTTCCTCCCTTGAATGCTGCACGTCTGGAGACCTTATTATTTTCTTGTCCTTGCCAAATATTCTTTTCCTTTCTGCTTCTTCTTATGTTGAGATAAAAACTGCATTCATCCGAAAAACAAATATTAAAAAGCAAATTATTTCGCTCATTATTTCGCAAAATTGTAACCGGCGATCAAAATCGTCTTCGTTAAGTTCCTGAACCAGATGAATTTTATAGGGATGGAATGGGATTTGTTTGGCCGACGGTACGTTGACTTACTCCAGCTCATTCTGCAAGCTTTCTTGTACTAAGAGTTGGATCCGCAGCAACTTGTCCTAAAACGGCTACCTCTACCGCTTCGTTTCTTAATGGGTGTGACGTTTTTTTTATTTTTTACCGATCATGTTTGACGAAATTTTAAAATTAGTTGCAAAACGTACTTACGATTAACGTGTTTGTTTGGGTGTCGCTCATTGAAAATTGTACAGGCAGTGTTAGCACATTGATTATTTTTTAAATAATTTCTACTCTCTCCTGAATAGAATAAACCATTTTTATGTTTTACTCGTTAATAGACTTTAAGTACTAATGACAGTAAACTGAAAAACAGATGTTAGACACGTAGTTATGAAAACGAAAACCTCTATTTTTATTTTAAGTTGTTGCAAGGAATTAATTTAATTTTTAATTATTGAAATTAGAGTTATAATAGGTTTTCCAATTTAATTTTTATGTTCATACACTGTACACTTTTCCCATTTTTTCATTTGTTTTATTAATTGTGCATTAAATTGTTGAATTTGGGTTTCAAATGAAGTATCGTTATTTGGAATACGGAACACTTTTTGTTCCTGCAAGATGGCGGCAAAATAAAAAGCTACATAATGACCTGTTAAATAGCCAAATTCCTCTCAATGATGTGTCACACTCAGTACCTTCCCTATTTAAATTTTATTGGTAATAGTGACAGAGGGGAGGGTAGGTGTGTAGGACAGTTGGGGATATAATCGTAAGATGTCCCCATTTAAATAAAAATCGACCTGTTTTTGCATTTTCTCCAAAAAAATTATCTTCAAAATATTCGATCTGTTTCATTTTCGGTGCCTCGCCCTGTATACTCTTCAAAAGAAATAAGATATATTTCATTATCTTTAAAAAGTCATCTCATAAGGGGGTTAGTGGGTGCGGTACGGTTGGTATGTTTCATCCGTCAAGGGGTCAAAATAAAGGATAAAAGATGATATGTAAAGTGTCAGCGCGTACGAAATCGTTGATAATCAACTCAGAAATGGTTAAAGCAATTTTAATAAGATTTGGTATATAAGGAGGGTACGCGTGGTGTTCTTGTGTTAATTATTAATTTAATCCGAAAAAAGGATATCGATAAACTAGGAAACAGCTCAACCAGTTTTAATGAAATACGGTATATAGGTGCCTTGAGCAAAGGGGGTGTTATTGCATTGTTTATTATTTTTATCTCAAAAACAGTGAGGTAGGCATGTTAAACTCGGCAACAGCTGAACCAATTTTTAATACAATTTGGTACATGGGGCTATAGACACGAATAGTGTTTTTGCGTCATCAATTTTTTTATCTGAAAAAGAGAAGGGAGGGGGTTTCGATAAACTCGGAAACCGTTGCTTTGGGTACGGGGAATTTTTTTGCGTTATTTATTATATTCATCTAAAAAAAGGGGGAGAAACATGGTCGATAAACTAGAAAACGGCTAAACCAATTTTAATAAGATTTGGTACTGTAGGTAGCGGACCAAGAAAATTTTATTATTGTAATAAATATTTTTCGAATTGCAATTGTTACCGCGAAAGAAAAGATAATGAATGAGTTTTAATATGTTGGTAATAACTCGTAATTTGATAATGCTTTGCCAGATATTTTATTTTATGTAACTGATATTTGACTAAGGGTTGAAAAGAAAAAAAACAGGTGTCCTCTCGAAACCGCCTTTACCGAAAGACCGTGAGGAATCGATGAAAATTTCTATACATTCGGATTTCTGCTAAAAACGTCGCGTTAGTAATTAATTACATCGTAACATACCGCAATTAAAATGCGTCTTTGTTTGTTACTTGGAAATTCGAGACCTATAATGTTTGTTGCGGACGAGTGCATATTTTAAAAATTAATACTTCTTTTAGTAATGGATATGAAAATATTCCCACCTAATATTTGTTGTTTTTTTATGTAACTTTTAAATACGGAGGTGGATTTAGGAGTAAAACGGATTTGCAGTTAGAGTTTGTCAGTCGGATCGTTGTGATTGTTTGATTACAAACTATCATTGTCAGCCGAATTTCTCTTCTTTTTTTTTTGTTGGCTTTTTCACAAAATTAAAGTGGCCGGGTAAACAAATATAATCGTATGGTTCGAGGTTTTAACCCGCGAATCTGACGTTTAAACAACACATCTCTAAAAATTGACACCGCGTGGGGTTTAAACGGCGTATCTTTAACACGTTAAGTATTGGTGGTCAAGTGATTAAAGAGTTATATTCAAAAGTAAGTAGCTATTTAAATGTAGATTAAGGCTCGCAGCAAGCAATTCAATAAGCCTACATAACCTATTAAAAATCAAACATTGGCTTGCAACAGTTTCTGTTTAATAACTGTAGTACTACCCTTAATTTGAAATGGTTACAGTAAAAGGACTCCGCGTCAGACAGTACAGTGTCCCCTCCCTCATTGCTTGTATGAGTTGCCATTGTTGACTGTTTACTAATATTTTCGCACGTGTAGAGAATAATGCGTGCCCCCGTCCCCTCCCAGTTAATTGTTATAAACGATACCGGGGTTAACAGATACGGGTCCAGATGACATTAAAGCCACCTCGCATTCCAATGTTACTGTTAAACTAACCCGTTCTTATTGTTTTAAATGCAGAGAAATGTATAGATGAACGTGTAAGCTGAGGAAGGGATTCTGTAATTTGTAACGTAGTCACTCACTCAAACTTGCGGATAGGTTATGGATCACTTTGTTATGATATATTTGGACCTACCTTACCCTTGCAAGGCTGTCTTTTAATGATGTTGTTTTAGTATCTTTGATTCGGCCAGCTTATGTGGAATGGTTTGTCTACGAATTGATTTTTCTTTATATATGTAATTTATTGTAATTGTACAAATGTTTTTTTTGTGCTTTTATTATTCACTATACAACTGTGTATGTCTAAATTCCTTGCCTATTTTTTTTTGGGTTTTGTTACATATTGAACCATTTCTTTTTTTTATTCTTTAATTTATTAGTACTTGTGCAATTACCTATTTATTAATAAATTGGGTTTTCTAGGTGGTTCTTTCCCAGTTTAGCACCTTAATGAGTTTAATTATTATTGCGCAAAGCTCGTGAATTCTAATTCGAGTAGTTTCATTGTTTACCTGCGCCACATGATGCAACAATAAACCTCATCTAATCCTATCTCATTCACTTACCACGGCGTAGCTTACCACTAGATGGCCATTTTTTTTTATCAAATTTGAGTTTTGCAAGTAATTCAATATCAGACTTGTAAATAAATTCTAATGTTTGTTATGAAAGTCAATGTAAGGCAAGCAATTAATTTGAGTAGAGTAGCATTGTTGTCTTACTATTGCGTTAATTATTAATTTTACCCGAAAAAAAGGAGATCGATAAAATAGGAAACGGCTTAACCAATTTTAATGAAGTATGGATATAGGGGCCTTGAGCTAAGGGAGTGTTTTTGCATTGCACGAATAGTATTTTCGCGTCATCAATTTTTTTTGATCTGAAAAAGAGAGGAGTTGGGGTAGTTCGATAAACTTGGAAACCGTTGAACCGATTTTAATGAAATTTGGTAAACAGGGGCTTTGGGTACGGATAATATTTTTGCGTTATTTGATATATTCATCTAAACAAGTAGGGAATTAAAACTTGATAAGTAATAATTTAGTTTTTATTAAAACAAAACGCACCTGTTAAATGAAAAAGTACGCATAGTAATATCAAGTAGAGATAAGCAAAGCAAAGCATTCAAATAGAATTTAAAATCCGATCAATCTAATTAAGAGTTTTAAATTAGTAAAATAAGTAATAGTTGACAACCTCTTTACAATATAGATTAATTAATTAATTAAATAACGAAATCATTTTACTATTGTATAAAATTGTGTATATTTAAATAACGCGAACACCGACAGATGTGTCAAACAGTAACTAGCTTCTGGAATTGCGCGATTTTGAGTTGATATGTGTTATTAATTACTAATTAACCCGTTAGATAGAATAAATATTTTTCGTTAATGAAAACTGGCCGAATTTTATATCAATCGTTCTGTTATTTCACAAATAATAATTTTAGCACGATGAAAGAAATATTAATTTAGTAGTTGATTTAATATCAATTAAAACAAATTGTTAGGCTGTCGCCTCATCGTTAAAATTATGGAATTTCCAGTCGCCCCCTTATAATGTCGTACTCTATATAGGTAAGTGCTTTTACCAAAATGATCATTATCTTTCGTTCTCACTGCGTACGTATAGACGAAGCTGAGTTTTGTGAATTAGTATGAGGTGAAGAGTAGTTAGTAAAAATTAATTGATATAATTCGACTTAGTAAATACTTGCTCTGTAAACGAGTATCAACATTTAGTTAAATTTATTTCGATAAGTAGCAAGGAAATCACTTTGCGACGGACCACCGTTTTGCTTGAACCGTAGTCATTGAAATTTGAATAATTAATAGAGTTCATATTTATTAAGAATCATTCATTTTCATCCCTCATTGGTGAAGAAATTTTGTTTGTCAAGGGAACCTATTGGTGGAAAATGTAACAAATGCATACATTACGTTACGTAAAAATTTTTAGATTTTCAAAATATCCTCCCTTAAGATCTAGACACTTTTGAATTCGGTAAAATCAATCTTAAAAACATTTTTTCTCCTCTGAACGAGGTACCTACAAAACAAGTACTTTAAAAGCTCCAACGGCCTCTTTAGGTAATGAAAAACTCTTACCACCCATTTTATTTTTGATGTTTTTGAACAAAAAAGTCATTGGGAAACATCAGGCGAATATGGGTAATGAGTTATTAATTAATTTGATATTTTGACTAGTCAAAAATTCTGTAGTTTGACGTGCACTTGCATTGTCATGATGCAGAATGATTCGCCTATTTATATCGTTTTTGTTAATGGAATAGATATAAATGTATAAAATCGCAAAGTTTGGTGTATTTACGCTCCGTATTAAACCTTAATTTTCGGGAAATTCGCGGAAATAAAAACATCAAAGTGAGTTTAGTGGATGTATAAAGTGCGGGAGGAAAGATTCAGGAATAATTGGAACTTCCAAATAGGAATTAAAATACATAATTAAGGTAGGATTAATAAATTAATAACATAAAACAGAACTCTACGGAAACAAACATTGATAAGAGACAGTCTTGTGACGGGACGCCGAGGTCGTTACATTTCTGCAGTGATAGATAACTGCTCACAATTGCGTTCAGTGTAAATAGTACAGAGCCGTACCTAAAATTTTATGCAACGATTTTCGTTCACGGCAATAGTTTTCTGCCGCGCATTTCGATAATTACCGCGCTAAATTTAAGTGTAAAAACAATTTTAGACGCAAATCTAACTGGGAACAACTTACTGTCATCTGATAGCTTAATAAAAATTACGATTGTGCATTACGGGCGTAAATTTATAGTAAAGCACAAATCAACAGGGAAAATATAGTAAAGATCAAGCGATGGAGCAGTTATTACAAGAAATTAAGGCTAAATTGGATAAAATGGAAATGAGAGATGAAAGACTTGAAAAGAAAATTGATGATTTCCAAAGCGAACTATCAATAGTTAAAAAGGAAAATGACCAATTAAAAAAGGGAAATCTACTTATAAAACAAAAACTACTGGAACATGATAAGAAATTAGAGGAACTCGACAGCGAAATAAGGAAAAGGAGACTATTTATACATGGAGTAAATGAACAAAATAACGAGTCAGATCTGTTAATTAAAGAAGCAACAAGAACGATACTAAAAGACATGGGAATTATTATAGATATGGAAAAAGAGGTGACCGACATCAGAAGAATCGGAAGAAATACTGAGGGAAGGAGACCCATAATGTTAGAACTACTAAATTGGCCAAAAAAATGGAAATTCTAAGAGCCACAAAGAAGCTAAATGGTACTAACACTTATATAGAAGAAGAGTTTCCGAAAAAATTCAACTACAAAGAAAAGAGCTGATTAAATATATGAAAATAATTCAATCAAAAGGCAACCTAACGACAATTAAATACAACAAACTTATAGTAAATGGAGAATCCTACAGCCTCGATCAACTAAAAGCGATTGAAATTAATGAGTCTAACTCTGAAGAGACAGAAAAGAATGTGGAAAACGTTAACAACACGAATACAAAATCAACAAATAACAAAGTTACCGAAATTAAAAGGGAAACATCACCAAACCAAGAAAGGCAGAACATCGAGTCAGAGATCACCCGGAAATGATGGAGATGTTAATTTAGGGGAGAAACTGCAGAAGATCAATAGAACGGGCTATTTCTCAAAAAACTGGTAAACACAATAACTGGACGGACACTGGAAACGACACAGGCTATGGAAATGGATAATGCTATGAGGAATTTAACATGCAATATTAGTACTTGGAACATTACATCTTGAACCGGCAAGGAAATTGAGCTAACAGAAGAAATGGAAGCAAATAATATAAAATGTATGGGGATAAGTGAAACAAAGAAACCAGGAAAATGATATATGAAAATCAACAGCAAGTACAGTTTATACTACTCAGGTGTAAACGTGGGACAAAGGGCGAAGGCAGGGGTAGGTTTCATAGTAAGTGAGGATTTAAACAAGGCAATAACCGAACACAAAGAAATAAATTGCAGGATAACATATACAACAATCCAGCTAGATGAAATAATACATTTAATACAGATATACGCACCAGTTGAAGGGACTCTAGAAGAAGAAATGAACGACTTCTACATGAATCTCCAAGAAACCTACGACAATCTAAGAGACACAAGTGATAATATTATAATTATGGGCGATTGGAACTCAAGGATAGGAGACGATATACATAGAGGAATGGGATACCTAGGGAAATATGGCGAAAAAGAAAGGAATAGAAATGGGCTCAAAATGATAGATTTCTGCATCAGAAATGACTTGAAGATTGGAAACTCCTTCTGGTATCAACCGCTGGAAGAAAAATATACATTTGAAGCCCAAGGCAGAAAAGCAAAAAGTATTATTGATTATATAGTATATAGTGATGGATTAATCAATAGAATACTAGAAGTGAAGGTAAATAAAAATGCAGCAATAGACTCCCAACATAGCCTAGTCTACGTTAAAATAAAGTATAGATACGATATAGATGAAGTTTATGCACGTAAGAACGAATATAGTTTAAATATAAGAAAAATAAAAAATGAAAAGTATAAAGATATATACGGAAAGAACGTGGATAGTGAACTTTGGAAAAAGAAAATATCAGATCTGAGAAACCCGGACGATAAATGGAGAACCCTTAAAACTGGGATGAATGGAGCAATTCTTGAAACTTGTGGAATGAAGAAAGTAAATCTAAACAATAAAAGAACATCTTGGTGGAATATGGAGGTGAAAGAGGCAATAAAATAAAAGAAGGTAGCATGGAAGAGGTACCTAGAGGAAAGAAACGAGACAAACAAGGGAGACTGATAGAAAGAGGAAAGAACCCAAAAATGCTGTGAAAAAAGCTAAACAAGCCTCATGGATAGCTTTTAGTACTGAATTGAACGACGGACATAAAATAAATAATAGAAAATTCTGGGGGAAAATTAAGAGTCTCAGAGGGAGAAATAAAGAAAAAACTGCGGGAATTAAGGACGCTCAAAATATTGTACAAACAAAGAAAACAAAAATACTAGACACATGGAAGAACTTCTTTGCCCATAAATTTGAAGACTCGAGAAATCGTAATGATTCAGTAAAATGGGATGTAGAAGAATATGAAGATGAAGATACAATTGAAACAATTAGCAGAGAGGAAGTTGCCGACGCCGTATCGAAAATAAAAATCGGGAAAGCCTGCGGGGAAGATAACGTCCACCCTGAGATGATAAAATATCTTGGAGAAATTGGTATAAATTGGCTTTGGGAGTTATATTTAGAAATTTGGAATACGGAAACAATTCCCACAGAATGGGATGGCAATTTAATTTTACCCATCGACAAAAAAGGAGAGAAACAATTATGCGAAAATTATAGAGCCATCGGTCTATCGTCGATAGCCTACAAAACATTTACAAGATTAATTGAACAGAAATTAAGAATACTGGTAGAAAATCATTTAGAGGACAACAAGCTGCATTTAGAAAAGGCAGACAAGCAACAAATAATATTTTTACAATAAAAATTATTATAAAAAAAAAGGTTACAGACGGGAGAACAACTTATACTCACCTTTATAGACCTGAAAGCAGCTTTTGATACAATATGTAGAATTGCCCTTCTACAATGCCTTAAACAAGTAAATGTACCAAATAAAATTATACCAATTATAAAGATACTATACAGAAATATGAAAGCGAAGATACAATTTAATGGGAGCCGATCAGACAGCTTCCAAATTAATAAAGGAGTTAAACAAGGCGATACACTCAGTCCCCTTCTGTTCATCATAGCAATTGACAAAATTTTAAAAAACGTAAAAGACAAAATAAAAGGTCTACAGACGACGATCGGTTATAGGAACATGAATCCAGTACAAATTGACTCCCTAATTTATGCCGACGATGTAGTCATCCTTGCCGACTCAGAGAAGAAAATGCAAAAATTAGTGAATATATGGACCACAGAAATACAAAAATTAGGAATGGAAATAAATCCCTTTAAAAGTAAAATAATGGTGATAAATGAAAGCATACATAAAACTGCCTTTCTTTTATCCTAAAATTTTACATTTTGAACGACCATGGACCATGGTTTGCCCCCCCCCCCCTGTTATAAATCCTGGCTACGCCCTTGCTGAGAAGAATATTTCTATAATGCTTAATCAGTCAGAGACACAGCTGCAGGAGGTAACAACTTTCGAATATCTAGGCACGATAATCACTAGTGAAGGAGGGATTGAAGCTGATCTTGCAAATAAAATCAAGAAAGTAACTATCTATTACGCGTTAAACAATACAATTTTCAGCAAAAATGAAATAAACGAAAGAACTAAGTTAATAGTTTATAACACCATCGCAATCCCAATACCCCTGTATGCAAGCGAAACCTGGGTTATGCTGCAAAAATATGAAAGTAAATTAACGGCAACCGAAATGAGATTTTTAAGAAACATCGCTAAAGTAACAAAATGGGATCACATAAAAAATGTAGACATCCTAAACCGCTTAGATCAAGAAGGTATAATTAAGAAATACGAAAGTAAGATCTTAGAATGGTATGGACACTTAACCAGGATGCAAGATAGTAGATTACCGAAAAAGATTTTAGAGACAAGAGCAATAAGAAAATGGAAAAGAGGCAGACGGAAAAAGACCTGGCTAGAGGAAGTGAGTAGAAGGAGCGGACTTCGCGGATGTAGTATGAGAGAATTAAAAGAAAGAGCAAGGAATAGAAGAGAATACAAAAAATGGATTGAGAATTAAAGCAGACAGTATCCGACACCCACTCGGGTAAATGGATAAACGAAGAAGAAGAAGAAGTTAATTTCATCGATCACCTGGGGGAGACATATTGAACTATACCAATCAGCAGTAACTGATCTTCAACAGTTGCAACATGGCCGGTTTTTCCGAAAAAAAAAAACAAGCAATCATTTTCTTTGAATTTCTTCGAGAGCGCAACACTTTTGTTGGTTTAGGTTAATTTTTGAACACCCATACAGATGAATGCAGTTTAGTTTCAGACTCATAGGAATATAATCCATGTTACAATGTAATATACAGAATTTGAACGACCATGGTCAAACTTTTTAAGCTTTTCCTTGCACCACTTGACACATGCTTTTTTTGGGCTTCTGTCAAATTTTGAGGAATCTAACGACTACAAAGCTCCTGACATTTAAATATTGTTTCAAAATGGTATGTATTTGTTACTCCACAATATGTTGCCTGTCGATCTGATAAAATCATTTCACACACAATGTTTGAATCACCAAACAACAACTTTAGTTTTTCCACACATTGCTGTGGCGTTAAACCGTATCGAAAATCATAATAAATCATCACTCGAAAATCACGATTCGAAGTATCCATTTTCTCACAAACTTACTTTTATAATTCTACTGAAATGAAACTGCTCTGTTTACAATCCACAGAACATAATATTACTTTACCAATAAAAACTGAAACAAAAATGAAGGTATCAATAAAATATATTGAAGCATGTATTTTGTTACATAAATACATCCACAGCATAATAAAAGAATATTACACTACAAAATATACGCTTAAAAAAAAAAGTTTTACTTACTAAATAACAAAAATAACGGAACACTTCAAATTTATTCAAGCAAACACTAGTCACCACATGGGGGGTCTGCTAGAATTGTAATAAATAAAAACAGAAGAACGTGCGAAATATGTCATAAACTTGCAACGTTTTGACAAATACTTAAGGTTTACCTTAGCATATAAAATACCAAGAAGGAACGTTGAGCTATATACCACATTTAAAAATTGCGACGGAATTGTGCCATATTGAACACCCAAGTATAACTCATTCTCGGTGGTTTGATCGAAGAAAGTGGTGTTTGTAAAAGGGTTTTGAATATTTTGAACTGTATCTTGTATAATAATTACTGGTAATAATAAAGTGTTTATAATAACATTGTGCACATTAAGTAGTGTTGTATTGAATATTACATAGTACAAGATTCAATTTAGGTTATGGTTTTAATTCATAGACGTAACTTTAAAAATGTCATAATTTATATTTTTAACTTTATTGTATCAGGAAGTGTAAATATTTTTTTGAATAAATGCATGACTAGTTATATCGTAGCTTAAAAATATATTCTAAATATTAAATAATTTAAGATAAGTATATATTCATTATTATGTATTATTAACCAGAAACTTGTTTTCCGCCATATGCAACACCCATCCCGGATGCACATATAATTGACAAAAACTCCTTCCTAGTATTTTATATTCTAAGAGGTCTATATTATTTAAGGAAGGTAACATAACACTCAGCAGTACAGCAACCACAGAACACAATAATTCCCAATTGTTCATAACTGTATACCAACACCCCATTTGGCCACTCTCGGGTTATATAAAAAACTGACCTTTTTTAGTTTTTCAAATAAATCACGATCTTTTTCAACGCTGAATTTCAATTACATCAGTGTTAGTTTTACTAAACACCGCGAAACGGCGCTCAAACGTATCATACACTCATGTTACTGCAGTTTCCAATCTTTCATTTAGAATAAATATTCCAAATAATATATATTTACAATATAAGTGCGTAATCGGGAGGACAGTAATGTGCGCGAACGCAGCAAAACAGATTATGCAGGAATATAGTACAATATTTTTCACATTGAGGAATTTTTATGTTGAAAATAAGAAACAAAGAATTTCATGAAATATTGCTAACAAATAATTTTCTATTTTATCAATTCATTTGCATGTCCACATTACCATTAATAGAGGGCGCTGTACGTTAATTGTTAATCTTGTTTAAATAATTAAATATTATTTGTTAAAGATTATTTATATAAAATATACAGTTTGTATAAATATGAGAGTAGAGTATACTCCCCCATAACTTCGTTCTGAGGCAGAAAGCGTTCGTGATAAACTACCTGAAAAGAGGAAAAACCGATACAAAGATACGTACAATAACTTTGTTAATTGGTGCGCTACAAAAAAACTGAAAAAGTACTCCAAAAATGTTTTACTAGCTTATTTTCAGCAAATGCCATCAAAGAAGTCAGCATACTATACGTACTCCAAGTTACGAAGTTGTCTTAAACTTAAAAATAGTATCAACATATGAAAATATTCTGTCCACCCTAGATTTTCGGTAAAGTAAAATTTCGTCAGTTTTACAGCCCGGCTTTTAGTAAAGGATGCCATTACATTATGAATACGGATGCACGATATCTCTATCACGTATCCGAAATGTGAAAAACCTATGTTGCCAATAGAACAAAGATATGTACACGAGGATAAATTAAATGTTGAATAGAGATAGAAAATCCGAATGTGCTGCATACGAACATTTAATTTTTTTTGGATTCACCATTCAATATTAGTCACTCTTGTTGTATACCCATATATTAAGTAATCACGAGATCACAGTCATACTTTGGTTATAATTTATTTAGGACTTACAACAAGCAAAAGTCCATTACATCTATGATTCGTTCAAAATTAATGACTGCTTTAATTACTATAAAAGTATAAAATTTATACTGTCAACATATTGAAATGATCGTCAACAAAAGATAGTGATTTTTTTATTTTATAAACCTTAATGCTCCTTTGTAACTGCTGTGATCTTATAAAATCATTCATACTTTTTTACGATCAACCACATAAGTTATTCAAATTTCTGTATACCGCAAAAATTTTTTTGTATTAAACACAATACGTTAAGTTAGGTTCAGCCACAAAAATCAAAATTAAGCGTAATGTAGAACTGTTGTACAAAGAACAGTTATTTCAAATTTCAAAGAAAAGAAGCCTGTAAAATCAACAAAAATTTGGTGTCGGCCATTATGGAGTTAACAATTCTGAAAATATCTAGAATAAATTAACCTAACATAAAAAGTACAGCATACAAAGATTTAATTCTGTCTGCTGTAATTGCTACCACAGTACAAATTTTATAAAATCTAACAGTTACAGATGTACTACTTCACCGTTCGACATGAAATCATAGGGATGAGTCATACAAATTTCTCACACTATTTAACATGCAACTATTCGTACAAGCACAGTAATGCTTATTTCACAAGATACAAAATGATTTCTTTACCTTAAATTATAATACAACAAAAAAAAATTGTAGCACTATAAGAGCCCTAGAAAATTAAACGGTTAAATTTTCTATGATAAGAGCAAAAACATAAGTCTAATGTAGCTCTGTTATACGAAAGAACAGGTCTACAACTGTTACACAAACAATACCAACCAAAAGTAATTAATAAAATACTTATTTTTTTGGGCTTTTTTGATGGTGTATTTTAAATTATACAATCTATATGTTTCGATAACACTTACAGTTATCTTCGTCAATAGTAATATCTGTTAAAATTATTAATGATGTAAACAATTTTGTGAAAGTTTAAAAATTTAGTATTTTATTATGTGTGATAATGGTGAAAGTTTACATTTTCACAAAAGTAATTAAGTTGGCAAAGACTAAAATCCTGTTTTTGCCTTCATAAATGCAATCATGTTACATTGCCCTTGGCACAAAACAGTATAAACTTCGAGGTAATGCACTTATGATATATATCAAATTTTATAGAATTGTATGTTAACAATTGGAACAAATATTTATTTATGTGTCATCACTTTTCAGGTGTGATCGAACACTGCAATTTGCTACATTAACGTTTATTACATGAACATTTGGTCCTTATTTGTATTTCACTGGTTAATAAAAAATACTTACTCCCATTAGTGTAGACATCGGCGGGTAAATTACTATAAACAGCATCACGTGGCAGATTATTATAAATAATTGCATCATTATTCCTTGGTACTATCTGAATGTTACTATACAAAACATGTTGATCAGGTTTCGCATATGCCTTGGGAACAAAATTTGAGCTAATTGGAATAGAATTTGCAGATTCTAAACTATGTAGATTTGAATAATCTTTAGAAACATTAGCATAGGTGTTATAGTTAACTCTTTGTCCAATTGGTAAAGTGGGTGTATTTGAAAATGAATGTGTGTGAGAAGCGGGTATGTTTGAGTACAGAAGTGATGGATTTGCACTTGGTAATCTTGATGAGTAAAGTGGTTC
This sequence comes from Vesta saturnalis, assembly GCA_036346205.1. NCBI lineage: Eukaryota > Metazoa > Arthropoda > Insecta > Coleoptera > Lampyridae > Vesta > Vesta saturnalis. Next base: position 953,639 of record JARFJB010001736.1, on the reverse strand, counting down.
GACTGCCTGTTTAACACTGTGCGAGTATGGAACCTTGGAAAGATTTTAATAAGTTAATTGCATTAGTAGTTGAAAAGAATACCTGTGGCTGAGGTTTCTTCGGTTTTGGTGGTACAGCAGGGCCTATTTTTTTTCCATAAGTGGATGATATATTTGGATTTGGTAATAAATCTGCATTATTCATTAATTGAAGTTCAGCTAACTGTTTGTCCAAATCGTCCATTATTTCTGTTGTAAGTGATATAGGTTACAATTTTTTTGCGAATTATAAAAATTTACCTTTATTTCTGTAAGAAATGGGTGTGAATTTCTTCAAGAAAAAGGACAAAAGGAAGTATGAGTAAAGTACATTACAGTATGACAAATAATGTAGTAGGCCATGTAACTTACTGTTTTTATTTTACACGAAGTTAGCTACAGCACGACAACTGCATTGGACGACCGGTTCGCCCAGTAATTCATGCGCTAAACAACTTATACCTTATTCAGTGGCGTAACATCATCACCAATAAATACATTGCAATGTAATACATGACGGAGACATGGGGTGTATGTAAAAAAGGTCTTAATAGATTATTATGTTAATGTCATACCTAGCCACCTAGGTAGGTGTAAAGATTAAGGTGCTGTACCCATACCATTATTTTTGTAATAAATGGTTTTAACTATGTAAAACAATATTCAAGGAGTTGAACTTAATTTAATTTAAACCATGCTTATGTTATTACAAAAAACATAGCTTATCATGAGTTTTATTATAATTATGATTCCCTTACAAAGTTCCATCTTTACTAAACTCTAAAAATAATCTTGCTACTCAACAAATCAGAAAATAGTATATTACGTTACATGACGTGAAAGTGGCATTTTGTTGGACGAGTAGGCTTGCTGAAAAAATACAAGGATGCGCTAGCATCCGAGTATTTTTCAACGCCTCTGAACTCGTTTTGAAAATAATTAAAAATTATTTAAAAAAATAGAGTTGAGTTAATCAAAGAGCTTTGACAAATGTATGTCAACAATTAAAAGCGTGTTGTCTTAACGACAAGCAAACAAAACAAACAATTAATGAAAAAAATTTTGCGATTTAGTGTTTCCTTTCCTTTCTACGACTTTTTCAATAAATAACGATGTCCCTGAGTGATTTTGATTGTGAGATAGATGTTGAAATGAATATAACGGAAGCTGCTGTGGCGAAGTTACTTCCAAACAAATCAAGGCAGAGGTATAAGAAAGAATATTAAACGTTTAAAAAGTGGTGTAGCATAAAAAAGTTACTGAAGACGTTCTTCTGTTATACATTTCGGAAGGCAGTTAGAGATACAAATCATCGACTCTTTGGAGTACTTACTCAATGCAAAAAGCGATGCTTTTGGTAAAAGAAAACTTACACATAGGTAATTTTCCAAAATTGAAAGCGTATCTTAAAGGAAAATCGTCAGGATACCAAGGAAAAAGTCCAGAGTGTTTACAAGAAGCGATGTAGACGATTTTCTTCGAAAAGCTCCTGATGATGAATTTTTAATGATAAAAGTAAGCGATCATAATTAAGTGTTTCAATTGATGTCATACTTATATTCGTTTCAGGTTGTATTAATTATTGGTTTAGCGGGTGCATGGTGCTGTGACGGGTTAACAAAAATGACACTTGACATAGAAGATAAGGGTATTGTTTTAATTGTAAAAATTCCCGATCCAACAACTAATAAAGCAAGGCGCTTTATGATCGTTGATGGAAAGGGAAAGCATCAAATCAACGTCGGCTTGTACCGAAACTATATAGCACTACGCTCTCCGCATACACCACATAGACGTTTATTTGTGAATTATAAAAACGGAAAGTGCAGCGTTCAAGCTGTGGGGATTCATGCCTTTGGGAAAATACCTACCAAAATAGCGGCTTTTCTTGGTTTGCCTAGTTCACAGGTTCCCAACCGTTTGTGGACTACCGCCCCGTTCATAAGAAGAAAAAATTCCAACGCCCACTTATACATAATAGTTTTTATATCTGTCTGACTATTATCTATTAATAATCACAAATTAAAAATTAATTTTCTCTCTAATCGCGCCCCTTGTGGTCGTGGCAGAAGGTCGTGATTATTAATTAATTAAAAATACAAAAACATGTTATAATAAAAACATTTATTTCAGACAAAGACCATACAAAATTATAACTTAACCAACAAATTCATAACAATACAAATACACAAAGCTGGAGCACCCCGCACTGGGGCACTGCACAAATGCAAAGACAAGACGATTAATCAAAATTAGTTAAAAAAATATATAATAAAAAAACAAAATTCAATAACAAACATAAATATCAATGAGATGGTTGCGGCTGGTGGAGTTTTAACAATTTGTTAATGTAAGGTTTCAATTTAGGTGACATCAGTCGCAAACCACCACGTTCAGTGATCTGCAGTCTATTCCTTTTCTTTGACAGTAAATTAGCTACTACACTGAACCCACGTTCAGTCAAATATGATGAAGAAAACGCAATTAAAAATTTCTGTACTATTTCCCACAATCCAGGGTGGAGAGCTGATATTGATTTTTGGAGCCAGAACTCTTGGTATTCATTTCTGAATTTTACTTTTAATTCTGCATTAGTTGTGAGTTCTACGAGTTCTTCTTCTAAATTTGATGATTCTGCTGTATCCGCATTTGAGAAAGGGTCTAAAACCTAGCTTGGTGTATTCATATTTAAAATATCCTGAAATCGCTCTGTAAAATCAGCATGAAGAGCGTCCAGGTGTTGGCAGTAAGTAAGCAAATCTTCCTGTTTTACTGATAATGCTGACAATATCGGAAAGTGGCTGTATTCACCTCTTCCTAGATTTCGTTTGAATAGAAGTTTTCCCACAAAAGCTGCTATGACATTTTTTGTTTTTATTAAATTCAACTCATCACCTTGCAATTGTAAATTAACGTCATTAAATATTTTAAAAAGGTCTGTCAAATAAGCGATGTCATTTTTGGACGCAATCAAGTTTCCGCGCAGTTCATCGTCTCTGTTTTCAAGGAAATCCCGTACTGAGTCAAATAGATTGAAAAAGCGATTCAGACAAACGCCTTTCGGGAGCCATCGTACTTCTGTGTGCTGCAGCAAGCGATTATAGTCTTCATCATTTTCACTACAAAGTTGCCCCAATAATGTGTCATTTAATGAATTGCTTCTTATCTTGTTGATTGCTTTAATAACGTAATGGAGCAACGTATGCAGGCGTTCAATAAGATTTTTGCAACCAAGTGCTGAAGATGAATAACACAATGTACAGAGAGTACATTTGGTACTGCTTGTTTTAAATGCGCCATGAAACTCTTATGACGCCCCGAGATTGCTGGAGCACCATCTGTAGCAACTCGCTTTTGTGATTAATAATGAAACATTATATGAAGCTCGTAGTCCATCATCTTCTTGTTTATAACACGATGCAAAAAGGTTCCATATAGTTGACTGTTTTAAATATTTCTTTTCAAGTACATGAAAATAGGATAAATCTTTTTCCTTTTTATCAGCATGTATTTAATTCAAATGCTCTTGGAGCCTAGAAGGCTTCATGGCTTCATTTGAAAAAACTTTTTGGCAAATTAAACACATATGTAATAATTGGTTGGTTGGATATTGCGTAAATCCATATTTCAAATACTCAATATTGTACTGACGACATTTCTTCTTAGTTTCAGACATTTTGGAATTCACAATTTGTTACGATTTCAATACATTAACTTTTCAGCCGATTTATAGAAAGTTATAAAACTAATGGTTATAATGACTTCTTTGCTTTATCAGTCACGCACGAGTATGGATCACTGACGAAGCACACAAAAACAATAAGACATTAGAAGAGCTACCCCTGCCTTCTAAAGATTTGATTTCGAGAACGCAACAACTTGTATGCCTTTGTTTGTTTACGGTGACTCGGTGCACTTGCTCTGCAAACAGGTTATTCAAGTTACCGTATTTTTGTCGAAACATACTTGATTGCGTAAATCGCGTCTTTGCTTACCAACTTGCATACACTTGTTATAGACAGTCCTAAACCGAATCAATTAGTTTATACTTAATGCTTATTTAAATGTTTTAATGTTTATTTACTTTTACTCCATAATAATAAGATAAACATTTTAGACGACTAGATAGATGTTTTTTGTATTTTCAAAGTATTTTATTATACTAACCTTTAAGTTTAAGTGGTGGTATAGCGCCAGACAATCTTTAAACTTCTATACCGTTCTTAATCATTTTTTAACAATCTATCCGCCTATGTATTCCTAAATTACATATGTATGAATATGGAAAACCTGCTATGATCAATATTTATTGTTAAGTTCTTTTACTAATAAATACAAAAATACAACGGTGTGCAATGTGGCACTTGAGAGGCGCCTTGCGAGCAGTTACATTGGTAGAATTTCTCGTAATAAAAATAATAATAATAATAATAATAATAATAATAATAATAATAATAATAATAAATGCATTCGCGTGTGTTTACATATTGTCAATAGTACAATATAAAGAAGTAGCTACAGGTATCAGAAAACGCTGTTATTTATGCCCAAGTTTGAGAAATCGACATTTAAAACAAGTTTGTACAATTTGCAACAAAAATATTTGTACAGAACTCTGTAAACTTATATGTAATGAACGTTATTATATACATAATATATTATCAATACATTTATAATCTTTGTTCAAACTTGTATTCTAATTTATATTTTTAATGGTTAATAAACTTTTTAAACATGTTTAAATTGTTTTACTTTTCTTAGACATGATTACAAAACAACAATTTATTGTTTTGAATGTAGTGCTTTTATGTATGCTTGTAAAAAAAATCAAAACAGCTATAAATCCCATTGGTGCCTAGGAAGCGCCATGCGAGCAGTTATGTATGTAAAGTTAATCCGAATACTTAAAGGTTAAATTTCTAATTAGGTAGGTACGCCGCCACCGCCCCCTTGACTGTCATAATGCCCCCCATTTGCCCACACGAAAAGCCCCAGCGCCCACTAGGGGGCGGTACCGCCTCCGTTACGAACCTATGGCCTAGTTGCACGGAGTGTACGGGTCACTGTTTACGCCGTACGTCGTCAACTTTATTAGTGGATGCTGCAGACGATATAATAGATCTGAAAAGGCATGGTGGATGGAGTTATTCCAATCTAGCAGAAGGTTATGTAGCCGAATCGTTAGGAAATAAACGTGAATCGCTAGTAGGATTCAAGAGGGAGTCTCAGTCCCTAATAATCTTAACATTAACGAGTTTTTCATTTCGGAAGAGTCGAGAACCGAAAATTCCGGTCGTTTATTCATTAAAAAATTGTGTTTTACCTGAGATAATTATCTCAAATGGTGAAAATTCAACAATCACAGTTAATATCAAGTAATATTTCTTATACTTAAGTACTTCGTTGTTAAAAAATAAAGTTTTTGACAAAATTGTCTATTATTATTTTATTCTATAAAAATATCAACCTACCTAATTTGGAAAGTAAAAATGACTAGGCATGAAAGTTTTACTTTCATACCTAGGCATTAAAATCAAACTTTCGTGACTCAAATTAGTCCGCGTTTAGCAACTTTCATGCCCATTTCAGAAAAAAAATTGTTCTAATATTTGCTTGTTAAAAAAATACTAGCTTGATGATTATTGCAGCAGTAACAAAAATCTATAATTTTTTGTGATTCCATCCGGTAACACTGGTTTTCAATCCTCAAAATCGAGAAACTCATTGTTTCTGACATAGGCGGACAAAACGTAAAAATTCTGAGATTGGTACCACTGAGTTTTTATACATGAACGTTTACTGACAGCTGTCATACATATTAGAGGTTTTGGCACGTAGGTGTCAAATACAACCAACATAACAAACAAATTTATGAAAGTATTTTTAATGAATTAAGAACGTCAGCACAAAAAATGTTGTGTATCACATCATCGCACGCCCAGAAACTATTTTTGCGAGTATGAGCCGTTTGGTAAGTAGGTGTTAAATGCAACCAGCATAACTAAACAAATTCATAACTTAAGCTGCAGTTATCGCTTTTCAACCGTTTGGTTACTTTCAATTCGACCAACTCTGATCGCTTACTTCGCGCGACTCCTTCTAATCGCTTACTTCATGCGACTGACTAATCAATACGCGTCATTATGACAGCTCCCTTTTACAAAACAGTCCGCAAATTACCGCGTATATTTAAAAGCTTTCCAATTTACTATACACTACACTGCATTAAGTACGTTGAAAATATACTACTTATGTTAAATAATAAATGGTGGCACATGGTTAAGGTAAATTCCCAATTATAAAAGTAAAAGGATAAGCTGATATCCAAAAAAGTCAATCTGGGTAGGTACAACGTAATTTTCAAAAACGAAAAACTGAAGGTAGTCTCATCTCAAAGACGACAACAAGGTTATGCTCATGTAACATCAAGAATTACTAGAACAACCACGCGACATGTATGAGATCTCTACAGTGATTTAAAACTGCATTCCCAGAGCTATACTCTATACGCAGTGGCGTACGGAGGGTGGAGTGGAGGGGGCGGTCCGGCCCAGGTCCTGCGTCGGCATAGACCACCAAATATGAAAATACGAAAATACTTTATTTTATTTTCTAAATAATAAAAATCGGCTCAGGTCCCATGTCGGCATAAACAAGTATATTTGCTCTAAATAATAAAATACTTTTAATCGTGAGCCGTATTTTATATTTGTATAACTATTTATGAATTGAATTTAGGTTAGGTGAAGCATTTTAGTGTCTGCGTGCGATGGTACTCAGTATTTACCGCCACCACCAACAGCACCAGCTATTTCAGGGGCCCCCAATCACGCTACCACCCCTTCACCGCGAGACACAAATCCACTCGCTCGCCGTGGCCGACGTGGACGTATACTAGTTCACAATACTACAGGCCGCTTGGAGCTAGCGTATAGTTTTGTATGATGCTGTGTTTTTGTGGTTCTCTGTCACCAAGTACTCGAGTAGTGACGAAAATATTAAGTTACATCCTAACGGTGTCATCTCGTTCACGGTAAGCTTTATTTATTTATTTTATTCTAAGAGATGAAAGCCTATGATAAGTGTAAAGGTTCGTTATTGTGAAGTGTATGTATAATTTTATTGTACACGCCTTTATATATTTAAACCTCAGAATGTAGCTGGACCACACATAAGCGTGAGCAGAGCTCATTCACTGTGGATGTCACTACCGGAACTTCCCCCCCCCTTCCGCTCAACTCGTTAGAAATAATAACTTAATTATATTGCCAAATGTTTAATCAATAAAGTATTAATTCAATAGTTTCTTTTCAATACAAAAATGTCACAATATTACTCAATATACATAAATCCATATATGACATCTTCTAACAATCAAGACAACAAAGTTACGTTGTTTACTAAAAGTATCAGTTTACTATAACAAATCAATACGCATATATTAGAACTGAAAGAGTGAGATGACTCTTATGTGCGGATTCGATTTGTGTGCTTTATCATTATTGTGCCGAAGTTCTGAGTAAACGTTTTATAATAATGCTGAAATTTACTCAAAGGGCGTCATCCCAAGCAATCAATGAAGCAGAGCCACCAGAGGGTCTAAAATCTATAGAAAGTCCAAGTACAAGCTATTGTCAACGAGTAAAGACATAAGTAATCAAGAAAAAGAAGAAAAAGGATAAGAAGAAAAGGATATAGAAATAGAAAGAGAAAGGGACGAAGAAAAGGAAGAAGACAAAATTCCTTTGATACGTTCTGAAGCAGACTCGGATCCATCAGAAGAATCGGAGGATTTATCATTAAATTTTGATTTTGGAAATTGTCCCATTCTAGTGCCAGAAGGTCTTAGGACCGATATTATTAGACGAGGCAGTGGAAATTACCAAAATTTGGATGGACAATTTGAGTCAGTTGAGTCAATTGATAGTTTATTCACATGAAAAGAAATCACTGTTTTGATTTTGTTGCAAGTTCTTCGATATAAACAACAAAAACACAACGATATCCAGTTTCATCACAGTATCCTACAGTTGGTAGAAATTGAATTCTAAATTGTGTAATCACGAAAGCTCCGATATCCATATCTATAACTTAGAGAAATGGAAAGCCCTTGAACAAAACAAAACCATCGATGCTGCTCACCAAGACATCATTGAAGAAATGGAGGGACATTTTACACCGGCTCTTAGATATAAAATGATTTTGGCTAAGCAGAGTTTGCCTTTTAGAGGTTACACAGAAGACTAATTCTGGAAACCGTGTTAATTTCTTAGAACTAGTCTTCTTTCACATTATGGCCCTGTTTTAAATGAGCACAGTATCCGGCTTCAGCATTCTTTGCTATCAGGAATGAGTCCATCCACCTACTTATCATAAACAGTGTCAAAGGAATTTTCTTCTTGGGCAATGCTGTAAAAAAAGAAATAATCTCTGAATTCACGAAATCAAAGTAGTATTGTATATTGTTCGACAGCACACCTGACATATGTTACACCGAACAGACGAGTCAAGTGTTAAAATTGACGACAGGAAAGTAGAGGCAAAATAATCATTTCTGGGTTTCATCCTCCTTAGTGGGAAAAAGGTAAACGACATTACAGAGGAGATACTTCAATTGCTCAAAAAGGACGATTTGGCTTTAAGGCTTCGTCGTAGCCAAGATTATGACAATGCTACAAGCATGGCAGGCATCCACACTGGAGTGCAAGCGAGGATTAAAGAACTAAATCCAAGAGCGGCTTTTGTCCTATGTACCAGCCACTCGCTAAATTTGTGTGAGGTAACATTTTTTGGAACTTTGGAAAGAGTGTACAAGTTGTTGCCGTGTTCAACCCATATATGGGATGTTCTAAAAGAAAATGTAGGGGTGACTGTAAAGAGACTTAGTGATAATAGGTGGAGTGTTCATCATGATGTAGTTAAACCAATCTTTGAAAATTTCCAAAAATTGGTTGATGCTGTAGACAAGTTGTGTGATGCATTTAAAAATGCAGATACGGAAGGGGCAGCGAAGGTGTTGATGACAAGCATTTGTAATTTCAATTTTCTTTGCATCTTGCACTTATGGTATGTACCACATTTTATCTGAAGTGAACCATGCACAAAAATACCTCGAAATCGAAGATATGGAAAAATGTGTATTGAGTTGAGAAGCTTGAAAATCTTTTTAGAACAGAGTCGGGAAGAACTGGTCCAAAAATTCTTAGAATCTGCAACCACAACATGTGCTAAATTGGACATTGGTATCGAAAACAGTAATCGCACACGAGTTAAAAAGGCGATGCCGGGAGAAAAAGCTAAGGATGCAAGTTTGACTCCACAATAAGAAGTGGAGCGTATTAGAGTACATTGACGACTTTCATGTACGGCTAGAACATCAATGCACAATGTATATGAACAATTTGCTGTTGTACCCTGACAAAATCTTGTAAAAGCAAGTGATGAAAAGTAACTTATATACATCAGTTCACAAATACTTTAAATGGTTTAGAGGAAGACGAAATGTTACCAGAAGTAAACATGCTAAGAAAACATCTGAAGACTTCTGAAATAAAAATTGATGATGCAGCGTTATGCACATCATTGAAAATGCTTAAGTTTATTACTGAAATGGACTTTCGTGAATCGTTACCAAACATAACTGAGGGACTTAAATGGTTTCTTACTATTCGTGTGTCCGTGGCTTAAGTAAAGACTATCTCCGTTCCACAATGAGCCAGTCTCGTTTGACGAGCTTGGCTATATTATCCATTGAAAATGAAATTGCAAATCATGTGAATTTTGATGATTTAATCCAACAATTTTCAGTAGTCAAAGCTCGCAAAACAACATTTTAATATGTTTCTAGTTTTTACTCTTCTGTGAAGATTGCATGTCTATATTTTCTCAGTCCTGTACAACATTGTAATAAGTAATTTTACAAAAATATACCTGTCATAACGTTTTATACCAGTCGTCGTCGCCCCAGGTCCCCAATTGTGTCAGTACGCCACTGTCTATACGAAATTTCGCAACGAATTCGTAAGCAAAAGTGGCAAAATTCGTATCTATGAAACTAAGCTTAACGACGACAACAAATCATGACACCGACACGGTGCACCAAAATGTACAGGTTGTCCCATTTTCGTATGTTTTACGGGGTATCTCGCTTATTTTTTAGGTTAGAACCTTGCGGTTTTCGCGACACCGTGCTATTTTTTAATGAAACCAAAGATGTACTAATCAAATTTGCCATAGCCATCTTAGTTTTTGTGCTACAGGGTGATTTTGGAAAAATTGCATTTTCAGTCATCCCTTGTAACTTTGTTATTGTCAGACATATTAAAAAAGTAAAAACTGATATTTGTAGATTTTTTTACGTATAATCCAGTGGCGATACTCAGATTTTCTTTAGAGGTCACAGTTTTTGAGATATTGACATAACCTACTTTTTTTTAATGGGACACCCTGTATATATTTTTTTAAGATCTTTTTCCCCTTGCCAAGAGCTTTTCAAAAATATAGCATAGTCTATTGATTTTTATAAATAACGTGACAAAATGATTTTTTTCTATAATTTACATTGATAAAGAACAAAATAATTAATTAATCGCAAATATTGTTCAAATTGCAGACCATTATGTCTCCTACGAGTTTCACAAAGTTCATAAATTCTTTTAATAGCATTTTCTAAAATAAATGATTGTCTTCGTAATTCTGCAAAAGCATTTTCCGTTGCAATTTTTAATTGTTGCATGTTGGCATATTGCCTTGAATAAATTTTATTCTTTAAATACCCCCACAAAAAAAATCCAAAACCGAGAGATCCGGTGATCGTGGTGGCCATCGAACAGGTCCATTTGTTCCAATTCAACTCCTGGGAAAACGTTCATTTAGCCAGTTTTGTATTATTCTAGCATTGTGGGCTGGAGACCCATCCTGCTGGAAGAATATATCGTTCAGTTGAGCCAGTGGAATATCTTCTAAAATATTCATGGTCTTTTCTTGTAGAATTTGTAAGTACCCATTCGAGTTTAGGTTTTCTTCATAAATCTTGTAAACTATTTTTCGGTTAAAAATAAAGCAGGAGACATTAAATTAAATTAAACCAATTTCAGAACTCCAATCTATGTTCAGCATCACCAGGGTGCAGATAATGAACAAGTTTATACTTGTAGGGTTTGAATTTATGTTTTTTAAAATCCTTTGCACTGTTGTTTTGGACACACCGGTCTCTTCATCTATTTTACTGCACGAGGTTTCAGGAGTGGCTTGAACGACTGCTAAAACGTTGATCTCTGATTCCTCGTTGTCTTTGTTGTAAACTCGGGGTCGAGGTTTGTCAAAACATCCATGTTGGCAAAGATTAAATTTTAATTTTTGAAATATTCTTCTGTCGGGTTGGTTGTCTTCTTTCGGGATATCTATATGACAAAATAGGTACATAAAATAAATACAAATTCTAACATAAAGATTAACTGCCTGTTCAGATAGAGTTCTAAGGCCTGGTCTGCGTTTTCATTAGATAATATGAAGCGGGTATTCATATCATATTTCTCAAAGTTTCCAAATTTTTGGTTTCGAGCCTTATTAAAAAATAATTAAACAACAACAGCAAGAACAAGAACGATAACAATAAACAAAAACAACGAATAACACTAAATATCAGCACTAAATTTGGGAAAATGTAACCAGGAATAATTTGAGAGAAGCAGAAACTTCAAAAATCAAATACCTAAGTAATGGCAGAACGTTAATTATTTTGTTTTTTTGCGTTACCATGGTTACCCACGGCTATCCACTATTATCCATGTAAATTATAGAAAAAAAACATTTTGTCACGTTATTTATAAAAATAAATGTAGACTATGCTATACTTTTGAAAAGCTCTTGGCAAGGGGAAAAAGATTTTTAAAATTTTTAAACGGTGTCCCATAAAAAAAAGTAGGTTATGTCAATATCTCAAACACTGTGACCTTTAAAGACAATCTGAGTACGCCACTGGATTCTACGTAAAAAAATCTACAAACATCAGTTTTTACTTTTTTAATATGTCTGACAATAACAGAGTTACAGGGGATGACTGAAAATGCAATTTTTCCTAAATCACCCTGTAGCACACACACTAACATGGCTATGGCAAATTTGATTAGTGCATCTTTCGTTTCATTAAAAAATAGCACGGTATCGCGAAACCCGCAAGGTTCTATCTTAAAAAATAAGCGAGATACCCCGTAAAACATACGAAAATGGGACAACCTGTACAGGGTGTCCTATTTTCGATGTAATTGGGGGATTTTAGGTATTTCTCAAATAGATAGAGTAAAATCATGGTCGGGACCCTTGGACCGATTTTTGAAACAAATTTAATAATCTAAAGAACATTTCAATATGTCGACTCGTTTGGGAAATATAGGGTGTTTTTCGTTTTATGCCGTTTTCTTTAAAATCCGGTAACTTTTTTATTTGTGAATATTTAAAATTTTAGTAAAAACATCTTTTGTGCCTTTTTTTATGTGCAATTTAGTGGTGTACTCGATTTTTTTCTAACTTAATTTGTTTCCGAGTTACAGACCAAAGTTGCATTTTTTAAATGGTAACCATAGCTGGCTATGACTCCATTAATTAGAGATTTCTTTTAGCTTTCTGAAAATATATAGTTTCATATATTTATCTCGGTAAATAAGAACATTATAAACGATTTTTTGAAAAATACCTCTTGATCAAGTCATCTATGAACCTTTGCTTACTGCACGCATTCGTTGCTAGTTATTTTCATATAAATAAATGGTGGAAACGTAAATGTGATTAGATTTATTGTTTCAAAATTTTGCTTAAATAATTAATTATTCAAGTTAATAACTTTTTTGTGATAGCTGTCAATAATACGAAGTATGAAAATTTTGAAAAGTTAGATATGATTGGCACATACTATCAGTGTAATTTTAATGCAGACCAAGCTGCAGAGGCATATTTTAATAGGTAGGTTGTGCGTTTAATACTTTAATAATGCTAGTATTTATAAAAATGCAAATTAATAAAGCTACTTTATTGAATTAATTATTATTAATTTTATTAAATACATAAATAAAAAGTTTACCTCGAGTAGGATTCGAACCTACGACCTGTACTTTGCTAGAGTACCGCGCTAACCAACTGCGCCAGCAAGGTTCAAGCCCCAATCGATGTAAATTTTGTCTTTATGTATGTAGAACTGATGTAAATTCTAAATATAATGAGATTACAGTCAAATTACTTATATTAATGGAATGTGAGCCTGCAATTTTGAATTACATATTTACCTTTGAACTTATTCGTTCATAACAAAAACTTATAATAAACTACTTTATTGAAGATTCCCTGAACGAAGACATCCCAACAAGAATATATTCGCCAGATTAAAAGAACATCTATTAACTAATGGATCTTTTGAGAAGCCTAGGATCAAAAATTATGCAAAAATGAAATAACAAGACGACGAAATAACTGTTTTAGCAAGAGTTGAAGAAAATCTTAATACCTCCTGCCGACATATAGAAACAGAAGTTGGCGTATCTAAATCAAGAGTACAAAAAATCTTAAAAAAATATAATTATACTCCGTACAAAAAAGAGTAATTCAGTACCTTAATGATGGTGACTTAGAACGGGGAATTATTCTTTGTAATTGGTATTTAGAACAGATTAGACAAAATAGAAATTTTTGGCGCAATATCATTTGGTCTGATGAGAGTCACATTACGAGTGCAGGAATTTTTAATCGCAACGATCGATATTGGTCAAAAAATAACAATTTTGTAACATTAGCACGTCGTAATCAAGGTAGATTTGGTTTTAATGTATCATGCTTTATTTTGGGGGGTAGATTTGTTTACCACATTTTTAACGGCAACCTTAACGGCGAGAGGTATATGGAAATATTAAACATTTATCTTCCACAACTGCTAGATGAAATTCCATTAGCGCAGAGGGTAAATGTTTATTTTCAACAAGATGGCGCGCCTTGTCATAATACTGTTTTAGTCCAAGATTACTTAAACCGAAACTTTAACAATCAATGGATTGGCAACAACGGACCTATTAAGTGGCCAGCAACATCTCCAGATCTTTCAATACTGGATTTCTTTTTGTGGGGATTTTTAAAAAATAAAATATATCATAGTCGCCACGAAACATACGAACAATTGGTCAATTCAACCAGGGCAGCATTTGAAGATTTAAGGCATACATCTATTCATTTCATTAAGGCGAGTGAGTGTATTTCGCGCCGATGTGAAGTGTGTTTACATCATAATGGACATCAGTTTGAACAATACCTAAAATAAGAAAAAACTGTTATAAAATAAAAATGTTGTTATTTTTTTCTAAATTAATAACTTTTTAATATGGCATAAAATACTATGAGGACATTTTTATTTAGTTTTAAAATAAGTTCTGCGCATAGTAATATACTTCCTTTTGAATATATGAAACTATACTATACATAAGTGATTTGGTCAAGAGGTGTTTTTCAAAAAATCGTTTATAATTTTCTTATTTACCGAGATAAATATATGAAACTATATATTTTCAGAAAGCTAAAAGAAATCTCTAATTAATGTAGCCATAGCCAACTATGGTTACCATTTAAAAAATGCAACTTTGGTCTGTAACTCGGAAACAAATTAAGTTAGAAAAAAATCGAGTACGCCACTAAATTGCACATAAAAAAAGGCACAAAAGATGTTTTTACCAAAATTTTAAATATTCACAAACAAAATAGTTACGGGATTTTAAAGAAAATGGCATAAAACGAAAAACACCCTATATTTCCCAAACGAGTCGAGATATTGAAATGTTCTTTAGATAATTAAATTTGTTTCAAAAATCGGTCCAAGGGTCCCGACCATGATTTTACTTTATCTATTTGGGAAATACCTAAAACCCCCCCAATTACATCGAAAATAGGACACCCTAGAGCAGTGGAAAATCAGAATTAATAACTCTATACATAATCCATGCGCTTTACCATTTAGAGAACGAAAAAAATTGTTATTGAATTTATGTATTTGAGGTCTTTTTGTGTATGTTTAAATCCTAAAATCACGAGCCGCCACTGCTTGCAGTTGCGATTATAAACCTGAAAATAAAAATTAATGAGAGATCAGAATGTTTCTCATGGTTTTGAGCTGAGATTATGATGTCTACCCCTGCTGCCTTATAAATGTTTAATCCTCAATTCTAATTTGCATTTTAATTTTAATCACATAAAATAATGTACTTAGTCATAATTATTAGTTACAAATTATTTACGTTTTCAAACATTGAATTATTGAATTGAAAACATTAGCGGCTCGTTCTAACGTATTGAATATTTTTCGTTCTAGTTGTTCCCATACAACAGTAAGAAGCCGCTACTGACTAATAACGTCACGAATTCTTTGCATTTTCGCAATAAATTAATCAATGTATGTAAACAAAATCATCATAAAAAAAATTTATTGCTAAAATTAAGTACAAGCTAAATTAATATACAGATCCGTATTAAGTATAAACATTCCTTATATCTGTATGATTCGACGTGGAGTAATAATCAGCGCTAGGTTGGTATAAACACTTTTCCCCAATTCCATACGAGGCCTTTTAGTTAATTCGAGAAACTTAAAATTTTCCTTGAAAATGAACAATACTTACGTATTCAGCAGTCGTCCCCGCTTTTTTATGCGCAATACAAAATGTACATAAACGATTAACATTTGAATCGTGCGAAAATCTCAAGCATGGTTGCTCCATTGGTCCTAGAACGAGTGACGTCATCAGGTGTGTTTTGAAAGACGTCCTTACCTGCGATTAATTGTGTGCCTAAGTGTGATATGTAGCTTGACGCCAATCTTAGCGTTTCTATTTTACTTAATTTACGATCTTTTGGTTCTGTGGGTATTAATGTACGCAGCGTCGTAAACGCTGTATTTACACTGAAACAATTACTATTGTTTGTTAGCAAACGCTACCTGTCTAACTCACCTGTGCGTTCTATCCCTCTCACGCGCATTCGCTTGATAGCGCTGTCGTAAAGGTTGCATTTCTGCATAATTTTTTCTTCTGTTAAACTGCTTGGTTTTCTCAAACTCTAAAAACTCCATAATACTTTAAAACTGTACCGAAACAAGTGTCAAACTGAACTAATTTCTTTAATGTTCTAAACATGTGTGCAAGGATGCGCTAAAGTAATCACACACGCACAGATAACCATTTGTTTTCCTTCTCTAAAAACATTTTCACTTCCGTTTTATTTACGCATACCGAAAATATGCGTTTACGACTCGCTAAATTTAAATGAACATTAAAGGGAAATAATCTAATACAATATGTTAAAAATATTTTACTTGAAGGTGTATGGCCCCCTTTATTACTAATATCATTAAAAATTGCTCTGAATTACGCATTAATTTGAGATTTACACCTCTTCTGTTTGTTTAGGATAACTCTCCCTCATTTAGAACTTTCCAGCAACCCTCCTGTTCCTCCAATTTATTTTTTTTTTCAATGATATACTGGCTTAATTACTCTAACAGATTTAAATGCATATAACATTAACTTGGACTTCCTTCTCTTAAGATTATTATTTTAAATTGTATTTAAAAATGTTAAATTACACAATTTTCTTGCACAATTGGATTAGTTACAGTTACCAAAAATGGGTTACACGATGAATAATAATACAAAAAGGAAAAATTTGGTAGTTTTATTATGGCATTAGGGGCAGTACAACAACATCCGTTCGTTTGATCAAACTCTTCAAACATTTTTAACAAATTATCTACAGCTGGTTTTAAAATTTACAATTTAATATTTAACACTTATGATTTAATATTATAAATTTACTTTAAAATATTGTTGGAATGTTTTTCATGGTAACACAGTTCTTATTGAAAAAGGAAGAAGAGATTGAAAATCAAATTCAAACGAATGTCATAATAAATAACGTTACTATGGTTTCTTCGTCAATAAAATATTTTTTCTTTATTATACTATGCGTTACGTTTCGGCAAAGCTATAAATTATCAGTTCCCATCTTCAGACATTAACAATATAAAAATTGACATTATTTGGTTATAACCATCGTCTAAACATGTGTTGAAGGGTTTATATGCAAAATTTTTAACTTTTTAACGATAAAATTTAAAAGTAATTAATAAAAACGTGTAGAAAGTTTGGGACTTTCTTGCAACGTTGTAATCCGTTATTACGGGAAAAGCATGAACCCCCATATTATGACGAAAATAATATAAGAGATTAACAAAATGGGACACCTTACATTTCATATTTCGACGTGATTGTTCCTTATGGTAGACGTGTGATTCACAAATACCATTTGAAAATAAAGTGTTTATGATCGTTAGTTTTTGGTACCGACAATCGATGATTTTAATTGATAAAGTTATTTTCCTTAGTTATGAATAAATTTTCACTGTAATGAATCACATTTAATAAATTATATGTTTATGCAGATAATGCATGGATAACCTCAACTTTTGTACGTATTAATTTTGGGTAACAGTTACCATAAATTTTGTTGTGTTTTAATTTTGTGCATCTAGGAGGAATGTGAAGCACAGGAATGGTGACTTCAAAAACCCTTATCAATTTTTTGGATTTGATCATTAGGTTTTACATTAATTTTTAATTCGTATTTACTTTCATAGTTATAAAAAGTATGCCACGACGCTGGACAAGGAAGACGGATTGTAGAAGAGAAGAAGACAGTGCAGAGTACTAGGAGCTGACTGGAAGTAGCCAGACATTTTAATATGTCTAAATCAGTTGTCATGTGATACATGCAAAAGGTTAGAAGTGTAATATACGTTTAAACCGAACTGTAGGCAAGTATTCTCCAAATACCAAGAAGAGCAATTACAGAATATTTAAAGTATCGGCAAAATGCACTATGGATTGACGACACTTGAACTGTAAATTACATACGAATTGCTGTTCTTCATCATGCAATGTTTTAAACTGAGAAATTATGAAAGGAAGTTTCAGGTTCATGTTAAGAACCTGACCTTTCAATAGAACACCTGAACCACCAGCTTGAGCTCTTACCAGCTTAACAAATTTAACGTTTCAATTCAGCTAATGTTTCAGTCATGCTGCAACTTCTGCGAAAAGTATGAACTGTGATGAAACTAATATGCCCAGTACATAACCTACTAAAATAATTCGCAGAAAGGGTTAACAAGTCGGCCAAATAACAAGTGCTGAACGACAACTGACATGGCTTAGTACTTTATATGCAGTAATACAGTTTGGCATATGTATTTGTAAGTTTATTAGTTATGCTGACTAACGGATCCAGAGCTCATTAGCGCATACCAATTGGATGAAAAATTTTTAAAGGCCTTTACACATTTCGTTTTCTATGTGAAGTGCTCAGTGATCCTGTTGTATGTTCGATAATCACAAAGTCACAAAATTTAGAAGTTGTCGAAGAAGCAAAAAAAGGAGTACATAATTCATTAGCACTGATTGTACAGCCACTTGACGTGGCTGTATATGGATTAAAGATACTATAACCAAATTTGTGATGGTGACATCGCATCCTGGTCAGACAATTTATATGGACAGATTGCTCTACAAGCATTTACTTTAGCTTTAAAACAATATTTAAAAGTTTGAGAAGGATGTTCATTGTACTTTACGCTTTTAACTTACCTGATGTCAGTTACCGATCGTTAATCGATTTAAATAATTTAATGTGACTGCTTAAAATGCAAATGACTGAACCACAGTTCTACTTCCTCTGCAATACTAACACCAAGTTCTCAGCACACCACTGGAAATGTATTAGATGTCAAATGTGTTCAGCATTTCAAAGCACTGCAAAACTGATGGCTGCAGAACAGGCAGAACTCTATCCTTACAGATACACGAAAATGAGATAGAATTGAGGAACGAAATAGCAGTTAGCAAAACAAGCAAAAGTTGTCAAAACGTTTTAGAGACATCATCAGAATCTGATACCAAGATATCAATTTGAAGATTCTGATGAATGTGAACTTATGCAGAATCATGAGTTTGATTTTGACACTAAACAGTAAAATGGTGATTTCGTTGTCGTTAATGACAAGAAATCTGTAGTGCACTTTATAGGATTTGCAAGTGATGCAACCAAGATGGATACTTTGATTCATTTGAGAAAGAAACGCGATAAGAAATGAATTTATTTGCTCATTGTAGATGAACTGCTTGTTAGCAGAAGGACATTGTCCTGAAGCTTCCTGCATAAGTTAGGTACTAAAGGATCTGCTTTGTTGCAATTTTGAGATTAATAAAGTCGAAATTTTGTAATATCCACTAAAATTCTATCTTTTTACCAATGTATATTATTTGTTTAATTAAATTTGAAATTTTACTTATTTATTTATACATATTAAACTCGTCATACCTCTTTGGCGTGCACAATGACATTTGTTAATTGTTAAAGCTGTTTTGTATGTAAACAAAATGCCATTAAGGCACTTCAATTTCTATACTATTTAATGCTTTAAATATCAAACGTACTTTAAAATACACAAATATCCAAAATGTCCATTACTTACGTTAATGAAGTAAAATTAATAAATGATGTGTATATATTAATAACTGTCATGAGGACACGAAGACCAACTAACCTAGGTTTTACTTGTTGGAATGTTTTTCATGGTATAAATGTTATAAAAGAATTTTCACTTTTACCTTTTGACAGTTTTGTTAATTGACAGTTCCATAACTTTTTGATTGTTTAAATATATAATTGTTATGAACAATTGAGAAAGTTTGTCGGACCATTTTGCAATTTTTTTCACTATAGTAGACAGGCTTGATGACCATTGCTACAGTTAAGAATCAATGCAAAGATTCGTACCCAGTTCATGATTAACCATTAAAGGAGGATTACTTGAACCATGTAACCAGTTATATAATGAAAATACGCCGATACATCTTTACTTCTGTGCTAGAAGAGCCGAGGTCTGTTATGTATTAAACTATCCAGTAAATGCAGTTGTTAAAACGCCAATGAAATGAAATATTTTCCTGGTTTTCTTGGCCGAGTAAAACTTTTTCAAGGCAAGCCTACAATGGATAGTTTGATACAGTACTGCACTTAGTTGGCCATCCTGTACATTTTAATCATTCTTTAGGCAATATCGTTATGAACTTTTTTTCAGGACATACGATTTAGCTAAGGTGTAATGAATCAATACAACTAATGGATATGTTACTTTTACTCAATACAAAAATGATCACGATCTTTAAACCAGTATGTAAGTATCACCTAGCGCGAAAATGGCAGGCGTACTTTAATTCAAAACTCAGCTGGTTGAGCCATAGAGAAGAAACCCACGAAAATAAACATTGACGGCAAAGCCACAGTCAAATCTCTATGAATACTTTATTGTAGAGCGAAAGAGGAGCCAATTTAAATCAATGACAGAGAATATGGAATAGAGATTGCTCATGTTTTGCTGAGAATCGTTTCGTTGTGTTTCAATTCTTCATTTATTTTATTTATGACTACATAAAATGTCGATCAATATTAGTGAAGATGACACTGTCAAAGTTTGGAAGAATATCTAATCATATGAGAAAACAGTTTGAGAAGAGAAGTCACGGAGATATGTCAAGACAACTGACATAGAAGTGCATTCAAAAAAAGAATACGTCGAAAGAAACGTCTGTTCGACTTCAAGGAACACGATCACAACTGAAGCAAAGACTTAAAGAGACATTTAATGACCACTTAGTGCTATAAGAACGTTTCAAACAATACCCAGCAACACATTCGATTCTGTATAACATGAAGCTGAGCGAGATGAAGATCCGCATTGAGGAAGAGTAGACCTTGATCTTTCTTTACATGGACGAACGAGACATCAATGAAAACCTATTACGAATTGAAAATTTTTCAAATATGAAAACGAAACGCAGATGGAACACCACTGAAATGTAACAGCTGAGAAAATGAAACAGCATTTGAATGTCTGCATTATTCTTAAAATTATGCTTACAATGGCTGTGACAACTGCAAACAGTGAACGTAGCTTTAAATTAAGATTAATTAAAACTATTTACGGTAACTATTTATGCACATACATCTGCATGTACAATCAAATTTGATTCTCAGGTCAATGGGCCAGGAGAAACTGTCAACATTGTCTATCGAGAACGAAATCTGTAGCCTTAGACTATGACGACATTATCAGTCTGTTCGCAGATAAAGCTCGGAAAGTTCAATTCAAGAATCATGCAAGTGGAGTATTATTTAAAACATGGTTTTTATTACTTTCAATTCATTAAAACTATAAAATGTTTCATCACTTCCTGTTGATCGCTTGGTAGCAAGAGATGAGCCGTAAATGGCAGATTCAATCTAACAAAACCACTAAAATTTGAAAACCACTAAATCGAGAATTAGAATTGCGCGGTTTTGGTGATTCTGGGATTCTGAAGGTTATACGTTTCACGCTAAACTATGGTATGGTTGTATGGAAACTTTACATGCAGGCTTGAGTTGGCGCTATTATGCACTAAACACTGAGTGATTACATTGGCACAGGGCCCAATGTTAAATCGGCCCTGCACCGATAGCAACATATATTGACGGTACCTATCCTTATCAAAAGTAACAACTTTCGTGTCTTAAGACAATCTACAGCGTGCATAAGAGTCGCCACTTAGTAAAACCGGCTTCATTGTAGCTCCAGACGGATATATACTGGCAATCCAAGGACCTTATTTTTCAGACTCTAAAAATAATGATGCCAAAATTCTGATTAATGAATTTAATAGGGTTGACGATGCAATAAGAGCATGGTTTTACCAAGGTAATATTTTTGTGCTGGATCGTGGGTATCGAGATTCCATACCTCTGCTTGACGATGTGGGTATTTCAAACAAGATGCCAGCTTTTCTTGAACGGGACCAAAACCAATTGTCGACTGAAGAAGCAAACGAGTGCCGCATAACAACTAAAGCAAGGTGGATAGTTGAATCCAGAAACGGTCACCTCAAGTCCATATTTAAGTTTTTTGGTCAAACAATTACAATACCACATATCGAAAACCTTCGTGATTTCTATCGTATTGCTGGATCGCGAATAAACAAGTTTCATCCTGGCGTTCTTATGTTAGGCGCTAATGAAGAGATGAAAAAGCAAGTCCGGTTAATATTATACAAGCACGGGTGGAAGTAGTAATTCTTCGTGGGCGGAACGCGTGTTGGGTTCAAATAAATGAGCATGATTTAGGTGACTTACCTTATCTCACTTTGGATTATCTTCGAGAGTTCACTGTAGGGGTATACCAAGTTAACATGGCCCCATCTTACATTCAAGATTAGTTGCAACAAGATGACGAAGAATTCCAGATAGATTCTCTTGATAATGAACCTGGTTTCACAAGTATTAGACATTTTTTCGCGCTTTCGCAATGCGACAAAACATCAATTGTGGATTGCTTACAACCCCACCGAAAATCAAGAAGCCAATGAGAATGGGAGGATCTAATTCTTGGTTACTGCTGTACGTGTTAGTGTTTAGTGGTTTTTGGGGTATGCGCGTGATGAAAATGATTTTCACTATCCAAAATCAACTTTGTTGGATGAAACATTGGACGCAGCTAATAAAGCTCAACAACATGATCCAAACATTGCAAATAACCACAATGCGATGGAAGTGGATACTGATTAGGTTTAAAGAAGTGTCATATGGCCCATATTGTTGTAATTACTTATGTTGTTTGCCGTTAATAAACAATTTCGTTGAACTCTTGCAAATCGCATTTAAAATAGCTTATTCAGACTTTTATGAGCTGTAGTGCGAAACCATTTTCGACTTTGTGCCTATGATAGTCTTTGATTAGAACCTTACAATCTACAACATATCAAAAATTTAACTAAATCCACAGAAAGCCACTTCCCATTTAAATGGTGCGGGGTCATTTATCGAAAGGAATCTATCAAAAGGACCGTAGGTGTTGGGCCAACTTCAATAATCTATTAAATAACATCAGATATACACATATACTAAAAAACTAACCAAAATGCGTGCGAACAAGCAATTTATCTAAAATACAAACATACAAACAAGTAAACATACAAACAAACAAATAAAAAACTTAGCTAAAACAATCCCAAAGCAATCAAATTCAACACGACAAATAACTAGGAAACAGGAAAACAAGTAAAAACCCTGAAATATCAACAAATTAGCCAACAAAAACATTTACAAATGCTTAAACACTAACAAACTAGTGAAGAAACACACAAATGTGCAAATAATCAAATTAAACTAGCAAAAACAACAGAAAAACCAAGAAAGTAAGAAAAACAAACTATAATACCACAATGGTTAACAACATGAACAATAACTATAAAATTACAAATAAAAACGTTAGTAAAGTATGTACAAAGTGATAAATCTGTTTAGTGCGCATGTGCAAAATCAGGATTTGATATGATAATGATTTCATATTACACCTGTAAATAACATAAGGTTAACCTTCCAACTAAAACATTCTGCAAACAATTAGAGAAGATGGCAGCATCTTTGATTTTGTAAATGCCATATTTTTCAATCCAAGGCAATAATTTTATTCGTAGAGATGGTCACAAGAGTGTAGTTTGTTTTACATTAAGAATGATTAACTTTCAAGAAACGTTTATTTTGATAAATTACAAAACCTTACAAAATCGTCTTTTACCAATGTGGGCAAGATGGCATACAAATAAAAAAATATTTTGACAACAAATAAATAACTAGAAATAAAGAAAACAAGTTCAGTTATACATATTTCGCACAAAAACGTTTACCTTTTTGGTAATCCTGCACACTCGGCATGGACCATAAACCAAGACTGGACTTTAACCAACCCTCGCGACTGATCGGCTGTATAAGTCATTACAATATAAACAGGCACAATCATCTTCATCACTCTGACTTTCACCATAATTTATTAAACCATCATCGGAGCTATCATCTACAACCAGTTTT
Source organism: Vesta saturnalis (assembly GCA_036346205.1). Taxonomy (NCBI): domain Eukaryota; kingdom Metazoa; phylum Arthropoda; class Insecta; order Coleoptera; family Lampyridae; genus Vesta; species Vesta saturnalis. The sequence goes on along the minus strand of JARFJB010001736.1, from coordinate 929,636 downwards.
TGACTACCGCTCTTTACTTTTCTTTGCCTTTAACTTCTCAGCTTCTTTTTCACGAAGTTCTTAAGAATGGGCTCTGTCAATACGTCTTGATAAGTGTTCTTGGTTTTACGTTTTGGGTTTTCCTACAATCACTATGAGGTTTTGGTGACAAGTTATCTACTAATGTCTGGATATTCACAGAATTCAACATGTCTGATTGGGTATCATTAAGCTACAAGATTTCTAGTTAGATTAGGTTGAAGGGCCTGGAACACTAGCTTCTAGCTGATTTTCCACATGGTATGTTCAGTAGGTTTCGATCATTATCAGTTTGAGGATTTTCAATGTCTGTAGTTAAACTGGGTAAGAACATATGTTCTGGGAATATATTTTATTGAAAGGAGCATTCCAGTAGCACGAAAGCCACTAAAGGCGATTGTGAGTGTAGCTGTCCTTTCATATGCTGTATTAAGTTGAGCGATTTGATAAATCGTAACAGGACGAGGTTCATTTTCATCCATTCTGTCATAGCCTGATTGTAGTATTTGCAGTGGCCCAAAAAGGCCACGTCAATGGTTGAAGCGTGTGGTACAATCTGGTAAGCAGAAGAGTACAACCGAATTTTCCTTCGCTAACTGCAAATTTCAATGTTTTGTGGCTCACATGTCATCAAAAGTAGTAGAGCTCTGGCGTTGGCCTAACAAAGGAGATGCTGCATCCATTTAAAAATAGATCTCCTGTCATGTAACCAGATTCATTGTACAGTCTTAAAGTTGTAGGACTGTCGTAAAAGCGCATTATATTTGGCGCGGAAATATAATTGCCGGGGAAAAGGTGAACTTACGCAAGCTCCACAGTAGTTGAGTCTTTCTGCGCTAGTTACCGCATTTTGTTTTTGCCTTGGACAAATCTTTGCTCGGTACTTGGACAGTAGTAATCGCTGACTCATCCATGTTGAATATCATCGTATTATCTATTGAATGTTCTTCCACTACATTCTCCAAGCTAGTGAAATATTTTTCATTTGAGCTTTATTAAACGCTTCTGTACGCGCAAGCGAGGTAGCCTCAAGTCTCAATGAAATTTCAGGATTGTGTATCTGAATCGCAGTTAAGATTTCAGCCATTTTTTGACGATTAAATGGATGACGCTTTCATCTTCTGCAACCTTATAAGCGGATTTAAACATCATTGGTTGTTAACCCAAAAAGCGAGACTCAGTTCCAGTATATTAGCCACTATGGCTTTTTCAGCCTCTTCGCTTAGTGCATTTTCGTGACAACCAAGATGTTTTGTGGTGTTAATTGCTATTTGTTTTTATTTCCAACTCGCGCCGTAATGTTGCAGGAACATTAAAAGACTAGCGAGTCAACCCATTCCTTTCTTTAACAGTGTCTATAGCTCGCCATGTTTGTTCATCCCAGGTTCTATTTTTTTCCTTATATATGTGTAAACCTCCAAAAATTACGCATAAACGTAGGGAAATGCGGGAAGATGGCTACCTTTCCAATTCTTGAAAAATTGATTTTTTTCCGGTTAAACATTTTTACAAATTAATTTAAAAATAAAACAAAGGAACAAAATCCTTGAATTATTTACAAAACGATTTAAAGTTTAAAAATTAAATATTGATTAATTTAGATATCTAATTTTTAAAACGACTAACTGGTGTTTGGTGGTTATTGCGTTTATACAGGTTTTGGTTTATTTTGGTATTGTTTTTTGTTGGTTAGTTTAGCGGGACCATAATTGGGTAGGCCCCTGTTTAAGGATAACTAAGAAAGGTCCAGGTCTTTACCCTGTACCCCCTCAATTTTCGAGTGACGTGGGTTACCCTCCCTGAGGTTTTGGGTTTTGCTACTCGGGAACCCTTCTGGACTTTGGGTTAGGACTTTAAATCCTGGGAAACCCCCGTTATTTACTTCTGTAGGTTTGGTTGAAATTGCAGATTTTTAAACAAACTGCACAATCAGTCTTAAACTTTATTCCCTCGTTTTGGGTTATACATGCATCTATAAATAGCGGTTTGGAAACCAACTGCGGCGGCTACGGTTTTGGAACGGCATTGAATCACCGCATTCATTTGCTAAAACTAGCTTCGTCCTCGTATATCACTTTTTTTATACTAACGAGTCGGATTTCTTAAAAATCTCATGTCGGGCTCGAGAATGGGGATATAATTATTACTGTGAAATGCATCTGTTTCCCTTTATCTTAGTGCGAAGTTTCCAGTTAAAGAAAGACGGGTTATAATTTATATGTCTGCTATATTTTTTAAATGCAGGACTTAAAAACGTATGTCGATTCTAAAGTCAAAGCGCATGACGCTGTCAGATGTCTTTTTGGCTATTTAACCTCAAATTATTCTTCGTATTTCGTTTCGTATACTCGCATCGTGTTTTGTAGTTATAATAATTTATCTTTCGCTTCGTAATTTATTAGTTTCCATTGCATTTGTAAACAACAGTTTTTTTCAAAACTATTATTATTAATATTCACTATTACGAGATAAGTTTATATGCAAAATGTATTTCCAATTGATTGAATGCATTTATTTATTTTGCAGCAAATAATGATGTCATTAAAAGGTAAATCTTGGTAAAGTCAAACTTGTCGTAGCCCAGACGTACCCTATCATGAAACGTGTAATTTGTACTTGTTCGCACTAATGCAAATTCGAGACAAAACAATAGCTAAAGGATGCATCTTAATTTGACTGATAAGATGCTATTATTAATTGCTTAAATTGATGTCACTGAGAATAATGCTACTCCGACTAATATTAGGCTTACTCCAATTAATAGCTTAAATCTCCTTACTGGCCGTGATTAAATAATCAGAGTTGATTTACAAATCTGATCTAGAACTCGCAAAATTCTAACCTGATAAAAACAGTGATCGTCATGGCAAATAACCTACGTTGTGTAATGTGCAGGAGATAGGGTCGGATAAGGTTAATTTGTTGCATAAGGTGGCAGGTAATTAAATGAAACAAAACTGTAATTGAGATGAACGAGTTGCGCTACCTGGTGATTCGCTCGTCATCCTATTTACATCGGGAGAAAAGAATCACCAAGAAAACTCCCTTTATTCAAGAATAATCACAAAGAAAAACAAAATAAGATAACACAAGTGAATCACAATAGGTATCAACACGACTCTATCGGTATTAAAGGCGTACAAAATCTATACATTGCCTAAAACGACGTTTAGTCACAAATAAACATAAAATCAGGTCTATAAATGGTATTCAAATTAAAGCAAAATAAACAAGTAATAAATAACAAACAGGGATCCTTTTGAACCAATTCCTGTCTGCTTTTAGTTAAATAATTACATATAAAGCATTATACAGTGTGGACTACCGGACATAAACAGAACACAAAAAACAAAGGACATCATTAAATCAAGTTAAAAAGGCGTACCTTACAAAATTTAACTATCACCAAAATAAAATGCAAGGCAATTTCAATAACTACACATAAAGGCAATAAATATAAACAGTGTGATCGTATCCACAATAAGATCGTCAATCAATCTAAAAAAAAAGGAAAATGTAATCCCGATCATTGGCCTTTGTTTAACCAATCAGGACGGTTATTAACAGCAAAATACATTAAGCACTCTAGTATATTACAAATTCAACCTACATAAAAAAAAAATAACAACAGAAAATTAAACAGGTTACAGATTATTTAAGTAGACACAAATGAAAGAGGACAAGTACGTTACACATACAAATTTGTGGATACGAGCACAAAAAATGATACACATGTACAGTAACAATGAATGATATAATGGATTACACAGAAAAACCATTCAAAGTATAACCTCTGACATAAAGTCCTGCAACACCGATTCACCCACATGATTAGGACGTATTATTACAAATGCAAGATAATAACGCTCTCAATTCTTCTTAGGCATAAAACAAAACACAAAAATTATAGACATATAGGCATATAACGGTAACAAGAAGGACATTTTGTTAAATATATATATATATATATATATATATATATATATATATATATATATATATATATAATTTAGATCATTAGGTCAGGTTATGACTTTATACCTATGATCGTTTGTGGTTTTATCATTATAAATACAGGTTGGAATTATCAATACACAAAAATAGAACACATAAAGAGAAAAAGAAGTACTTCGCTATGCTTGCGTAATTACAATGAACACAACAGTTTTGCAGGTCCGTTTCAGTTTGGCTTGAACAATTTAAATGAGTAGGTAGAATGACCTTTTCTGTGTAATTTCACAAACCATAAAATCTTTTCTTTTACTTACATTATCAATGTAGGTTATCCTTTAAAGCTTTCACCAGCACAAATGTTTAAATACTCAGATTTATCGATTAACACAACAACGAAAAGAAGATCTCATTAAACAAACACCGAATCGATCTCAAATCTCGACGCCTGAAAATTCATCAAACTCTTTCTAGAACCAGAAAACGTTTTTCTAATCTCTTTTCAATTTCTATATCAACTAATCAAAAGCAATAAAAACTATTTCGTTGAACGCTTTTGACTTTAATATCAGAAAAACATTATTTCTAATTAACATGTGCAATCATCCGTAGAAATCCTTTTTCAAATATCACATTTCAATCCCTGAACAAATGCTTTGACTCGTGTAATTTTTGTATAATAGTGACATTTTTATTTTCAAAACGCTTTATAAACCTATTTAGTGATTTGTCTTGCCTTCGATAAAGGCAGTTTTTGCCATGCAATTAAACATCTGGTTGCTCAGTTAAACACTACTACAAATTTCTTACAAAACAAAGAAACACAAACCATTCTCAAATAATTATTATATAATAACCTTCAGTAATTAACTTTTGCTATCGCGACAACAATTTCAATCGGAATATTTTCAATGTATTCATCAAATTTTCGTAGCGTGTTACCTACAAACTCAAGTAATGTTAATGAATATACTGCATTATTTCGAGATGGAACACGATAACGGGGGGCCAAGTTTGCCTTTAACTTCCATTATCCAGGTACGCTAATAATTTTCACTATTTAAATTTAACAGCGGGGGGGGGGGGTAAATTTGAAAATAACCTAGAAACATTGGCGATGTTTCGTTGGTATTCAAAATTACTAACTATATGAACCAATAACGACATACGTTTTTAAAATCTTAAACCATGCTTTACTAAAAGATGAGTCATAAGGCATCTCTCGCCGGCCCGACTATATAATTAATTTGTAAAACAGATCCAAAACGAAATCTTGTTGACCCGGTCTCGGTTCTGATAATCGTTTACAGTTTATTATTTATATATTATTATCGTATGACTACCCACACTCGGTGTAGTTTACATATCAGAATAAGTGCGAACAGACCTTAAACGAAATTCGACTTTGTTTATACGAGTGGATAGGGATTTTTAAGATCTTTAGGATGCTAAATCCCGATATATTCGAACAATAATTTTGTTTAAATTTGACATCGCGGCTTAAATTTGAAAATTACCTAGAAACATCGACGATGTTTTGTTGGTATTCAAAATTACTAACTATATGAACCAATAACGGCATACGTTTTTGAAATCTTAAACCGTACTTTACTAAAAGATGAGTCATAAAACACCTCTCGCCGGCTCAACTTTAATTGCTATCCTTTAATGACGTATGGCCTATTAACAGACCGCAACCCTGGAAGTAAATGCTCCAAAATAAAACCCATGCATCCAAGTTTTAAAAGAATAAATATATTTACTCTACACGATACGGACATCCTACGCACATTATTATTACCATTACAAATTAAACAAGTATGGGTTGATATACGGATGTAAATAATATTTTCGGGAACGAAATTGTCGCAATGAGTTAAAGTGAGGCTTCATATTTACGTAAGACTCGGATAACTTTTTAAATCTTATTGATAATGAACCGCATTCGATTCCCTATTTGCATATAATAGGAAAACACTTAATAAGTGTTTTCCTATTTTTAGAGTAATCGTGTCCTATATAATCGAATTGCACGGCACGATTGTAGGTGTTCTCTAGCACAAAATAGTTCATATAAACATATGTCTCAAATGTGTGGACAAGTAGCCGTGGAAGCATTTTAGAAGCTTAAGAACAATTGCATATCGTTTATTTGTTTGACAGGTGATTAAAATTCTGTCAATTAGTATAAACACTGCTTGTGTTAAGTTATTCATCTGTTTTACTAGTACCTAGGGGAGAGTTGGGAAACCGTGCGCAGGAGGTAACGTGCGCACAGCTATATCTAGCAATTGAGCGGTATTTAGAAACATCCCTTCCACGAAAGCAGTATCACTACGATTCGATCAATCAATGGAGCTCCACAGATTACACTGTAGGTGTGTAATCTGTGGCAGCTCTATAGTGCCAGTTGCTCTCAGCAAGTGATCGTGTTTTTGTACGTTAATTTTCCACGTGAATAAAATAAGACTGTAAGTCTCAATTGTTAATCGAGGGAGCACTAAATGCTATCAGAAACGATGGCAGTCGGTAGAGCATACGGCATTCCCTGAATCAACCCTACGAAAGAAACTTCAACGTGATGAACCGAAAACGCTTTGTCTGTGGCGTAAGGCAATCTTTTCGCAAGAAGTAGAACGCCATTTAGAAGAGTATGTGTTGTATTATGGCATTACGCCCAAACAACTGCGGCATTTAGATTTTAAATATGCAGAAGCAAATGGCATAGAGCATGCATTTAATAGAGAATCCCAGTTAGCTGGCTTGGTTTACGGATTTCTTAGACGACATCCTCAAATAAGTCTGAGGCAACCTGAAGGCACCAGTCTAAATAGAATTGCTGCGTTTAATTTAGAAGAGACTAAACTATTTTACCGAAACCTAGAAAGTGTGTTCATTTAATATTTAATATGGAGTAAAGCAAATAGGAACTGCTACATCGGGTGGACGAGGTAGGACGATTACAGGCGTATTCTGCATGAGTGCTGCGGGGAATTACACTCCTCCCATGTTAATATACCCTAGGACAAGGATGGCTCCTGCTTTACAGAAAAATGGCCCAGTTGGTACAAATTACCAACGTTCAAAAAACGGTTGGATAAACGCAGATCTATATCTTAATTGGTTACACCACTTTGTAAAACATGCAGAGCCCACCGCTGAAGACCCAGTGTTGCTTATTTTAGACAATCACTCAAGTCATATCGCAATAGAATCATACAATTTTTTCAAAACAAATTATATTCATGTTGTGTCACTCCCACCTCATACTTCACATCGACTGCAGCCCCTGGATCTAACGTTTTTTAGGCCTTTAAATAACACACTCTACATGTAGTATGATATGTATTTAACGACCACTGGCCATAAAAAGATTACAGAGTACGATATTTCAGAGCTTTTGAACAAAGCGTTTATGAAGGTGGCAACCATGAACAAGGCAGCATCCGGTTTTCGTTCTGCTGGAATATTTCCATTCAATCCAACTAAGTTCAATGAAGATGATTTCGCTGCTGACCATGAATTAGGTTCATTTTCTGTAGAGGCTTCATCCGAACCTAACACTAATTCGGCATAAACTCGAGCCCAATCAGAGATCATTCCTGATCCATCAACACCTGAACCTCAGACAGAGAGTCAAATTGATCAAGAAGCTCAAATGGATCAAGAAAACCAATCGTCTGTATCAAATGTTGGCCGAGAACTTTTGCCGTGTTCGTCCAAATCTTACAATTCATTTTTTGAATTTGCTCCAATTTCCAAAAACAAACCCAAATCAGTAAAAATATTTCACTCCAAAAATTCTTACTGGTACCCCTATGAAAGATATATTGGAAGAAGCGCAAGAAAAAAGGAAGAACACTAAAGTAAAAAAAGATATTCAATCAAAAGGTGGCAAAGGCACTAAAAGCAACGCTGCAAAGAGGCGAATAGTTGAATCCGAAGAAATACAAAAAAGAGGAAAGAAAAAAAAGCAGGAGTCAGAGTCCTCTTCCGATGACATTGAAGAAAATAATCTTTGCGACATAGACGAAATAGATCATTTTATTCCAACACCAAGACAATCTGAAGGTGAAAACGACCGATGTGGCATATACGGGGAACCCGGAAAAAACGAGTTATGGTAAAGATGTGTCATGTGTGGCTTATGGAATCACGACGACTGCACTGGGGTGGACAGTCCAAAAAATTACATTTGTGACTTCTGCAAAAACTAAAATACCTACCTATTGCTTACCTACCAAATAAAAGCTTTTTATTAAATATTTTGTGTTTTAATGTTCAGCGCATAATTTCCTACCTAATGCGCACCATTGCCCTATGGGGTGGGGGAATTGTGCGCAAATGCACTTCAGTACTTTTATTTTTTTTGTGATTTAAGTTAAAAGCTACTAAATTGTGGTTATGCTCATTGACCGTCAATAAACTAGGGCTTCTATTACTATTTTTAGATTTTATGCACTGTTGATACAGTTTCTACTAGGTCAATGCTCGCTTAGGTGCGCACCATTCCCCAACTCTTCCCTATTCGTGTGAATGAGTACTGTGAGGCAGTTCAATTTTTGATTACCATGCCAGATACCACACTTTTGCAGAAGAAACAAACATGCTTTTAACTTATGGCGCAGTACATAAAAATGGTGTAGCTGCTGTTCGAAGAATACCGACCTAAGAATACCAAATCGTAAATCTATGAAGTCAGTGAAAGGGAAAATGGCACACCTCAACGCCGGTTGCCAAGATTTTTACAAACTGTAAACGTTGAAGAAGAAATACTCGACGCTGTTCAGTTATCTCCCACTACTAGCACCAGATAATTGTTACGTCGTTTCGATGTTTACTCTACCAGTGCATGGTGAACATTGCAAAACAACAATGGTATCAGTTACACAATACGCCTGTGCAAGATTTGTTACCACAAGATTATAATAAGCACAGAAATTTCTCCCAGTGGTTAATTAGGTAATGCACACGAAATTTTTAGTTGCCTGCTAGTTACCGATGAATCTTGCTTTAGAAGAAATGGGATTACTAATTTTCGAAACACCCATACCTGTGATGCAAAAGTCCTCATACGACATCTACTACATGTCACCAACATACCATTTCATTAAATGTCTGGTGTGGTCGTTTCGGCGACAATCTCATCGGCCCCATCTCTTTTCCACCTAGGATTTTAGAAATATCTTACTTGCATTTTTTTGTAAAATAACTTTTATGATCTTCTATAAGATATTCCGATTGCCAATAAGTAGAGAACGTGGTTCATGCGTGACGGTGCTCCAGCTGACTATTCTCATATTGTCACTGAAACACAACATATGGTCAAGGATGGATTGGTCGAAACGGACCTGTTAAATGGCCACCACTATCTCTCTATCTAACACCGTTAGATTATTTTGTGTGAAGTCCATGGTTTATTCGACGTCTGTTAGTACGCAAAAGGAGCTAAGGAATCAGATCGTAGAAGCCGCAGCAACTATCAAGCATCGTCCTGATGCTATAAGAAGTGTCAAAGAAGCATGGATTCGTCGTGCTGAATGCTGCATTCAACAAAACGAAGGCCACTTTGAACAGTTACTCTGAATGTTGTATTATTAAATATCCTTATGCTCGAATATCTCGGTAATAAATTAATTTGACACATATTCATTTGAATTTTTTTGTTGTTTTCTTGTGCTAGAGAACACATACCTAAAATGCTGCCGTGCAATTCTGAAACACCCTGAATATATTTCGTATATACTTTATAGCGCAACATATTTCAATAAATATAACATTTATTACTGTATTGTAGTGTGGGCCGAGATCTAGAAATAGCAGATTTCCCAGCATCTTTATGCGCGTCAAACACTATGGTTATCAGCACTTATCATAATTTTGCCATAATTAAGGAATACGCTGTTACACTTGTGACCTTCAGAGGCAAAACAAACAAACGCCTCTACAGCTGAGGACATAAAAAAACGACGGCTTGTAATAAATCAACGCACTGCAGTGGATTTCGTAAATCTCATTATTGACAATGATACTCGAGTCTACTTCCATTGCAATAACGATCTTATAAGAGAGTTAGCTACACCTGGGGAAAAACACGTAAGACTTTTGGTGTAATCGTTATTGTCCAGTACTATTTACACACTTAATCGTTTATTGTTTATTACAGTACTATTTACACACTAAATATTAAACTTAGATCGTATATACATGGTGCAGAGCCGGCGCGGGTCGAGCGGCTGAAAGAGCCTGCTGTGGAGCTCGGTGTACGACGTACGGCGGGCGAGGTCGATCTGAACGAGGTTGCTGAGGATGACGTTGCTTACTCGGCGTCGGGGGCAGTGTAACCATTGAAGACACGGGCGATCGTTGTCGGAAGGCCCGGAAGTCGTTCCGTTATCGGCGGTGCTGGCGAGCGACTTCCGTACATACCATCTGTACTTACAGTGCAGCGGGCAGTTGCCTGTGTAACAACCCTGCCCGGGCTATAAGAAACACCCGCGCAGGGGGTTAGGTTGTTCTTACCGGGTTGTAGGAAACTCCGGTGTAGAACGCTAGTTCGCCTTGGTCCGGGCTATAAGAAACACTGGTGCAGGGCGCTTGACTTTGTCCAGGCTGCAGAGAAACTCCACAGCAGAATGATCCTTTGGCTGGCTTGCTTCCCTTATAAACTCGAATGCTAGGGCGTGTTTTGTGTGGAGGTAGCGTTGAAGGGTGTGTTTCCGCGTGTGGGGATAGCATCACCGCCACAGACACAATATCATTATGCAAAAAGGGACTAGGGCGCCTGCTTCTTTACCGTTTTTCAACCTCCCTCCCGTTTTCTCTACCTCGTTTATCCCTGTTTCATTCAACATTCTTTCTACATTCTCCTTATTTAACCCTTCAGTCTTATTTTGCTCACTACTGTACAGCTTTCCGAAATATTCTTGCCGGCATTTCCTCACTTCACAATCGTCCCATGCCATTTCGTTGCTCGCATTCATCACCCCTGCAACGTTTTGTTTTGGGCCACGTTTTGTATTTTTGACACATTTCCAAAAGAGTTTTTTGTTTCCCTCAAAGTTACTGCATTTTCTTCTCTCCTTCCACAGCCATCACTTCCTCTTCACTTGTTGTCACTGGCTCCTTCGCTTCTTTGTTTCTTAATCTGTACAGCTCATATTGTTTCATTCCACCAAGCACATTTAATCTGTCCACCTACAGTCGCTCTTCCACATATCTGCTCGGCGCAATTGACAACAAAGTTTTTCAAGGTTGTCCATGCACTTTCATCGTCAGTGTCTGTTATTTGTTCGCTCCACGCCACTTCATTCACATTCAACTCTTTACTCACAGTATCTGTGGATTTCATTTTCGAACCATTATTTACTACTTTGTCTACCCTAATTCTGGACGTTTGCACTACGCTTGCTTTCCTTCTCAAGATCCACTTTTGCCCTCAACACACTCTAGCTACAACCAACAGGTGGTCAGATCCACGCTCCGATCCGCGTATTACTTTAGTGTCTTTCACCAGGTTTCTAAATCGTTCATCATGCACTATCAAGTCAATCTTACCTTTAGATTAACCTCTTTCCCAAGTATACATATGCACATTTTTATGTTTAAACCACTTATTAGATACAAACAGGATTCTCTCCACACATATGTTCACCAAGCGTTCTCCATTCTGATTGACTCTTTGGTCTCCGAATTTGCACAGACCGCGTTCAGTGGGTTCTCTCTGTACACCCACCCATCCATCCATATCTCCCAATATTACTACTTTTTCATTTGGCTTACATAGGTTCAACATGTTTTCTACATCATTCCAGAAGTTCTCACACTCTTGGTCTCTTTCTCCATTCACCGGTGCATAGCATGCAATAAGAAAAATGTTTTGAAACTCCACTTTCATTCTAGCCCACATTACCTGGGGGGATACCAATTCGTACTGTTTAACATATCTTTTCGCTCTTTCACTTACGATCACTCCAACTCTTCTTGCGTCATGCACTTCAGTCTCAACTCCTGACTATAGCGCTAGGCTGCCATTCTCTATCTCCACAGCATCCTTTCCATTGTTTTTTGTCTCCGATACACACAGAATATCAAGCTGGCTATCGTACACTACATTCGCAATTTCAAATTATTTGCCCTGCATACCTCTAACATTCCACGTGCTAACTCGCCATTCATTCCTTGCACAGTCGTCAGCAACGAGGCCTGTCTGCGGGCAGACCGGTTACTAGCCAAATCGTGCCTTGGACGATGTAGCATTCCCTACTAGTAGTATCGTCCTACCGCTGGACAGTTATTCGTCTACTGCCCCGACACGTAAGGAAGTAAGAAGTAGAAATATAGTCAGAGACAAGAAATATATAAATAATATAGAGTGTATCGTTACTGTATGAATATATAAATATATATGCACATAGATATAGATACACGCACACACACACGCACGCACGCGGATAATTATGCAGCCTCTTTTTTAATACGTTGATAACATAAATAGGCAACCTTGTACAAATGAAAACAATAATCTATGTCAGGTGGAAGTTAACAGGCACATAGACGATAATTTAAAGAATTTCAAACTTTCTTTAACTTGAGCAATACTTATGGAGTCACAAAGTTTACCCATAAAGTTTACACGGAACTCTTTAAAAATAAGCAAGGTGCTAAAACGCCCACGAATGTTTTTATTTGCAAGACTCGTGCAATCCTTGCACAGTTGCCTGCAGATATGTTAACACAGCAGATACAACTCGATATGGTCTACGGGTTGCTAAATTCGCGAATTAGTGAAAAGGTCCTCAAGGACAAAATTGCAACTTTCACCAAGTTACTGGAGCAAACCCGTCTTGTGGAAGACAACTTTAAAGATTTGGTTACGGTATCTACAATTGTTAAAAAGGAAGAGCAACTCAAAGTGCCTTAAACGAAATCCAGGTGCGCTTTCTCTAAAAATATCGGGCATCTGGAAGAAGAGTGTCGCAAACTTACTTCAAAACAAAACAAAACAAGTACACATGTGAATAAGCAATCAGTATCTACCTCTGCTCCTTCATCGGCTGTTACTACCCAGTCTAGGAACTTCCTAGCATGTCGCTGTTACGGTAACCCAGGATATGTCTGGTCAAATGTCCAACGTGCAAAACAGCCACGGAAACTTCTTCCCTGGACTTCTGTGAAGTAAGGTCGTCAAATCAGGCAACGCCACAGTCGCGACCGATCATGCATGTTGACATTTTAGGCTCTGCCGTAAACGACAAACTTTTAACAAAAACAGTAGTCTAAAAACAGATTGTGTATTAGTGACGCGAGTGAACGTTAGTCTTGAAGGCCGTAGAGTACCTACGACTTTCATTGTATTACCCAACGCTGTGAATACCCTATTAGGCATCGATTTTGTAAAAGGCGTCAGATTGTCATTGAACGTTACCGAACACACCTTGAACTTCGCGGATGCACCTGAAGCAAAACATGCATTGGCTTTCGAAGAATGCGACCTAGAAAATGTTATTGACTCTCTATCGTTCACGACCCTGAGCTCGGACCAAGGCGTACCCCTCATCTCGGATGGCAAAACCTCCCTGTATAGGACGTTACTGGTTAATAGCGACATCTTCCAAACAGATTGTGAATCCACTCCGTTTGCGGAAGATTTTATAGACACAGGAGAGCATCCACCTGTTGCGGGTGTCAAGTATCTTGGACATTTAATTACAAATGAAGACCTACGCTATGTCAAATCTACCGGTGCCGCGCAATGTTAAGCAAGTTCAATCATTTTTATAGAGTTGTTCTTGATATCGCAAATTTCTGGAGGATTCTCGGAAGTTTCCCGCCGCTGGGCGAACTCACTAAGAAAAATGTTGCCTTTGTTTGGGGTCGCGACCAGCATGGTGCCCACGAATGTTTAAAACACGTGTTAGTGACCGACCAGTGCTACAACAAAACGATCCACGAAAACCATACATTATATTGTTATAAGGTGATAGACCTGAAGAATATTCCATCGAGTACTCCAGCCGGCTACTGTCAAAAGCTGAGAGAAACTACAACACCACTAAACGTGAGCCCTGCCGTCATATGGAGCTTCCTGGCTATATCGATTCTCCTGTAACCGTGACCACTGATCACCAGTTGCGCTGACTGATGACGCTGAAATCCCCTACCGGAAGGCTTGCATGATGGGCCTTATTTATTCAAAGCTTCCAAGTCCACATCGAATATATGCCCGATAAGAGTATAACGTCGTTGCGGTTATGCTCTCAAGACCCTCTTGCGATAATAAGGAGCAGCCTGCGTATGACATCTGTGTGGTGGAAATCGAGATGCCACGACGGCCTGCCGCGGACATTCCAAGCCAGCAACTCAAAGACCCAGAGGTGCTTTATGATCCTCAAGAGTTTTGAAGACACTACCAGTGAAGACTGCCAAATGGACGGACCGAGGCTAGCTCACGTCTTCAAAGAAAACGACCAAGAGGAAACTCAACTAGTGGTCCCCGCTTACGAACGTACACGAGTAATAGCCTAAAGTCATGATTCGGAAACCACTGCCATTATTGCGTTGAACGAACTCTTCAGAGCATTAGCCAGCGTTACTATTTCGTGGGTATGCGGAGATATGTTACGGAGTATATAAAGAATTGTGCGGACTGCCAGAGGTAGGCTACCAATCCGAAGTCCGATGGATTTTCATTGTACAGAACACCAGCACCCAGTGGCTTGAACTGTTCGGCCTTACCTTCGCAACCGCAGAAGAATGTACCCGCGTGTAGTAAAACGAAATTTTCCTTCGCTATGGGTTGCCGAGGAAGATAAGCAGTGACAATCGTAGCCAGTTTGTGTCAAATATAATGCAAGGAGTGTGCTTCTGTTTGAATATATCCTAGAAGTTTACACCTATGTATCGCCCTCCTTCCAATATGGTTGAGCGAAGAAACCGTGATCTCAAGCCGAGATTAGCTATCCTGGTGCCTGGTGGGCGAAGACCATACCGCCTGGGTGAAGAAACTTCCCACTATTAGGTTTGCCATAAACTCCCCGTTCTGTGAGGCATTTGGAAGAGAGTTGGGAACCTTAGATGACGTCTCCAACGATTTAAGGAGCGTGGTGCAAAGTGAAAATTTTACCACACAACTTACCCATATACTTAGAAAAGATTTCGGTAACCTGTAAAGAAGCAAGCGACCGCAAGCAAAACGTGCTAATGGCTTACGCCAACAAATCTCGCAGCGCCGCAAGTTACTAACTTGGTGGTAAAGTATTAGTGGAGTCATTTGCCGAGCAGCGCCGCAAGGGAATGAACGCAAAGTTCCTTTCGAAGCATGATGGTCCATATATCATCATGTACGAAGTGTGTCTCCCGTGTCATACGAAATCGCCCATCCAGAAAATCCAGAGGGACCGGTAGGTATCTACCATTCCTCCGCACTAACCTCCTTTGTGAGTGCTGAGAACGAGATTCCGGAAATTGGAATACTACGACGAGGTAGACTTCCTAAATCGCAGATGGTGTGACTCCTGGTTCCTCTTCGGGACAAATGTCGGAAACAGGGAGGGGGCTGTAACGCGGCCGCCCTTATAGAGCATCCTGAGTCTGGTCCTGAAGCGGATGCCGCCGGCCTGTCTCGACGAAGTGCTCGCCAACGTCGGTCGAAACTTAACCTTAAACTTGAGCAATTCGCAAACGTCATACCGGTCATGCATTATCGCATTTAGCTGTTTTGTAAAATAAATTATGATTTCTCGTTAATAATAAATAAACTATTTTACAGTGGCGCTCCAATTCGTGGCCGTTTGCGATAAGTTTAAGTGTAATTGTGCAAATGTGTGAATAACCGCCCGTTGATATTCATGAATGTATAAATTTATGAATTAGAGAGAGTTCGTATTTATTAAAAATCAGTCATTAATCATCAATCATTGGTGAAAACCAGTGTCTCTGAAGAGAGATATTGTGACCTTTGGCTACATCCCCAAACAGCCTTCACGTCCTAAATAACTAAATTTAGAGGCACTTTCAATCGCCATTTTGAACCCTGAAGGTAACTTTCGCTGCGGTTTCCTCGTGCCCCCGTTTGAAAACCGTAGAAGTTCAGTACTGGCACACAGACGGGCTGGACTGTATTATTCTTTGGGTGAGGCTCGAGGCATTTCGTTTCTACTCCTGTTGAGGAGAGACTGACATCCACATTCATCCCTTGCAATTAAGAAGTTAGTGTAATTTTAAATAAACCTAATCAAATACATCAATTGTTCTTCGGTTAGTAAATTACATACTTCCAAGCAAGTTTAATCCGTTAATACTCAGTTTGTGTTTGGGAAAATCTAAATATCAGTGGAAATTGCAATGGCTACCATCAATACTGTAGATTATTGGCTTTGGATATCTGAAAATTTTCTCTGATTGGTCTGACAGTGTGACATAACAGATCTTCTAACCTCAAATGTTTAAACTCAGTGTTGCAAACTCATTTCATTTCAAAAGATATCAAGTAATGAATTCTTTGTACTATTTCTCGAGGTACTTATGTGACATGATACGAGTGGTGGAGAGAAATGAGTTTTTGTTACACATTCAGTGAATTATGTTAACTTGTTTATTATTATTTTTTTAATTTATTGTTAATATTCAGGTTATAGTTGTGACTGTAAGTGGCCCATTCCTCAATAATTTTATATTTTATCTTTTGTCACATTTTGTATCCTCGTGTTTCAGCCCAACAAAGTTGTTTAAATCCGATTTTAAAAACTTCATTGCAAATTTTTCCTTGCAAACAGATACACACACACATCAAACAATGAAAAATGCACGCCTTTAAATTTAATAAGCACACGTCATTAATTTCTACATTATTACAAGAAAATCGTCCTCAAACATCAACTGAGATCCGATGAGAACTCATGACCGGATACACTAGACTAATGCAGCTTCTTGCCCCTCGACTGTAGATATTACTGATTGAACATATTCTAATTTAGAAATACATTGTAAATATGATGTGCTATATTAGAAAGGGGATGACATCAATGAAGAAAACTCACTTAAATTTCCTACCAACAAACTTGTCACATTTCTTCACAACAAAGGTTTTGGATTTGTATACCCTATAATAGACGAAGTATCAACTGTTCAACAAGTTGATATTTCAAACTACCCAAACCAACGACCAATACAAAAAGCACATCAAGAAACTCATTAAATGTAAAATTTGACATTTTATTTGATAATTATAAGAACGAATAAATTGTAATCTGTTTGAAAAATATTTTGTTTAACAATTACAAATCTATATTCCGCATGCATGAAAGTATCGGGTGGACTGATTTCGATGGGATTGCAGGGTATCTCGGTAACTATTACTGTTAGAGCAAAACTGTTCACGTAACATTAGGCCAACTTTTTGAGACAAATTAAACAGCAAAAACAAAAATTTGCTATCTTTTTTCATTTTTGATGCAGGGACCAAAATTGAATTTTTCCAAATTTCGATGGGGTTCCATATCTCATCTGTTGATAAAAATTCAGGAAAAAGTGTAAAGACATTTCTTGTGCAGTTTTTAGCGTAGAATCAAATTGAGTAGTCAATTTTTAATTTTTGTCACTAATAGTTGAGATGCCACATAAACTTAGTTTTTTTTAAATAGAAACCATAGTTGGCTTTGACTTCATTAAAATCCTTGTTTTATAAGCTTTTCAACAATATATAGTTTATATAGGTTCTTTTAGAAAATTACGGAATTACAAGCGAATTTGGTAGTTTGCACTTTTGTAAGTAGGCGATGCAATAATTTAAAACAATGAAACACAGCAAATATGGTAAAACAAAGTGAAAACAATTTTGGTCCCTGCATTAAAAATGAAAAAAGATAGCAAATTTTTGTTTTCGCTGTTTAATTTGTCTCAAAAAGTTGGCCTAATGCTACGTGAACAGTTTTGCTGTAACAGTAATAGTTACCGAGATACCCTGCAATCCCATCGAAATCGGTCCACCCTGTACTTGTCTGAAACTGTCCTAAGCACATCCAATGTACCCTTGTATTTTTTGGATGGGGTACATTCGGACAAAATCATCTATTACAATTACCATTTTCGTTTGTAACAAAAATGTTGACACTTAATATAAGGTGTATGATCCTGCCTCACCCTCCCTTATTTTTTATTTAAAAACTTATAAGTTATATGCAACTATCTGTTTTAAATAGGTTCTTAACAAATTCAGAAAAAGTTTTGTTTCACCATTAATTTAGGTATTTCAAACTTTGACAATTTAACCATATCCAAATAGCACTGCCAGTTATGCCAAATTACATAAACATGAATATCAAGTGTACTATAAGCTATGCTGCATTGTAACGATTTTCAAATGCACTCCTTCAAGTTAACAAAAAATGGTACTCATTTAGTTATTAATTCATAAAATTTTAAAATAACTTTAATACATAAATAAAAGATCAATACTGAGACACAAACATGTTTGTTTAAACAGATTGATAATCAAAATGACACTTTGTGTTTTGGCTTAGAAATATCAACATGTAAAAAACTTAAAATCTACATCAATCACTATCCGATGAGGTTAGGTAATCATTCAGATCTTGAGCAGGATACCTTGTTGAAGTTTTAGATTTTGGTTGTTTCGCACTGTCTTTATAACCCTCTTTTATCATATCAATTTCCTCTTTTGTTAATTCATATAACGGATTTGATATTTTACTAAACATATGTTTACAAAAATGTTCTTTTAATGATTGCCAGGTACGTTTTTTTTTAAATGCATCTTCCATTAATAACCAAAAACTTCGTCCTCTTAATTCGTAATAACCTTTCTGTTTTACTATGTACTGCAAAATTTCTTTTTCTTCACTTAACGTGTATGGTGGCCTATACCCCGACATCTGTCTATAAATTTAATTCATACATACAGATATAAAAAAGTTTAGTTTTAAATACTATTTAAAAAGTTAGGTTAAATATTTGAACAGAAATGCCACTTATTAAAAATGCCATAACTTAAATTATTCTGTACTAAACTTTTTAATAACGACTATTTCCTGTGGACAAATTGCACCAATCACGATTCACGTCTTTCAAAATTTCAAATTTCGACCAAATCACGTTCTGATTATAGTGACAAAATGTCTAGGCAGTTACCGACAAAAAATACCGACATACATTTTTTTACAGATTTTGAATTATAGCTAATATACAATGTGTCCCAAATTCGCTTCTCTATAAAGTGATCTCGGCTCCTGTTATACTTACGGCAAAGGTTAAATGGGGAAAGTTTTAGAGGAAGCTTAGAGCATTCGATATCCGGTTTCAGATTTACGATCGGTCAATTGGTTTTGAAAATATCGGCGAAAAACCGAAAATAGCGGATTTCGTTTGTTAATTTGACAGCTGTCACAATGTGAGATTATTCAGACAATTTTTTAAGACGAATAAGATGGCGTGTATGGCATGTCACAATCGTCTTTTGTTATCCCACAATCTGCCTCAACTTTCATTTTTCTTATGGCCGCCATATTGGATTTTTCGATTTTTGGAAAGAGCGCAATATTTCCAGTTTAGTGATGTCTCACAAGTGCATAAAAGATTAGAATTTTATCGAAATATCACACTTTCTGAAGTTAGGTCTTATTTATTATTATTAGTAGGACATGATTTATTTGTCAGTAAAATTGGGTTTCATTTTTTCCGTATAAGGTGGCTCTGACTTTGACGTTAAATAATTCAAAGTAGTGTTTTCATAACTAGTACGCTTTTCTGTCATTAAAATCATAAACGTGACACACAAATTGTAAAAGCCTGTTGAAAATGACCGGTATTCCCTATTCAAATGAAGAAAAGTTTGACATGTTAGCGCTTTACTTGCAGTCAAACAGAAACGCCGACATTACCTCAGCGAGGTATTTGGAGATGTACCCCGAACGACGCAGCCTCATAAAACCCACTTCAGAAAAATTGTAATTAATTTAATTAACTATGGGGCCTTCGAACAACCTAAAAGCGGATACAATATTGATAATGAAAATCGTGACAGAAACATTTTACAAGCTGTCAACGAAAACCCCAGTGCATCGGTAAGAACGGTAGAACGGGAAATTCGTGTATCAAAATCAGCGGTACAAAGAGTGTTAAAAAAGAATAACTACTATCCATACAAACCCACAATAGTTCAAGGACTTAAGGAAACTGATTTTCCAAGACGAATGCGCTTCTGCGAGTGGTATACTAGAATGTGTAATGAAAATCCCGATTTTGTTAATCATGTCTTATGGCCTGATAAGAGTAGGTTTACGAATTGTGGAGTTTTTAATAAGCACAACATTCATCATTGGGCTGTAGAAAACCCTCACGAAGTGGCAGAGAGACGTCTACAGACCAGATTTGAAAGTAACGTTTGGTGTGGGATTATTGGTAATTTAATCTAACTTACCTATTTTAATTGGGCACCTATGTATTATAAATTATTAATCATTGCAGGAAATAGACTTATAGGACTATTTTTGTTTGACTATAACTTAAACGGACAGAGGAACCTAGAGCTTTTGCGAAACCAGGTTGTGCCGGCTTTACGAGCTACTCCCATCGAAGATGAGTTCAGAAGAACCTGGTTTCAACAGGATGGATGTCCGGCACACAACACCATTCAAGTCAGGAACTACTTAAGGGAGCAGTTTGATGAAAGAATTACCTTTCGCCCTTGGATTTCTACCTCTGGGGTCACACAAAGAATGAGGTCTACGAGTTTGATCCTCCTACGACCATAGAAATCCTGAAACAGAGAGTTTTGGATACATTTAGAAATAGTGTTAACGGAAATACACTTGCTAGGGTTGTACGAAAAACAGTCACCAATTGTCAAAAATGTCTTGATGTAAATGGACGTCATTTTGCAAATCTGTAAATTAATTGTAATTGTAATTTTATTGTAAGTTGTTCAAAGGTTCAAGTATTAATTAAATTAATGACGATTTTTCTGGCTTTATTTTTAACACACTCATAGCTGGGAATTTGTCCCAAAACATCTGTCTTGTTGAGAGGTCGTTATTTAATTTCATGTTTTATTGAAAATTCAAAGAATTTTATACATTATTTATTAATGTTATTTTGCGAGAAATAAATCATGGCCTACTACTAATAAATAAGACCTAACTTTAGAAAGTGTGATATTTCGATTAAACTCTAATCTCTTATGCACTTGTGAGACATCACTAAATTGGAAATATTGCGCGCTTTCAAAAAATCGAAAAATCCAATATGGTGGCAATAAGAAATATGAAAGTTGAGGCAGATTGTGGGATAACAAAAGACGATTGTGACATGTCATACACGCCATCTTATTCGTCTTAAAAAATTGTCCGAATAATCTTACATTGTGACAGCTGTCAAATTAACCATTTCGGATTTACTGGCGAAAAACGAAATCCGCCATTTTCGGTTTTTCGCCGATATTTTCAAAACCAATTGACCGATCGTAAATCTGAAACCGGATATCGAATGCTCTAAGCTTCCTCTAAAACTTTCCTCATTTAACCTTTGCCGTAAGTATAACAGAAGCCGAGCTCCCTTTATAGAGAAGCGAATATGGACACATTGTATATGTAGGTATGGAAAAACATTATTGCGGGTCTGACTAATAATAAGCTAGAAAGAAACCCAATAAGCAATATATGAGTGTGCGATATAACTTTACCGATGTTGCCACTTGTACATATTTGCATGTAGGCACTACTTAAGTCTCTTTCAATCTAGCTCCAACGTTTCTAACGAAATCAAAGCATTAAGATGATATTGAAAAGTCGCGTGTTCTTTGAAACTATTAAGTAAATACATCGAAGTTTATTGTAATTGCGAATTTATGACATGGTTCGATTACTACTCGTAAGAAGAACCAAGAAGAAACTTACATGAGCTACAAACAAGAACATTAACATTTACATTGATCGTATAACTTAAGTTTAAGGTTTAATTTTAGCATTATAACTCTTATTGAACTATTTTTAAAAATGAACAGAATACACTATTTCAAAACTCTACTTTATAAGATTGTATAAGATTACACGCACAGAAAATTTGTAAGAAGAATAAATGGTGGACACACAAAATAGAAGACCTGGAAAACCACAACAAATATAAAAGAACGAAGAAATTTTACAAAGAGATAGACAAAGTAAAAAGAAAAAACCAGCAACAACAAATGAGAAAGAGAGCAATAAAGTAAAAGAAGAAAGAGAGATTCTGAAGGAATGGAAAGAGTATTACGAGGAACTATTTGCAAAAGAGGATGAAGATGCGGAAGAAGAATAACAACTACCAGATACAGAACACGCAGAGAATAAACCTACTATATGAAGAAATAGAAGCAATAATTAAACGTCTCAGAAATGAAAAGCAGTGGGCCCAGATGGATTAATAAACGAGGTGATTAAACACAGCAGAGTCACGGTTAAGAAAAAGATCTACATCCTGTGCTTAAGAGTGTAGAAGAGAAAATGCCGACAGACTGGAACAAGGGAACCATAATGCCTAGTCATAAAAGAGGAGACAGAATGCTGTGCAACTACAGGGGCATAACTATAGTTCGGACAAAGCACGCCACCAGTATGATAAAATGTCAACAGTGTTGTCATATGGATTATGTTATTTTAGGTTACGATTCTTTACAGTTCCTTTAAGACTAACAAACACAATAATAAACGAATCTAAATGACAGATGTCTTGTTTGCAACATTGCAATTTTATTTATAATGCTGACAACTTCTAGAATTATTTTACCCTAAAATATTACATCTAATGGCAATCCTAAATATTAGTATATTAGTATTACATTGCTTTTACGTCATATGTCACGTGCAACGTTTTTACGATTGCCAGAACTTTATATTAAGCATCGTTTGTAAAATAAAATACGGACAAACTTTGCGTAGTGATTGATTCTAGACCCAAAAATAAAAAAAAAGTTCATATAAACCCACGTCCGGAAACGCTTCGTTTAGGACCTACAGGGTGTAAAAATTTTATTTTCCTCGGTTGATCTGAGAGGCATCGACCAAGTATACCTTTTTTGCTTAGAACTGAAAAGGTAACAAACTAATTCAAACGTAACGTCAATATACCAGGTGGTAAACAAATTAAGACCAATTAACTTTTAGCATACCACTGTAGATGGTGCCCTCTGCAGGCAGCATCAAAATCAATAAAATATTTAAGTTTTTCGACCACAAAAACCCCCGTGCTCCAAATTGCAGGACCATATTCAAATTTGGTCGCAAAATATCGCCATAAAACCGAAGAAAATAAAATTTTTTCATACCCTGTAGGTCCTAAACGAAGCGTTTCCGGACCTGGGTTTATATGAACTTTTTTTCTTATTTTTTGTGTATAGAATCACTACGCAAAGTTTGTCCGTAGAGTTTCTGGACACCCCGTATAACAGATTAAGACATTACGCTGAAAATCAAATAGGAGACTACCAACATGGTTTCAGATCAGGGCACAGTACAATAGGCGCAATTTTCATAGTAAGGCGAATAATAGAAAAAAGCAGAGAGTATGGAATAGAAATGTACCAGGTATCTCAGAAACTATTTATCGTAGAACTTAAGGGAAAAAATCTGTATAACAAAGTCGCATACGAGAAACTGCTGAAAATTCTTTTCAAGATTCATACTCCACCAATAGAGGGTGTCGTTCACAATAATAATACAAAAACATAATTTCTCTATAATAAATGCGCAGTAATAGTACCACAAAATTTAAATATTCACAATCTTCAGATCATTTTACGTAAGTCTGCTCCAGTACTTTTTCCTCTATCTTGTAAAATAACTGGTAGGGGTGAGTGGGAAAGCTGACTCAATAAAACAGTTATAACTTTTGTGTCGTTTTATGGATTTTGATAAACTTAGTATCATTTGAAAGGGAATTCAATGCCTAATAAAATATTATATCATCGTTTTAGTCCGGTTTTTAAATAATGGGTAGGTGGCGTTGTTTGAACAATTATTATTTTTTCAACTTTGTTTGGCAATTTTGAAATGCGGTGCTATATATTTTAATCATTTACTTGAAAGAGCATGGAATTCTAAGCGAAGATACGAGAAAAAATAGTTTTAGGCGGCTAACGAGAGCTCTGCAATTCATATTGCTAAAATGTCCATAGAATGGCCATTTTGGACGTAACCATCTAATAAAGAAAAAAAATTATGCGTAGGACAAATTCTATGTCGTATAGTGAGCAATTCATGTAAAGCTTTTTTTACAAATTCAATATTAAGTTACAATCTTGATCGAAAATTCCTAAGGAGAGCTACTAGTTTTACGAAATTTTCGACCAAGATTGTAACATAAATATTTAATTTGAAACCAGAATGTTTACATTAATTGATCACTATACTACATAGAATTTGTCCTACGCATAGTTTTTTTTCTTTATTAGATGATTACGTCCAAAATGGCCATTTTATGGCCATTTTAGCAATATGAATTGCAAAGCTCTCCTTAGCAGCCTTTGAAAATTTTACGTAATCTAGTAGGCGTCCAGATGTTATAAATTCTTAAATGCAAAGTTATAAATAATGTAGTAATTCTGTAATGGTAATCGTATAAAGTATAAAAAGTGTTTTAATAATATAATAAAGAAATAAGTGTAAAAATATTCTCCGAACAAATCGTTAAACTAACTGGAGATACAAACCATTCACCAAAAATAATGCCTTTGGCTCAGTCGGAAGATTAACGTAGGGTGGTTCATTCTTTTGATTTGCTTAATTACCACAAATCTATGCTGTATTATTTTCGCTTAACATAAATAATAAAAATGAAATGTAACACTAAGAACAATGATCTCGGACGCCAAGTTATTTTTTAATTATGCTCGGAATAACTAAACCGAGATTGTTTACAATAAAAATTCTACCAAAATGTAAAATAATAAAAAATATACAAACTATGTTTATTAACAGTTAAATGTAGCGTTATATAACATACATCTTAAAATTAGCCTTATACTAAAAATCATTAAAATTTTAAATACCTGTTACAAAATATTATATTATAAAAAATAATGCGGAAATGCAAACCAAGGTGATGTAATCCTTGTATCAATGTTGCGCAATGTATTGCAATAAAACTGCTTTACGTTGTAAACCACACCCAAAATGGAATTTTCCTTCTTATAAATTTATCTTGATGAAATTGAATAATCCAATTTTTATTGCATTATTTCGAAAGTTCAAATACAAAATGTGATCAAACTTTAATTCTACATTAAAAGCACAACGCAATCATAAAATTAAGGCGTACTTAAAAGTAGCATTAAATTGGTAATTAAAATGTAATTAAAGTAGAATAAAAGTAAAAGTGTCAATCAAAGTAATAAATCAAAGTAAAAAAGTGCCTGCAAAGAGCAAATGTTTTAATTTTTAATATAACGAATTAAATCATCGTACCATTAAATCAATGGCACTTTTCACAAAATTTAGGTGGAGACCCAAAAATATGGCTTCCTGCATCTAACAGCGTACCGCAAGAAGTCAACAAAATGGATGCTCCGAATATCTGGTGATATAGCCGTGCGCAAAAAATTTGCGCAAAGAATTAAGTCAACGATGACGCGTTGCGCGAAAATATTGAGCAGAAAAAGAATAATTTAAGGAAATGGGAGTATAAACCTTTAAGAAGATATGCACTTAAGTTACACCAAAATGCAAATTAAGTTGCCTACCTCATACTTACAGATCATTAATAATTAAAATTTTTCTTATATTTACAACTAAATGAACAAAGACATAAATTACGGAATATTTTAATACAACTCAAAATGGGTTGTTACAAAGTAGTTTAATTCATTTGTTGGTAATTGTCAAGAAAAGAGCAAGGCATTCGCCGCCATATCAAAATATCCAGAAGATTTATAAACCTTACATCACCACACGACTCTGTTGGCATAAAATAATGTTTCAATATCTATTTGTTTTATTTTTTTTTCTGTAACAAAGTCATATCACAACAGAAGATGTATGCAAATTTTTTTTGATTGAATCCTTTATTATACAATCTGTCCTATTAAACAAGAAGCAATAAGTATTTTTTGTGTTTAATGTTATGGGTAATACACATAGCAGTAACTAGCCGCTAGATGCTAATGGATATGCAGGGTCAGGCTCCAGTGAACCCCCCTATATTTGTTTATTAACCTATATTACAAGTTAATGCTTAAACTTAATTAAGATTAACTAGAAGGAACTAAGTTAAGTTTAACTTAGTTTTAAGGATTAACACTAAAACGTGTTGGAAGTTCGTTGGGTTTAAATCGTTTGAGACGTTTTGGGTGATCAATCGCGTTCAGTAAGGGTGGGGTCTCCACCATGACCACAATGAGCGCTCGCATCGGTTTTAGGCAACACACAAATCAGCTGTTAGTTTTTTACAGAAAAATACAGGAATTTTGATAAATATGCTATAGTAATATGAAAATAAGATTAACTTTCAAGAGCAGGACAGCTTATCGTTGCGATAACCGTCGGTAGTGTGTACTTACATATGTATCCAAATATTGCGAATTAATAAAAGAAGTGCTTGATGCAATTGAAATTATTCCCAGATTTTTTTGAAAACTAACTGCGTTGTTTTTGTGTAGGTACAGAGTGGCCAACTAAGAATGCGAGGTACCGTATCTGGGAAACTATCCCTCGTAGAGGCTTGCGTAAAAAAAGTTATAACTAAAACGGTCAATACAAAAACCTGGAAAATATTTTCATGTTTCTGAAATGGCCGCTAGGGGGCGTATATGCAAAAAGTGATGTTTCTGTGAATTCTGCTATATTAACCTAATAAAAAAAAATAACTGATCTTTGAAGTCGAGGATAATCTGAACTTTTTTTTGTTTGGCACTTTTTGACGTATCTATAAAAATAAAGTGGTGGGGGGTATTCAAAGGTTTCCTTAAATCACCTCCCGTAAAAGAATATGTAACAAACTGTAGATAGATAAAACGTAAAATGTTTCAGATATGGATGGCATCATCCATCACAGAAATGGAAAAGGCTGCAGATGAAGAAAGAAGACGGCTCGCCATTGAACACAATGATGTAGATTGTGATGGTATGTCCTGGATCACAGTATATTAAGATGGAGGGTGGAGCAAAAGAAGCTATGCCCATAATTATGATGCGGCATCTGGAGTTGTATGCAGTAGAATATAAATCATGCTTGTAAAATACCTTTTCATTTCTTGTAGGGTGTAATTATAGGAAAAAGGACCGGCAGAATCCTCTATATGGGGGTACGAAATAAATTTTGCATTTTAAACTTCTAATATTCCATTAATTAGCATTGTCATTAAGCTATGCAACCATATATACATCCTATTCTGGAAGGTTTCTGACAAAGGTTATTTATAAGAAAATACAGAAATCGGGCAGTGTACCAAAGAGTACGCACCCAAATAGTACGCAGCGTACTCTTTGCTACCTGCGTACTCTTAGGATACCTTTTTGCAAAATTATAAATTTTATTGTTGTTTTCAGATCTATGAACAACAAAGTGAGCAACAAATATAAACGAAAAACCGACCGGAATTTATTATTTGGTGAAAATTTAATAAGAGAAGCCCGGGAACGAATTGAAAGAAGAGAAAGTAAACGTGGTATGGCGAAATCGTTGGGAGTAAACGAATGCAGCCCAAGAAAAAGATTAAAATCAACCGCCATTCCTACATCTTTAAGAAGGTTCAAACCAGTATTTAATCATCAAAATGAACTTGAGTTGGCTGATCATATTAGAGATTAAGAAAGACGATTTTATGGACTACGAATGAAAGATGTGAGGGCTTTATCATTTCAGTTTGCCTAACTGAATGGCATACCTCATAGGTTCAACATGGAAAAGAAGGCTGCAGGTATACACTGGACAAACAGTTTTGCTTCTCGAAACGGATTATCCGGAAAAATGTAGTTTGGCACGGGCCATTGGGTTCAAAAAGGTGCAGTGCGATAGATTTTTTACCAACTTGAAAGAAAGTTACGCAAAGATCAAATGTGAACTACATCCACTTAATCGCATGCCAAGGATTTTTGCACCTAGAGGCAAAAGATGTGTTTCGAAAATAGTGTCTGCTGAGAGGGGACAATTGATCACGATAGTATGCTGCGCAGCAATTCTTATTCTAGATATTCACGTTTCGCACTGCTCGCTTGTAGTTGTTATTTTCTGTAGAGAAAATTACATTATAATGTTATCATTACCCCCTCACGCAAGTCAAGCATTGCAGCCTTTAGACAAAGGGTTCTTTGCTCCATTAAAAGCTACATTCTCTTAGAAGCTGACAAATGGCTGGTTACACATCCCGGCAGGCCAATCACTCTGTACTGTCGTAACCCAGATGTACCCTATCATGAAACGTGTAATTTGTACTTGTTCGCATTAATGCAAATTCAAGAGAAAAACAATAGCTAAAGGATGCATCTTAATTTGACTGATAAGATGCTACTATTAATTGCTTAAATTGATGTCACTGAGAATAATGCTACTCCAGCTAATGTTAGGCTTACTCCAATTAATAGCTTAAATCTCCCTTACTGGCCGTGATTAAATAATCAGAGTTGATCTACCAATCTGATCTAGAACTCGCAAAATTCTAACCTGATTAAAATAAAAACAGTGATCGTCTAGGGGGCAAATAACCTACGTTGTGTAATGTGCAGGAGATAGGGTCGGATAAGGTTAATTTGTTGCATAAGGTGGCAAGGTAATTAAATGAAACAAAACTACAATTAAGGTGAACGAGTGGCGCTACCTGGTGATTCGCTCGTCATCCTATTTACATCGGGAGAAAAAGAATCACCAAGAAAACTCCCTTTATTCCAATAATAATCACACAAAGGAAAAAAAATCAGATAACACAAGTAAATCGCAATCAAAGGGTTAAATAGGTATCAACACTATCGGTATTAAAGGCGTACAAAATCTATAACATTACCTAAAACGACGTTTAGTCACAAATAAACATAAAATCAGGTCTACAAATGGTATTAAAATTAAAGCAAAAATAAACAAGTAATAAATAACAAACAGGGGATCCCTTTTGGAACCAATTCCTGTCTGCTTTTAGTTAAATAATTACATATAAAGCATTATACATGGTGTGGGACAACCGGACATAAACAGAACACAAAAAAAAACAAAGGACATCATTAAATCAAGTTAAAAAGGCGTACCTTACAAAATTTAAATATCACCAAAATAAAATGCAAGGCAATTTCAATAACTACACATAAAGGCAATAAATATAAACAGTGTGATCGTATCCACAATAAGATCGTCAATCAATCTAAAAAAAAAGAAAAGGAAAAGTGTAATCCCGATCATGTGGCCTTTTGTTTAACCAATCAGGGCGGTTATTAACAGCAAAATACATTAAGCACTCTAGTAATACATATTACAAATTCAACCTACATGAAAAATAACAACAGCAAATTAAACAGGTTACAGATTATTTAAGTAGATAAAAATGAAAAAGGGCAAGTACGTTACACATACAAATTTGTGGATACGAGCACAACAAATGATACACATGGACAGTAACAATAAATGATATAATTGTGTCCACAGAAAAACCATTCGTGTCCAAACCCATTAAATACGCAGTTAAGACAAAGTATAACATCTGAAACAAAGTCCTGCAACACCGATTCACTTACATGATTAGTAGGTATTATTACAAATGCAAGATAATAACGCTCTCGATTCTTCTTAGGCATAAAACAAAACACAAAAATATAGACATATAGGCATATAACGATAACAAGAGAGACATTTGGATAAATATATAGATAACTAGATCATTAGGGTCAGCTTTGTGACTTTATACCTATGATTGTTTGTGTTTTTATCATTATAAATACAGGTTAGAATTATCAATACACAAAATAGAACACATCAAGAAAACAGAGAGCTAGCTTCTCTGTGCCTGCGTAATTTCAATGAACACAACAGTTTTGCAAGTCAGGGTTTCAGTTTGGTTTTAACAATTTAAATGAGTAGGTAGAATGACCTTTTCTGTGTAATTTCACAAACAGTAAAAGCTTTTCTTTTACTTACATTATCAATGTAGGTTATCCTTTTAAGCTTTCACCAGTACAAATGTTTAACTACTCGGATTTATCGATTAACACAAAAGAAAAGACGATTTTACATTGATCTACACAACAGTTTCACAAGGTAACTCTTACAAATAAAAAGATCTAATTTACCAAACACAAAATCGATGTCCAATCTTAATAACGCACGCTTTGAAAATTCAAATGCAACTCCCTTTTCTAAGCACAACAAAACGTTTTTATTCCATCACCCCCTGTTTTCCATATCAACTAACAAAAGCAATAAAAATATTTCGTGTGAATTATGAAAAGAAACATTAATTCTAATTAACATGTGCAATCGACCGTAGAAATCCTGTATTTAAAATATCACATTTCAACTCATGAACAAATTTTTCTTTGACCGCGGTGTAATTTTTTGTATAATACTGACATTTTTATTTTCAAAACGCTTTTATAAACATATTTAGCAATTTGTCTTGCCCTTTCGATAAAGGCAGTTGAGCCTGCACCTGCAACTTAAAACATCTGGTTGCGGGCCGCCCTCAGTTAAAACCCTACACAAGTATGTCTTACAAAAAAAAAAGAACTACAAACCATTCTCAAATAACAATTATTATATAATAACTTTTAGTAATTATCTTTTGCTATCGCGACAACAATTTTAATCGGAATATTTTCAATGTATTCATCAAATTTTCGTAATGTGCTACCTACAGTACCAGATGTCTTCTTTATTCCATGCTGCATATTCTAAGGTGGCCATAATTCAAATTTGCGAAAAATCTTTTGCGGCTACTGGGTTATATCCATATAACCCGGACATGTTTGATGAAGCTGATTTCTCACCTGCTGAGGTAACAGAATCAACACGAAACGACAGATACCGGAGATGATGACATTCTTATCGCAGATCTTGTTAAACTAACTAGTAAAGGTAAAGCTACCAGTAGAGTGGAATCGACTTCAGTCAGTAACGATGATCATCGACAGCCACACCAGAATTCAACCTTACCATCGACAAGTAAGCTTAACGACCATATACATAAGGGACACCTTACTCCTGGTGACAGTGACGAAGATCCAACAGAACCATCAGTAAGGATAAACAGGCAGGACCATCCAATTATTATCAACCCCAAAGCCCGAGACCACAAACACCAATGACGCCTGTAACGGATAATCATACACAGAGAAGAACCAAAGCCGATGATCAACTAGCAGACTGGTAAGAATAAACAAAGAGAAGCAACCAAAACCAGCAAAGCAGATAACGATCAAATCAGGACAGAGAATCATATTACGGCACGAATGATTCTACTCCCACCAAAAGCGACGCATGTTCAAACCAGACGAACAAAATCAAAACGATCTGAAATGTTAACGTCTACGCCATATAAGCGTAATTTAGAAATATAATAAAGAGGGTGGCAAGACTGATAAAACTGATCCTAAGAGAAGTGTTTCATTACAATCCAATATATAACCTCCAAAAAAACGGAAAATCAAACAACCTTGCACAAAAGATGACTTTAGTTGCCCAGGATGCAGTGAAAACTATAGCACACCCTATGGCCTAGGTGACGGGATAAAGTGCGTTCATTGTCAAATTTGGTGACATTAGGAATATTCCAGTTATTTGGGAAAAGAAACTTTTATTTGTGACCAATGTCAAGAAAAATAATTATAGGTATTTTTATTTTCATACTTTTGAAAACTTCTCGTTATGTTTATCAATGCGTACTCTTAAGATCACCACTAGACCCACGTGACTCTAAAAGTACGCATTTCCAATTTCATACTTGAAACTGAATATCTTTTTTTTGTCATTTTCAGAATTACTACTTCTTTATACCAATTATTAGTATAGATGTGACTGTATGTTATGCAGCACAAATAAAGTTATTTTGTTCACAATTAATTTTTGTATGGGGATTCACAGGTTAAGTGCGTACTCTTAGGCGCTCTTACCCTACTTGCTTCTCTCATATTAACTAATTGTGAATCATCATTCTACACATAAACAATGAAGCTCCAGATTTAATTAGCCAGTAATTTTTTTTGTCATCTGGGGCCTGTTGCACAATGATACTAATAATACTAGCGAAATTCTACTAATTACTAGCACTAGTAATTTCTGTTGCACAAAAAAAAACTGTACACTAATAATATTAGTTGATTTCTACAAGAAAATATTACAAAACTACAAATCAACTGATTTATAAAATGTATTAATTGTTGTATAGTTTAATTAGCCAAGTGGATTAATGGTTGGCAAAACTGCTGACAAAAACTGTGTTTTAATTGTCTATGACAGTTGAGTTGTTGTTTTGTTTTTAAAAAATAGCAATTGAAGTTAGTTAGAACTTTAAAGTAGCTGTAATAATGAGTAAACGGGATGAGCAGTGAAAAGTTAAACTATGCATCCTTCAAAAAATCAAAGAAAATAAAAAGATCCTATTTGGAGCATTCAGCAAGACACTTACCAAGAAAGATAAAATGCTGGCGTGGAAAGAAATAAGTGCATATGCGCAGGCACTTGGTGTCATTTCGGAGGGAAAAGAAGTTACATATTTGAGAGATGTTTGGTGGCCGAACGTGAGGAAGTTGACCATGGTAAGTGCTTTTCCAATTACCTAGTATAAACATGTAGGTTAGCTGTCAATCTATTGTGCCACGTTCCTAATGATATACTCAATGCAAACATAACCTAACTTAATACAACCACAAACTTAACCCTCCGACAGGCGCAACTCATCTGACAGATTGATGGCTCAAAAGTTTGGAAATATCTCTGGATTTTCTCGGGCTTTGCGTCTACGCTTTCTTGTACCTTCCCCTTGGAACTAGCTTTATATGAAGTCATAATTGTGGTGCTGTGGAATACAGATATCCGTTGCTGCGACCTATATAATCTCACAGAATAGTTGCGCCCGTTTGTAGTAATTTAGGTGAGTTAGCAGCTGGATATTTTACGTCACACAGTCTATTCAGAATGAATTTGAAGTGCATTTTAAAAAATCAAATATATAAAATAATTGATTCCTTTTAAAATAATCTGAGAGATTAATTGCGCCCAATTCAGGACTTTTTGTTTCCTTGGCTGAATGTACACGTACAAAATGAACAAAATTAAATTCTAATATAGAAATTATTTTGGATATAAATAACATTATTTTAGAATTAATTAACCCCTTGAAATTATTTTTTTCAAACAGTCATCTGACAGATGCATTGCGCCCGAACTCGTTACTTATGCTATTGCACCTGTCGGAGGGTTTTAAGCATGAGGTAGTTACGAGAAGTTATGCGGATTTATTTAACAATTAATTTGTACCTCTTTATAAACTATTATGTTAACTTTTTATTTATTTATTTTCACTTTAATTTTCAGTTATCACAGTAACTTTAAACGTAAATTATTAGTATACAGTTAATAACAATAACATTATTTTAGTTCACTAGGCCTATCTTGTGTTTCAGGAAAAGCAAGACAATGTAAGGAAAACTGACACGGGTGGAGGGCCAAATGCTAAACTTACAGAAGTGGATTGTGAAGTTCTTGAGATAGTTGGCAATGACTCGCCGGCTATGGTTGGCTTAAACATCTCGGAATCTTTAGATGATAGTCCAGACATTCAGTTGAATGTAGAAAAAATGGAAGAACCACCAGCAGCAGTTGCTGAGCCCTCTATTCTGAATGATATTATCATTCCAAGTCAATCTAGTTCTATCAAATCAAAGAACAGTAAACGTAAAAATGTCGGTAAGTGAAATTTATTCAAAATTATGAACTTAAGCACTAATCCCCCTAAGATAGTAAGGGTGAATTATATGAATTTCCTATGTTTGTTGTAGAGCAGCCAGCTATGAATGTGCCCTCTTCAGCTGAGTCAGCAAAAGAAGCTTTATTAAGAAGAAGGAAACTGGAACTGTCAGTGGAAATAATGGAAAAAGAAAGTTATTACCGATCATTGCAGATACTGCAGCTAAAGACGGAACTGGGCTTGTGCCCATCTAAATTTACAAAAGCTTTTCCTCAAATAGGACAGTTATATGTAATTCAAGAAAGTGCTGATGTAAATGAAGAGGCCTAATTATGTACCGACCAAAGTATAAATAAAGCACATAATTGCATAATATTACCTTTAATGAGTGTGTATTGTACGTTATTAACTGTTCCTGTGTAAATTATACGACACAGTAGATAAAGAGTATACAACGGAGAGTAATAAAGGCAATCTATTTTGCACAATTAACTTGACATGTGAATGTTACATATTGTTTATGATAGGCTCTTAGGCCTATATCATTAATTGTAATATCTGCTGCTGTCTTAGACGACCTCCTAAGTTGACTGCCCCTTCAACTTCTTGTTGTTCTACATTGACGTTACCCAGCTCATCTGCGTGTTCATGGATAGGAATAACATTGGCTTCGCCTTCATCCCTTCCAAAATTACAAAGAGTGGCACAACACTTCACAACTGAAGCAGCATATGTTGGATTCAGACGAAGGTGGTTGAGACATCATTGTTTCAATGGATAAGCTGAGTCTCCCACCAGTAATGCATTGGGGAATAGGGGATTTTCTTCCATTCTTCTATGCAGCGTGCTGTTTCGTAAAACACGTGCATCGTGTCACAGCCAGGCCATTTTGCACTAACATAATAAAAAAATCATGAGGCACCACACACAAACATACAGTTTAAAAAGTGCTCACCATGTGTGTCAACATAAGCTTCTTCATGAACTGTAGGGCCATCTATACGAATAAGAGTATCATCAATTACACCACAAACGTTTGGAAAGTTGACAAGTCTGTAGAAACTATCAATTTCTTTAGCAATATCTTCAGGCCATGAAATCACGGTAGTAAATAGCTCGCCGTTTACAGCGCGCACGAAGCTAGCAACAGTACTACAAATTGTAGCTTTATGAACCCCATGCATGTCTGCGACAGTGTGAAATTGAGCTCCACTGCCAAGCCAATGCAAAGCTACACACATCTGTTGCTTAGGAGATAAAGCACCACTCTTGTTTGTAGGGTGTTGTAACCTCAAACCAATTTTTTGCAACAAAACTTCCATCTTATCAGACTTCATTCGGTACCTCTCATTAAACTCAAAATCATTTGGAAAGTCAAAATACACTCTTGCCCTGAAAATCTTCCTTCTCTGAAAAATTTGCACTTCTCTCTGTTCATTTGGCATTCTGTCATGTTCTTCATCACTGGACGAGTCTAACCACAAATTTTGCATTCTTATATTTTACACACAAGCGACATCAACAACTGCATAACCTCACTTGTAATATGAAATTATAAGTTAACTTAAACTTGTAGAAAATATATTAGTGGATGCTCATATTTTTTGCTAACTTGTAGTAACACTGTCAATTGTGCAACAAACACTTGTACATTTCACTAATATTTTTCAATCTACAACTAATAACTTGTACATTTGTGAATTCTTATTGTGCAACACAATTCTACAAGTTACAAGTATTTCACTAATATTATTAACTTGTAGTTTATTGTACAATAGCCCCCTGGTGGTATGTAAGATGCTTCTTCTACAATAAATACACATTGTTTTGGTTCATGTTCTTTATTACGGAAAAAACAATTGTTTTCCAAGTGATTCTTTTTACAAATTGTGCGCATTTTATTTTTTACAGGTCTGGTCCCAATTTTTACCGAGAACAATTAAAACATTTTATATTTGTATTATTACGATTGTTGTTATGCGATTAAAAATTGTTTGGTCTTTTTGTATTAGTACTAGCCTTAAAATCAATTTGTTTGTTTTCTTGAACAGAATTTTTTATTCACATTTCTTCAGCAATTAATCTGTTATTTATATTTGTAATTGTTTTATACTTTGATTCTGTTGATCCCAAGCAGATATAAAATGCTTAAATGAATTTGGTAAAATAACGCGAATTTTTGAAATGAGCATTTCACCATTTATATTGTGACCTAAACCTTTTAGTTTGTCAAATTTTGTAAATAAATTATGCTAATACTTACACCTTGATCTTGTTTCATTTTAAAATCAAAGAATTCCTGTACAGTAGGTAATGCAAATTTTCTTTGTTCGTTGTTACTTTCATAAATTTGATATAATTTACTAAACTTTCTTTCGCATTGTGACAACCGAGAATGTGCGTTAATATAGTAGATGCATTACGAACTGGAGGGTGAAATCTCATTAATGCTAATGCCCTTTGCTTCCATGAGTAATTAAAGGTTGAAAGTCGTATTTCTGACAGTTCCAGGTACGTAGATGTTAAAATTAATATTTTATAACTATTCGCCTACCATTTTTTTATTTTCCGTGAAATGATTATACATTATTCATGTATTATGTATGTACGTATGTTCATTCCTAAAAACCATAAATTTTAGTTATTAAAATTTTTTAAATAAATTACCCACCGGGTCGTTATAAACCATTAATGTGTTTTCCTAAAATACATTTATAAATAACGGTTATAATTTGAAATTATCGGTATAATTGAACCTACTTTCTCTTTATTATTCATAGTGAATATTTCTTATTTGTTATTGTTATAAAGGGAATTTCTCTTAAATGTGTACATATGGGCTATGTACCGGGTGGCAACTAAGAACGGCCGTTGGCCATATCTCAGGAATGGATTATAGCACAGGTTCGGGAAAAACATTTTTATAACAAAAGTGGCCTCGAGAAACGCCTGGAAATTATTTTCAGAATTGTAGGTCCACCGCTAGAGGGCGTATTTGACAGTTAAAATTTCAAAATGTACTCAGTTAAGGGGCATATTAAGTATTATAATCAGATTCCTCGACAAATTCTGCATATTTTTTATTTGACAAGTTTTAGTCTATCTCTTCAAATAAGGGGTGGGAGAGAGAGGGAACCTTGTTACAAAAAAACGCCTTTAATTCAGGTTCTGCTTGACCGATTTTAATAATCTTGATGTTGTTTGAAAGAGCTTTTGTTAAACAATAGGAAATTTGTAAATTTGAAGCAATTTGGTTAATAACATAAATGCTAGAGGGCCAGTGTTGGGTAGGATCTAGATCCAGGATCTAGATCCACTAAATGGATCTATGATCTGGATCTAGATACTTTGCTCTGCTAGGATCTAGTATCTGGATCTAGATCACATTTTAACAGATCTTTAGCACTTGAATCCAAAGATCCATTAGAAGATTTTAAAATGTATTTTAAGGGTATTTTGTGAAATTTTTAACTGGCTTGAGGCAACAGAGCTTTATATTTAAAAAATACATTATGCTCCGTTACGACCGTTACATCCGTACCCCACAGAGATACATACACATTTACACAATTACCTACTGCCTGAGGCATGTTAAATTCCGAAATAACCAATAATAGAACTATTCATTTTCTTTGTTAATATTTCCGCCGGTTGTTTTTGTTTCCCAAAGCTACAAAGGCAGGTAATGACTGCTAAGTGCTAATCTAATGACTTAATGAGTAATGACAATGGGGTCATCCATCCATTAAAGTAGGTACTTAAGTTAAGTGGAACTGGAATTCCCTGTTGCTAATTTAATCGAACAAAAGGAGGTATAGAAAAACAACAATCTTGTCTTCAGTTCTTAAGAATACGACTTTAAGTAAAGCACATTTGTTAATTGTTAGTTAGATCAACAATGAATGACGAAGCTGAATTAATGGAAGTTCCGCCAATCTTAAGCGAATTCTTTGATTTTTTTAAAATAAATACTCAATCGCAAACAACATTTGATTCAGAATGCACAAATTATTTTAAAGACACAAGCACTAACTATGAGCAATTAAATATGTACCCTGCTATAAAAGAAATCTTTTCTTCCTTCATCTGCCCCCGTTGAAAGGATATTTAGTATGGGTGGACTAATTTTAACTCCTCGTAGGAATAGATTAGGTGATGATATATTTCAGATGCTATTAATTTTAAAACAAAATAAAATAAAATTAGATAATAAAATATAATTATGTAATGTATACTTATAATAATTTAGATACATGTCCTTATGCTTATAATTGTATAACTATGTGTTAAGTTAAATTAACAATTAACATTGCAACTTGCAAGTGTAAATGTGTACCTAATACTAATTTTGTAATTTGTATTTGTAGTGCGTTAAATAATTAATGTAAGTTTTCAATAAAAACCTATAAAAATTATATTTATATATTATTTTTCTTA
Organism: Vesta saturnalis; assembly: GCA_036346205.1. Lineage (NCBI taxonomy): Eukaryota > Metazoa > Arthropoda > Insecta > Coleoptera > Lampyridae > Vesta > Vesta saturnalis. The sequence continues at coordinate 891,358 of JARFJB010001736.1, read as the reverse complement.
ATAATTTAACCTTACGGACTAATACTTGTATTACATGAAAAATGATCATGGGAATGGGAGTATTTCTCATCAGTAGCAATACCAGCAATTAAAGATAATATTAATAATTAGAAAAATCTCGAAACAATTTTGGGAATGTCGGATCTTTATAAAAGATCTAGATCCCATTTCAAGGATCTTTGATCTTTATCTAGATCCATTTTTACGTACGGATCTTGGATCTTTATCTAGATCAGTTTTCAAAAATGTGTTTGGATCTGTATCTAGATCCTAAATAAATAGATCTTACCCAACACTGTAGAGGGCGCTGTTTAATATTTTTTTAATATTGTGATTTCTCTTTACAATGATGAAAAGATCTTACATTGGTCTGCAGTAATTTAAACTGTTATTATACTAATGTTATGGTTGCCGCTAGATTACCTAAATGTAATGCTGTCGCTACTAACAATGAGAACAAATTATAAAATAATAATGTGATAAATCTAACATTTTTTTTAATTATATAAGAGTGTTATATTTGTTTGCAAGCGATGTGTTAGTAAATCAAAAGTATAAAATATCAATAAAAACCAATATTTGCCCAGCAACAACAAATACAGTTTAAAATATGAATTACGATTTACTGATGACAACAAAATTAGCAAAGAGGGCCATGTAAGATATAAAATAAATTCCCTGTTGAAAACAAGCAAGCTATGATTTTCACGCATATGTCAAAAATTATTCATCGTGTTGCATTTAATAGACTTTCTTTATATTTTCGTACCTAAATGATTCTTACAAATGAAGAAGCATTTGATATGTTGGCAGTTTATTTTGAATGTATGAGAAATGCAACTGTTGCTGCTACAGTGTATGCACTGCAGTATCCAAACAGACGGCATCACAGCAGAAGAGTTTTTCTCCGACTCGTACACCGTGAGCGTACTACTGGAAATGTGAATCTTCCTGTGTACCGAAGACAACGCAGAGGTAGAACAGAGGAAAATGTTATTGATATGTTAGCTTATGTAAATGTTAACCCTCATTCAAGCACCAGAGCTATAGCTAGAGACTTGGGTATATGTCGAACCACCGTCCAAAATATTTTAAGAGAACACAGGTGACTACTTATTTATTAATGCATGTTTAACTCGGTATTATAATGATAAAAATGTTTTTTTCGTTTGTCGTTATGTTTCTCATTTTTATCATACCGAAAATGTCATTACATCAAAGTTAACTTGTGACAACATGCCGAATGTATTTGCCGCCATTTTATGTCCAGTTTCAATAAAACACCAAATTATTTAATGAAATTATCTTATGCTATGTGAATAGATTTTAACTAACAACATGATGATTAAGTGAGGCAAAGTAAAGTAAAAAGGTACCAATAATAAAAAATAATGAGAGGCCAGGCGAAAAGAATTCGTAATAACATTACGAGAGTTAATGCATTTCAAGTCCTTTTTCGTTTACTAACAACGAAGGACTTCAATGTGTCTTATTGAATTGATTACTTTATAATATATACTATTTTAGATTGCACTCATATCACATGGTCCTACACCATAGTTGCTCAAGATTTCGATCCCAGGTTGGATTTTTGGAACTGGCCCTCAAATATGATACAGGACGATCCTGAAATACTTTCACTGACAGATGAGGCTATTTCATAGTGATGGTAGTAATCGACATTATGCATGGACACTGGATGCAGGAGGTCCAGCATCAGGGTCGTTTGTCTGTAAATATGTGGTGCGGGATTCTAGGTGGAGAAATAATTGGGCCTTTTATTTTTTAATGAGACTGTTAATGGAGAAAGATATTTAGATTTTTTAACGAATTGCCACTTCTTTTAGAAGACGTACCCTTGGCCATTCGTCGTGACATGTTCTTGCAACATGATGGGTGCCCGGCACATTATTCTAGAGATGTTCGAAATTTCTTAGATCAATCATACCCTGAAAGGTGAATAGGACGTGGAAGTTTATTTATTTGGCCACCAAGGTCTCCAGACCTAACTGGTTAAAATTTTTATTTGTGGGGGCGAATAAAAGATCTCGTTTATGCCGATAGACCCACAACAAGAGTGACATGATTGAAAGAATACGACAGACAATACAAAGTATTTCAAGGGCGGAAATTGAAACTGCTGTTCTCTCCACCCGTCAGCGATTGATTTCATGCATTGAAAATGATGGACGACATTTCGAACATCTAGGGCGACACTAATTAAGTAGTTATTTATTTAAGGTTTTAATTGTTAGATTTATCACATTATTATTTTATACTTTGTTCTCATTGTTAGTAGCGACAGCATTACATTTAGGTAATCTAGCGGCAACCATAACATTAGTATGATAACAGTTTAAATTACTGCAGACCAATGTAAGATCTTTTCATCCAGGCTAAATTTAATCATTTCCGTTAATGCGAACTAGCCTACTAGACGTTGGAAAGACAATTCCCGCCATTTACCTGTTTCTTACGATATCTCAGGATAGGAAAAAGATATAGACTTGCAGTTTTCACTGTTCTATTACTAATTTAGTTTACTTTTTAAAGACCTACTTAAATTTTTATGCTTCCATTTAAAGTTGTAAAGAGAAAACACAGTATTAGAAAAATATTAAACAGCGCCCTCTAGCATTTATGTTATTAATCAGATTGCTTCAAATTTACAAATTTTCTATTGTTTAACAAAAGCACTTTCAAACGACATCAAGTTTATTAAAATCGGCCAAGCAGAACCTGAATTAAAGGCGTTTTTTCGTAACAAGGTTCCCACTCTCTCCCACCCCTTATTTGAATAGATAGACTAAAACTTGTCAAATAAATATATGCAGAATTTGTCGAGGAATCTGATTATAATATTTAATATGGCCCTTAATTGAGTAAATCTTGAAAAATTTTGCTTTTTAGCGGTGGACCTACAATTTTGAAAATAATTTCCAGGCGTTTTTCGAGGCCACTTTTGTTATAAATTTTTTTTTCCGAACCTGTGCTATAATCCATTCCTGAGATATGGCCGGCGGCCGTTCTTAGTTCGCCACCCGGTACCTATACTTTAAAAAAAAACGTGTCAATCCATTGAGAATGTAGATGCTATAGGCAACCAACATTACACATACGTATTTTTGTAACTCCTCTCTTTAAGCTTATTCCTTTTCTTACAATTAAAATTAAAACTTGATAGTACTAATACTTGGTTCAGCATTATCCTAAACATTTAATTTTGTTCATAAGGGAACTATTAAGTATCAATTACGATAACGGCAAAACTGTGTATAATAATAAAGAAAATCGTGAAGATATACAAATAGTTCCAGATCAAGTTGTGAAAAGATGTCTATCGTTTTCAAGATACAATGATAAGAATTTTCAATATTTGTGAACATTGCTTAAAACGTAGTAAATGTGTAAGGATTAAAAATGTGCAAATAATTCATTTAATTATACTTTTTCGTTTTTTTGCCTAATTTGGTTAAAATACTCCATGTGAACACTATTAACTTCGTGACAAACTTCTATTGCCTGCAGAATCAATCCATTTGTTAGAAATCCATTAGACAGAAGTTAGGTTCTGTTTAAAGTTTGGGTTCACTGGTTTAAAGACTTTGAATGTGGAAGTATAATTACATGAATGATTTGCACATTTTTAATCCTTACACATTTACTACGTTTTTAGTAATGTTCACAAATATTAAAAATTCTTAACATCATGGATATCTTGAAAACAATAGACATTTTCGTGTATCTTTTATAACTTGATATAGAACTATTTGTATATCTTCACAATTTTCTTTATTATTACACAGTTTTTTTATTCATCATAATTAATACTTTCCCTATGAGCATAATTAAGTATTTAGAATAATGTTGAACCAAGTATACTATCAAGTTTTAATCGTACATCCGATTTGATTTTAACTATAAGCTTGAAGAGAGGAGTTAATACGTCATGTGTAATGTTGGTTGCCTATAGCATCTGCATTCCTAATGTATAGATTTTTTTAAAGTATACATAGCCCATATGTATACATTTAAGAAAATTTCCATGTATGTATATTTCAGTACCTAATGTTTGTAATTTAATGCATTTGTTATACTGCTTACAATATTAATAACTTGACTTTTTAGTATATCATAAAGTATGTTACGTGCAAACTTCAACGTTGTACCCAAAACTTACCATAACAGAGGAGATACCTTTATAGGACCGCCGGTAGCTCGGTCACGGTAGAGGTGTTCTACAGTGATGCAGGTGGTATATGTAAGCTTAAAGAGAAGAGAGGGCGCCAGCTAGAACAATAAATCAGCCAACCCTAGATAAACAGATAATTTGCCACTTTTCTAGCCAAGCAACGAATATGTGAAAGGATCTGAGCGCTATGAAAAGTAGTTGTAAAGCAGAAAGTCCCCAAAACAAAAGCGGTATATTAAATACAAATAATGGCAGTATATAGTTTGCATTTGTATGAACACACACATATAATTTAATTTATATTCCCCAAAAAGTAAAAGGGAGATAATTCCCTAAATAAATAATTAATTCAATTGTGTTACACAAATCGTTAACCACAGAGATAATGCAAAGAATATTTGTGCTCTTAAATACACAATATAGCAAGCCACCCAAAGCATGTAATACTAGAATTTAGATAATGAAATCACGTTAAACTTACATCCAAAAATGGCAAAGTAATATACAGAATTTCAAAGCTAAGTTATGCTAAAACATAGGTTTATAGTCTTTAATAAAATACAGTAAACAGGTAATTTGAGCATTCCCCAAATTGTAAAGGCACATTGAATAAAAGATTATAGTAATAATACAATTGCCATGAATAACTTCCAGTAAACAAATATAACAAAAATGATCAGGTGGTTAATAAAATCTTTAACTAGAACCTGTTGAGCTGAATGCATCCAGTTACACAGTTTCTTACAAAACAGTGTTTAAATACATAGATTACCAATAGACAGGGTAATTTTTATACTCAAAAATTTACCCAAAGCAATTTCATGTAAAAGCGCAAAAATTTGTGCAATAACACTTAAAGTTTTATCACAAACAAGTAAATAGGTCTATACAACTTATAGGATTAGTCACAGATTAATCAAAGCGTTAAGGTATCCAAAGACCCCGAATATGAGTGATTTAAAACTTATCTTTCATATCCCAGCTCTTGCTAATTATGTAATAAGTAACACACTTCATCAGCCAAATGCCAGTATGTACAACTATGTACGAATTATATACAAATGTACTACAGCGTACCTATATCCATATTTACATAGTATACAAGTATATTTAGATGGTGTACGAAAAGTATATTATAGTACCTCTTCAATGAGGTAGAGAATCAGAAAAGCATTAATTGTAACGTTCAGAAATGGATTCAGTCAAGTACGAGTATGAGAACAGCGGATAACTGTCTCGAACAGCTAAATAGTAATTGCTTTCCCCAGCGAATCTAAAGTGTAAAAACAACTTCGTGTTTACGGAGAAATTTGTGAGGTTAAGTCTAACTCCTTTAGCTAATTGCTTTAATGGTTTTCTTACTGGATTTAGTTCTTCAATCGAACCAGATAAACTGTCTGCTTTCAGTATTTCCTATATATATATATATATATATATATATATATATATATATATATATATATATATATATATATATATATATATACAGGGTGAACAAACTCGATGGCCAAAACGAAAACAGCTGATTCCTCTGGCCAAAAGGAACAAAAATTGTTAATACAGGGTGTGTCTATTGTTGATGGTTTCCAAGATGTTAACTTTTTTAATTTTTCTATTTCGTGGACTTATTTTTAAATCACGCTGTATCTTCCAAACTAGAAGAGTTACAAGAGAACACATTAGGAGAAATTTGTAGAAGATGAAATTGCCTTAAAGAATATTGAATTCATTCGAGACAAACTCATCATTCAACATTTTTAATGACAATGAATTCAGAAATGATTTTTTTTCAAATCCCAAGACAAATTTCCAAGAGGAATATTTTTCCAATAGAGATGGATTTGATACATAGCCTCTAAAGGAAAAACTTCCTTTTTTCATAAGCTTCACAACGATATGAAAAAAACTTATGGTTGACGTACTAATTACTGAATTGTTACAGGAATACACCTCAAGAAACACTTTTAGAGCATAAAATTACCTTCAAAATATGGTAGAGAAGATGAGAATTGACGATTTGTCCCTCACTTTTCAATCAATCTGTATATTTACGGCAAGAAATACGTCTCCTTTACTGATATCTTTTCATCACCGTAGCAACGACTTGACATTAGTAAGTTAGTTGTCAAAATTTGTTTGCTATTACAGTTTTGCTGATTTCAATACGAGTTCTTTCTGTTGTAGTGATATTGTAATTTAGTCTTTGAATCGTTCTTCTTCTTATTATTGTCCCTGTTCGTGTTTTCCTTCCTGAGTCATGTTTCCAAATGAAGAATATGCCGATATTCATTATTATTATGGTGTTGCCCAAGGGAATGCGAGTGAGGCTGTTTTCTCTAGAGTACACACTGCTCTAAGATCGGATATATATATATATATATATATATATATATATCCGATATAAATATAATTATAGCGATTCAGCACAAAATTTAGAAAAATGTTATAAAACCGATAACCATCGATGGGCTAAATAAAGTCCAGCAATTTACATTTTTCTTACAGGAAACAACAAAATGGCTTTTCTTTCGTCAGCCAACAGACAGGAACAGGAAGTGAAAGTAAAGGTCAAATATCCGGATGTCAAACCGATATATACCAGTGACTCCTAACACATGAAGTTGAAATATAACTTATAAGTGATCATCAAAAAGTTTACCCAACCACTACAGAAATATTTTTAATTGTGAAGCGTAATATATTCAAGAAACTACAGAGATAAGCTTAGAGAAATATCATTATTTTTAGAAAAATTGAAAGTTCAAAGAACTACGAGTATTCCATTAATTTTAATAGATCGCAAAAATTTACTTAATCGTACAGCAAAAGTAACGAATGTAACAAGTATTTTTATTGTTACGGTATAAACTGGCAGTAAAACGGGATAACAGATAAAATTGAGGGTTTGATCGACTGCTCAGGGGTTGGGGTAGGTAAGATGTTAATTAATTTTGCACACCGTAGATAGTTTACCATACATAAGTTAAAATAGGGGCTGGAGTCTTCATAAAAACCGGAAAGAGGCGCCAGAGTATTTGAAAAGTCGCAATAGGGTCGATTTGCCTAATTACATAAATTCACAGCTTGTCTAAATATTCAAATAACTCGCTTACCTGTACGTAATCACAGGTGGGTTTGGGCCAGCAGATCTCCGCTACACCTGAAAGGCTACAATTATTCTTGCGCGCTTATTTCAACTAATTGCGTGCCGCAAAAATAAATAAATACAATCATTACCCTAAATAAATCAATGATTGTCGTTACGTTACTTCATTTAATGTCTGATTTTCAATGAAACATATCTAAAAAAAAAACTAAGAAATTTACTTGAATCTACAACCAGCTGAAAAGAAGTTAATTCGATCGCTATAAAATATATTAAAATAAAAAAAAGAATGCATTAAAGCAACAAACGTTAAATGCTACGTTATAATAGATAATTACTTACAGCGTTGTCGAACGTAACTACTTCACTTTCTCAAATAAACACAAACAATATTGACGTTAATTCTATGATCTCATTAAAATAGTACAGCGCAAACAAAACTCGCAATTAGACGTCGTATAACATCTTAGTTTAGACCTAATTAAAAAAAAAAACAAACCAAAAAAACATACTATAATAACACCGCTGTCAAATTACCACAAAAAAATACAATGTAATCACACTTAATCAGGTTAATTCAATAAATTACTTATTCGGCAATGGAACTAGCTAGTCGCCACCTCGGCCTTTTCTAAAAATTGTAAAATTTTTGTTCCCCGTTCAACAGAACACAGGGTAAACATATAAATCTCGTTCATAATTTTTTTTTCCAAAACGTTTATATACAAAAACAATGTTGTAATTTCGCAAGATTAAATACATTTGCCATAAAATGCTATACTGAAATAATCAAACTTGATCAACAAGGAATGGTATTAAACCTTATGTAGGTACACAAAAAACAAATAATGCATCAAAAAACACAGAAATTTTGTTAACATTCGTCAGTCATGCAAAGCAAAAAAAAAAACTGTAGATGCACCATAAAGTTTACCTTAATTCTGGTTCAGTCCCCAGTCTTATACGATACACCTAGAGAAGACCTGGTGGTCTACTTCTGTGGCAGCGATAGTAAGGTAATGAGTGTGGTAGTTACGCTCGGAACTCTCTCGTGAAGAATATCTGCGCGTCGATTATCATTCAACTTGTTGTACGATATATTACAGTTTATGTATTTATACTTTATTTACAATCTTTACGTCGCTTTGCGCAACAGATCTGCTTAATTCTTAATATTAGTCGTTAACGTTATACGAAAATTGAGTTATTTACAAGTTAATTGTTATCGTCGAGCTGTGAACTTATGTCTGGCACTAGGAAAGAACGTTGATTTCTTCCCCATAAAAGAGATGACTACTCCAGAGGAATATGAATGCACTAGTTATAACACATTACACTTCCTTGGACCAACTACACTAAGTCGTTACGATAATTTAAACTTGTGATGGGTGAACAAATCAAAAGATCCCTGCGAGGGTTAATCTAGGAGAAAACTGACCCTTTTCCAAGGAAAGTTCGATCACCATGAGCTAAGGAAAGCGTTTATTCGCGGGGTTGCCCTGTCTGCTGTACGATAACGTGTATAAGCCTAAGCATCTGATTATTATGTGCCACATTAGTTTTTTATATCCCTACCATTAATTAAATATTAACTAGCCTATCATAAAAAAAAAAGAATCGCTTAAATTTTTCAACCACGAGAAAGCGTTAGTTCACTTTTGGAGATGTTCGACGAAAATTCGCCCCTTCTGAAAACTGCATCGACAGCTTTCCCCGCAGTCGTAACGGAATAATTTCGCGTAATATGTTTTTACTTTAGTTTATATTGTAGCCCACATAAATTATTCCCCTGTCTGCTGTGAGTAATTCAACAAACTTGAACGGTAAACTATAAGTGAAAATATACAAAGCTTTACTTCAATTTTATGCGTTATCAAACTTAATTACAGGAATGCTACATTTCAGCTGTATGGTACTACAAAGCAACTTATAATTTCGATCAAAACGGCAAATTTCGACAAAACACGGCCACGTGACATTATTTTTGTAATTATTGCAAGTAATAAAAACATTAACGATGTAAATGTTATAAAAAATATGTGGTGTAAATGGTATATAAATCTAATGTTATTTTTTATCAATGTCGGAACAACTAAACCGAGTTGGTTAACAATAGAAATTTGATCAAAATGTAAAACAATAAAAATATACAATTATGTTTATTGGCAGAATGTGAGATGATTAAATAAAATATTTCTTAAAACTAATTGTAAAAACCTTAAAATACTAAAATAATCATTAAACATTTATACCTGTATAATATATACAAAATCTTCTTGAGGATCCCTGGTATTATAAAAAATGAGGCAGAAATGTAAACCAAGATGACGTAATCCATCTGTCAATGTTGCGCGATTATTGCAATAACAATGCTTTTGTTATCAGCCACACCCAAAACGGGAATTTTCCTTATAATAAATTAATCTTCGTGAAATTTAAAAATCCATTTATTGCATTTCTTGAAATTTTCAATGCAATATTTGCAATCATAAAATGGAAGCGTACGCAACAGTAAAATTAAATGCGTACTTATAATGTAATTAATTTGTAAAAATAAAAGTAACAGTAAAAAATAAAAAAGTAAAGTCAAGTGCTTGAAAAGAGCAAATGTTTTAATTTTTAGTATTATAAGTTAAAAGATATCTTACCATAAAATTAATGGCACTTGCTCAAAATTTAGGTGAAAAACCACCACAACGCTTCCTGCTGCAATGAGCACCAGGAAGTGAAAAAAATGGGAGGCTTAGGAAGTTAGGATGATGTCAGATGATGATGTATTGCGCAAACGTATTTGAGCAGAAGAATAATTTGAAGAGGGAATATAAACATATACGAAAATATGCACTATGAAGATATGCAAATTAAGTTGCCTACCTCATACCTATATTTCAATCATTAAAAAAATTTTCTTATATTCACAACTGAATGAATGAAAGACCTTAAATTGAGGTATATTTAATACAACACAAAAAAGGGTTGTTACAATGTACAAAATATTTCTACAAATAGTCCCATATCAACGGAATAAAGATAAAGAGTCGAGCTCTAAGTATCCCTTGAGGCAAAGGTCACCTCCAGTAATGCATCATACTATACATACCTTCCTATCAATTGTGTTCACAATGATCCTTTGTGCTTTCAGGTCCTTTAAATTAAATTCAGATTTATCTTTATCATCTGTAGGCTCTTTTATATCTCCTGTGATGATCCCATATATTCCTTGAGCTTTTAACATAACTTTTACTTGAAATATCCCAATGTTAAAATTAATCAACAAGTTTTCACTTTATTTAATAAAGAGGACTAATCAATACAAAACACATTACAACTTGAAGTACAATACAGTGTTGTCAATGTTACATTTTTTCAAACAAATTTTACCTCAGACACATATGTGTGTATAGAATTAATTCGATAATCATTATTAATATCAATTGTACAATTTCGAAAAATTAATATTGCTCTTCATTAATAGCTATTTGTATTGCTAGGGAGGAAAGTGGTAGTTTTCCTCCCGACTGCAGAGTTTGCTGCCCGAGTCGTAGATGAGGGCAGCAACTGCAGAAGGAAGGAAAAGACACTTTACTCCAGTGTAATGCATATGATTTTTTCCAACACCTTCATGAAAACTGTAAATAATAAATAAATATCTGGTGTGGAAGACGACACGACCTTCCAACCTACAAAATGGAAATTAAAAGAAATGAAATAATTTTAATAAGATTTTTTTAGAATAATTCGCTGCTGTGCGTGTAAAAGGGGTTAAGTCAGTTTTTGGTGAAAATGGGTTTATGTCAACAACTAAACATAATTTATCATTCTACAGCTTCGTGCAAAACGAGTCAACTCGTCTGATGTATGGTTGGTTGCCAAACTACATATGCACCAGGGGTTAAGTCAAAGTAGTAAAATTGAATGACCGTGTAAAATGAGTTTAGTTCAGTTATCCCGTTTTACACGGCACGCTTTGTAATTATTTGAAATGTAAAGAGAGATAACTCCTTATTCACGCTCATAAAATCTCATGATTATTACGTTAACCCTATTTGTGCATAACCTCAATAATATTATTTTGACGTTTAGTGTGTACTAACGTTTTTCAACATGTGTTCAAGGGGCAAAAAGATTTTAAATTTGTTAAAGGAAAACCATGATAGAGAACTTTCTAAAGATTTAAGTGAAGGTAAGTTAGATATTAATAATTTTTGTTACTCAGCAGTTTTAAATATTTTATTTTTTGGATGTAAACAATGTTTTGCTACTACAATATCTAGACACATGATTTGTTGTGTATCATAGAATGTTACATGGACAAGATGACAAGATTTTGAGATTTTACCATTACTTGATTTATATTGACAATCACATATGTTTACCCTATGAAAATGTAGTGTTGTTTAGTTTTTAAAAACTGTTTTCTATGTATTTATTTTAGCGAAATATTTTTAAAATTACAAATAAGTAGATAATATTATAAGATTTATAAAATAAAAATTACACAACAAAAGCAAGTTATCTAATTGTACTCATTTTTTTAGATTTGGATATGAGTAGTGAACCAGGAATGTTACCTGAAAGTGTTGATATGTCTTTTATATGGGACTCAGATGACAGTATGAAGGACCCAGATTATGAACCCACGTTACCTAGAGAAGAAAATGATTACAGAGAGGTACCAAGCACCAGCAAAGAAGAAAATATTCGTAATATTGACCAAAATAGAGTATTAACAGACATTAGTAGAAATAAAAGCCGTTGTGAAAAAAAGGAGATACTAGACAAAATCGAAATGAAAGAAAGGAGAAAAGAAATTTAGGAAAAAGCCATAAAATACTAGGCGGAAAGCTAATATGAGAGAAAACTTTAAAAACATTAACAATGTGTAGAAATCGATGTATTGAAAAAGTATCCCAAGAAATAAGGCACAATATATTCATCAGTTTTTGGGAAATGGAGAGAAGATTACAATTTATAGCCGGTCAGATAGAAATCACGGACAAGAAATGTACACGTATACGAAATGAAGATTTTAATAAGCAAAGATATCGCCAATGCACAGTTTTATACTATTTACCAATAAATGGTACTAACGTACGTGTATGTAAAGCATGTTTTGTTAAAACTTTTGATATCATCAATAAGTTTATTGAAACTGTCCTAAACAAAAAACGCGGAACTGTATCCGGAATTGTTACTTTAGATCAGAGGCAGTCACAATAATAAAAAAAAAACAAGTGACAATGAAATTGAGAATGCCCGTAGACATATACTTTCCATACCATCATATGAGAGTCATTATACTAGAAGAGATTCTAGCAAAAAATATTTACCCTCTCACTACACTGGCATCTCTCTATAGTGCCTATAAAACTGCATATCCACAGAAATCTGTGAATCGTAAACTTTATGAAAAGCTTTTTCATGAACTCAACATTACAATAAAAACGCCAAAGAAAGACACATGTTCAACCTGTGACAAACTAGCTATGCAGATTAAAATGGCAGAAGAGAAAAATATATTACAAGCAGAATTGGTTCAACATCATCGTGAAGCAGATTTGGGTCATACCTCTAAATCAGCTGACAAGGAGTTGTCAAAAAATGACCCAAGCAGAAAAACCATTACCTTCGACCTACAACAATGTCTCCCAACCCCAGATGTACAAAACTCAGTCGCTTTTTATAAACGACAGCTTTGAACGTTTGACTTAACTGTCCATGATTGTGATACAAGTTAGGCTTATTGTTGTATCTGGCACGAAGCTCAAGCAAAAAGGAGAGGAAATGAAATTGGCTCTTGTTTATACCAATTTCTTACTAAAGATTTAGACGTCAAACATGTGGTACTATATTCAGATTGTTGTTGAGGTCAAAATAAAAACAGCCACATTGCTGCAATGTTTATGGTTGCTTTACAAGATTCTCAAAGGTTAGAAGTTATTGACCACAAATCCTTGATTTCCGGACATACACACATGGAATGTGATACCGACCACAGCCTCATTGAAAAACAAAGGAAGAAATTTAATGGACAACTAGAACATCCACATGACTGGGCAAATTTAATTCGGCAAACAGGTAAAAAGAAACCCTTCATAGTAAAAGAGTTATAGAGGGAGAACTTTTATAACTTTTTTGGATTACTAAACGGACCATTAGTAAACCGCAAAACTGACGGCAATAAAATCAACTGGAGGGATTTAAGATGGATTAGATATGAAAAGGGAAGAAAGACTCTTTTAGTCAAAACATTTTTGGAAAATGAACCATTCAGGGTATTAGTCTTCGAAAGACGAGGAAAGCAAACTGTAATCCTAAGGCCACAAGTAGCATACAAAGGTCCTGTACCTATTTCTGTAGAGAAAAAGCAGCATCTAGTAGAGCTGTTACCATTTATTTCGTCATCACTGAGAGATTTCTATCTAAATTTGAAGACAGATCAAGATGCAATTGATGCCTTTTCTGATACTGATGAAGAAGAAACTTAATTTTTTGTCAAGATTCTTCTCCTTACATATCGGTCATTATAATAACTATAGTTCAATAAATTTTTAAGCTTTATTTAAATATTTGATTTTTTATAGTCAACAATTAATTGACCATATAGTTATGTCTACAAAATTACTTAAAAATAAATGTGTAAAACGAGATAAGTCATATCAAACTAAATTTGTATAATATACTTTTTTAAAATAAATTATAAATTGTGTTAGGTACTTAATTTCAACATTCCTAAAAAAACTTCATTACCATTATAATTTCCATAGCCCAAAAATATAAATTTTTTAAGATTATGCTCATCACGTAAATATGCAACATTTTAAAAGCAAAAACAATAATAATCTATGTCACACAGACGTTTAAAACTTTTGGACAGATTAGTAGACATCTAGATGTAACTTTAAAATTAAAGAAATGAAATAATTTTAATTATAATTTATTTTAGCATAACTATGCAACCTCTTTCATACGTTCATAACGAAAAACAGGCAACATTGTAAAAACAAAAACAGTAATTTGTCAGAATGACGTTTAAAACTTCATTCCAGATAGACATAAATAATGGTAACTTAAAAATTCCAAAGCCACCTGCTTCTATAAAATATCAATGATACATTTTAACCATTTTCATTGATATTTAATTATTTTTTAAGCTTACCTTGTATTATATTAAGAAACTTTATAAAGAAAAGTTACGTAAAATTAAATTTTCTTTAAAAAATATGTCTGCACTTTTTCTAATAAAATGAATCCATTATTCAAATATTGAAAAAATTTGAACTAACACTTAAATTGTACCTTAGGAATTTTTTTACAACTAAAGTATGCATCGTATCAAAAAATTGCATAAAACATAATTAATCGATATGTTTAAGGTCTTTGTCTGGGTATTTTTATATCTTTGAAATATGCAGCTGTTTCAAAAATATTTGTTAAAAACCAAAACCTGACTCTAATAAACGCCCCCTCTCCACCTCTGGATTTCTCTCAAAACCTAATCAGCTCTAGGCCAAATGAAAACAAGCTTAAATACAAAATTTTAAGTACGTAGGTATTTTCGTTCTGAAGTTATCGTGGATACTAACATACATCCATACACACATCCAGACATCATGGCCGATCTTGACGTAACTTGGCCAAACATTGTAAAATGAGTCGATTTAGCGATAGTGAAAAAAAAGTGGTTTGCATAACCTTCTATACCTACATATGTATACACTGTGTCTCTTGAATTTCTGGACATAGGGAATTGCAATGTTAAAATAAACTATTGTTCCTAATTATTTTACAGTAAAATGTCAAATGTAAGACTTCTTAAGGAAAAAAGGCTGCTTCTTATGTTACAATTGCATTTACATTTAGTTCATCCGTTTTCAAGAAAATTAGGAATCAGGATAAATACAATAAGGAGCACAAATAAAATAAGTCTGTTATAAACAAGAAGATGATATTCTAAATAAACAAATTTGCCGGTTTTGATAACTAGCCGAGTACAAATCTCTGATATTTCTAAGTGAATTGCCAGAGTAATGCCATTCATTAAATTTTACTTTTTCTTCAATGGTGTAACAATTCATTTTTATAAACAAATTTTTCTTTAAAAAGTAATAATCTGTCCCAAATAAAGTTTTAATGATGAATGAATTGTTTTTGAACAATGAATGATTTACAATGACAATTAATAATTATTGTTAGCATTGTCTGTCTAAAGCAAAGCAACCTTGACCAGTTACGAAAAAGCCCTTAAGTTTTCCTAAATTTCTCGAAAACAGATGAACCAAATGTAAATGCAATTGTAACATAAGAAGCAGCCTTTTTTCCTTAAGAAGTTTTACATTTGACATTTTACTGTAAAATAATTAGAGGAGCCAATATTTACAATAGTTTATTTTAACATGGGAATTCCCTATGTCCAGAAATTCAAGAGACACAGTGTATGTAGGTTCGAAGGTAAAAATGTGAATTTGGAAATTTAGTGTCGAATCTAGTAGTTATTATCGTAGCCAAGGAGTCAGAACAACAAACATTCGAAAATTATGAAATTTTTTATTGATCCACAATTTTGTCTTGAAAAAACGTTACGTTCTAAAGAGGCAGAGATTGAAGAAAATGATGAAAATTCAATTCCTGAAGACATCATGGAAGAGGCGAAAATATTAAATTTAAGTTTATTACCAGAAAAATCACAACTACAGTATGAAAAGGAATACGATCTCTTGTTATGTTGGATGAGGGAAAGAAAAGTTAAGAGGATGGGTGAAGAATTTTAGCCTATTTTCTACAACTGTCAAAAAATGTACGAACTTCAACAGTATGGTCAAAATGGCCCATGCTTCGATCAACTGTTTTACTAAAAGAAGATTTGGATATAAAATTTCCTAGATTAATGGCATTTTTGAGAAAAAAAGGTAGCTGGATACAAGCCGAAGGAAGCTGCTACTTTTACCAGAAAGGAAATTAATAATTGTATCATCGAAGCACCGGATGAACAGTATATAATGTCTAAAGTATTTCTCTATTTAGTATTAATATTTTTCATTATTAATTCGTTGTTATCGTTTAGGTTGCTTTAATTATTGTTATCTGTGGTGCTTGCCAGTGTGATGAATTGTGCCAAATGGCTGTTAAAGATGTTCAAGGTAAGGGAGATATTATAGTAATAACCCTTCCAGACACAAAAACCAAAATACAAAGAGTATTTATAATCACAAATAGCACTATTAGAGGCATTAACGTTCTTGAATTGATTAGAAGATATGCCTCTCTGAGACCGACTAAAACAGACCATTCACGTTTTTTATTTATTATGGTAAATCAAGATGTTTCAGTGCAAGTGGTGGGAAAGAACACCATGTCAAAAATACCCCACAAAATTGCTAAATACTTGAAGTTACCCAATCCGGAACTTTATACAAGACACAGTTTAAGAAGGACTTCTGCATCACTATTAGTTGAAGCCAGTGGAGACATACTCAAAGTGAAAAAACATAGGGGACTGGCGATTGACAACGGTTGCAGAAGGTTATTTAGACCAATCTATTTCAAGCAAATGCCAAGTTGCTAATCAAATTATTAATGGATCAACTTCTTCATCAATTATTGTCAGAAACTTCTTCAGCGACACATGTCTCTTCCAACATTTCCTTCGGTTGCAATACGAAGAATATTCCTGCTAATTTCACGAATCCAATTAGTTTTAATAATCTTACAAATTGCACATTTAATTTTTTCAATAAAAAATTTTAATTTAGTTTATTTAAAATGTTAAATAAAAATTAATGTAAATTCAACACTTTAATAAATATAATACAAAATTAAATTTTTTTAACGGAAGCCAAAATATTTCGCCTCCCTAGGGAGGAAAAGTGGCACTTTCATCACAAAAATTAGGGAAGAAAATTGAATTTTTGATAAAGGTGTTAGAAAATAATTGAACACAGATTACCTTCTTACTCTGTTCAATCTTATTTTGCATTAGAGTATGCCATGGAAATAAGGGGTAGCACTGTCAAAAGAACAAAAAGTTACTACCATAGCTTGACTTTTGAAAATTCTAGGTTATATTTTTAAAGTAAAACTAATGCAGTATTGCAAAATAGTTTTTCACACTATTTAGACATTGCACGAAAATCTTTGAATCTCGAATGACCTATTTAAAAAAAAGTAAATTTTAGTCTTCAGACCTAGAACATCTATTACTTACACAAAACGGAAATTGTACATTTTTTATATTGGTCATAAATGACAACATTGTGCCTTATCTAATACCATGAGATATTTTGTTAACTAAATCTAGGTAACACCAAATAAAAAAGCCTTCTCGTTTTTCACTCGTCCAATATAGAAAACACTAAACAGGGGAGATATATACAGAAAATCCAAAGTGCAATTTCATAAGTAATCCAATGTGAAGACTTGCTTTTGTGATAAAATTTACCTATTTCAAATATAGTCCTTTGGTTGCAAAGTCAATATTTAACCAGAATATCGATATGGTTCCATTTAACTTAATCTAAATTATTAGGAATGGCTCACAAGATTGCTGCTTTCATATCCACAGGCAAGACCTGATGAAAACCAAAGACAAATGTATCTTTACTAAAATTTCGATGCCAAACAGGGGACTCTTATTCCAACTGCATTATATCAACCATTCAACCTGAATGAATCCACATCACTATCTGAATTGGATTCTCCTAGTGCTACGATAACAGGTGGGATATTTTCAATTGAAGAATTTCCATACATTTGGTCAGTCATTTCATATAATCTCTTCCGTGTGCCAACAAAAATTTTGCCACACTGTATGAGAAGATTTGGATAATTTCTGAACACTATCTTTTGATGGAGGTTCAAAATTTATTTGCTTATTGTAATAATTTTTACAAAAACTGATCCCCGTTCCTCAAATCGAGTAAATAGTCGCAGTTTTCCAAAAATTCTAAATTACACCCTTTGTGTAAAATGGTATATCTTTGATCTTCACTTTTAATTTTGGATAGATTACTTTTGATGTCACAATGATGGCCATTAGAACTACTTTGATAAATCTATGTTTCGTCTAGATACACAAATCTGACATCTTGGCTTGAATTCTGCAACTGCAGAGATTTTCTGAAAAACTTAATTTTGGCTACAATGACGTGTTTCATCTCATATGGTTTTCAGTCAATTGATACATTTGTGTTCGTAACCCATTGATTTCAAAATTCTAAATAAAGTCGTTTGGCCCCCATCAAAATCGAAATATGTTTTAACGTGATGATACAATTTGTCCAAAATATTCATTTTGCGAATTAAATTGCCAAATTAGTCATTGTAGATCTTCAGAAAGGTGAAATCTCATGCGTTTGCCACAGCAAGTCGACTTAAAATTTTGTGGTCCTGCGGTTATGATGTTTGGATTTGTAAAACCTAAAACCATGTTCATACTTAATGTACACATGCAAAAGTAATTTAAGATCTTACGTACTTGACACCATTACAATAACTTCCCCATTGCACTATTTTTAAGGTAGGTACTTATAGCACCTTAAAATTTGGAACTTTGCACTCCTTACCGACTTATGGCGTTTTCTTAACAAAATATTAATTCAATATGAGACTTGATCAAGCAACACAGCACGATGACTTTTGACAGGATGGTGTTAAATTGAATTCATGTCATTTTGACAAATGGGAATATCACTACAGCAAAAAAATATATTGGCCTGGTCTAATACAAAATTAGATGGAACAAAGTATAATTTTATTATAAGTTTTGATATGAACGAATAAGTTCAAAAGTAAATTTGCAATTAAATATCTGGTGTGGAACACCACACGACCTTCCAACCTACAAAATTGAAATTAAAAGAAATGAAATAATTTTGATTTCAATTTTTTTAAACTATGCAACCTCTTATTTATACATTCATAAGGAAAACAGGCAACATTGTTAAAACAAAAACAATAATCTATGTCAGAATGACGTTTAAAACACCATGTCAGATAGACATTCATCGACATAAATACATGTAAGGTAAAAATAAATTCCATAGCCGCCCGCTTCTATAAAAACATCGATAATACAGCTTCAGCATTTTCAATCATATTTATTTAAATTTTACATTTATTTCGCTTTACATTAAAAACGTTAAAGAAAATTTATGTTAAATTAAATTTTCTTTAAAAAATACGTTTACACTTTTTTTATAAAATTAAACGTTATTAAGCCAAATGAAAATAAGCTTAAATATAAAATTTTAAATACGTAGGTATTTTCGTTCTGGACTTATCGTGGATACTAACACACACATACACGCACCCACCCACCCATCCACTCGCACAAACACCCACCCACACCCCTACCCACATCTTGACGAAACTTGGTCAAAAGTTGTAAAATGTGCTAATAAATCGATTTAGCGATAGTGAAAAAATAGTTGATTGCATAACCTTCTACACCTACATATGTATATGTAGGTTGGAAGGTAAAAATTATTAATTTTATTAAATACATAAATAAAAAGTTTACCTTGAGTAGGATTAGAACAAACGACATGTACTTTGCTAGAGTACCGCTGTAACCAACTGAGCTATCGAGATACAAGCCCCAATTGATGTAAATTTTGTCTTTATGTATGTAGAACTGATGTAAATTCTAGAGCATTCTAGCAAAGTACATGTTGTAGGTTCAAACCCTACTTGAGGTAAACTTCTATTTATGTATTTAATAAAATTAATAATTTTTACCTTCCAACCTACATATACATATGTAGGTATGGAAGGTTATGCAATCGACTTTTTTTTCACTATCGCTAAATCGACTTATTAGCTCATTTTACAACTTTTGGCCAAGTTTCACCGAGTTCGGCCATCATGTCTGGATGCCTGTGTGGATGTATGTTAGTGTCCACGATAACTCCAGAACGAAAATAACTACGTATTTGAAATTTTGTATTTAAGCTTGTTTTCATTGGGCTTAGAGCTGATTAGATTTTGGGAGAAATCCAGCGGCAGAGTGGGGCGGTTTATTAGGGGTAGTTTTTGGTTTTTATCAAATATTTCTAAAACAGCTGCATATTTCAAAGATACAAAAAAACATGGATATAGAACTTAAACATGTCGATTAATTATGTTCTATGCAATTTTTTGATATGACGCCAAATTTAGCGGCACAAAAATTTGTAAGGTAGAATTTAAGTGTTTGTTCAATTTTTTTCATTATCTGAATAACAATTAATTTTATAAAAAAAAGTGTAGACGTATTTGTTAAAGAAAATTTAATTTTACATAACTTTTCTTTACAAAGTATTTTAATGTAAAGCATAATAAATGTAAAAATTAAATAAATATGATTGAAAATGCTGAAGCTGTATTATCGAATTTTTTTACGTTAATATGAATTTATGTCAATGAAGTTTTAAACGTCATTCTGACATAGATTACTGTTCTTGGTTTTACACTGTTGCCTGTTTTCGTTATGAACGTATAAAGAAGAGGTTGCAGTTATCTAAAAAAATTGAGATTATAGTATTTTACATTACAAGCCAGGTAAAACAGTTTTTACTAGCGAAAGGATGAGGACTGGCGAGCCGTTAGGCGAGCCTGTCACATTCTTGAGCCAGTAAAAACGGTTACCTGGCGTGTAATGTATAATATTTTATTTGTTACTCATATATAAACAATATTAACATCTTCGCTGCGGGAGCAAAAATGAGTACCTTGTTGTTGACTGCGATACATACCGCCGGGGTACAGTAGGGAGTAATTATTTTTAAGCGATACATATCCCCGGAGATATGTAGACAATTTGTGACTTAGGTTCATCAATTAGACGATAGTTTTGGTGCAAAGATCTGTAAGAACATACTTCAATCCACACCAGGTTCACTCAAGAGATTTCCCTGAATGGGACAACTGTTTTGGGAGAATTTTAATTGAAAAATACATTGTTAAACAGAATAAAAAGTAAGCAATTTTTAGTATGTGCTTTATTAAAGCACGAGAGGCAATATCCTGGCTTGTTTGGGCACTCGTCACAAAAACTAATTATGCGACGTACTTTTTTGTCAGCGTCACGGCTCGACAAGGTTTCCCTTAATTTTTTGTAACAGCCACAGCATGGTTTCCTTTTATTTCTCCCTGGACCTTCAGGCTTAACAAAAGTGTGTTTCTCCTCTTTTTGGCTAAAATTGGCTCCTTTGGATTTTCAACAACTTCAGTCACTAAATTTGCGGCCAACTGTCTCCTGAACTCTGTAATGCTTAATTTCATGTTCGAAACCATGTTATAGACAATCCATGAATTCACTACAGTAGTGCCCAACAGTATTTCAAACATAAGTTTTCTGTGAAGAAAAGAAACAATATATATATATATATATATATATATATATATATATATATATATATATATATATATATATATATATATATATACACACTAAAAAAGATTCAAACAGTACCATTTTATACTTTTACGTAAAACTGTGTGGTACGGCGACATTTGGTCACTAAAATCCACTCCTTTTTTCGCCTGGTTATAATCTATAACGCATAATGGTTTTAGGACATCTTCGCCTTTCCGGTTTCTTTTACCTGCGGATAAAGAATTCTTTTTTTTCCCAGTGAATTAAAAATAACATGCATTTACCCGTAGACAAGAGTGTAGCGTCATGTGCAGGATGTGTGGAAATCATCAAAACTGCACTTTTATCAAACCACTTTATGATTTTGATTTTTTTCTCTCTTTTCCAAAAACTTGACCTTTCTTCATTTTTGTTGTAAAATATTTTAGCACTACTTTTCCATTATTTCTCAAAGTCCCACAGTACAAAGTTTTGTTTTCGTATAGTTTTTCAACCAATACCGGAATAAAAATTGTCGGCAAACAAGATTCTACCCTCTTTTGGATATACCGGCTCTAACAGCTGTAAAACGATTGAATGTGCATGTCCTAAATCGGCTTGTGTGTTCCCTTTACCAGTGTAAACCTTTAGATTATAAGTATATCCAGCATTTATAGAGTTTGACTCCATATTTATGGGTTTTATTTGGAATATATTGTCGAAAATGTAGTCTATTACTAGAACTCGTCCTGGATCCAGAAGTTTTTGGTAATTTTTGAGCAAGAGAGAAATAATTTTCTGAATTTTATTTAGTCTGTCATTACAATCTGCGGTTTCATTGTCGGCAAAGTGAAGAAATTTTAGTAGCAAAAGGTACCTATCTCTTGTTAAAACAGAAGAAATGAATTGATTATGATATAAAGGTTCTTTTGACCAGTATAAATTTATAGAGGGTACTTGAGCTAAGCCCATTGCAAGTGTTGTTCCCAAAAATTTTCGAATTTCGATACTGTTTGTGTTCGTCCAGGATTTCATTCGCGATTTATTCGAATAACGTTTATTAAGCTATTGGCTGGCATAGAGATGTGTTTCATTTACAATTAAATTAATTACTTCATCATTTATAAACTGATTAAAAATGTCTATGGGTTTCTTCACTGTCAAACTATTGACTTCAGGATCAAGCGTGCACTGTTCATCAAAGAGATCAAAATTTATGGAATCACTTAATATATCTTCCCACGAGTCACTTTCAGTATTACTAGGCGATGTAGTGCCACTGGAGATGTCGATATTCGTATCAGTAAAGTCACTATCTAATAATATTTTTGATATTTCTTCCTCTATGTCACTACTTTCATCACTTGATGACAATTGGTATGTTTTGTCTTTTACAGAATCGTCGCTGCTAAACGGATCCGATTCACTAACACTCACAAAATCGTTTTGAATAGGTGGTTTTTTACTTATGCCTGAAGATCCCGGAGAAATACAATTGTTTCGAGAAGAATTATTTATATTTGCCGGGTCTGAAGAACCTTCGGATTCCACCTTCTCTTTTTCTTGAATTTTTTGCACAGCTAATTTTAAAATTTTTCCGGCGCGAGACGACATGGTTACTGGGTAGTGGCTACCGAGTGACTAAAAATGCATCATTGCATAAGATTTACAACAAGTTGTTCCTTGTTGATACAGGTCGCGGGGGATATGTATCGCACATAAATTAATTTATATTAATCGTGTGCGGCACATATCTCCGGGGATATGTAATTGATATAACGTTGCAGGCAATTCTAGAAATAATACTGATTAGAAAGCTGTTCGAAAAATTAAAATCGACCAAAAGATAACGTTTTTATAGCTTTCGCACCTCAGTAACATTTTGCTGTAAACGACTACCGTAAAACGAACAAGTGCCTTACATATCGCCGGCGGCATGTAACGCAGTTAAGGTTAAATTAGTTATGAAATAAGGATACAGATTCTCCAAAAAATTTCTAAAATATTGTCATCCATGAAACAAAAGCAATGCAATAATTTCTACTAATTTTATTACATTGTCAAATTTTGATCTTACGATTTTCCCATCCATTGATAAAATGAGTGTACCAAATGAGATTATCCAAGAAGCTGCCATTATAGCTGCGGGACTATTGCCAATGAAATCAGGTAGACGGTATGAGAAGGAGTATAATGATTTTAAAAAGTGGCAAACAGAAATGAAGATAAATGTGGTGACCGAGGATGTGCTTCATACATACATTAATGAATTGTCGAAGAAAATTTGGTTCCTCTAGCTTGTGGTCAAAATCGTCCATGCTAAAAAGTTGTTTGGATGTGTGTGAAAACATTCAAGTTCGCAGGTAGGCTTGTCGTGTACCACCTACATTATTACACTACATGCGTCCATTAATTTTCAGATTTCATAAAGTGATTGCATTTCTAATACGGAAAAATGAGCGTTACATTCCAAAAAAGTCAAAGTTCTAACAAAAGAACAAATTGAACAGTTTATTCTTTAAGCACCCGATGACCAATGGTTATTACATAAAGTTGTTACTATTTTTGGCATGTTTAGTAGTTGTCGGTGTGATGAACTTCTGTTTCTGACATTAGATGATGTAGAAGATCTAGGCAAATACATCATTGTTACTTTAAGGAACCCAAAAAATTACTCAACAAGGACATTTACTATAACCGATGATGGATGCAGCTTTCAGCCCTGTGTATTGTATAGAAAATATGAGGCCCTCCGTAAGCAGGCACTAACAATTTGCGTTTATTCTTCACCTACCGACATGGTAAATGTATCTCATTGAATGCTGGTATATTCCCAAACAAATTGCGGGATATTTGCAACTAAATGAACCGCAATTATATACCGGCTATTCTTTTCGGCACTCCTCAGCTACTATGGTGGTGAATGCAGGTGGAGGCATGGTAGCTTTAAAGCGTGCTGGTAGATGGAAGTCTAGCACCGTTGCAGAATGTTATGTAAAGGAAACAATTACTAATAAGATTGACATGGCAAAAAAATGTTTCCTGTACATGTGCTGTCTACATGTACTTCAACCGATAATGCTTGCATATTATCAACCAAAACGATTCTGGGGTCCTCAAAATTTAATATTAGCAGCAACCATAATTGCATCTTTATTATAAATGTAAATGACAATAATAAAACGGATATTTCGAATGTCAACAAAGCTACTGACTTGTTAATTTTACAGGTCATCTGACACTTTTACAAGTCAGTAGCCTGTTAAAGAGACATTTCATCGTTTGTATTTTGTTCCGTTAAAGTGTTTACTATTGAGTAACAAATAAAAATTTTCATTCCTTTTAATTTAAGTTAGCATCTAGATATCTATATTAACCTCAGTCTGTCATAAAGTTTCAAATGTCCGTTTGACATAGACGATTGTTTTTGCGTTAACAATGTTGCCTATTTTTGTAATGAGGTTCTTATAAAAGTTGTTGCATAGTTATCCTTAAAATATGTTATTAAAATAACTTCATTTCTTTTAATTTCAATTTGGTAGGTTGGAAGGTTGTGTGATGTTCCACACCAGATATTTAATTACACATTTACTTTTGAACTTATTCATTCGTAACAAAACTTATAATAAAAATTACTAGTTTTATTAAATACATATATAAAAAGTTTACCTCGAGTACGATTTAAACCTACGACATTAATTTTTAATTAAAGTATAATTTTATTCCATCCCGCTTTTAAACTCATTTACTCTTGAAACATATTTTGCGATAAAATTATAATAGTTGCAATGTAATACATATTTGAGTGACTGTTTACACAAACAAACAAATATTTAACTATCTGACTTGAACCTTCGGCTTAGTTCTCCACCTATGGTATGATATTATGACGTAGTATTATTGCTTTTAATAAATAATTCTCTAATTCCTCATTTTTTATATACAATGCTATCGACCACTAAAGTTAAGTGTTTCAAAAATGATATAAAATCGTACGATATTTTATAATCACGGCAATTCTAGAAATATTGTTTGTAAGTTTGCAGGAATATTTCAGGAAATTTGGATGAGTAAGAACAGTGTAGAATTTGCACATTTAAATAGAAAAGGACACATTCAAATGAGAAATTTATAATTTAACAAAAAAATAAAGGGATAATAATAAACGAACTCATTCATGATTTATTTTTCAGATGTCAGATAACACTGAGTTTGACAAATTTTTTTCGATTAGCAACAAATAATCATAAAAAGAGATTATGTAAATGTTAAATTAACATTCTTTAAAGGTTTGTTTTTTTTTAAATGTACATCTTGTAAATGTATACAAAAATTTTAACAAATCGAGTCCGTGATGACCAAAGGAAAGGAAAAAAGAAAGGACAATGGAGTGTGGGAAATGATTTTTAAAAGCCAGATGTTTATACAAAAAAATATGGTATTTAACAATCAGCGTCAACGCTTTAAGGTGAATATAATTTAAAAAAAGAAGAAAAAACAAAAACATAACAAAATAAATGTAAAACATTAATGGGTGCCGATATCTCGTAATACACGTAAAAATGGTAAACAAATCGTTATAATGAATAAGGCACCTGCATTGAAATTTTGCAAATAAATCTTGTCGTTTGTTTGCTAAATCATTTCGTCATTAAAATTATGTAAAGAAAGGGCGTTTTTTATTTATGAAAAGGCAACAAGTGATTAGAAATGATGGAAATATAAAACTTGCAGAATGAAATAATGCAGGAGTAACCTTAATGGAATGAACGATTGATGATTAATGATTTTTTTTTTTATTATTACTACAATTAAGCCAATTTCATTATTGTGAAAAATAAAACTAGTGGGTTGTGAAGGATCGATACCACTTTTTTTAATAGCTTTAAAAGTAGCACCGAATCATGCTTAATTGCAGCGAGCCATAGGGCACAAAATGTCCCTTTTTAGAATTTTTCTAAGAAACATAAAAATTTCAGGTTCAATATTTAAAAAAAAAAAGTTTAAATCATATGAGACACTCTTTATAGGTGTATACGTTTAAGTGTGAGTGTTATAAATGTATATAAAAAATATTTTAACCGTGAAACAAATTTTACTATAAAGAAAAAGGAGGGGGCGAGAAAAGAGGAGTATGCATGCTTAAAAGAGTTTCAATTAACTAAAATTTTAATTTAACGCTAAGGGGCAGGAGCATGTTGTTGAGGTTGATGTGGAGGTTGTGGTAAAAGTACTTGAATAGGTGCTTGCGGTGGTGGCGGTTGTTGAATGTAATGCATACTAGTTGGCATCATGTGTGGAGGTGGAATAAGTGGACACATAAGTTGAAAGGGAGAAGGTCCTTGGGGAGGCGGTGTGGCTTGGTATTGTTGAGGTGGTTGATGACCCTGGTTGGGTGTGTATGGTGTCGGTGGTTGTGCAGGACTCGGAGCATTTGATGGATTTTGAGGTATGTATTGTATTTGTGGCGATTCGTACATACGAACAGTGTGCATTTGTTGATATGCTGCTTGCGGATTTATACCCGGTGGATACACAAACTGCTGTATAGGAGCTGGTGCTAATAACGGTTGACCTGTTGCTGCTGCTACTTGCATTTGTGATGCCATATCAGCTCTAATTTGACTCATTGGTACTGTAATGAAATATTATGAAATAAATTAAACTATTACATTCATTGTTTGCACCTTTTCTAATCCTGTTACCTGGAGGATGTGCTTGTGGTGGATATTGCGGTTGACTTTGAAGCATATACCCCATGACTACGGGCATCGATGCTTGTCCAGGTGGACCACTTACAGTCGGTGGAATATAGGGACTATGACTTGGAGTTTGTGGTGTATGTGGCCTACTCGCACTTGGAGTACTCGGAGACCTGCAAAAACAATTGAATAAGTAATTGACAATAATACAATAAAAACCCTTTATTAACTGGATTTTGTTCAAATATTATCCAAAATGAATACTGTGTAAAATGTACATAAAAATTTTTCCTCTGAGCCCTCTGTGATGAGTTAGCCTTGAAAGGGAAAGAAAAAAAATAACAGAGAAATAATATTGGGTAAACGTTTTACTGTTAAGAAAAGGTAACTTATGAGTGATGCATTTCTCCCTTATTATTACAAGGGGATGATATAAACAACCCCAATGACATTTCTTATTATAAGTTTTTAACGATAGATAAGATAATAAAAAAAAATTATTTAATTACTTGAAAACTAATAGTTTTATGGCAGAATTCAAGAGTGGAAAGCTTTCTAAATAATTAGGCTAACCAACCCATATTTTTTTTTATTTTTTCTGCCATTACAAACTTATAAAAAGAAATATGATCCCCTGCTAATAATATAGGAGAAGTGAACATCACTCATAAGTTAACTTTTCTTAATAGTATTGGTCCTTGAAGGCGCTTAACTCATAGGAGAGGGCTCGGAGGAAAGATTTTTATATGAAAAAGGAACCTTCTAAAATTTTTCGAATCATTTTGAAATATTTTAATAATTGTCATTTACAGTTGAAACATGTAATAACCATTTTATTAAAAAAATCATTGCTACATTCATTTATGTTTGATGAATTCTTTAAAAGTAGCAAGCAGTAGTTATGTAGCTCATCAATATTAAAGAGGTGCGATTTGTCATTGGCAAACAGAAACCCAAACACCAATTACAAGTTGTTCCCTTTGGAAAACCCGATTTGTAATTCACATTTTGTAATATTGCCTATTCACATATCGCAAGGGATAAAACTATACACCTTACATCTACGATATTATCAGTGTCAGCGTATCCAAAAGAAAATGTTGATGCAGGGTGAACAATTGTCAAAGTCTAGTGATATCGTAAGTTGTAAGAGTAATTGAACACATAAAACAGTTAACGTATAAATTAAATTAGGGAACGTTTAAGCTTGGGAATGACAGTTAAATTACGTAAATGAATATTAAAACACATACTTTTTTTTATTGTAACTCACAGTATATGAGAATTTTCAAGATACGCCACTGGTAGATCGTGACTTGCGAATTGACGCGGTAGAATATTATTTAAAATTTTATCTTAGTCAAGTTAAAATTAACGTAAAAATTCAGGGAATTTAGGAATGTGAAATATTTATTTTAGTAGTACATAGTGGTCGTATTAATGATATACTTGAAAATTTATTGTGAAACAAATATGGCCGTCATGTTAATCAGAGCAATTTCCTTTGTTAAAAGTAGATTTTTAAAATACTAAATCAATCACATTGAGTTAGAAGTAAATGTGTAGTATTTCAAGCGCGAGAAAAATTATACAAATAATAGTTTTTTGTTTTCAACTTTGCTTTATATAGTAATCAGAATTTTTATTTGAAAATTCGTCATTATGAAAAGAATAAATTAAATAATATTGTCGACATCTTATATCGATCATGTTATTAGGCAAATCTAAACCTAGCTCAAAAAATTAGCCTATGAATATTTAACGAAACGCGACACAGTGGACGAAGAGAGTTGCAATGTAACGCAGGTTGACTTGTTAAAGGTTACGTGTGACATTTTGGCAACGTTTAATTCAATCGTAACATACATTGAAGTAGTTTTATTCAAAACTACCAGTGCCAGGTTTAAATCAAATCTAAGTTATGTGTAAAAACCCTAATAATCGTTGTAACATTTTCAGTGTATTAAAGTTAAATGTATTTTGACAGATCTGAAATAAATAACAAATGGCTGCGATTCAATAATGTGTAAAATATTAACGTTTAACGAGCCTCTATGTACCGGGTGGCCAACTAAGAACGGCCGTGGGCCATATCTCAGGAATGAATTATAGCACACGTTCGGGGAACAAAATTTTATAACGAAAGTGGCCTCGAGAAACGCCTGGAAATTATTTTCAGAATTGTAGGTTCACCGCTAGAGGGCGTATTTGACAGTTGAAATTTTAAAAAGCAAAATTTTTCAAAATGTACTCAATTAAGTGACATTAAATATTATAATCAGATTCCTCGACAAATTCTGCATATGTTTTATTTGACAAGTTTTAGTCTATCTCTTCAAATAAGGGGTGGGGGAGAGTGGGAACCTTGTTACGAAAAAACGCCTTTAATTCAGGTTCTGCTTGACCGATTTTAATGAACTTGATGTTTTGTTAAACAATAGAAAATTTGTAAATTTGAAGCGATCTGATTAATAACATAAATGCTAGAAGGCGCTGTTTAATATTTTTTTTAATATTGTGTTTTCTCTTTACAATTTTAAATGGAAGCATAAAAATTTAAACCGGAAATGACGCAAAAGCTAAAAATTTAAATGGAACACCCGGTATATTTTTACATATTTGGATTCTAGGGCTTCAAATACATCAGTTCATCTGTCAAATGCCAACTCAGTCGCCATTTTAGTTTTTTTTTGTTTTTAATTTTAGATCATTATGACGTCATCTAAATTATAGATAATTGACGTAAAATTACCCCCAATATTATTTATCCTAATATAATAATTTTTGTGAATTTGTTAACGATCAAACTTAAAAATTACGGTTTTTTAACTAAAACTCACTCTACCCAATAGAACAAACATGGGCCACCCTGTATATTAAATAGCTCTTTCAAGTACTAGTAAAACGATATGCATAGTAATTTCCTTAGTTTCTAAATAAAGCAGTAATCTTTAATTTTTTAATTTTTATTAGCACAACATGCTCCTGAAGCCGACTTTGTCAAAGTAGAATGGCGTTTGAGTTGACATTTGGCAGATGAACTCTATGTATTTGAAGCCGTAGAATCCAAACATGTAAAAATATACAGGTGTTGCATTTAAATTTTCAGCTTTTGTGTCATTTCCGGTGAAACCGGAAGTCGGTCATATTGTGTTTTTATGTAAAAAAAACTCCAAACTGGTTCTAGTATAACACATCAAAACTTGAACAAAATCTAACGACCCGTTCAAAAGTTACACCTGGTATCGATCAAACTAAGGAAACTCATAAAGATGACACTTGTAACAACCAGAGCCAGCGTGAAAACATACAAAAGGGAACAGACGAATTTGCAATAGATAAGAGAATCAAACAAGGAGACGCTTTGTCAGCTACACTGTTTAACTTGTGTATAGAATACATAACACGTAAAATAAACAAGAACACATTAAGAACAGCGGGAGGGCAGCTACTTGCTTATGTAGACAACCTGCATTAATAACAAAAAAGAAGAGACATATTAAAGAAATTTGTGGAAGAACTTAATAGTAGAAGGACTAAAAGTAGGATGGAGAATAACCGAAATAGAACAAAAATTATGAGGATAGGGAATAAAACTACAGACGGGGGTCTAAAAATGAGGAATCGAAAATAAGGAGGTCAACAAGTTCAAATACCGAGGAGTTATGATAACAAGAGATGGAGACAGAGTTACTGAGATAAGAGACAAAATAATGACAGCAAACATTAATAAGGCCGAATAGTAATGCACGGGGCGGAAACGATGTCAATAATTAAAAAGGAAAAACAGAGTAATGGAAAGAAAAATTCTCAGAACAATATTAGGGCCAGTTCAAGTCTCAGAAAATTGATACAGAAGTAGAATGAACCGCGAAATAAAACAAGAGATATAAGTGGACATTGTGAGGAAAATAAAACAGCAGAGGGTGAAATGGCTTGGGCATGTGTTAAGACCAGACCAACACGAAATGGCGAGAGTAGTAATGAACTGGGTGGCAGCTGGAAGGAGACGAAGAGGAAGACCAAGGTGGAGTTGGCTGGATGAAGTGAGACATGATTTACAAAAGATAGGAATTGGAATGGATGAGATAAAGAAGGTCAGGGATAGGAAACTGTGGAACAAATTAAACTAACAAATAGAATGAAAGCAGGAGAGGATCTGGAAAGCTTCTTCGTAGCGGCGTAACACCTTCAGAGGTGTTAAGCCATTCATTCATTCACGTAATGCCCACTCGATTTTATGGTTTTAAGCAGAAAAGTTTCTCAAAATTTAGTTATTTTAGGATTATACAAACCTTATATTGATGGAAAGCTTGTTAAAAAATTTTGACCAGTACAATAATAAATTCCCCCGTGAGATTTTGATATTTTTAATTTGTCAAGTTTAAAAAATCGCAGTAGGCACAAGCGACTGAGCAGGTTGTTGAGTAAACATTTAAAAGATGCGGCAGACATTCAAGAATCAAACGGCGTTAATTAGTTTGACTTACCTGCAAGAATTTGAAAGGTACGAATTTTTGCACAGACCCCTGTATTTCGAAATTCTGGCAAAAAAAGAGCCACAAATCAAAATTGATGACAGATAGGTAAAAACGTCCTATATAAAAGTGATTTAGCATAAAATCCAAAAATAAAATCAAACTGGCTAAAAAAACATAACTTTAGTGTTTTTTTAATATTAGGACACCCTGTGTATAAACTGCAATATTTTTAAAATGTGCAGCAGAAACGCAGCTATAATCTAAAAAAAGAAAAAGTCAATATCTCTAATAATAAACAAATTATGAAGCTTTTTCGGAACGTTGGGACATCCTGTATATATCTTTAGGTTGTTAGTCATAGAGTTCTGTAGTTCTGTACTGTTTTCATTTTGAAAAACTCAATGCAATGAAATCATAAAACATTATCCATCTATTATCATCATACTAGCAATTAGGATTTGCATTTGCCATTCAACAACGGTTGTCTCTTTAGTTTTTCAAAATAACGATGTTGTTCCGTACCTGCATTTCCTAAATTAATTATTCATATTCCATAACTATCCTACCCGTATATGCAACACACCATACTCGTTCTCGCAAACATCATTACAAATACATTAGCGCATCTCTTGTCCATGTGACGTGAATACGATTTTGTGGTTGATTACAAGAATTTACACACACAAGAAGAGGTCGGCGTCGCCATTGCGTTCTGACAGATCATTATTAACAAGAGAGTTTCGAATCGCCAGCATGCCTGCATATTAAAATAAAAGAAAATAGAAGATAGAATAGAATTGGTTTAACTATTATGAAGCACATGGAATAGAAAATAAGTTTAAAGCAGCTAATTGTATTATAAATGCATATATCCTTTAGTTAGCACTATTCCGTTGTAAACCGTAAGTACTTAAATTTAGAATGTAATTTGTTTCACTAGTCGTACATTTGTAAGGCGACTCTAAGTGTTCGCAAATACTAATTCATTGTATAGTTTGTAAATAGAGACTTTGTTTACGAGTACTGAGTTTCAATACCTCATAATGCAATGAGTTTCTCCATGCTCACATACATAGAGATGGTCCTTCGAATTATAGATTGTAGCTAGATACACCCGCATTGAGATAACAAAATAGATGTCATATGTTATATCACTAGAAAGGCCAGAAAAAACCCTTTCTAAAAAATACTGTCTCCATTTAAAAAATGTATATTTATGTCGTAACTCAAATACAAAAGATTACATCCAAAAATTGATATAACTGCTTTATAAAGCACGTAATTATAATTATCAACAACTTTTCTTTTGCACTGTTTTTCTCAAAATGGAAATAACAGAATTACACATATTTAAATAAATTACAGAAAAGTATCTAGTTAGGCTTGGACTTTTTAAAGAAAACAAAAGGTGCATTACATTGGTCTCATAAAACTGCAAATCTTTCCCCATTTAACCATCTTTCTATCTGCTCTAAAGTAATAAGCTAAGAGTAAAGCGAAGGGTGGTATAGGAAAAATTTGACCTTCTGGTTGATTGGTTAACACATTGACTGCCACAGTACTTTTCAAGATTCCGGTCTAGGAAGCCAATTTAATTTAATCATATCACATTATTAAAAACTATATTTATAGTACATAATGACCATAAAAAAGGATATAAAATGTGTTTTTTGCAAAAAAAAGATCTTACGAACTATCTCGTAGTTGCCTTGTGTAACAGAAAGTTCTTCACGGAAGCCAACTACGAGTTAGTTAATATCCAGACACGAAAAAATTCTATGAAACCGAATATAATTCGGAATTACAATCAAGCGATGTTTCGCATTGATCGATCAGATCAAATGCTGTCATACTATACAGCCTTAAGAAAAACAATTATATGGCTCAAGAAGATCGTTCTACATATTATAGAGATATATGTACAGGTTGTCCCATTTTCGTATGTTTTACGAGGTATCTCGCTTATTTTTTAAGTTAGAACCTTGCGGTTTTCACAACACCGTGCTACTTTTTAATGAAACCAAAGATGCACTAATCAAATTTGCCATAGTCATCTTAGTTTTTGTGCTACAGGGTGATTTTGGAAAAATTGCATTTTCAGTCATCCCCTGTAACTCTGTTGTGAGACATATTAAAAAAGTAAAAACTGATATTTGTAGATTTTTTTACTTAGAATCCAGTGGCGATACTCAGATTTTTTTTAGAGGTCACAGTTTTTGAGATATTGACATAACCTACTTTTTTTTTAATTGGACACCCTACATATTTTTTTAGTCTTTTTCCCCTTGCCAAGAGCTTTTCAAAAATATAGCATAGTCTATATTTATTTTTATAAAGAACGTGACAAAATGATTTTTTTCTATAATTTACATTGATAAAAAACAAAATAATTAATTAATCACAAACATTGTGCAAATTGAAATTGTCTCCTACAAGTTTCACAAAGTTTATAAATTCTTTTAATAGCATTTTCCAAAATAAATGATTGTCTTCGTAATTCTGCAAAAGCATTTTCCGTTGCAATTTTTAATTGTTGCATGTTGGCATATTGCCTTGAATAAATTTTATTCTTTAAATACCCCCACAAAAAAATCCAAAACCGAGAGATCCGGTGATCGTGGTGGCCATCGAACAGGTCCATTTGTTCCCAATCCATCTCCTGGGAAAACGTTCATTTAGCCAGTTTTGTATTATTCTAGCATTGTGGGCTGGAGCCCCATCCTGCTGGAAGAATATATCGTTCAGTTGAGCCAGTGGAATATCTTCTAAAATGTTCATAGTTTTTTCTTGTAGAATTTGTAAGTACCCATTAGAGTTTAGGTTTTCTTCATAAATCTTGTAAACTATTTTTCGGTTAAAAATAAAGCAGGAGACATTAAATCCGAACCTGCCTTGACGCACTCTAGGAAAAACCACATGGGTGTTTTCTTGACTTCAAAACCGCGAGTTGTGTCTGTTAAGAATTCCGAAACTTGTGAAATGTGCCTCGTCTGACCAAATTATTTTTTTTCCAAAATTATTGTCCTGAGTTTTCATATTTATAAACTAATTGCAGAACTCCAATCTACGTTCAGCATCACCAGGGTGCAGATGATGAACAAGTTTATACTTGTAGTGTTTGAATTTATGTTTTTTTAAAATCCTTTGCACTGTTGTTTTAGACACACCGGTCTCTTCATCTATTTTCCTGCACGAGGTTTCAGGAGTGGCTTGAACAACTGCTAAAACGTTGATTTCTGATTCCTCGTTCTCTTTGTTGTAAACTCGGGGTCGAGGTTTGTCAAAACATCCATATTGGCAAAGATTAAATTTTAATTTTTGAAATATTCTTCTGTCGGGTTGTCTTGTTTCGGGATATCTATATGACAAAATAGGTATATAAAATAAATACAAATTCTAAGGTAAAGATTAACTGACCTGTTCAGATAGAGTTCTAAGGCCTGGTCTGCGTTTTCATTAGATAATATGAAGCAGGTATTCATATCATATTTCTCAAAGTTTTCAAATTTTTGGTTTCGAGCCATATTAAAAAATAATTAAACAACAACAACAACAACAAGAACAAGAACGGTAACAATAAACAAAAACAACGAATAACAATAAATATCAGCACTAAATTTGGGAAAATGTAACCAGGAATAATTTGAGAGAAGCAGGCACTTCAAAAATCAAATACCTAAGTAATGGCAGAACGTTAGTTATTTTGTTTTTTGCGTTACCATGGTTACCCACGGCTATCCACTATTATCAATGTAAATTATAGAAAAAAATCATTTTGTCACGTTATTTACAAAAATAAATATAGACTCTGCTATATTTTTGAAAAGCTCTTGGCAAGGGGAAAAACATTTTAAAAAAATATATAGGGTGTCCCATAAAAAAAAAGTAGGTTATGTCAATATCTCAAAAACTGTGACCTCTAAAGAAAATCTGAGTACGCCACTGGATTCTACGTAAAAAAATCTACAAATATCAGTTTTTACTTTTTTAATATGTCTGACAATAACAGTTACAGGGGATGACTGAAAATGCAATTTTTCCAAAAATCACCCTGTAGCACACAAACTAAGATGGCTATGGCAAATTTGATTAGTGCATCTTTGGTTTCATTAAAAAATAGTACGGTGTCGCGAAAACCGCAAGGTTCTAAACTAAAAAATAAGCGAGAAACCCCGTAAAACATACGAAAATAGGGCAACCTGTACATAGTGCTCATAAAAGTTTTCAAGCAGTAACTTCTTCTGAGGGCATCTATTCATATTTACATTGATATACTACGAATTTAATCGTAGCTGTACAAATATGGCAAGTAAATAAAATACGAGTTATCTCGTAGTTGGCGTGCAGGTAAGAACGCAAACTACGAGATAACTCGTAGTTGGCAGTCAACGTGTTAACACACGAGGCAAGTTTACAAAACTATTTTTTTTTAAAAATAACGCAAAAGCGTCATTGCCAGTTTTGCAATAAGAACAAATTGTCAAAATTTCGTATTTGTCTCAAATCTTTACAGTTATTTGTACATATTTGCTTTTAAAGAAATAGTTCTAATCAGAACTCACCGCCACTGGTTTTGTTTTTATTACAAATGTATCTGGAAAAATAAATTGCACAATAATTAAAAGTTCTTATTTTAGCAGTCAATTGTAAGATGGCTGAGGATCAACCATTCTAAAATCCTTATGGCAAATTAATCTGTAGTGGTCAAAAATTGATAACATATAACGTGTATTTAAAATACTCACACAACTGCGGCTGTAAAACAAGCTGCTGTCGAAACTGACATTGGACAAAATTCAATATGGAAATTAATAAAAGAAATTGAAAGTTCAGGTATTGCACGTTCACCGAACAAGAGTAGAAATTTATCACCATCTACAACAGACTTGTAGATTTTGAGAAAATTGGAATTCGACGACAGTACACACATTTTACTTTCGTAATGACCTGCCAACTGTAGCAAAGGTGTTAACTGCCACTAATAATGAAGATTCTTTACCAAACTTCAACTATTCATCCTTAAGGTGGATATTAAAGAAATTAGGATTTAAATATGACAAACGAACAAGAAAATCTTTGTTAATCGAAAAACCTGAAATTGTTCTTTGGAGAAGGAAGTTCTTACCCACCATCAAGAAATATCCTGAAGAAGGCAGAAAAATATATTATACTGACGAAACATGGGTTAATGCAGGTCACGTCAAAAATAAGATTTGGCATGATACAACTATGAAAACTACAAGACAAGCTTCAATTGCAGGACTTTCTACTGGTTTAAAGGATCCATCTGGGAAAGAGAAACGATTAATAATTGCTCATATTGGTAGCAATACTGGATTTGTTGATGGAGGATTATTGAACTTTGAATCAAAACAAAAAGGTAAGTTAGCATATCTACTGAATTATCTACTTTATGAATGTGATTTTTGGTTACTTATCACGTGATTATCATGAAGATATGAAAGGCTTGAAGGTGTATTACCCAATTTGGAGGAAAATTGTGTAATTCTGATAGATAATGCTCCCTGTCATAGTATTAAAGCAGAGAAATCACAGACACAAAGTTGGAAGAAAAGTGCCATTATTGATTGGCTTCAAGTAAAGGTATTTCAACCAATGATAATTTATTAAAATTACAATTATTGAAATTGGTCAAACAACATTCTATTACACATCCACCTACGTATGTTATTGATGAAATGGTAAAAAGTAAAAGAAGACCATATTAAGATTGCCCTCTTATCATTGCAATTTAAATGCGATCGAATTAATATGGGCACAGGTGAAACAATACGTAGCTGCAAATAACACAACAACATATAAATTTAAGGATGTAAAGATTGTGTACAGCACACACTTAAAGAAGAGAAGCGAATGTGGGATGTAGATGGAATAGTTGAGAATATGGTAAAGCAAATTGTCATAAATGTAGGAACAGAAAGTTTGACTGAAGAACTAACAGACGAAGACATGGAACTGTATATCGTCCCACTATAAAATCATTTTTTATGTAATTTTTTTATACTTTATAAATATATATTTAATTACATTATGGTTCTTTGGTCATTATGGCAATGCAAGCTTGCGAATTCTCAACAGGCTTAATTTGTTGTACTGAAGAAAAAATCTTCATATTTTTTCGTAAATAATTTGTTACCGTTATTCAAATTTGCCGCCATATATACATTAGAGCAGTGTAAACATAACTTGAATTCAAGCGCCCTCTACTTTATTCTTATTTGAATTCAATTATAGTTTCCTAGATCCTCTATTTATAAAACAACAAATTTTAACAGCTGTAAACGAAGCAGTTTTGTCTTGTTTTACAAGATTTCCAAAAGAAAACAATGATGAAATTGATGGAGATGGGTTTAAGCTTGTGCAATCTCGAAAAAATAATAGGTCAACCCTCACATGTGCAGGAAGACACAAAACTCTTGTGAATTCGTGAGTGCTCCTCGAAAAATGTGGTAATATGTAGGTAAGGTGGCTGATAGTGTTTCAGTACCAATAGCTATAGATTCGGTGAAGGTTAATGGACAAATTTATAAGGAAGATGTAATAATAGAGAGCTTCCTACCTTGTTAAAATTGGAGTTATAACTAAACATTATAAAAAGTTGATGTCTCCCCTATTTTAGACCACAAGGGGTGATTTTTAAAAGATTTAACTTTAGAGCCAATTCTTAAGAACACCATCAGGAAATACAAATTTTCAAGCAGCCACGATCAATCCAGACAAAGTATAGTCATTTATTATTAAAATGACCGCGGTCTTCGGACAAAATTAAAAGACCTATCCACTAATATAAGTGCGAATGAATTTGATGTGATTGTGTTATCGCAGACTTGGCTAACCATTGACTTTTCAGATGGAGAGCTTGGCTTGAATAACTACATAGTTTTCTGTGCTGATCGTGATAACATATTAACTAGTGAATCCAGAGGTGGGGACACACTCATTGCTGTCTCATACAAGTTTTCTGCAAGAAGAAAGATGGAAAAGAACTGCTGGAAGTGGGCAATGAAAGGGGAGAGGGTCAAATAGGACCACAAACCCTTGGAACTGATAATGGAAGCGAGAGAAAGAGAAGAGATAATAAAAGAAGAGGAATTCATAACCAAGAGGTACAAAGCGAAAATGGGAAAACAATATGTGACGGTAAGGGAGTATGTGAGAAAGAAATGAGAGAGAGGATTGAGGAAGCAACAGAGAATGTCAAGTTTAAAAAATGGAAGAGGGAGAAAATAGAATGGAAGAGATGGTGGGTCAGAGGATGATGCAAGGAGGCCAAGAGGAAGGCAAGAAGAACACTAAGACTGGAAAAAAGGAAGGTAGAAAAAGAGGAATATAAAGAAGTAGTAAAGAAAACATGCGAGAGTAAAAAGGAAGAAAACAAAAAAGAAACAGGAAGAGTAGAAAAAGGATATAAAAACGGAAGAAGGCGTATGGACACATTGAAAGAAAGAAAAGAGGAGAAGATGGACACAATCGGGAATACAAATAAAGGAATGGGAGAGATTTTCAGAGACTTACTGGAGCAAAGACAGCAAGAAGAAGGAAGACAAAGTAAGCAAGTATATGAAATATATGAAGAAGGAGAAGGAATAAAAGAAGAGGACGTAATAGAGGCAATACAGAAAGTGAAGAAAGGTAAAGCAACGGGAGAAGACGGGATACAAGGTGAGGAGTGGGTATATGGAGGAGAAAAGGTAGCAAAAAGGATGACAGAAAGAATAAACAAAATATGGGGAGGGGAAGGATTTCCGGAGAGATGGACATACATGCCCAGTACACAAAAAATGAGACAAAAAACAAGTGGGAGATTGTAGAGGAATCACATTGCTAAATACGGCCAAAAAAATATACGCGGCCGTACTGGAAGAAAGACTAAAGAAGGAAACGGGAAAAGAAATTATTACGGGATGGACAGACAAGAAAGAACGATAGATAACACATAGATACTGAAACATATGGCAAATAAGGAACTAGAAAAGAGAAGGGGTTGCGGTATTCGTAGACTAGTAACGGCAATTTGATAGGGTGAACAAGCAAAAGTTGTGGGAATATCTGAGAAAAAGGCCGATAGAAAGGATGGAGGAAATTTATGAGAAAACGCGGAACAGGGTGAGAGTGAATGGGAGACAGCGAGGAATTTGTAACAAGAAAGAGACTAAGGAAGGATGCCCATTGAGACCAATCCTGTTCGCTGTATACACAGGAAATCTGGAGGAGACATTAAGGGGACAACAAGAGAGAATCTTGGTGGTGGGGAACATGAAGGTGTGGACGCTGGCATGCGCAGATGACCTAGTATTAATAGCAAAGGAAGAAAAAGAAATGAAGGAGATGATAAAAACGATGGACAGATACTTGAAAAGAAAAGATTTGGAAGTAAATCTGAATAAAACGAAGGTAATGGTATTGAGAAAAGAGGAAGAAAAAAAGAAAAAGGAGGTGTGGAGGCAAGACAACAACGATGGAGAACATATAAGAGAACGAGTGAGAAAAGGAAATAAAATAATTGGGGCAAGTGTGGGAGAAGGACTGTTTGGGATGGACTTAAGGGTAAGGAAACTATTATTTGAGAAACTAATAAAAAGTGTGGTTTTGTATGCCGGGCGGAAGTGTGAGGGTTGAGAGGGGTTACAAGAAAAATACTAGAAGTGGGTACTGGAACTGAAAAGAGAAAGACCGGGGTATATTATCAGAGAGGAAGTGCAAGAAGAAAAAATAAGGGTAGAGGTGGGAAACAGAGCAATAAAGTGCGAGACGGAAATGAGAGAAAGAACGGAGTGTAAGATACTACAAGAATGCTGGAAAGAAATAAAAGAAGGGAGAATGAAATATAGACAATAAAACAGAAAAGAATATTATGAAAGAAACAGGTATGCGAAGGAAGAAGTGGAGAGATTAAGAAGGGAAGGAGTGAGAGAGAGGACATAATAAGAAGGGACAGGGATGTGCGAAACAGGAAAGATGGACAAAGGTGAAAGAAGGAAAATATAATGTAAGATATAGGAACAATAAGGGAGAAGGGATACCGGGATACTTGAAAGGGGAAGGGAGGGGGGAAAGAAAGAAAATTATAGCGAGATGTAAATATGGAAACGAAAAGAGGGGAAAGATATATTGGAGAGGGGACGAAGATAAAAAATGTAGGTTGTGCAGGACAGAGATAGACATGATCAAACATATATTGAAAGAATGTAGGGAATTAAAGGAAGAAGGGAGGACGGCAGAAGAGATACCAGAGAAAAAAGGAAGGTGAGCGGATTGGATGGAAGAAACATGGAAAAAGAGAAGACAGTTAAGGGGAGAGGAGACAAAAGGGAAGAAGACAATGTAGGTTAAGTTAGGAAAGTATGTATATAGCTACATGTAAATAGTAGAGGAAAATGTAAAAACACACGAATACTTTGCAAGATTTGTAAAAATAAGCAAATAAAGATAAACTTGTATAAATAATGTAAAATAGTATTTATAAATGGGATTTCCGTTAACTGAAAAAAATTAATTTTGCGTCTAATCAGGATCTCTCGATATCTTGACTATTAGCTCCTGTTTGTTGGTCCACATAATGCTCTTGATGATTCATAGTTGAATGCAGAATGCCAAGTGACCCACATTGGCATATGATGGTCATTCATCAGAATTAATCGATGATCCTACATGAACTTCACTTTGTATCGTAGGAACTAGTCCTATCCCTTCGTTCAATACAAAACCTCTTCTTCAAGCTTTAGACAGAAGACCCATTGACCGTCAATTCTTCGCCCATGATTTCGATTCTTTTTCACATCGCTTTTTTCAGATTTCCATTTAACATTCTGCCTCTGTTATATCTTCTTCTGCCCGTAAATTTGGCTTCGTCAATTTGAACAGGGTATTCTGTAGTACCTCGAATCTGAACACGGCGATTAACAGACACTGAGGAACACACATTAAATTTTATTGCTGTGTAAAAATCAATATACACGATGAAGATTAATATTAATTCTAATGTCACACAAAGTTAACTTGCAGTTCATTTTTCCATTGAGGTCGGTGTAATGGAAAAAACTATTCCCATGTCTGACTGATCTTGTTGTCTAGCATCCTTTCTTTGGGCAACGGAAAACAGATCTGTATTCACATCTGCGTTTTGCTTGCATTTGTGCACCACATCGATGACACTGTGCAACATCTTCCACATTTGGTAAAAATCCATTCTCTTGTAAAAATGCTGCATCTTCTTTAGTCGAAATAACACTTATAAAAATCTTTTGGCAGCATTTTGTGTGCAACTAAATCAATTTTCGATTTATGGATCAATTTATACCAAACCAGGTCATTACCAATAAGCTATTACTGCATTCCAATTTAATTGAAAAAACATCTAAATTGCTGAACAATCACCATATACCTACCACATCGTAATTGTAATGTAGGTAGATTAGTGAAAGTACTAAACTACCCAATTGAAGGGATACACAAGTTAAGGTAATTGTGACAAGTTCATTATTCACTAATTAGCATTTTCTAATGAGAACGTTAGCTCTAACGTTTTTTAATGAAATTAGAGATGTAAATGTATAAATGCTTTAATTGAACTCTTCTTAAGCTATTTATGTACAGGGTGGTTCATTTTCGATGTTTTCTTATGGGAAGTACCCTTGCTATTTTACAGATAGACAAAAAGTAATATGGGGTCCTTGTGCTCGATTTTGGTGTTAAAAGATCCAATAGTCATAATCCAG
This sequence comes from Vesta saturnalis, assembly GCA_036346205.1. Lineage (NCBI taxonomy): Eukaryota > Metazoa > Arthropoda > Insecta > Coleoptera > Lampyridae > Vesta > Vesta saturnalis. The sequence goes on along the minus strand of JARFJB010001736.1, from coordinate 848,806 downwards.
ATATCTCTGACTGTTATTGCGCAATTAGTCAAAATTGAAAAAATGGCGATTTTGAAAAACTTGAATAACTTTTTAATTTCTAAATGTATCGACAAACTGCAAAAACATTCTTGAGGCACTTTTTTAAGTAGAATCTGTTAGTGCATTCACGTTTTTAATACCTACTTAATTTAAAAAGATATGGCATAAAGTTGTATTTTTTTTATATGGAAACCATAGTTGGCTATGACATTTTTTTTGTGCTTTTCAAAAATATATAACACCTCTATGCTATTTTAATAATTAATAAATTTTTTAAGTGTTTCTTATTTACGTTTTATATTAAGAATACACAGTAGGCATAGGAGGCTAGGATTTATTTAAGTAAAACAAATGATACCTATATGTAAAATAATAAATTAAAAATTAGAAGTGTGCAACAAAGTGATCTTGGAATTTAGTTATTAACATGCCTAATTACACAAATTCAGAAAAATTTTGAACATAGACGCAGAAGCTGGCATACTGAGTTTTCTAACTGGTATATAAGTCAGTACCAAAATATACCTAATTTTTCAAAATCTATTGCATGGTCAGACGAGGCGCATATCAGTAGTGATGGTATTTTTAATAATTACAATTTACCTAACTGAGCAGATACTAACGCTCATGTCAGTATTGTCCGCAGAAGGCAAGGGAAATTTGGAATAAATGTGTGGTGCTGCATTAAAAACGGATGTTTTTATTATCACATGTATGAAGGAACATTAAACTCAGTGAAATACCTCGATATTCTACAAATTCATTTAGAGAGATTTCTAGAGTCTTCCTTTAGCACAATATTGCAATGTCATATTTCAGCAAGCCGGAGCTCCCGCACATAATTCCCGTGTAGTTAGTGACTACTTAAATTTACGTTTTCCTAATAGCTGGATGGGAACGACAGCACCAATTTTGTGGCCTGCTCGTTCACCCAATCTTTCGCCTCTACGATTTCTTTTTATGGGTTTTTTTGAAAAACATTATATACAAAAGAACTAATAATACTGTGAATGAGCTAAAGAAAAGTGTTCGTGTGACTTTTACACAATTAACACCATTATCTATGTATAACTCTATAAATTCAATTAGAACACGATGCGAAGTCTGCACAAAAAGAGGGTGCACAGTTTGAAAAATATTTCTAGTTTTAGTGTTTTTTATATTGATATTTTGTGTTCATATCTTTTGTTTGTTTATAGAATTAGATGTTTGCATACGTATAAAAATTAATTTTCATAATTTCTGATGATGTTATATTGTTTATTTTCATTTCATTTCAATTTGCATTTGAAGTTTTTTGATAATTTTATATTCAATCTTTAGATTTTATAATTTGTTACCATTCCACAAGAACAACATTACAATTAAACTTATTTGAATTACAAAATATCTTTCAAATATTTTACTGGAAGCGAAATTTCTTTTTGGAGTAGAATATCTTCATTCAATTTCATATCTGGTTTTCTAAGCCAACTGTATTCCTTAATAAATATACCAATTAAAAAAAACTTAAAAAAATCAATTAATTTTTAAAATAGCAAAGAGCAAAAAAATGTCATTTTAAAATGTCATAGCCAATTATCGTTTCCATATACAAAAATACAACTTTATGTCATATCTTTTTAAATTAAGGAGGTATTAAAAATGTGAATGCACTAACGGATTCTACTTAAGAAAGTGCCTTAAGAATGTTTTTACAGTTTGTTGATACATTTAGAAATAAAAGTTATTTAAGTTTTTCAAAATCGCCATCTTTTCAATTTTGGCTAATTGTGCAATAACGTTCGGAGATATCTTGATTATGACTATTGGATCTTAATTAACACCAAAATCAAGCACAAGGACCCCATATTACTTTTTGTCTATCTGTAATAGAAAGGGTACTTCACATAAAAAAACATCGAAAATGAACTACCCTGTACTATATATTAACTATATAATTAATACATAATTTTTATAGCACATTGCTTATTGAACGTGACTTTACCTATCCAGTATAGCACAGTACACCGCTTTATACATGGTAGACTGCACACTGAACCTCGACCAGAAAGTTAACACCTAGTGAAAGATACTTCACATGTAGCTAACACCACTTATGCATTAACATTTTTCACCCAATGCCCCTTTATTTTCTTGTATAATAAATTACTGTTAGTTGTAATCAATGTCCAACATTGCAAGAAATTGCATAATATTTAACTAGAGTAAAGTCAACATCGGAAGACACCAGCAACGCATTTTTAAACTAGATAAAGATGCAGAAATGATTGGAAAATGACACAGATTTTATTGAATTTATAAGTAAGTTACTTTAATTATTAATTTCATGTTATATTAATGTAATCAAATCTAGTTCTTTATATAATGTGCGACGCAAGTACATCTCATAACGCTCTAGCACCTCAAGCAAGAAAACGCCATGTGTTATCTGAAGATGCTCGCAAGATTGTGTGGAACAATTAGAAACACTTTAAAAGTATCAATTCAGGTAAAAAGCAGTTGGATAACAACGTTTTATTTTGTACTATTCGAAGGAATTTATAACCTCATTAAACATGACGAAACAATTGGATATTCGGGAAAGAAAACGTCATTTAGAAGTTTACTTTTAAAAATGGGCTTCAGGTAAGTTTATTGATTAATTTTCAATCATATCTTATCATGGGTTTTATGCAGGTGGAAAAAAACATCTGATCATCGTAAGATTATAAATAGAATGACATGAAATACGTTCTTTGCGTTGTGCATATATACGTTCGATCACTAATTATCGGAAAGCAGGGCGACCAATTATATACACAGGTTAGTTTTGAAGATTATAAACTATACATTCTACTGCATAATCTTATGTAAATTTTAGATGGAACATACATACATTCGTCTCATACGACACCATATTCGTGGACAGATGGGACAAACGCAGATCTTAAATCTCCTATTGGAAAAGAAAATCGCCTTATAATCGGTATGCTGGTATGTTTTTTATTTAATTTTACAATGTAAATATGTTGCTATTTATCATTATTTTAGGTGGTGAAATGGGTTTTATAAATAATGCTCTGCTAATATTTAAATCTGGACAAAAATCAGGAGATTAATTGTTACTGGCAAATGTATTTAAAAAAAAAGCAGATTTTGTAATTATGACAATAAAATATGATTTTACTTTGATTATTTCAAAAATTTTACATCTAAAATTTGTATTCTTGGACAACAAACGCGAAATAACATAACCTAAACTTTTACTTTTTCAAACGCATATTTTTTTGTTGAGCTTTACACTTTGACGTCACTTTTTTTGCGCAGCTTGGTGTCTTCCGATGTTGACTTTACCGGCACGATCGCCAGATTTAAACCCATTGGATTTTTGGGGGGGGGGGGGTATTTGAAAACTCGTGTCTATTCTGTTCAAATTGATAATCGTGAGCAACTTTGGAATCCCATCCAGATGGCATGCGATGAGATTAGGGCTATGCCACAAATTTTTCAGCGTGTTAGGTTTCATTTGCTAAGAAGAATACAAGCTTAAATTCAAAAGGAAGGAGGACATTTTGAACAATATGTATAAAAATAATTATTCTTTTGTTTTTTATTCCTTCAATATCTCTTTAATAATGTACGTAATAGTTAACTGCGTTATTTTTTTGTAAAATAAAACAAATTTTGATTTTTATTGAATAATGTGGTCGTTTATGTTAATGCAAAGTATTTCAAAAACGGGGTGCCGAATCGAAAAAATACTAAGTATGATTTTATTTGCAGAATTAAATGTTGAGTCTATCAAAAAAATATTTCTTCAAAAACTGATTAACTTAAAATATTCTACACCACTGGATGGAGTCAGTTCACTCAAACTCACCTGATTAATTGTATTTAATTAGACATTTAGGTGTACCAAATCTCAGTGTAATATCTTTTGTAGTTTTTGAGGAATCTTAAAAAAACCTTAAAAAAAGTATTTTTTAATCAACCTGTTTCTCTGTTAGGAAGCATTTTCGGAAAAACGTTTATAATCATTTTTGTCTTATTTTGAATCATAGAATCTCCAGTTTTCGTTCGTCGGTGATTTTAAAATACACCCTGTATATATATATATATATATATATATATATATATATATATAAGGGTGTCCCCATAGTGCGTATTCGGTCGATAGCTTCTTAGCCATTAAACTTAGAAGATAAATTTAAATACGAAAGTTGTCTATTTTTATAAGCTGCATAATCTAAAAATAGTTTGGTTTCTACAGGGTGTAATATAAAAGCGGTACAATATAGAACTTTTGATTTTTAAATAGAACACCCTATATATTATTTTATTTTTCGATTTTCCTTATAATTTTACATCTTTTTTATAAGAATTACTTACAAGTTAAATCTTACAGTTTTTGAGATATTTGCAAAGTTAACTAAAAACTGACATTTTTATGTAGTAATTCAAGTAGGCGTATCTCAGTTATTCTTAAAGATAAAAAAATAATCTTTGGATAGAATTTATTCATACATGAGCTTACTTTAATCTATTGTCAAAATTGGATTACAATATACAGAGTGATCACAAAAATTAATTCAATAACATAAATTTGAAAATGCTATATCTTCATTTTTTAAATGGCACACCCTATATTTTTTTAATGCCTTGTCTTCGTCTATTGATCGGCTTTCAATTCTGTTAAATATGTTCTATACCTATCTCTAATAGTTTCGGAGATATTTAAGTTTGTTCAATTTTTTTCGTTGATAACACGAAGAAGAGTGAAATTAGTCAGTCAAAGTAAGCTATGAATACATAAGAAACTAAAAAACACATTAACTGAAATACAAACACTTAAAATTATAATAAATGATCAATGTGACCATCATTTTGTTGCCGGCAAACATCAAGTCTTTGAATAAATGGGTGATCACAAAAATTAATTCACCAACGTAAATTTAAAAATGCTATATCTTCATTTTTTTAAATAGCACACCCTATATTTTTTAACGTCTTGTCTTCGTCTATTAGTCGGCCTTAATTTTTATTAAATATGTTCTATCCCTATCTCTAATAGTTTCGGAGATATTTAAGTTTGTTCAATTTTTTTCGTTGATAACACTGATGAAGAGTAATATTAGTTGGTAAAAGCAAGCTATGGATACATAAGAAACTAAAAAATATTAACTGAAATACATAAATTGTAATTATAACAAATATTGTATGAAACCACCATTTTTAAGAGATATTTGAGATGTTTTTAAACGATTCATCGTAAAATTAAACAATTTAATCAAAAGAGCATAAAACAAAAGATGAACGAAAACAAATGAAGCAATTAAACTTGTCAAACAGTGCTAATATTTGTGTAGTATTGTATACTTACTTCCTAAATTACAAAATGAATTTTTCGAAAGAAGAACTTATTAATATGATGTATGTTCTTGGTAAAAGCGATAAAAATTTTCTTTTAGCTCATCGAATTTATAAGCAAAAATTTCCAAAAGCACGACACCCGCAAGTTTCAGCATTTGCAAGATTGAAAGAGCGTTTCGAGCTAACAGGTAGTATTCATTACAAAGACAATTTAGAACGAGAAAGAACCGCAATTAACGAAGGTAATGAACATTTAGTTCTTCAACCGTGATTGAAAATCCTCACGTTTCTTACCGACAATCGAAATTAGAAGTTGGAGTTTCAAAAACATCAGTTAATAGAATTATAAAAAATATAAATATCATCCATACCATGTCCAACTTGCACAAGAATTAGATGAAGATGACTTCGTTAATAGATTAAACTTTTGCAATTGGGCCATAAATAAAAATTTAGAAAAACCCAAATATTTTAGCACGATCTTATTTACTGATGAAGCTACTTTCCACAAAAATGGATACGTTAATAGACATAATTTCCATTATTACAATACTGAGATTCCCAGATTTATAATTCCTGTTGATCATCAACACCGCTGGTAACTTAATGTTTGGGCAGGAATTATTGAGGAAGGAATTATAGGACCATATTTTTTTGAAAACAGGTCAATGGAGATTCATTTTTAAACTTCTTGCACAACGAATTTGAAACTTTTATTGAAGATTTCTCTAAGGGTTTGTACCCTTAGAGAAATGTGGCTGCAATTAGTTGACGCTCCTCCACATTTTAGCAGAAACGTTAGAAATCATTTAAATATCCAGTTTCAAAACAAACGGATTGGAAGAGGACGGCCGATCTCCTGGCCTGCAAGATCGCCTGACTTGACAAAGCAGGACTTTTTCCTTTGGGGTTGGATTAATGAAAAAGTCTATCCAACTCCTCCAACGACTGTAGATGATATGAAGGCAAGAATTAGAGACGTCATTCAAAATATAAATGTTTCCACGCTACGAAAAGTAAATTTGTCGTTTATTCAAAGACTTCATGTTTGCCAGCAACAAAATGGTGGTCACATTGAACATTTATTATAATTTTAAGTGTTTGTATTTCAGTTAATATGTTTTTCAGTTTCTTATGTATTCATAGCTTGCTTTGACCGCCTAATGTTACTCTTCTTCAGTGTTACAAACAAAAAAAATTTAACAAACTTAAATATCTCCGAAACTATTAGAGATAAGTATAGAACATATTTAATAGAAATGAAAGCCGATTAATAGACGAAGACAAGGCATTAAAAAAATATAGGGTGTGCCATTTAAAAAGATATAGCATTTTCAAATTTAGGTTATTGAATTAATTTTTGTGATCACTCTGTATATTGAAATCCAATTTTGACAATAGATTAAAGTAAGCTCATGTATGAATAAATTCTATACCAAAGATTATTTTTTTATCTTTAAAAATAACTGAGATACGCCTACTTGAATTACTACATAAAAATGTCAGTTTTTAGCTAACTTTTCAAATGTCTCAAAAACTGTAAGATTTAGCTAGACAACTTTCGTATTTAAACTTATCTGAGCTATCGACCGAATACGCACTATTGGGACACCCTGTATATATATATATATAAATATATATATGTATGTATATGCTGGTTATTTCAAAACACGTTCCGCTAATTTCTATTATTCTAATATTCTAACATAGAATATTAAAAAATAACGTTAGTTTGGTTAATAAACATGTGTCAGAAAATCCCTCCTGAAGAAGATACGGCCCTGTAAAAATGGCCCCAAAAATCCTTTTTTTTATTATCTCTAAAACGGTTTAAGATACCTAAATGAAATTTAGATCACAAATACCTTTGATTAGGTCATAAAAGAGTGTTGACAAATTTTTAATATTTTGTGCAGGAACGTCGCTCAAGGGGGGGTGTCACTTATTTTGCCCCCAAACTTTTTTTTATGGGGATATTTTTAATTTTTTGCACAAAAATAGTATTTTTTAAACAATTTGCCACAAAAAAGGTACTCTTGTTGCAAGTTACAAAAATTAACGGTTTTAGAGTTATTTGAGGTTTTAGCATGTTTTACCTAAAATAAGAAAATAAAAGAAATATTGAGTTAATTTGCTTTACTTGAATTAAGTAGGCTTAGATTGCGAATTCGCAATTTTTTTTGTTTGACAGATTCGTTTGACACATTGCTGTTCATAGTTTTGGTTTGTTTAACAAATAATAACGCTTTTAAAAGCTTTGAAAATATATATGTACACTAATAGTAACTATACTGATATGTTGTGATCATTAAGAAAATGTGATGGAAATGCTAAAGCAGTGAAAAGAAAATATGCGGAAAAATTTCCCAGAAGTGTTCAGGATTCAAAACCATTTTTTAATTTAGTGAGGCGGTGCCGTGAGACTGCAACCTTTAAACAGGAAAAGGTAAATTCTGGTAGACCACGAGTGGCAAGAATTCCTCAAACAGAAGAAAATATTTTAAATCTAGTTGTTGCGGATCCTACGATAAATGTAAGAAATGTAAGTAACGCAAGTGTTTCTCGTGTACATTGTGTATTAAAAGAACAATTATTGCTCCCGTTTCACTACAAGCAAGTACAAGAATTATTGCTTGAAGATCTTTTTTTGAGAATAGACTTTTGCGAATTATTACAATAAATAGTGAGACAGAAAGAACCCTGATTTTTTACAAAATATTCTTTTCACGATGAATCAACTTTTACTAGGCAAGGTATGTTTAATAGTCATAACAGTCACTTCTGGGCGGAGGAAACTCCAAAGGTTACACGTGTAACGCATTATCAACATAATTTTAAGTTGAATGTATGGGCTGCTTCAATAGGAAACCGCGTCGTTGCATACCATGTTTTGATGGAAATTTAAATGGTGATGTTTACTACGAATTTTTGGATAATCGTTTATTTCCGCTATTAGAAGACTTGCCTCTTGATCTACGAAGAAATGCTATTTTTAAGCATGATGGTGCTCCACCTCATTTCAGTAGATAAACATTTTCCAAATCGTTAGATTGGCCGAGGTGCTGATGCTCCTATCCACTGGCCACCCAGGTTCCCTGGATTTTGATGTGTAGAGTTTAGTTAAAGAAAAAGTGAATTCAGGCGAAATAAATTGCATTTAAGAACTTCAAGCGAGAGTTGAAAATAATTTAAGAAGGTTAATTCAAGAACCACAGTCACTCCAAAGGATTATGTTTTCACTAGAAAAACGTTTACGATTATGCAGAAAATTTACAATTGTTTCGCAAATGTAACTTTACATCGTCAGGATGATAGCAAAAAACTACAACGTAATTTAATCCAAAAAAACCAACTTTCCAACAACTGACAACCAACCGATGAATCATAAATCGTTAACCAAGGTGGCCGACTTTTGTCAACTTGTTTATGTATAGGATATATGGAACACGCTCCTTCCTTACTACTCTATATTCTAAGCACTTTTACTTGTAATTGAAGAGGAAGATCAAGATTGTTCGGTTAGTATGGAGTATAAACAAAGGGCTGTTGGTTTCTGGAATTCCAGAAAAAGAAATTGAAATTCAAATCAGTGAAGAACCGTTTTAAACTTTTAAAATACGAGCGAGAATTATATTATAGACAACTTTTGAATGATGGTACTCGAATCAAAAAGTAAAAGCAATTTCTGTATACGTGTTGAATTAATTTATGGAAGCACTCGATAAGCGACTGATAGTGTACGGTTTGCACGTTCGTAGGTGGTCATTAGAAACACGAGATAAAGCCTCTTTATCAACTAATTTATTTAACGCTTCTGAAAAATGGCTTCCTATGTTTAAAAATGCACATGGAATAGTTTCTAAAAAAATAAATCAATTTATCAACTCAAAAGTCGGTAATGGAAAAAGGCCAAATACTACTACAAGCTGATGACTTGGCAAACAAAGTAAGGCGTGTTTTAACTAATGTTGGAGAAGCCAGTGTTTTCAACTATGATCAGTCTTGATTTAATCTGAAAATGGCACACAGAACGTACACTGGCATTTAGATGTCAACAAAAAGTTGAAACCTCAGCACAATCTTCAGATGTCATGACTCACAGTTACCCCATCCAACCTTCAATTTTGGCAGATGGTGCCTTATGGTCTCCCCATATTATTGTGTTACAAGAAAAAGGCGGTCAATTATACCCGTAGCTACGACAGGCATGGTACAACTACTGGATGTTTTTCTTCAGACTGTGGGAAAATGTTATCCAACAATTCTCGAACAAGGTCATTCTATACAATTATGATGTCAATTTACACCAATGAAACATTATCTAGCTGCAGTCTCTTATCCATAACCAGTCCTCTTCCCCTCGATTTCAAAATTAAAAAGTATGCATGGTTCAAGAGTGGTTATCTTCAGAAGAGACCACCAGAATTTTCAAAATTCTGTTGATTACTGTGTAGTAAATTCTGCACCAGAGTGCGATATTTGCAGTGCTGTGGCCATGGTGAAATGTGTTTGCTGTACAAAATCTATGTGCTTTACACATTTTTTTATAGACTATTACTACTGTAAGCACTACACAGAATAAGCAATCTTCATTTGTACATATCTCTATTTATTTTACTTATTAACATTATTTATAAAATTTATAAAATTAATTGCAGAAATTGTGAACAAATATATGTGGGGCAAACTAAACGACCTATCAAAATTCACTTTAAAGAACATTTAGCTCATATAAAATACAAACATTGGGACAAGTCTGCCGTAGCCCTACATATGTTTGATAAAAATCATGTAGTAGATAAGGTATCCTTAATCAAGCATGTTAGTAATAAGTACGAACTTGATTGTTATGAAAGTTTAGAGATCTTCACAAACAAAACAAAATAAATTCTAATGAATAATAACGACCAAGGACCTTTAGGCTTCTGAGAATTCATTAAACTTTCATAACTTTCACTTTCACCAGACCAGCAACGAAGTGTTACTCGGTGGTATATACACACACCGGCAAATTTAAAAGAACAGATTGTAAATTTAGTTTATTTTTTATTTTATTGTTTAATCAGTTTAATTTGTTCGGGTTTGTTGTCGTCAGTTTGTTTGTATTGTGAAAACCAGATAATAATAGGTGACTTAGTGGCGACTAATATTGCTAGGGCTGCAGCAATGATCGAACATGGTCAATCATACCGTAAAGTTGTCCGAAGGTTTGGTAAATCACAATTAACCATCCATTGTAATGTAAGTCATTGGAGACGAACCGGGGAGTATGTGAGAAGAAGAGGACAAGGCAGAAAACACTCCATCACGGCTGCAGATGATCGTTTTATAACGTTCCAAACACTGCGAAACAGACGTCAAACAGCAGTTCAAACAAGAAACCTACTGGAAGTTGTTCGTGGAGCCAATACAAGTGAGCGCACAATAAGAAGAAGACTTAAAGAAGTTGGTCTCAAATCATATGTACCACTAAAAGTCCCAAGACTCCAGCGACGTCATCGTGTAGCAGGACTAGAATTTCGTTGAGAACATTGAAATTGGAATGATGACCAGTGGGGTCGAGTTTTGTTCAAGGACGAGAGCAGTTCCTGTATAAATTCGATTGATGGTAGGGAAAGATTGCATCGACGCCAAGGAGAACAAAATGCACCATTTAATTTTACTACTACTGTATCTTTTGGTGGAGGTTCAATTATGGTGTGGGGCGGCATATGTTTCGGGGCACGCACAGAGTTAGCGGTGACTGATGGTGGAGTGTTAACTGCAGATAGGTACATCACAGGTATTTTCGAAGACCATGTGGTACCTTTTGCCCCATATATAGGAGAATATTTCACCTTAATGCAGGATAATGCGCGACCACACGTCGCCCCCTGTATAACAGACTTTTTAAACCAAGTGGGTATAACAACAATGAATTGGCCTGCGTGTTCCCCTGACCTGAACCCAATTGAACATATGTGGGACATGCTAGGCAGAAGACTTAGGTCAAGAATTCCTGAGGTTCAAAAGAGAGAAGAAGTGGCAGTTACATTGATTGCGGAATGGGACAGATTGCCTCAAGAACTGATCGATGACCTCAGCACAAGTTTGAGAACACATTAAATGACCAAGTTCAAAATGTACAATAAAGTTATTCTGTTTAAAACCATATTTTATTCGAGTCGGACATCTTCCAGTTTTTTTTTTCTTCTTCAACAGGTTTCACATGGTACAACCCTTGTAAAACAAAGTCTAATTACTAACTTTGTATTAGAAGATTACATGAAAAATATTAACAATATGTATACTGTAGAGAAAATAATTAGATTTTATGTCTGTTCCTTTAAATTTGTCGGTGTGTGTATATATTAGAAATTTTCTTTAGTTCGCCGTAGTCCATTGCTATGACGATAGCGTAGCTATTGAAAAGCGTTCGGTGTTTTTTAATTTTATGTGGTACGTCGGTGTGTTATTAACATTACGATTTTTAAGTCATTTTCAGTTTTGTTTAACAAACACGTCGAAACACTTTGTTCAAAATGTATTTATTTCTTCTATAAGACAATTTTAAAATATTAAAAAAAATAAATTAGAAATGTTAAAATTTTAATTGAAAAATAAAACAAAAAACAAGATCATAATATTACCGTAAGCCTCCACATGGAGCGCTCTGGGGTTGTGAACAATATACATATAAAACATATCACCAGCTAATTACGGAAGTAACAAATATTTATTTTATAATTATATCATCTTAAATTTTTTAAAACTTTAATTCTTTAAAATCGATTCGAAAAGTTTGAATTTTGTAAAACTGACCTCAAATTCAAAATCGAAGACCTCAAAAACCCGTAGATGTAAAGTTTTAATGAAATTAAAGTTTTTTTAAAAATTCGGTCCGCCATTTTGAATTTTGTAAATCTGATCTCAGATTTGTAGTAAGCGACTCCAAAAAACCTTCAATAAGAAATTTTATATTATTGCAAGAGCTTGCACATTTTTATCATTATGGCGGTTTTTTGAAAAAAAAGGCAGTTTCGACCCTTACACCTCCTTCTTTACCGATAAAAAAATAGGTTTCGATTATTTTTATGAGTACTAAATATCAGCCAAATTGGTTACTGACATTTGGGTAGGTATTTGAGAATGAGTCATACCCAACTTAATTTGAATTTATTTCATACATACACTAATCAACTTACCTTGGTGTAAATGGTTTTGCTGCAGGATTTAAAACAAATTCTTTAGCGTTAGGATTTAACGTTGATTTTTTTAATGTGGTGGTAACTTTATCTAAATGTTCTTGAGGTGGTGAAATTGATTGTTGAGGTTGTGATAATGTGATCGGTGGATTTGGGGGTGGTGCCATTTGCCCGGGCACTTCATTTGGCATTACTAAAGGTTCGGATGTGGGCTGAGCCAGTTTAAAATCTTGTGAAAATTTATGTAACTCCTAAAATAAAATTTGAAATATGTAATTGTTAGGTATTTTATTAACATACCTTCACTTCCTCCCTATGTCGTGTTTGAGGAACTTGATTTGGTACATTATTTTGTGGTGAGTAATTATTTCTTACATTTCTTTGTGGTATTGGCTTAGTCTCACCGTTTAGTTGTGGTTTGGATGAATTTGGTCCTCCACTTGGTGGTGGAGCCTGCCTTTGAAGTGGAGCATTGTAAATATGTTGTGAAGGCGCATGGTTTGATATCACATGTTGCGTATTAATCGGAGGTGTCTGTGGTAAATGTATAGGACCTTGCGGTGATATATGAACGTCTCTGTTTTCACGTACGTGACTAACTGGAGGTGTTGTATTGGAATGGGGAGGTTGTGGATGTGTCGGATATTGTAACGGAGGCATGTTGCTTTTTGGAGAAGGCGTCGTTTGAGCACTACCACCTTGCGAAGGAGGAGGTGTGCTACGCATTAATTTACCTGTTGTCTGATTCTTTCTTTTTGCGGGAGGTAAGTACTTTCCCACGCTCGAACTTGTATCTAGGCCTGGTTTCTAAATACACAATCAGATTATTTGTCATTACCAACTATTGACTTACCGAATAGTTCACGTCTTGATTTGATAATACAGGTCTTATCACAGCTGAGAATCGTTCTTCCTCGTCACCATTTTCCACCTCTTGTCTTGCTTTATAATTCGGTTGATTTTCAATTTCACTTGCTATTTGTTCCGCTTTTGCCTCTTGTTCACTAAATAGAAAACATATGTCAAACATTATCAAATATCTCGTGAAATAATTAATTTGTATATTACAATATTATCCTGCTAACTAATTCAATTCGTTAAAAAAAAAAACCTAATTATTGTAGTCTTAACTTTTGTAACGTCATTCAGCCCTATATGGTCTAAAACCAATTCGTAATCAATGTTATGGTTAAAACAGTGAACCTTGGATCAAATCTTTAAGGTCAAAATGAATTAAGACAGGCCTTCATCAGAAATAGTGAGACTTTGAACCAATATGATTAAGACATAGGTATCGAATCAGTATACATTACTTTTTTATGTTTAAAATGAAATGGGAGAAGTTCTCGCGAGAAAAACGTGAAATTAAAGATATTATTAACACAAATACGTAATGTTTTGTTTATTTGAATTTTATGGTGGATTTAAGTTTAAATTGTATTGGATATTAAGTGCTAAATTTTTGTGTAGTTGCAATTTGTACTTGTTCACGTGTTTTTACTCTCTCGAACCAAGATTGAGAATGGGGCGTGGATTTTCTTTTTTTGTTTTATTGCATTTCAAAAAAAAACGAGAATAGTTCTCATTTTCTCGCGAAAATGTACGGTTATTTTTTTGTTTTTGAGACATTGTGATTAGTTCAAAAAATTCTGTTGTGCGGATAATATTTCTTGTGTCAAAGAATTACGTGTTAGAATATTAATAACTATAACAGTTTAAATTTCTATTTTACAAATCAGTTTACATAATACACAATTAGCAGCTTAAACATGAATATACAATTTGAATAAAAGTAGGTAATATTTTTCCAGAAATCGTCGATTGTCAAATTTTTACTTTGTTATATACTATGTAGCCCAGTCAAATTAGACGAACATTAGGCTTCAGCTCGGAAAAAATCCCATCGAACCGAATTTTGGCACACGTCATAAACAATGTGTAAAAAGTCGACCTCGAAATCTTGTCTGCGTCAAAGATTAAATATCTCGCTTTTTATTGGTCGTACCATAGAAAGTTTTAGCCAAAAATTATAGAGGAGGTAATTATCTACAAAAAGTTTTTACGATATTTTCGCGTAAAAATGATTGTTTTTGTGCTATATATATATATATATATATATATATATATATATATATATATATATATAGTTGATTTTAGGTTTCCGCGAGTGTAGTATGAAGCACTGTTGTTTATCCCGGCGTTGTTTCGCGTCTACTGGTGATGTTTCTGACTCCTGTCAGTACAAAAACGACGTTTCGGCAAAGTCTCATTTGCCATTTTCAAGTTTTCTCCTACTCCAACTGATTTGTTCGGCTCCGTCTTACTCGAATCGAACTGAGGTCCTGCTGTCCTGACATATATATATATATATATATATATATATATATATATATATATATATATATATCCTTGGCGTAGACTGTTCAGGAGTCCTTCTCCTCTTCAGCCCTGGTCAATCCATTCTTGTTGGTGTTGCGATGTTTTGTGTCATTGTATAGTGTACAATCATGAGGTGTAGTTATTTTTCGTGTAAAAAAAATAAAAAAAATTAGGTTGCTAAGTCGTCATCCAATAGACGGGGGATGCGGAGGGCATATACGATGTTATCAAGGGATTCTTCTATCTCCTCGGGGAGGTCGTCAAGGAGTTGTGTAAGGGGGATATTTGAATTTTAATTTAGGTTTTCTTCGTGAGAATTGAGGAAAACAGTAGTTGTAGGGAGTGGTAAGAATTTCTTTGGTTGGGTTGTGTGGTGAAGTCAATTGGGTACCTAAGGGGTAACCTATGTATGCGTTTAAAAATTCGGCGTTCACAGGAGGCGATAGAGGAAGGGTGAATGCGGTTTATATTGGTGTATATGAGTGCCCAAAAATCCATACAGGGCGGATGTATGTTTTGTAGGTGTGTTGAAATGTTTTAGGGTGGCAACCTCTGATTGCACCCCAGAGGGCACCCCGTAGGGTTGCGCGGTTTCTAATCCTATTGAGTGTTGTTTTTACATCGGGGATCCAATTGAGTGTTCTAGTGAAACGGATTCCTACGTAGGAGATTCATCTTGGAGTGTGAATCTTTCTTGGTTTAGGGCGAGGGAAACATTTCTGGAGGCCAGCCTTGGAAACTTATCTTCAGTGTAGTTAGGATGTCGGAAGAGGATTGTTTAAGTTTTGGAGGAATTGACGGAGACTCTCCACCGGTTCGCCCAGTTGGAAAAGTTCCGTAGGGTTTTGGATGAGGCGGGAGGCCGTTTTGCTGTTACGATTAACCGTCTAGAAGGCGTTGTTATCCGCAAACTGCGCAACGACTACTCCGGGTTGTGTAACTTCGGGAATTTCTGATGCAAAGATGCTGTAAAGGATAGGGGCTAAGGCAGAACCTTGGGGTACGCCTGCTGTAGGTTGAAAAGTATCGGAGAAGGTTTTCCCTGCTTTTACCCGAACTGATCGATTGATCAGGTACGAGAGTAGGAGTTTGGAGTAGGAGTCAGGAATGTTGAGGTTTCGGATCTTGTGCAGGAGACCGGCGTGCCAAACCCTGTCGAATGCTTGTTTCATGTCCAGAAACACAGCAAGATTGCGTTGTTTGTGATTGAATGCTCTGATGGTCTCTGTAAGCAGCTTCAACAAGGGATCGTGACACGTTCGGTTGGGACGGAAGCCGAATTGGCTGTTGGGAAGATCGTTAAATTCGAGGTGGTCCCTGAGTCGCCTGGCTAGAATCTGCTCAAAGCATTTTTCGAGGCAACTCAAGAGGGATATTGGTCTATAGGAGAAAGGTGAGGTCGGCGTAGGGTTTCGGTATCACGGTCTTTCCTTGGTCGAAGATTAGGTTGCCCTGAAAGTCGGTTAGGTGGGATTTAGGGTTAACTTTTCTTCTAGTTAGTCTATCGAACTGTTACTAGAAGAGTTTACCATTTCTATAATCTACCTGGACGGCGGCTTTGGTCTAGGAGTCTTCGGCGTGTTTGTTTGCTCCTCGCCTCATTGAGGCGTTAAGGCGATTGTATTCGGTCTTGAGACCCGGATCACTGGATCGCAAGAATTGACGATAGATTCGTCTTTTCTCTTTGATCCAGTTTACAATGTGCTGTGGGAGCGGTTTGCGGGAAAAGTCGATGTTTTTTAATGGTATAGATTTCGACCGCTTCCGTAATTACGGAAGTTAGGCCTCTAATGGCCCTTTAAGAGATCTGGGGTCGTTTGAAGATTGGGTGTAGGAAGGTTGTTGGAGAAGTGTTCGGAGAACACATTCCAGTCTGCTTTTGAAAAATCTTTAATGATTGTGTATTGAGATGTAGGGGGAGCTAGACAAAATGAAGTTTTGATCAGTAGTGGTATGTGATCTGATGTCATCGTGGTGCTAGAAAGCACTCACAATCGAAATAGTGAGCTATGGGTTCGGAAACTATGATGTAATCTAGTATTGAGGCACCTAAATGTTCGAAGTATGTTGGCTGTGTGTTGGCGATTCGCAACAGCGGCAACTGCAACAAAGCCGATGGTAGCCTGTTCCCGTTGTCATTAGTTGCGGAGTCACCGAATTGGATGTGGCGGGCATTGAAATCACTTAGGATAACTGCATTAGGGAGGTTACAGGCGTAGATTAAAAGGTCATTGGATAGGGTGTTGTGGCTGGGCGGATTGTACTATGAAATAAATACTATAGGAGTGGGAAAGCGCACCGTCGCAGCAACGCATTCGAGATGTATGTGCGCAGGAACTTGATAAGGAGTGGATGGGAAGCAATTTTTAATGAAGAGGGCAGTTTCGTGTTGGCTATTGTTTACATAAGTGAAATGTGTTGAAATTAAGTGTGCATCTGGGTGTTAGTTTTGTTTCTGTGATGACAAGGATGTGTATATTGTGTGTGAGTGTGTGTGAATCTTGACGAAAATACTTCCATTGATGTTTCTCCTATATATTTTACATTGCGTATACATTTTGTACATAAAAGTATGTACAAGATGTATACTATGCATACTATATTTTCAAATTTATAGAAATGCCTCTCGTTCCCTGTATACCTGCGGTCCGCTTGGGTTCGGGCCAGACAAGGGCCCCATTGTGAGGCCTGAAGTAAGGGGGAAGAATAAATCCACAACTGATGAGTAACTTTATTAGTGAACAAATCGTTGAAACGTACACTCCACTTTTATATGTTAAAAAACATGGATCTTTCAACGCATTGTTTCATTTGTGAAAAATTGTTAAAGTGATGCAACAACTGTAATCGTGAAAACCCAAGGTATTCAAACGTGTATTGCGTCTAGTCATAAGCGCAAAGACAATATAAACTCACTATGGATTTGCAATCAGTAACTGTGCATGATTTGTGTCGTAAATCATACAATCAGGAAAAACGTATTTTGGCGGTAATTAAATCTCGTGAAAATCCATTGACAGATCGTGACAAACGTGATGATGACTTTGATTTCAAAAAACACTGCAGAATATATGAAAAATGAAATGAAAAAAAAAAACTAACAAACGTGATCTAATAAGCAATGTTACTAAATTTAAATTTAAGGAGTCACTCTTATCCTCTGCCGAAAAACGAAATGATTCTTGGGGTGCGCAAGTCACACAACGAATCATCAATGAAATCGACTCATTATTGCATTGTATGGAGGAACAACAGAACTTTATTTAGATAAGTTGTGGTTCCATTGTTTTGAAAAATCTGCTTCAAAATCGTCGATGGCATCACTACTTCCAACACGATACGCTGCACGGCAACATGCTTTCCGTGCTTATCATCAAATCCAAAGCTGGTTGAGGAATCATCTCCCACCTACCAATTGGGGTTGGAAAGCAACCAGAAGGGCCTACTTCCAGTGACCACTACTCAGGAAGCTGCTCCTGAGCAATTATTAAAAATAATCTGCTGTAAATGCACCAAAGGGTATGTAGTTGCCGCACAGTTGGACTTTACTGTTCATCAATTTCTGCCACGTGCGAAAGATCTACACTAACTCTGGAATTGAAATCGACCTTTGAGAAGAAGATATTGATAATGTTGTGGACATTAATATAGCCAATGTCTTATCAGTGCAAATAGAAGAAAAAGCAGATGATGAAGAGGACATATTTCATAAGGATGTGTCATACACTGAGGAATTGATCAAAGTTAATGAGGAAAATAACGATTATCCAATCAAAAAAAGACAACGGGAAAACTTTAAATGTATCAAATTGCTAATGGTGGATTAAAATTAAAAAATATTCAATTAAACTTTCATGGCGACATCTCGGAGAGAAAGTGTAGAAACTTATTTTGTGTAAAATTTAATAACATTTCGAACTAATAATAACTATTTTTATCGTCAGAATCGTATTTAGCGAGAAATTTGCAAAAAAAAAAAACGCTAAAATCGGTCGGAGTAGCAAGATTATTTTTTTATATTCTTTTTATTTATACTAAAATGAAGACATTAAAAAAAATTAGCTTACTTAAAATTGTTTCCATCAAAATTCCTCTGACGTCTGGATTATACCCGGGCGGACAAGCGAGCGCTATTGAGCTAAAATTATTTTAAGGGACAAAGCGATAAAATTATTCTTTGTAATTTCAAAAATCTTTAATTATGATGAGTGTGCTTGTGATCGGTGACAATCTGTGAACAATTTTCTGTGAAATGGGCAAAATGCAAGGTTAAAATATGACAAGATTCTGTGCTGTGTTATATAGCACATCAAGTTTATTATGTTGTCATTTAGTGTAACTTAAACCCGTTCAGAGTTGATTTTTTTTCTTTTGAGAAAGTGACAAATATATTTTATATGTTTATATATTTTAGATAAAATCTGATTAGACATAAAGGAGGTGGATTTACTTTCGTAATTAGTAATAAGAAAAATTTAAGTTCAGTCTGAGTACCGTTTTTAAAACATTTAGTTACAAGTTAACCTCAATTACCATTATTAAATTTCTAATAAAGATGAGGTCATTAGCGTTACAACTTGTATACATGTATGATGTACTTATAGTTTTTATCTATGTACTGCATAATAAAAAAAAGTAATTCATGAATGATCAGTAGGCGTAGGTACATAGCCCTTGTGTGATAATCCATAGAGTTGTACTTTTTTTTGTTTAAAATTAATTATTTAACAAAGCTTTAGCTGTTTATTGGTAAGAAACGACGAGCTGCATACAAAAACGAAACTTCACCACACAATTGTTCAATTCACACAGAATTAACTTTATTCACTAGAACACACTTTCAAAAAAGTTATTTTTATTAAATAAACATGAATTTTCCTCAATACTCCATATCCGCATCAGCTGCTTGGGCGGAGTTTGTAACATCAGATGATGACGTAGTTGGAGAAGTCTAATTATTACGCCTATGACCACGCAACCAACAGTACACCTATTACTGCTGACCTCTTATTGGTGGATGCCATTTGTAATTTAGCCTCTTGTTAATAAGAGTAACCAAATATATTTTAAGGTTATATTTTTTTTATTGTTAAAAACAATTATTCATTTACCTTGTGTACAGCTCAGTTAATCTTGTTGGTCTATTTACTCACTTAGAACATAAAAAAATACGCCTAATGTATTAAAAGTGAAAAAAAATACATAAATAAAAAGTCCTTTGAATACAATGTTTTTTACCTACATATTGCAGTACTATTCAGAACGGGAAACAGAATCAGTGTAATGTATAGCAATGGTTTGAAATAAAAAACAGATTAATCAGCTAGTGTTAATAGCATTTAAGTTTAAACGACAAGCTACCCCGTTGCAAAAGGATTAATACAATTATCTGGCCAAAAACAGACATCACATCATAATGGAAAATTTCATATGCACCAAATAAAGTACTGCATCTGTTTCTGGTAACCAATGTCAACATGTTAAACTTACAAACTACAAGAAATAGTTGACAGTCTGTTGTTTTAGTCAGAGTGTCGTTGAACAAAAAAAAATACACAATTACCCACTATTGTAGAAATGTCTGTATAATAATAACACACTTTCAAGTATAAAAATTTAACCTTTTTATATAACATATAACATTTATTTATGTTAAATACATTCAAAAATGTTTATTTCTGACGATGTAAAACATGCTCTTTTTTCACCATCCATTTTGCTCGGTGACATTTACTATAGTTTGTCTCAACCCTATTATACAGTATGAAGTTAAATGGGATAATATAAGTACGTGTCTCTTACTATCTAGTGAATTTTACCAATATTGCTTAGTCACCATGTTACCGGTTATATGTATACAATTTTGACGTTTGAAAGATAAAACTGCCAATTGTCAAATACCGAATTAAAAACTTGTCAACGTGTGTTATTTTGTTTGTATATCATTATTTTGTTTAATTTATCTGTTTATAAAATGTTCTTTTCAGAACACCGTTTATTCATAAAAGTTATTTTTGATGTAAGTATATTGATAATGTTTAATGCAAATGATATAATTGTAGTGTTTAAGTTGACACCAAACGAAGAAAAGGAGAAAATTTTAGTCACAAAGAAAAGTGTTTAATCATGAATGTGTTTAATTATTTAACAAAAGTATAATAATTACCGCTTCAGTTTAAGAAAGAAGCAAAGCTGTGCGCTGCTCTGAACGTAGAGTTTATGAAATCAAATCGGAAGAACAAAAAGGGCCATTGTCAAGTCCTCAAATATCCAAATAACTAAAGGTATTCAAATAAATGATCGACTTCATACATATCAAGCAGATGTACAATCTATTTCGAAAAGTACATAATGTTTTCGAACAAAATACAACTCCAGCTTTGAACACAATTCTTGCTGCTATTAACCAGGACGCTGAACTCCCTAACTTAAAATGACATGGGATTTGGATTTCAGAAAGTCGGTAGAAAAAGTATTCTTACTTAATTTAAAGCTTAGTAATGTGTTATAATAGTTGATCAATGAGTGACATTAATCGTTCAGTATTAAACACATGAACATGTTTAATATATGACTCCTTGATGTAAAAATAAGTCTAATGAATAAAGTTGAGTAAAGTATGGTATAATTTATGTAATAAAGCATCCATTTTCTCCTTACATGCCAGTAACCTCTGTCCATATCTATTGCGATTTATACTGCTTTTTTCATCGTTACACCTATATCTTCATGTAAAGAATTACTTGATCATTTCGAATTAATGTATTATTAATAATAAACACTACATCATAACGTCAAGCTCGAAAAATGTTTTTAAGGTTATGTGCTGTAGTAGTTATCTTTGAAAATTTTTAGTTCATATAAATCACTAACCAAATAACTTAGTTTTTTTAAATCTTACTGGCAACTATGTTTGTTACTCCCATAAGCTCTGTATTGCATAAGGTTGAGATGTGCTATAGCCACTATAATAACTACAATTTTCATTAAATAATGATATCGAACTACTCTGTTCTTGCGTCTGTTCAGCTTTCATTCAGAGTTGTATATTTGCTATTAATTTCACTTAATAAACAATTTTATAAGTCATAGCTCATTGAGATACACAAAAAAATATAAGACCATGAAATATGGTCGTAAACCTGTTACAATCTGTAAATTTCAATATTTTACATTAAGTATGCTAAAAACGCCATTCTCTACACCTATGCATATGGGCTAATATAATAAACCATTACTAAAGCTAACCAGAATTTACACTTTTATACGTTCGTCATGTATCATATAATCAACATACACATAAGCCTCCATTTTTCAGTCGTGCTTATGTGTACGATGTATTATGATGCCTTAAAATACTTACCGGTAATCTGCTGAGTCGGTATGCTGTAATTGAACAGTATAACCCCGTAATGATTGATCATATGTACTAGTCACACCATATTCTTGCTCATTTTTCCTAAACATATCATTAGCATCCCATCCATTAGCACCTGGTTCTAATTCGAGTGAAGTTTCGTCACCATTTACTCCCGATGAAGGATCCCACGGTTCTAATTCTCTCTGTTCGTGATTTTTTTGTTGACCATTAAATTTAGCAGAAATAGCGGTATCCGTTTGAAAAGTATCACGTGTCGCAAAATCTAAATCAACATCTCTAGCTACCATACTTATTATATCTGACGTTTTAAATATAAGTTTATCTGCTACTGAGTCTGGTGTTAATTGTAAATTTCCCGATTCAGAATTCTCAACTTTTGTAGGTACTTCTAAGACAACATCAAATTGTGAGGAGAAAGTTCGAAAGACACCTACAATAAAAACGTGGGTATACAAAAGATATAGAGATAAAAGGTTACCTTCCCAAACACTTCCCGATGCTGTGTGTATACGAACAATATTACCGACGTGTGAAGTGGCAGCATACATGAAATGTGGATTACTGTATACACCTTCAGTAACTATTGGACGTCCTCGAGAAGGCCTGTTGTGCAAGTTCAGTAAACTTTGAGGGTGAAAATTGTAGGAATCTTACCTGAATTGTCCTCCTCTGTTTTTTTTATTTTTATGCATGTTGTCACCGCCGCTACCGATTCCGGTGGTGTCGTATTTTCTCGTAGGCACGGGAATTTTGATAAAACTTTATAATCACACCTTATAAGAAATCTGGTTTTTCAAATAAAAACCTTACAACTCGCAAAAACAGTGCGAACAAAGCTCACGGTATACAAAATGGCTTAATGACGTAATCAATAAATGCAAATAAAAAGAGCTAAATCATTGCTTCAATTTCCTTAATTGATATTTAAACCTCCTGATGATTCCACTAAAAGGTTGATTAACTAAACCTTAATTATTTTTTGGGGCAGTTTAAAGTAATAAGTTAATTAACAAGTAGTAAAGTTCAACATTACGAGTTTTACCCGAATGTCAGACTGATGAGCACGTTTACACGCATGCGTCATGACGTCAATCGTCATCCTTTCGTTGTTTTGTTTTAATGGCGGTAAAAAGAGAGGATTTGAATTTGTCAATAATATCGAGTGTGCGTGCCAATACCTTCATTCCGCTATTTCATACATTTTACTTATATTGCAAAAAAAAATAATCATGAACTCTCATTTAGAACACATAAACGAAGAGCTAAAATCGTTTTTACAGTTTTGCAAGAAAAACCATCTGAGTGATCAAGAAATTTCATATATAATCAAACCATTAACTCAAGCTTTATACAGACATAAACTAAAACAAAAACTATTCCAACTGTTTATTTTTGCAATTCTCTCAGTGATTGCTTACTGTATATTAACAACTGATTTGGCTTTATGGCATTTATCAGCAATAGGGCGTTTAACACTCATTAAACTACTACCCATATGGAACTGGAAACACTTGAAAAATGAAAAATGTTTACTACCAAATTATGCTGTTGAGCAAGTTACAGAATTCGAGTGTGCACTATGTGAAGCGAACAAATACATAAACACAGAATATGACATAAACCCTGCATACCTTGATGATCGCTATATTAAATTACACAAACCGATTATTATAAATCAAGGAATCAAAAATTGGCCTATTGCAAAGATCGAACTACTACAACAACCACAATTCCTAAAATCAACTCCGTGTAAGCTATCCACCAATATTCATAATGGTATAACGACTATTGAAGTACTTCTCAACAAGATTCTCAATTTTGATCAATACTTCTTACACTTCCAAAATTGCAATTTTGAAGCAATGAAGGCCTTTCGTACTCTAGCACCAAAACCACCTTCACTTCCTGCACGTTTATCACCTATCCAGTACAGCTGGCTACTTATAAGTAACAATTACAATGTAACTAACTACAAACTTATTGAGTTAATCGACTCTATTACTGTTATCGGTCAGGCCAAAGGTTACAATTACTTCCAGTTAATCCCTCGAGTGAATTGTGAAGACTTCTGCCCAGTAATGGATTTCACATTAGAAGAAGGGCAACTATTAATTTTCTCGTCTATGTATGATTTATTCTATCGCCCTTTCCCTAACAGCCATAATATCGCTGTAATTTTAGAAATGCATTAATTGTTGTGTTGTATTTGTTGTAAATTTTAATAAATGTTACCGTAACGGCAACATCGCCTTTTATTATAACCTAACTTAACCTGAAATAATAAACACGCAAACCACAATGAATAAAAAATGGGAAGAATTAAATATATTTTTACATGAAGATGTAAAACGTGCAATAAAATCATTTAAATTTCCAACAATGACTCCAGTACAAACTGCCACTATTCCATTACTTCTTGGAAAGAAAGATGTAGCGGCACAAGCTGTAACAGGTTCGACTATTATGTGAAACATGCATTTATTATTTTATTTTCATTTTGCAGGCTCAGGAAAGACTTTGGCATTTCTCATTCCTTTAGTAGAAATGTTGAAGAGACGTAACGACAATGAAAAGTGGAAACCACACCAAACTGCTGCTATTGTCATTTCTCCAACACGTGAGCTGGCTTTACAAACCCACGCTGTCCTAAAACAACTCTTAAAATATATAAAAGTAAAGAAGCTTTCTTAATGATTTATTTTCATCATATACTTGTAGGGACTCACCGACGTTCTTACTATTGGCGGTAATAGTGTTGATGAAGATATAAAAAATATTGAGGCAAATGGCTGTAACATTATAATATGTACACCAGGCCGTTTAGAAGACTTGCTAAATCAGGATAGATTGAATTTACCTCAAACCCTAAAAACACTAGAGTTACTGATTTTAGACGAGGCTGATCGTTTACTCGACTTAGGATTTCAAAATTCTATTGATAATATACTTAATTACTTACCAAAGCAACGACGAACTGGATTATTTTCAGCCACACAGACTAAAGAAGTACAAGCTCTAATACGTGCAGGGTTACGAAATCCAGTTTCTGTTCTTGTAACTGAGAAAGCATCACAAAGCACACCTGTAGCCTTAAAAAATTTCTATATCATAACTAAGAATAATGGTAGGTTTATCTATTGTGTATTATCATTTTCTACCTTATTTGCTCAGATTTTATAAGGTAGGTAGAGATTACAACCTTATTAACCTGAACGAAATGGGGAATGTGAGTATTCAGATTATTGACTTGTGCGAATTAACGAAATTCAGATATTTTACTTTCATATGTATTTATGTTTTTGTAAAATAATATTTATTCAAAAAAAATAGATACACAGATACATACTTATATACTGTTCATAATCAGAACCAGAAGTAACGGTTTTGTAATGCATTTAAGATACAAAATATGAGTCTATATCTGTGTGCTTTAAATTTGTGGCATCCGCTTGTTCTCAAATTTCCTGTAGAAGTAAGAACTGACATTTATGAGCATTTTCTATAACCCATTACATGCAAATGTTGAAGTTCTGCAATGTGATAACACCTTTCCACCTTTGTGGCTGTTCAGATTGTGGAGGTTTGGTTCAGATTAATGGGGTATATATTTCATTTGTAGGCCATTTGGGTTACCATAGGTTCGGATTAACTGGGTTCACATTAACGAGGTTGTACTGTATTATAAATTCGAAATTGTGTTTAAATCTGAGTAAGTGAGGTATAAAATAGCCATACCAGCATGATTTGATATAGAATAATCTAAATTCGTAGGAAAACTAGCTACGCTAGTTTCATTTTTGGAAAGTAAGAATGTACAGAAGGGATTATTATTTATGCCGACTTGTGCATGTGTCGATTATTGGTCTAATGTATTTCCACATTTATTCGGTCCACAATTTTCTACACCAATATTTGCAATTCACGGCAAGATGAAAGAAAAACGTAAGAAAGTACTCAATGATTTTAAAAATTCGGAAAATGGTTTATTGATCTGTACAGATGTAATAGCTAGAGGGATTGACATTCCACAGGTTGCCTTAAATAGAAATAAATAAAAGTTTTCAAGTGTTATTTTAGGTAGATTGGGTTTTGCAGTGGGACCCACCATCTAGTGCAGCTGCATTTGTACATCGAGTAGGCCGTACAGCACGACAAGGTAATGAGGGATCTGCACTAATTTTGCTATACGAATCAGAAGAGGCTTATGTTAATTTTATTCAACGTAATCAAAAAGTTGAAGTTACCTCTCTCCCCGATATTGCAACTGAACAGAAAGTTTGTGTTTACCTAATCTTATTAAACATTACTAACATCTTAATAGGTTACAGAGTTACTGATTAAATTACGAAAATTACAGAAATCAGATCGTGATTTATTTGATAAAGGCACACGTGCATTTGTTTCACACATTCGCTCATACTCAAAACATGAATGTTCACTACTCCTACGAGTTAACGTAAGTCGAATGTGGTAAATGAGCTGTTATGACATACTCTTTTAGGAATTACCATTAGCAGCAATGGCGGCCAGTTATGGTTTACTCCAATTACCGAAAATGCCAGAATTGAAAAATAAAGATTTATCCGAATTTCCTGTTATACCTGATTTTGATATTAATAAAATTGCTTATAAAAGTAAAGTGCGTGAGCAGCAACGAAAATTAAAACTGGAAATGTTTAAAGAGACAGGTAACTTCATTGACTAGCATAATTAACACATCTCATTTAGCAATCGATAGGGACATGGCCCAGTAAAAGGAAGCATGTTCGTAAACAATCCGAAGCTTGGTCTAAGGCTAAAGAACAAAAAGAATTAAAACGACTAAAACGTTTGAAACGGAAGCAATCAAGAGCTGAAAATAAGAAAGAAGGTACAAGCAGAAAACGAAAATCATGTATAACCGATGAAGAGATGGCTGAATTAGCAAAAGATATAGCTCTTATAAAAAAATTGAAGAAAAAGAAGATTACTAATGAACAATTTGATAAAGAAATAGGTTTAGAGTGAAATGTATATAAATTTTAATAAAACTGTTTACTTTTTGTGTATATTGAGTTGATATGACCTAAACGTTCATAACCTCACTTTGTAGTGTCTGGTTATAAAAATGGATATTATTACAAACAGTATTTTATCAAATTCAGTAGCAATTTTTTCATTAGGGACAGTTATAGGTGCTTCATCTGTTTATTGCTTAATGCGTAAACCTAAATTGCAAATACCTGTGGAAGAACGATTTGAGGTTATCATGGCTTCTTTAGCATGCACTTGTCTAATACAAATTATAGTTTCCAGATTTAAAAGATGAATATAGACTTATTTTAGCTGTAAGGAATGATTTAAAAATGCAAAAGGGTAAAGTAGCAGCACAATGTGGACATGCTTCAGTTGCAGCATACGCAAAAGCCTTAAAATTAAAACCTAAAACATTAACACGTTGGATGCGTTTTGGTAAATATGTATAATTTAAAAACCCTAAATTATTCTTTACTTTTAGGAGGAACTAAAATAACGGTTAGAATTGATTCGGAAGAAGAATTATTAGATCTGGATAAATCGGCTAAAGCTAACGATGTATTATCATGTATTGTAAGAGATGCTGGACAAACTCAAGTTGCACCCGGTACACGTACCGTTGTAGCAATAGGTCCAGCACCAAAAAGTGCATTAGATCAAATTACTGGACATTTAAAATTATATTAATTTTTGTATGAAACTTTCGGGGAAAATCTTAAATACACTTAACCTCACTTTTTTTACTCATTATTTATTTTAATATTATTGTATTTAATTCATTAAAACTATCAGTATTCACTGAAATTCAACTTCATATAAAAGTTTTTAATTTTGACTTATTTTTTTTGAGCGTTATATTAAGATAATTTAATATTCGGAAAAAAGAAACTAATGCTTATCAAAGTACGAGCCAGCTGTCTCAAAAAACGTTCGCACCTTTGATTACTGAAGGCACATTCACTTAAAAATGACTAATCTAAATATTTAAGTATTACTATTTAAATTAAAAAAAAATCACTGTTCTAACCTGAGATTACGGACAAATGAAAATCAAATCCATACTGCTTAGATCCACGGTCACAGGAATAGGATCTAAAAATACGTGTAAAATTTGAATCGAATCGCATCTTAAGTTTTTCATTTATTGGGACGAAAGAAATTAACGACGGATTTATACATTTAGGTCTTAATCATTTACATCAACTTTTAATGCAAGTGCTTCTGAAGCTTTTGAGTTGTTACGACTGAAAAAAATTACCCTTACTCCTTACCACACAGCTCTACCTCTGCCAAAAATCAGTGTGATCTGAAAATGTAGGTGTTAAACCCAATGACTATTAATAATCATTGTGTTAAACCACTTATCAAATTTTATTGTCCCCCCTACAAAATTATTACTGTGTAAACATACACCTAATTGTAATGTAATCGTTTATAAAACTTTTAAGGTGTCGCATCTGAAGGATACATCATACACAAAGACATGATCCATAAATTTTAGATTCCAAAAAATTTAGATGAGTAATTAATTTAAAATTGTCATGTTTCTAATTGGACCATAACATTAGTTACCCCTCAATGTATTCATCTTCAAGCACTAAAAAATACACACACACTTTTATTTCTTTAATTAACAAAACAAAATTGATAATCACCTTAAAATGTAATTGTTTTAATATAAATAATCACTGAAAATATTTTTTTTACAGAACAATTTTACTTTCTTATTAACTAAATCTACAATTGAAATTAATATTCAAATAGAAGATCTTCAATGGCACTTAAACCGGATGAATAATTGCCGTGTGAATCATCTGAATCCTCTGATACATCAGTCCAACTTCCAGCACTTTCGTTATCCCCATCTTCATCATCATCATTATTACCATTATTATCATTTTGTGACGGAGGTAATGGTAAGGTATCATTATCTGAACCCTCTTCATCAGAACCATCCATATCATTTTCATCATCTTCTTCCTCCTCTTCTTGCTCGTCTTCATCATCACGTTTTCTACCGACATCATAAATACGTACAACCGATTCTTGTGGTGCATGATATACACCGAGATTTTCAACAATTGCAATTTGACTATCAAATCGATTTACAGCTAAATCATATACATTTCGTTTAACGTCAAAAGTTGCAATGCTAGAGTAATCTGAAGCATCAACGGTTTTAAAACTTGTTTCGAATGTTTGATCATCATCCTCCTCCTGCTCTAAGGATATAGCGTAAATAGTGCTATTAATAGGAGCGAAGACAACTTGAGATTGATTTAATACCGGTACTGTTTTTAGTAACTGAAACGTTCTTATGTCCCACACTTCAGTATTAGAAACAATTTCTAAACCATTCGGATGAAAAACACCACTCTGTGTCTGATTCAGTTTATCTAATTTGTGAATCTGTTGACCAGTATTTGAATCAAATAAAACACCATCACACAAAACAAGGTCATCATAAGGACTAAAGGTAGCTTTATTTCGTGTATATTGATTACTAATACTAGGTACTAGACTCCTAATTGCAACTCCTGTATTTATATCATAAATGGTAGCAGCTTCTCCTTTTGTTGCTATCAATTTATCTTGCACCGCCTTACTAAATTCCATATATTCCTCATTTTCAAATGAGTATTTCATTTCGTAGCCAGTCATCGACCATAAAGCTGAAAGTGGACGTCCCCATGTTGAGCAACTTATCAGTGATTGACCATCACGACTTGGTTCTGTGTGCACAACGTAACTGTCATGAGCAGAAAATGAAGCTTCTTCATTCCCCGTATGTATGTTAAAAATGCGAATATCACCCGAATCTGCACCGGCAACAATACTTTGATCTCCTGGTAAAAACTTAACGCAAGTGTAAAAACCATCATCATTTGGAAGTCGTATTGTTTGCACAGGACAAAATCTACTATGAATAAACTTCCGATCTAAAGCTTTTGAATGGAAACCGAATTGACGTCGAATTGATCTTAATGCAAAATTATTAGCAGTTTGTATCTTTGGTTTTGGATCTGGACATTTATGAGGAACAAATAAGTTAAATTGTGGACAAGTTGCCATTGGATTCTTGCACAGTGCATGCTGATTAGTTAAATATTCGGTAATAATAGAATCTAATGTAATACGAGATTGCTCATTATTGACAATATCATCACTTGATTGATTAGGCACAAGAATTTTTAAATGGGGTTCTGCGGATAATTGCTTTTGTAGTCGTGGCTTTTGTGATAAATTAATATTTGGGGATAAAGGTAGTACTTTTTTCTTAATTTTAATAGCACTACTAATACCGTTATAGGTTGATGTAGATGTTTCAATGTTTACAACATTATTGGACGAACCTCGATATGCCGTAGCAGAAAACGATAATCTAGTACGATTAGGGGTGCTCGGTGAAGCTGTGTAGCGAAATTTATTAGGTGGATGATTTACATTTGTAGTTACAGAGTTTGACAGATGAGCTTCTTTTTGGAGGTAAGTTGCAGTCTCCATAAATCCTTTCGAAATTAAGTGCTGGTGGATGAGTTGCAGCAGTTGCTTGTCATTAAAATGGATTTTGGTCTGGGCAACGATGTTAGCTTTATGAATATTGCCTAGAGAAACTTCTAAATCATTACCGCAATGTTTAGTTTTCCCCGACAGCCTCTCTAACAACTCGAGTGCATATTTTTGGAAGTAGACGTGCTCTTGACGTTTCTCTTGAAGAATGGGATCTCGCATTAAAGTCTGCAACTGACCACTAGTTAGTAAAGGAAGCTTAGAAACTATTTGACGAACCGTCTCAGAACGAGCAAGACCAGCTAAAGCCTTACAGGCAAGAGTTCGCAAACAGTCAGCATCTGTTATAGGTGTTTTTACATTCATCAGTTGTAATAACACCATAATACCACTATTAGAGCGCACGCTTTCCCATACTTTCTGAATTAATTCCTCCGAGCTTTTATATTTAGTTTTTTTACTAGGTGAATTTGTGCCCATTGAAGGAAAACGCGAAATAGGGGCACCAACTCTATGTATTGGTGCACAAACACAATTTACGATTACTCTTAATGCGGCTTTTTGCACATCAGGGTCAGCAACAATTTCACCATCGGCTGCTCCAAGAATGATATTAACACCCACCGTAATCGCATCATCAGGTAAATCGACCCGATCACAAAATAACAATACCACTTTCGGTGCAACACAAGCAATTGCCAATG
The DNA here is from genome assembly GCA_036346205.1 of Vesta saturnalis. NCBI lineage: Eukaryota > Metazoa > Arthropoda > Insecta > Coleoptera > Lampyridae > Vesta > Vesta saturnalis. The sequence goes on along the minus strand of JARFJB010001736.1, from coordinate 817,259 downwards.
CATCCAAAGCACAACGTACAGTTTCAGCACGACCACTATAATTCCATTCATAAGCAAATGCGATGATCTTGAGTAGTAGTGTAATAGCACCAAGCTTATGCAATTGATCAACAGGTTGCCAGTGACTTCGAAATGGCATTAACTGTAACAGCGTTTCTATCTGCTGCTGCACTTCGTCAGGTGATGACTTACATGCTTTATAACTTGGTTGTGCTGGAATAACAGTATTAAATCTGTCATTCGGTCGAATCTGTGATCGTCTCAACTGTTCAACTTTTATATACAAATGAGCCTCTAGGTACCTTCTATATGCCACGCAAACATGTCTAACAATTTGTCGTGCAGCACATTCGCATCCTCATTTAAAGTTGCGGCATTTTCCTCACTCGACAGAATCGGCAAAGTTGCTATGACATTGTGCAATTTTCTCAAACCATCCTGATCGTCAAATTCGTCCAAAATAACACGAAATTGAAATGTTAAACCAAAGAACATGGTGGCATGACAACGGCCAGAATCATGGGAACACTCCAATAACCATAAAGCATAACTAACTAAATTACTAACAACATATTTCGGTAATAAACAAACTCGCTCCATTGCTTCTTCACAATAACCCAAATAATACAAGCAAATTGAAACACCGGTTGCAGCAATTGAAGGTCTTGGCACATCTAATAAGTATTCAAGAAATTTTCCCTGAATAAACTCAATTGAAAATTTTTTGTGGCATAATAGTGCTGCTAAATACTTTAACGACTCAAAAGCAAGCCTTGCTTCTTTAGTCTCTTTTATATTAACATAATACAAAATTAACTCGAGCACATTATGTTCAAAAACATGACCTAGGAATTCTTGATATTCTCCCATTGGCGTTAAGTAGCGTAAAATGAGTATTTGTTTTGTCGCTAACGTCGGTGGATGCAATTGAAGATTACCAATCATATAACTTTCCAATTCTGCCCAAGATGAATTACTACTTTCAGCTATAAAGCTATTACCTCCACTTCTATGAAGAGGGCTCGTACTTGGAGGTGTCAAATTATAATCCAGCTTTATACGCTTATTAGTTCGTTCATCTTCATCACCATGACTGTTCATCCTTTCTAAATCTGCAGAACCTAGAATTTAAATAAGTTAAAATAATTGTTTATCTTTGTTAAATATTCTCACCTTTCAAAGGTTTCAAATGCTTTCCGGAATCCTGCAAATTTGGAGGTGATTTAAGTGTTGATAAATGTGCAAATGGTCGATTAATCCCACTATTAGGCTCAGAAGTTTGAAAAGATCTTAAACGTTGAATCATTAATGGCACTAATCGACTATTTTGATCTCTGTAACGAGTTGCTATTTCTGGTATCTCCATAGCCGCTGCTAATAAACCAGTAGCATAGCTTTGTAATGGTTCAATTGAATTTGTAGTCCATTTAATGAGTCGTTGAATTAATCCATCCATATCTGGTTGAAACACGACAGATGTTTCTAAACCAGGCATTATATCTAACATAAGTCTACATGCAGAAATATTTAGTTCATCAACGTTCCGGTTGATTAAACCTAATCGACTATAATATGTATCTCTTAAATAATCGTTAACAAGTCTAGTCATAAAATTATCTTTTCGAAATAAAGCTTTTAGTATTTGACCTAATTTACATTCAGGATCTGTTCTGGATGGATGACGTTCATCAAATGGATCTGGATCCATTTTTAAATAATTTTCAGTTTCTGATTCGATTCTTTCGGCCAGTTTTGTAAGAGTTGGCACAGGATTATAACCAGGTTGATTTTCTGAATCTTCCCATTCTCGTATTAAAGTTGTAACTTCTGTTAAAGTGTTTACTGTATTTTGTATCTCCATGAGTAATAACTTTGCTCTAAAAATTGTATAATAAACACAAAACCTCTACATACTTAACCTCAAAATACTTGTCATATAAGCACGCCATATAATTCGATAAAAACAATTTTCGAAACATCGAATGACTATTCATTGTATCATATACAGGGTAATTGTAATTTATTTTTTTCAAATATTCTCACTTCAGTTATGTCTATTACTCTATTTATTGGAATGAAGACGTGTAGCAAATTCAGCCGTTAGACAATCAAAGATAAATTGAAAAATACCAATTGGAATTAGATCGTAGCCTAGTCTTGCCATGCCATCTAGCGACGTAAAACTGAACCCTTCAGTATAATAATATCAAAGAGGCTTTGAGTCCTACATGTTTTCAGTTCTTCGATGTATGGTCTATACATTCTCATATTATCTGTAAATATTGCCAAATACAATGTACAACACCAATTGTATCACGTATGGTAGAAGCAGCAGGAAAAGGAACTATTATACTCTAACTTTCCAAACAAACGGTTTAAAAGAAAATAACCTGAATAAATAGTATCTATAATATCTATAATCAGCAAATATTATTCGTTTTGCAATTACTGTATGTCCTTGTTCAAGGGTGTATATGGTACACCAGGCAGTTATTGACCTCTTAATGATACGAGTATGTTAATTTGCACCATTTAATATTTTTTCTAAAATATCCTATATCTATACTTAGAAGAGAAGGATCATCATTCTTTTAGGCGACAGCCATATTAGTTTACGGTAAATATATAAATATACTGTTTACACGGTAATACTTGAATATTTCTGACACTCTACGTAAATTACAGACATTGGCCACTACCACACAATTATTGTCCAGGCTAGCAACAGTAATTGGTCGCTAATATGTTTTTTTATATGAATGTTATCAATAACATTAATTATTATTAATAAGTTACATAAAAAATATAATAATTAATATTAGGTACGTACCTAGGTATTACCGATGGATAACGGATATGTCAAAACGAACATTTTTGTAACAACAGTTTGCACATTTTCATTGTGGTTGAGTTGATCGGCCTGTTTCCACAGTTTTTGATTTTAGATCGCGACGTTTAGGAAGCGGACTCTGCTTGCGTCATCAGGCTTAACCCTGAGAAGCACTGTTTTCGCACTTGAGTCGAATTCATATGTTATGATTTTTCCCAAGATTGACTCTCAGATTCGAATTGGTACCTTTACTTACTAGTCTGATTTACGCTGACCCACTCAGTAATCCAATATATATATTTTAGAATAATAGTAATATATATAATATATATATATATATATATATATATATATATATATATATATATATATATATATATATATATATATATATATATATATATATATATATATATATATATATATATATATATATAGCTCTTCGCTAGCTAGTGTGGAAATGAAACCCATATGGATTCCAATAATGCGCGAAGAGCTTAAGTGCAATACACCTGCACAATAAGTTACGGTGTAACATGCGCAATAAACTTTTGCGCAACCACGAAAAAGTTCTAAAAAATATATATTGAATTACTCAGTGGCTCAGCGGTAAAGGTGTCAGACTAGTAAGTGAAAGCTGCCAAGTGCGAATCTGAGAGTAAAGTCGGGCCGGCGAGAGGTGCCTTATGACTCATCTTTTAGTAAATCATGGTTTAAGATTTTATAAACGTATGTGTCGTTATTGGTTCATATAGTTAGTAATTTTGAACACCAACAAAACATCGTCAATGTTTCTAGGTTTTAAAAATCCCCATCCATTCGTATAAAGTCGAATTTCGAATGTGGGTAGTCATATCATAAAAATATATTGTACAACTGTAAACGATTATCAGAACCGAGACCGGGTCAACAAAATTTCGTTTTGGATCTGTTATTATATCAATAATTTTCAATAAGAAACGAATTGGCTGGCAGTAGGCAGTTCCCGAATGAAGTGCGAAAAGTTTGGTTAATTGCGGAGGATCGTTTTTAGCCGACAGATCTCACTGCGTCAAAAGAGTCAAGACTGTAATTTGGTTATCGAAGCCACTTATAAATAATTGATTTGGTCATAAATAAATACACTGTATTGGGTGTTAAAATGAGATTTATTATTAGTTAATAATATAACAGATTTTAAAAATCTCAGTTTCCAGTTTGTTAATATATTATATATATATATATATATATATATATATATATATATATATATATAACGAATGTAAATCTAAGTACAGCTACAGAAGTATATGTTAAATATAATAATTCTTTGCAATGTTATAAAGTAACTAAGATTCTAATTTTTGCTTTAAATTCAAGCATTAGACATATTATAATTAAAAGTCATCACCTTCACTTTTACTATCATCTTCACTCGACTCTCCGACATTGATTACTAGCGGTTTTACCATTTCCTCTATTTTAATTACCGTTTCCCTTCTCCTAGCGGTTTGTTTTTTGTGCTTTTCAAATCATTATCATGCCATGATTTTCGAACGTTTCCTCGACTAAAAATCCACGCCTCATCCAAAAAGACAGGAGCGTAACTAATTTCACAACTTTTATTAGCAAAATATTTTCGCAAAAATGTTGCTCGAGCACCAGCAATATGAACCTGCTCCATTAAACGCCTTCTTCCATCGTCAACTTTTAATTCAAAACCAGTTTTGTGTAACAATTGTTTCAAACTCGTTTTATGTTCTTTAAGTTCAGTTTGGAGTTTTTCGATAGTAATATGTGAGCCTAAAATTAAACAGTGATTAACTCCATTTCAACAATAATTTCTGAATTATTTACCAGTTGCATGCATGGTGTAAATTTTTCGTTTCAAAACGTCTTTCACGTATTCGTCGACAACTTCTGACTTCGACTTCAAACGCAGCCTATGTTTTTGCGGTGAATCCGGCGCCGATTTCCCAGATTCTAAAGCGAGAGCCATTCTTGCCTTTGTCCGAGTTACGGCTTTCTCGGAAATGCCGCATGCGAGAGCAGTTCGTTGCAACATATTATCACATAAATATAAATTTAAATAGTGAAAATTATTAGCGTACCTGGATAATGGAAGTTAAAGATAAACTTGGCCCCTCGTTATCGCGTTCCATCTCGAAATAATGCAGTATATTCATTAACATTACTTGAGTTTGGCTTTTCAAAGATTTATCTTTTAATGACATCATTATTTGCTGCAAAATAAATAAATACATTCAATCAATTGGAAATACATTTTGCATTATAAACATACCTCGTAATAGTGAATATTACTAATAATAGTTTTGAAAAAAACTGTTTACAAATGCAATGGAAACTAGTAAATTACGAAGCGAAAGATAAATTATTATAACTACAAAACACGATGCGATTATACGAAACGAAATACGAAGAATAATTTGAGATTAAATAGCCAAGAAGACATCTGACAGCGTCATGCGCTTTGCCTTTAGAATCGACATACGTTTTTAAGTCCTGCATTTAAAATATATAGCAGACGTATAAATTATAACCCGTCTTTCTTTAAGTGGGACCTTCGCACTAAGATAATGGGAAACAGATCTCCCCAGCGCTACTATAATTAAGTGCTTGGGAAAAAATCATAACGTATGAATTCGACACAAGTGCGAAAACAGTCCTTCTCAGGACTAAGCTTGATGACGGAAGCAGAGTCCGTTTCTGAAACGTCGCGCTCAAAAAGCTAAAACTGTAGAAATAGGTCGAACAGCTCAACTAATATGAAACAACAGTTACAAAACACTTATAATACAGGATTTTCATTGTGATTGTCATTCTGATTTAAAATACATTTTAAGTGGTACGTTCTTGTGCAGAAGGCACATTTAACAGCAGTACCTATATTAAAAATACATACAAAACAGAAATATTTGGTTTGTATTTCGAGAATTAAAGACTAATTTTTTGGTACTTTCGGGTACTAAATATATTCTTCCTTTTCTACCAGAATGCTGCCAATTTCGTCTCCTACAGGAAGGATGTTATTATTTTCTTTTAAACTGGTTTGTTGTTTGCGACTTTTAGCCTTCCTTGCTTCTTTCAATTCTTCCTTTTGTTTCCTCATTTCAAATTTTCTTAAACAATCTCTACGCCCGGCACTGGATGTTAATACAAATGATATTCTTTTACTATTCTTCTTTTCTTTCTGGTGTTTTTGGCCAAAAAAAAGTATGTAACGGGAGCTTTAGAAAAATCAAAATTTCGCGCTAAATTATAGGGGATTAGATATTTATATATTACCTTTCTGGATAAAGAAATGGTTATTGTTTATTTGTTTCAATCTATATATTCAATTTGAAAATATTTAAACACGCGGCATTTGCAAGTTCATTAATGTGGTGGAAGGAAATGACGCTGTTATAATAATGATGTGCAGTTTTTAAGGCAGTCGCATACTGTGAGCGATCCCAAACAGCCGCGTTAAGAAAACGAACAGAAAGGGTCGCATAGAAATAAGCGATAAGTGACATTGTATAGTCACGCGGCCCTATAAAGTGTGAAAATTACAAATAAGAATTAATTAACGGCAATAGGGAAGAAGTAGAAATTACCTTCCTTATTAAAATAATAAAAAAGTGACGTAATAAGTGAAGATAACGCATTTTGTATGTCTCAGAACCGTAATCACTTGTGTTTAAATAGTGAACAATAAATATAACAGACAGTAATCGACCCAAATTGGTAAATCGAAGTATAAAGGTCAATGACTCGAATTTGTTGATGTGTAAAAAGGGAGCATTTGTAAATAGTTTGCATTTTGTTGAGCAGACTATTTGTAGTTAAAACTGAACGATTAAGTAAAAACTGTATAGTGTAAATATATCGAACAATTTTTACTATAATTATTAACTGATGGAAGAAAATTAGAAGCGTGTTCAACTACACAAAAATATAAGAAAAGATAAGGACAACAACAGAGAAATGGTTCCAGAGTGCCAGCATGTGACATCATCGGAAGAGCAGGCTCTAACCTATCTGAGGCCCCTTTATCGGTCAAAGAAACGCCAGCATTACATCATCAGTTGCAACGAAAATAAGTAAGAACCGTTTCTGTTTGTGTTAATAAATAAAACTTTTTGTGTTTGATTTCTCCAAACTTTACATTTGATTATCACAATTAAACGAGAACAAGCGTTTGATTCTGATAAAGATTATATTTGTTATATGCTAGTTTTAAGAAGGTTATTGTAGATATAGGTTTGGTTTTATAAATATTTGTAAACAACATAGTGATGCATGAAAATGTAAACTTTCACCATTATCACACATAATAAAATACTTACCTTTTTTGGGTTTTTTTTAATGGTGTATTTTAAATTATACAATCTAAACACTTACAGTTATCTTCGTCAGTAGTAATATCTGTTAAAATTGTTAAAGATGTTGTAAACAATTTTGTCAAAGTTGAAAAATTTTTCAACTTTGAAAAATTGTTAAAGATGTAAACAATTTTAACAGATATTACTACTGACGAAGATAACTGTAAGTGTTATCGAAACGTTTAGATTGTATAATTTGAAATAGACCATTAAAAAAAACAAAAAAGATAAGTATTTTAACATAGTCAGGCATTTTCGTTCAGATTTGGAATTTAATTAAATGAGTATAACGTTTGATTTACTTTTATTCCTAAAGATTATTAATATCACAAGCTTACACAATTATTGAATATATAAATGCAGAAAGAGGTCAACTCAATAGGAATCCAGATAAATAAGTAAATCAAAATGAGCATAATTTTGGGCAATGATAACAGAAATCGTTTCTTTATATTAACTTGAACTAGCCGTCGCAACCAATTACGAAAGGAGTTAGTAAAGATAAAGCTTAAAATTCATTTACGCAAACCGAAATTAATTAGCAAGCAAAGTAAAAAAAACGCTGCAAATTGTATCAATACTTCCACATCAAAAATTTAAATTATGCTGTCAAAATGACATTTACACTATTTGTTGTACAGAAAAGTACGCTTACATTTTGTTTTAATTAAGTAAATTGATCAGTCATATTCAGCTGAATTCAAAAAAAGTGGAAACGAACATTTTTCAATCGTAAATTCGGTTAGGTATACTTGTCATCTGTCTACTTGACAATACCCATCAAAAATATTTCGATCAATATCATTTAATTTATACCAACTTAAATGCCATAAATATAGAATGGAAAAATTTAATACAACAGTATTGCCAAAACCTGGTTGCGTCTATGCCTAGACTATTAACATTCCTGATAGAGAAGAATGGAGCTATGATTAAGTTAAGTTGTTAAATTTGTTACTAAATTCTAAAATACAATTTGTTCAAATTTATTTTTAAACTGACATACCGTCAAAATATTTTAACCTCTTTCGTGTTTACACTAAGTTCGAGATATCAAAAAAACCATAAATTTTAAAATTCGTCTTTTTTTGTAAATAACTCGAAAACTATTAACTTAAAAAAAAATTACAAGAATTATTTTCGATCAGAAATTTGATTTTATATATGACAAAATTTAAAAAAAAAATCGTGTGGATGGGTACCAAAATCTATTTTTTTGTAAATATTTCGAAAATGACAAAATTTTCGAAAAAATTGCAAAAACACTTCTTGCGAGGAATTTTATTTCCTATCTAATGGTCTTTTCACGTTTTGAATACGTTAAGTAGTTCCGAAGATATTTAGGAAAAACCTGTTTTTTAAAGTGACGGTTTTTTGATAATATATTGTAAACCGTTTGTTGTACATAAAAATTATAGGGATAAAAAATACTCACAATTATATTACTAATTACACATTAAAAGTAAAAAAATATAAAAAAATAAAAATTTGAAAAGGGATACTTTTACCAATTTTACCCCTTTCCTCATACCCCACCAACCCCAATCAGTCGCTTTGGGTAGTTTACGTCTATATGTGTGCCAGATTTCAAGTTGATATGTTAAGTCAAGATTTTTTTTGCTCAAATTTTGTTTTTAAACGTTTTCGAACCTTTTAAACCAATTGAGCAAATAAAATTTTTTGAAATTTTTTTTAGCGATACAGTACTTCCCATCCGTTGAATGTGGAAGTAATTAACTAGTAAATGATATATGGATAAACTAAACCCATTCAGTTTTAATAAAACGTAATAAAAAATAATCATCTCAGGTATTAATTTTATTAAAAAATGTTGGAATTATAAAAAAGTTTAAAAAAACTCAAATCTTATTCTTTGAAGCGGGTTAAACAAACAAAAGTAGTATCTAAAGGTATTACACCCGTTGCAAGTATTCTTTTAATGGAGGGCTGGCCGCTGATGTTGAGGACGTTTCAATATCTAACATACGCGTAATACATTCGTTTATTGGTTTTATTGTGTCAATTCCTGAATTTTGATTACCTCTAATATCTCCAGCCGGTATTTCGATGATCTCAATGTCACTAATTAACGTCGTCTGTACAAACGGAAGATCATTTTCAGTGAATCATTAGCAAAAGTATCAATGCGTACGGAATTTTCTGTAAGTTTGTAAAGGTCAGTGTCACTATTGGTATGGTCGCCATTTCTAGGTAAGTTTATTTCTGGTAAATTGTCCCTATTTTCTTTTTAAGCGTAGGGCTGGCTGCTGAATAGCCTGACTTAATCTCTATAACCTTTTTTAACAAACTCTCTTTCTGATGTTTGCCATCAACTACATTCCTTAACATTTGCAACTTTTTTTTACCTGAGATATCTCTAAACTGTGGGATTGTGATAAAGCAGTGTTCTCCGATTTCTCACAAAGAAGTTTCAGTGGTAGCACGCTTAACTTTCCCGAGCATTTGATACAATCTATGGCATAGGGAGACCATGGGCATAAAACATACGCTTTAAAACCATTTTAATGGTATATGGCTTAAGGCAATTAGCGACTACTTTTTCCAGTATGGGAGCAAATGTTTCTTTTGTAACCACAACATAAGTATTATCTCGTCTGAATTGGAGTACTTCGCGTTTCCAACTGTTCTTTACCGGATTACAGTAGGCAACGTCAACTGACTGGAGAATCCGTGTTGTGTTGCGGTATAACAAAATTAATACAATCTGCAAATATGAGCACTATTTGGATAGTTCATAAGTCAGGTGCGTAACATTACCGTCAACGAACAGCAAAATGGGAAAAGTGGTATAAATTTTTTATATATTTGCTAAGTACTCGTAAAAATTGTGGTTCTTCATCCGTTATCACGTAGATGGTACAGATTTTACTACATCAGAAGGAATTCTCTGGTAAGGATATATCACCATAGGCAGAGTTACGTCACCGTTGATACAAATAGTGAACATTACCGTTAAGTTCGTTTTGGGATGGTGTTCGATCTCGTATACATTCTTAGTTCCTTTAGGTGCAAGCACCTTTTTGTTCTTGGCAGATAAGTAGAAACACGTTTCGTATCCATTGAAAGTGCGTGAAGGGCCATTTAGTATATTATTGAGATGCTTTTCCTTCAGGTATTGCTCAATTTCCAGAAGCCAGCACTTGAGGCAGTAATTTCCGAGGTTCTTAAGGTGCTGTTTGTGTTGTCACCCTGTGGGTAAATTTTAAAGATCTTACGGTAGATAGTTTGTCTTGTTCTATTTTTTCGAATTTAGAATGAGCGTAAATTTTTGCGAGCTTTTATTTGTAAAATTACGTTTCACTCACATGTGATACTTGCCTTACAATTAGAGTAGTGTTAGAATATTTTCTGTGTAAATAGGTATTCTCGTTATTTTAAGTTTTAGGAATTTTGTTAGTTGAAAGAATGAAATTACATTTCTTTAACAATTAAAAAATTAATGTATTGTATTTAAAATAGATTTCTTCGATAGAGTTGCAGTTAGTTGAAATTGTAATTGTATAAATTTTCCAAGGTTTGAAATTAAAAAGTATTTTGTTCCTGATAACGTCCACGTGTAATAGCGTTGGAATGTGGGGCCAGTGATCTTTCTGAATGTAGTTTACCGTATCACTGTTGCTAAGTTTTGTCATTGTAAAATGGGAAGAATTTATTTGAGCTACAATAAGTGCTAAAGAAAATAATTAAGCGATATCATTTTGTGTCGGTTGCAATGAAGCTGACTGTGCAGTTGCTGCATGATGTAATTTTTTGAGTTCGGCTCACGAATCAATTCGTTTTTGGCGCGATTTAAAATTTTAAGTTATTGACTATTTAAGATGTATGTAATTTGGAAAGGGACCGATTTGAAAATGGCGAGACCTGAACGATGCTTTGAAGTCAGTCTAGCCGCGATCTAAGGAGACGGCTCTTGCTTTTGTTTGTGCTGATCGCAATATATGCGAAAGGGGTAGTTAGGGTGTTGGAATAAGTTATTGCATACTGGAGGTGTATCGATTTACCGTGGAATAAGTGATCTCCTTTTCCTATAAATGGGATAATATATAGGTTCACCACATCCCTGAGTTATTTTCTATTGTGTATCGTTTGTCTATAATGACAAGTTTTAGACGTAGAAGGGGTTTTCGTGTTTTCTTAAGAGCTTAGCCCTGTTCTGTGGACCTGCTGTGACTCATTTTTTTGTGCGGATTAATTTAACGATTTCCTGTTGAAGAGATAGTTTTACGTATATCGCTCAGTTCAAGCAAATGAAAGACAAACTTGCTGTAAATAGTGCCGCTTTAATTATGTAGAGTAAGTTAATTAAGGTTAATTAACACTTTGTAAATAACGAAATGCTCGCAATTATGGTTAAATATTTGTGCATTAACGATAAGTCAGATGAAAAATTAATCATTTGTGTGTGTTAGTTGAAGTAACTGTTGTAAATTTAGTTCGACTAAATATGAATAGGATTCTGTCGTTTATGAAATTTTATACGGAAACGTGTTACCGTAGAAATTCAACTATCGAATTCAGTACCTGGTGGACCCGTTGTCCGACCGATTATATTGTAATGAAATTTGGAAATTTAGAAACAAGCGTATGCATTCACACGCTTTATTTGTTAAGATCTTGAATTTTTTTATCTGTCTAATGTTGTGCATTGAAAGTTTATTTCATGCAATTATATTTAAATTCTTTATTATATCCGTTATATTGATTAAAAGTTATTGATAAAGTGGCCTTGTAAGTGCTGACTGAATTTAATCATTATTGTTAGATTTCTTGTTTTGGGATTGTAAAATTTAATGTTTTTTTATTTATGTAACTGTACTAAAATTTAGTATGTATATGCCCTAATATATGACCATTATTAATCTTTATAACTGTTTAATTAAGAGATTGGAAACTATTGTAACTTCATCCTCTGAGACTACAATTTTTCCGACGTAAAGTAATGAATTGAAAGGTTAGATATTTTTGAAGATTTGTGGTAAGTGAATTATTTTATAAGTATCCAGATAAATAATTTTACAGCGACAATCTCGATTTTTCGTTCGCTTAGTATGTGATCACTTTTATTGAAGTTATACATGTTTTTTAAGTAATCTTTAAATTAAGCTTTAACGTAATGATTAATAATAATTTCTCGAATTGAGCGTTTGTTTTTTGATTTTGGTAATAAGACATTTTAAAAGAAGTTTTAGATTATAAACTAAGGTAATTATGAGGTGAGTCGGTCGTTGAACGAACAGCTGTTTGATTTTGTATACGAGGGTTTTGCGAATAGTCGCAAATATTTTTTGGAGGGACTGTTTATAGGAATCATCTGATCAGCTGTGGATTACGCGGATATGACAAAAGGTAAACAGTTTGTTATTTGTTTGAAAATGAGCTGTATTTTTTGACGAATTTAGGTATTACACGCCGATATCGAGGTTTCGAAATTTTAGGACTTTACAAATTTTCCATCACGCTTAATTTTGTGACGTATATTTCTGTTTTAAATGGAAGGACTAATTATCGCATTTTCATGTATTCTTGGTTATTTTTGCGAGATTTTAGGAAAATTTGAGTCTTGCGGCTTTTATATAAAGCTTAGAATTTCATTGGAATTTAGGTCAATTTCGCGTCAAGATTTTTGGAATAGAATTTTTAGTAGTAGAGTAGTTTAGTTTTGAGTGAACGTTTTGATTTCCTGTGGTCAATTTAAGAACTGTTCATGACGTTTTCCCGCTATAAATGGCGCCTTTTTGACAATTTTTACCTGAAGTTGACGTTGTTGGAGTTGTGACGAGTGCCCTCTTACAACATTAAGTCAGAACCCCGCTACCCCACTGAGCTATGCCTTGGCGCAAATTGGCTTTACGGCCTGAATGCTCAGTGAGTATTTAGCCTGTAACAAGGTGTTTTCGCAAAAAGGCTGTAAACCATTTTGTTTGAAACGATTCTGTCGGGGGTTGTCGTCTAAAAATCTCTTAACGGATGCTTAAACATTTTCAAGTGTTATGGGAAAAACTGCGTGTTGAGATGAAGTTGTCCATTCTTCTAATATTTCTTCTCCATCCGATGAGAGAACAAAGCTTTCGTCCGTGGGTAATTTTTTCATGGAAATTGCTGCTCTGTCTAAATGGCAAAGTCAATCTAGAAACTGTAAACTTCGGAGAAACCGGTACGGCTGTCCCTAATCTTTAGGGCATCTTGCAGATTTTGCTCTGTATACCTCATTCATCTTTATAGTAGACAAGTAGTTTGAAATCCAGAAAATCACCATCAAAAAAGGCAAAAGTGTGATTAGTGGATACAGTAATTGAGACAACTGAAGCACAGTTCTTGGCCACCGGTCAAGGACTGCTCAAAGCGGTTTAACAGCAAAAAAATGTCTTTTCAAATATTGCAAGCAGCCACTTTTATTTACATTTATAGAAAAAAACAAACGTAGCCAATAAAAATTAAATGACCATCATCATCAATGGTTGTTCTTAGCCAGAGTTTATCGTATAGTTATTGGCCAGTGAAAAAGGCGGGAATATTTTAACCTAAAGATATTCTGTTTAAATAGAAGGCTAAATTAACGTGATAACTAACAACATTGACTACGACAATAATCAAAGTATGTTTTGTGCGATTAAAAACTTGTTTACATCTAAGCGGTGTCCTTCTAAATTTTATAAGACTTACTTAAAGTATAGCGTAATCTCCACACATTAACATATCGCTGTTATTTAACGCATGTGAATAACGACTGAATAAAGCAGAGTTATAAAAACTTTATTACCACGGTTGCCATGCTGTTCCTATATCTTGCAAAATAGTAAAAATTAAAGATTCTTAATACATGAGATTAAATTTATAGTCGCCAATCACTATCGGGTGGCCCAGAACTATCCGGGTTACCCTAGTCCTTAGATGTGGTATAGTCGAATTTTGGAATGATGGTAGGCCTGATGTTAAGATTTCCTTAATTTTCATTGCTTACAGTTATCCTAAGACATCAAAGTAAACAGCTACATATCTAAGATTTGACGGTTGCGCATTAGAAATAATTAATAGGTTAGAGGAATTGATGATTAGAACTTGCAGGTCGAAACGTTTTCATATGAAATAGTTACAAAGCAAAAAAATAATTTGCATGTAATAAATGTTTGGGTCAAATTATCACTCTTGCTACACTTGTTTTAAATATATATATATATATATATATATATATATATATATATATATATATATATATATATATATATATATATATATATTTGGGTGCAATTATTTTCTTTGGTGCTTGAACCGTTATAGTTCCTGTTTCGTCCAAATTGAAGGCCTAGAACCATCCGCAAAATTTGGAAAGCGTTGTAAAATTGATTGTAAATTGTTGAAGAATGTATTAACATTGTGTCTGTTGAATGCTGATAGTCTACCAAGGCTACAGGTTTTTGGTTTTCTATGCTTAGATCTTTATTTCTTTTCAGAAAAGCTCTAAGTCTATCCTTTCCAATAAATTTTTTTCTTGTCCATGATTCTAGCACTTGCAACTCATTTACAGCTGCAAGTTCATAGGCAAGCCTTCTGTAATCTTCTGTGCTCAAGCCATACGCTATTTCACTACAAGTCTTCTGTTTTTTAACATATCGAGCTTAAGTTTGAAATTTTAAGCCACATGCTATAGCAGCTTGTCGCACGAAATCATTTTCTATCAAAACCATATTGATGGCCGCTTTCATATTCTCCTCCGAGGGATTACCAATTTTGTGAGGTTTTTCCTTTCGCGGCATCTGGAGTTAATAATAGCTGTATTGACTACCTAGTAATAAATTAATACTTAATAAGAAATTAGGGCGGTGCTAAGTGAGCCACATCTCACTTAGTACTCTGACATCTGTCTGAGTAAGTACTATTCTCCAATTTCTTACTTTGAAAAACAGACTTTTAACTCCGATGTTCGCAGACTAATTTCAATGGCCAGCAAACTTCACCCAACACATTGGTCAGTAACACCGATACCAACTATGAGAGGCAGATGCAGATAGCGCGCGTGGTTTATAAGTTATTCGCTCTATCTCACTTAGCACACCCTCTCAGTTAGTTCTAACCTCTCCTAGTTTAATTAAAATTAGATTATCTCAAAAACGGTTAAATTTCATTAACATGGTTAAAGATTATACGTTTTCTACACGACAATAAACAAGGTATGTGAAAAACAGAAAATAATTGCAATTCTGCCAGTGACGTAAAAAATAGGAATGAAAACTGTAACACTCCTCTGTACCACTCCCATGGAAAAAATGTTGAAAATAGATTTAAAACCAAACCAAATTTGAGAAATCAAGTTAAAATCATTTAAGAGTTATTAAAGAAGGACTTTTTTTATGTTCAAACTGTAGCATCCTGTATTTCAAAAACTAAGCCCTCGAGGACCTTACATTCTTTCTTATTTTAATGATATCTTTCATCTATAAAAGCGTCGTTGGCCGAATTTAGTAAGACCCTTGGTGAAGGGATTGCTGAACAACCTTCCACGGGACGGGTGGAGGACAAATTTCGAGTTTATGCTGTCTGCTGGCGTCAATGATCTGAAAAAACAGAATTTATTCGCACATAGGAGGGGGGGGCGGTTGAGGTAAAAGATACAGTTAACTTTTCTTAAGCTAACAGTCAGATTCTCTCCAAACGTGGTTAATTATCTATGGTAGTGACGTTTTTTCAAAAATAAAATATATACGTCAAGTGAAACAGTAGCCATCATATGTGTACCACTAGTATTAATTTAATTCAACACTAACATTGAAGCGAGTAGTCGATTCGAATTAAATTATATAAAAAGACAAGCTCAAGTTCACTTCATAATTATGGACTGACAGCGTTTCCATTGCAGTTTAGAATGCTACAAGATTGCGGAGTTCGGTGTAAGCCACCTAAATAGCTTCGGTATTAAATTATAGTGCAAGTTTGAAAGTACCTTAAACTAACGTTTGAGCCAGGCACGTTATATCTTGTTTTAATTAAAATAAAATAATTAATGGTGTTTTATTATAATATAAATACGCAACGGTCATTCATTATCTCCACACGGAACGGTTAGTACAAAAAATTTCATTTTGTATACAAAAAAAAATTAATTACTTTACTAAATGTTTATTTAGCGGTCCTAAACATACTATAAATCTAGATTTGCTAAATTTCGGAGATGCGGCTACTTTCAACGTGCGCTTAAATTAATTGATTCCCATTTTAAATGTATTGCAAATAGAAAACGATAGATAACGTTCTCAACCGGTAACAATTTCTTTACATCATTTTTCAGATTCTTATTTCAACGCGCTATGGAAATTCATCTAAAAACGTGAAACTTAATTAGATTAACGCAGTTAAACAAGCCATTAGACGATCAAGAACCATGCTATTTATGATTAATTGTGTTTAACAACCATTCACAATCCGTGCAACAGGTGTCGTGGTAATTTGTTTAACATATGCATTCTATTACTTGCCACGTACATATTTCGATATTTAAAATTATTTTCAATTATGGTACTAAGTTTTGCCCTTACAATAAATTGTTTATCGTTGCTACAGTAATTAATTGATAATTTGATAACGCGACCCGCATGTGAATTATATACTTAACATTTTGATGAAAGATGGAGTACTGTACGTTTGACCCGCTACGCATAACACCAATTATTCATTACAGTTGACTAATAGGAGGTATGCAACTAATTATCCCCTACTTTTATTAGTTTAAATTGTATCTTTATTTCACACAATAGTCGTATTTAATTTTCGTACACATTCCCATGAACAGTTTCTGTACAACTACCGTTTAAGATGATTTCAAGTGGCTTCAATAATTTTTAAGTTATACGATTTAATTATTATACTCTAGCTTTATACGTATGGTTTGTTAAGAGATCAAACCGCACTAGGCGTCGTGCAGGCCTACCGAGGTAAGCGGGTTGCCAAGCCAACAGCAGTGGAAATGAACGGGTTCGATTGAAATTCAATTTTAAACACCTTGCACTTACCATAATCAACAAATAACATCCGATCAGGAAAATTGTCTGTAGGCGCGACCACAATCTTAAATTTTCTAAAATAAATAGTCCTAGGCGAAGCGTTAAGTTAATCCTACCTGATTGTGGAAGATAGAATTGTAGCCTACTCAATAAAACCATACGCAACTAAAGTTCAAACACAACTTCACTTTAACAGAGTACGTTAAATTTCGTCTCAGAAAACTGAATGCACGTCGATTCAATTTTCAAAATCTTTAAGTTCAATTACCCTTAATAATAAACTTATCCAAAGCTTAATAAAATTTTGAAACGTACGAGTTGTCGTAAACTTATTGATCACTCCCTCAATATTCATAAATAAAATCAGTAACAAAACGTTATCTGGACACTGCTGGAGTTTACAAATACAATACAATATAAATATATAATTTTTTTTTGGGATTAGTTGTTTTGAGCTTATATTATTACATTTAACTCTTATAATATTGGTTCTCTTTTAAACTTTAGACTAAGGACTAATTAATGGAGCTGTATTGCCAATCTTTCAAGAACATTTACAGATATTGCTTATAGATTAAAAATCCCTAAGTCTTATGATCAAAACATATAATAACGGTAATTTAGATTATATTTATTTCCTGAAATGAAACTTACAATATAAACAACGACACCTCTAAAGATAATTAAGCTTTTACCATTCAAAAATCTAAAATTATTCTTACACAAATAAGTTCTGCAGTCCTATATCGGGTGTAATGTGTCCACTGGGTTGATTCGTTGTAATTAATCCTTAACATGTATCCACACTTGTCACTGATAAGCGGCCATCGACAGGGCTTTACTATCTTAAAAGTAGGTAAGATTGGAGGCTTTTGGAACACACCACATTTCCAAGGTCCCACATTTCCAAGGTTGCCGCCAAACCAAGGTCCCCACCGTACCAAGGTCAAAAAAGCGCAATGTTTGACCTAATTACATATCATTACCACAAAGCCAAGGTCCCAAACCCCGCTTTCCTGTTCCACAATTACAAGGCCATCCGTGAGACCTAATTACGTATCATCACCACAAACCCAAGGTCACAAACCACGCTTTCCTATAGATCATCACCACAAACCTAAGGTCACAAACCACGCTTTCCTGTTCCACAATTACAAGGCCATTCGTGTGACCTATCGCGCATTCATGTTCACAAGAACATCCGTGTGACCTGGTTGCTACTCTAGTCCACTTGTACGTTTTTTGCCCACTTTTTGCCCACCCACACTTTTTACCAAAATAATAGAAAACGATATGTAAATATATTTAATTCATGTAGAAATAAAGAAGTACAAATTACATTAGAAACATGTATTACTCAGATATATGATTTTCTTTAGGAATAAAACATTTTGATCTAGTACAAGTGCAGAAGGTCCTCTCCACTTCCGTTTCAGTACATCTGCGTGGACGTGGTGCGAGGAGTTGAGCATAAGTGCAGTGTGGTGCCCATCGTAGATGTTCCTGTAACGGATTGACATCTGGCTGCCATCGGTTTATTCAACCCCACACAGGAAGCATTCAACCGTGTCGTCTGCAGATCTGGAAATGAAGCCTGCTGCAGCAAGTCATGAAGGTGAGTGAACCCCAGACCATGCTCTATACGTTAGTAAGCGTTTATCGAAACAATTGTAATACTGAGGATAATAAAAGTTCGGTGGCACGTCGCACATGTTTTCACTAGAGGACCAACTAAGCGATTGGCATAAAATAATTTATTACATACAATATATAGACAGCAAAACAAAGTATTAATAATCAACATAACATACTTCCTCACACAAATAACAAGAATCACCATCATAAACATCGTATAAAGTGGTTAATGGCGCTCTACATGATGAGCACCAGTATTCATCATGTGAAAGGTGGTACAACATTGTCCATCGCTCCATATGGGTGTGGCGGTCCACCACGCGGTAATCTCCTGGTTTCAACGTGGAGAAACGTGCATAACATAAATGCATACCACCAAGCAGATGGTAGCGAATGTACAACGCAACTATGTGAGAGTAATCTTTCAAACTACTGCTCGAGACGTGGTCAGAGATTCGCTTGCCCAAGGTGTCAAACCATGTCGAATCCCACTTTACATCTTCATATTTCCTACGCACGGCTGATGCTATGGAAGGTGGTAGTATTTCTTCTCTTTTAAATTTAGCCCAGTTAGGTATAACTTGACATGCTCGTCGCGCACTGAGATTAAGAAGGGATAATGGCTGGTAAACTTCTGGAGTAACTGACAGTGAAGATCGTTAACTATGGCATATGTAAAAACCCCCTCCTTTTAAATATATAGAAAGAAAATGAGTAGGGGTATGTAACCTTGTGTAGTGACCTCGTTGTGGCAAAGTGGAACGGGAAACAACCTTGGAAATAAGTATGCCCAGGAATCCTTGAAGTAGTGGTGAATACAAGGTTGGAAAAAAAACAAAATGAGTAACAGCCTTGAATGAAAAGAAAACCTTGAAAATGTGGCACTGCTAAGGTTCCTGAAACAGTGTGTGGTATAATCGTGAAGGTCACGTAAGTAGCCTTGAGGAGGACACATAGTGGAGAGAGTGTCATATATAAAAGAGAGGGAATGTACGTAAAGCCAGTATCGTATAGAATGGATAACATTACGTCAAGCCATAGAAAAGGCGAAGATTATCGATGCTATAAGTTCAAGTAAATATTGCGATATTTTGCTTAATAATGTGCATTATTTCTTAAATAAAAGTAAAACAAAGTTTGTTAGTGTCGGTCTATCACCCAAATTTGGATTTGAGCCAGTCGTAAAACTCAGTGGATCGAAGAGTACTGGAGTGGTGTTTGACAAGCAGGAATGGCGTATACTTATGGATAATCAAGGGGTAATTACTAATTATTTCTACAGTCCTGAAGGAACTTGGCTACCTACCAAACTGGGATCGAAGACTGTCTCGTACGAAAATATTAACAAGAAAAGAATTATACGCCTCTGTGATAGTGAAGAAGCTGATGTCTATTTAGGATGGGAGTCTATAGAACAGTTATGGAGTCTTTTGAAGATAATAAATTACCGATTGGAGTTGGCAGATACCGTGAACTTTCCAGACTTTTATAAAAAAACCTAATAAAGTCGGCAGCGACAATTCCTGAATGTAACATTCACCAAGTTATAGTTCCATTGCATGATGTATTTGAGGTCAACATAGCCTGCCTCCTGGAAATGGAAGAATTTGCCAAGGAGAAACTATATATGAATATGGATCTTGCCAACCCTATAACTGAAAGTGGGGGGGATAACGCGCTTGTAGTCAATAGGGATAGTATTAGATGTTAGTCAATATGTGGATGTGTTATAGTGCGGAGTCGTGGCCTAAAGCTGTAGATTGTGTTAGTGCAGTCCAAAGACTAATATGCCAGTTACAATCATTAGAATTCGATGCTGATCATGAAAAAGTGTATGGAATGGGTAGATTTAGTGATGACTATTTAGATAATCTAGTTAATAAGTATGGGGGAAGAATACGCCTTTGTGAGAAATACTTAAAATCGCATGTAGATGGTATAGAGTGTATTTGTTGTATAAAGCGATTAATAGAAGACCTTAAAGAAATGTCATTGGCACAATTTATACACGAAATAGAAAGATATTTACCGAATTTTGAGCCATCAGATGACGACTCACCCAGTGAAGAAGGTGTGCATTAATGAGTCCAAAAACGTAGTTCACTACATAGTAGTATGGGAGTTGGCTCACAGGCATGCGCGAAAAGGAGAATGGGAACAATTAGCTAGAGATTCTGCACGATTTAAAAAAAGAATAGATGACTGTGATAATATAATTTCACCAATCCTCGAAAAGCAGTATAGTGAGTGTGTGTTTGTCAGACGCTTTAGTAGTATGTAGTGATATATATGTATAGGATAGTATTAAATAAAAAAAGTAAAATAAAAAAAAGATCTATTTATTGCATATAAATATTACAATATATAATTAAGGTTACTTAGCGTATTACACAATGTCTTTGGTAGAAATCCAGGAATTGTGAGAAGTATCAAAACTTAACGAGAGCTTTATTCTCTTGACGTCGGATTACACGTTCAACTAGGTGAATGTTTGGATGTTTAACACTTTGTAGTTCTGGCTCATAGAACCGACCTTGAATCTCTTCATCTCGACTCTCACGTAATGTGTAGGTGAGTAGGCGTGAACGTTTAACTGTTGATATTCGAAAGACTTCGTAACTCCAATTAGGTGTGTACCCCTTAGAGAATATGCTTCTATGTTTGCTAATGCGTACATGTTCCCCCACTCTAAATTTAGGTGTTTTACGGTCAAGAATTTTTTGACATTTTAAACGTTTCGAAATAGATGCACTATTTTTTTCCGATACATCTACCGGTTTGTATCCAGTTGTTCTATGCTTTCTTGAATTATACTCGGCGACAATGTGCGGCAATATTGATAGCCACTTATAGGATCCTTGCATGCTGAAGGTTTTCCACATTATTGCTTTAAGGGTGCGATTTACACGTTCGACTATGCTACTTTTCAAGGTGGAATAACTACTGTAATGATTGATATTAAATTTTTTCATTACTTTTTTGAATTCAGCATTATAGAACTCAGTTCCCATATCAGTTTGTATATGTGTAGGCGTCCTTTTCAAACCAGACAAAAGTTTATCCATTACATCCGCGACTAGTTTACCATTCTTGCGTTTGATGGGGAAAGCCCAGACATATTTAGAGAATGCATTTATTATTACTAAAATGTATCGAAATCCTTTATTCATCCGAGCATATGGTATCATTTCCACTAAATCAGCTTGAAATAGATCATTTAAACCTTTTAGTACAACACAACGCCGCGGAAAATTTCTTCTTGCAGGTTTGTGCAGTTCTTCAACAACATCGGCTTTACTCATTTTTTTGCTTTGGATTTTACTACGAACTCTACGTTGAAAATCGTTGCAGTTGAAAACTGTACAAACGTCGGCATGGTTACACGAATTACATCCTTCCTCTTAAGAGGCTGACCAATTAAATCTTTTGCCAGCTCAAATTTTTTACCATCTATGTTAAGCTCAAGATTTGGATGACTCCACTTGCAATATACTATGGTCCCGTCGTTACAGGGATAGGTATATTGATCACCTACGCCGGTAGATAGACTAATTTTCTTCTTTGCGGCGATTCCAGAAAATGAAATGAAAGTTTCATAAGACAGATCGCTATGATGAACAATATGTTTCCCAAACTGTCATTTGATGATGAAGATGTCCGCCAAATTTATCTATTGGCATCACTGGTGGACATATAGTACTATCTTTAGTGATAGTCGTCGTAACAATGAAAGGAAATGACTATAGTGGTAGGTTTATAACAAGATCTGTTACTTTATTACTTTTGCGTTACGTAGTTCGTCAATTATATATATATATATATATATATATATATATATATATATATTATTTCGTTGTGATTGCTAGTATTTCCTGCCGACATTGATCCTAATAATTCCCTTAACCAATCGACTAACTTATTCGGATTATTCCACGGTACAAACTCAATATGTTTATTATTGTATCGCAATAGCTGCAGTCCACCACCTCTTTTGGATATAGAAGTTGTTCGAGATCTGGTGGCTGGAGGTGCAATAGATGATGTGGCAGAACGTTTTCTAGGTTGAAGTAATGGTTTAATGATTTCAAGGTACTTCTTACTATTACTTCCTCGGATTTGATCATCAGGGTTGTAATTACGTCGGGCAGCATGCGTACGACACAAAATGTCATTGTAGTGCTGTAGATCCCTCTTTTTGTATCCCGTAGGAACTTTTTTAAAAAGTAGTTCATATAATCCCGGTGTTCCCTCATAGTCTCGGGATGATCCATCGGGAAGAGCGATTCGCAAATTTTCTCCAACAAAATCTAGTTCAGCATTGCCAATAAAAAATTTCTCTTCTTCAGGAATAAAATGCACACCGTACGTTGTCATATTCATCTTCGGTATCTTTAAAGATACCTTCGACGTAGTATTTCGCTAATCCTTCGTATTGATTAAGATACTCTTCAAAGGCGGGTTAAGATCCAACAGCTAGTAGTTCCGATTTCAATTGTTGTAAAGTAGGAATTTCCACCTCGTCGTCATGTGTGACATCAGTAATTACAGATTCCTGTACAGGTGTGGGAATGGTGTGGCGGCTCCTTACGTATTCTAGAGGTTTTCGGTGTATAATGGAGAAATACTTCATTTTCATGTGCAATGGACTCCTTTTTTCCGACTTCCGGCGTAAGGGGTTCAGCTTTGATGAGAGAACCATCATTTTTAGTAATTAATTGTTTTAATGGTTGTGTGATAGGTTTAAAGTGTGCCTCCATTGCACGTTCTGTAAGTGCAGTATCTTCCTTCAAACTAGCATATTTCTGTTGCACACTCTTGCGAGCACTCAAAATGTATTGTACTAAGCGCTCCTCCATTACGACTGTACGTTGACAGTCCTAGTAGATTATTTATACTGTAATGAAACAGTCAAATCTCTTACGGTAACGACCGTTATTAACATCACTTTCTTTATCAATCACAAGAAATCCGAATTTATCACGCCAGCAACAGCAACACAAGTCTTTAAATCTATCAAATGACATATCAACATTAACGTGATCATCACACACATGCTTGAGATTAGTGTGATCTTGTTGAAAAAGAACAAGTAAATTGGCATTATCACGTATAAGCTGTTTTGGAATTGAAGAATACGTTTGACACAGATGGAAACAATCATTATTTCGATGTCTGCCAAAACAAAAATGATCTCTAATTTCATTTTGTTTATGACATGCTACATCATCAAAAATCATTATTGAATTTTTACGGGGCTCACTAGGAGGTATAACATCACTATTATCACTGTATTCGAAATACCTAATTTCCTTTATGGGTGCCAGTAACTCCCGCAGGTACTGGTATTTAGGTTGGTATAAAGATTTGCAATATAATATAGACATTTTCAAAACGTAAGCCATTTAGATGTTCTAATAAGCTAATCATAACATTGGTTTTTCCACAGCCGGATGGTCCGACGATTATACCTCGTTTACATCCCCCTTTTAGTAAACCGCGGTGTTTAGAGTAGTGCTCCTTGTTAGGAGTAATGTCATAATTTTTGATAGGTAATTCTGTATCTTGCGGAATGAAACGGATGTCACCCATTATGATACTAAACCACGACTTGCATGGCGCTTCTATATATACACACTACGTGCTGAAAGTAGTTTAGTAGTGAAGTGTCAGTCAGTGTGGTATGAAGTATACATCCCAGCGTCAGAGGAAAAGAAAAGGTTCAGGATTAATTAATACTTTAATAAATAAATTACCCGTGGAGTTGCATATACCCGGATATCGATATTGTGGGCCAGGTACCCGTTTACAAAAACGATTAGCTCGTGGCGACAAAGGTATTAACGCATTGGACGAAGTGTGTAAAGAACACGATATTGCATACTCCCAGTCAAACGATGTAGGACAACGACACATAGCCGATAAGACTTTACAACAAAAAGCTTGGAATAGATTTCATTCTACCGACGCTACCTTTGGAGAAAGGGCAGCTGCATTAACCAATGAAAGGAAAACGGACAATGGGAATGGGTGGCAAATCACGGAAAAGAGAAAATAAATTGGGAATGGGAAACAAATCACGACGAAGGAAGCATTCTCGCAGAGCAATTTCGTTTAACAAACCAGTCCTTCTAGCCCGACGTCGTGTTTGTGGTAAACTTCGATCATCTTTAAAATCGACAATACAGCAAGCCTTGAGCGCTCTAAAACACAAAAAAATTATGTCACCCAAGAGCAGAATATTACCAATACCAAAACGTGGGGGATTCATACCTCTTATTCCCCTCTTTGCAGCATTAGGAGCTTTAGGGTCTCTAGGTGGCGGTGCTGCGGCAGTCGCAAAAGCGGTAACTGACGCAAAAGCTGCGACACAAACGTTAGACGAAACCAAACGACACAACCAAACAATGGAAGCAGCTGCATTCGGAAAAGGTTTATACATAAGCCATATAAACGAGGTTAGGTATATATTTACAACCGTATTCAAAAACTCCCACTGAAGCTACCACGTCACGCCTTAAGTAATGTTGAGCTATCAAAATTTGTGGAGAAATTACAGATTCCCAATTTAGAGGGATATATATATATATATATATCATATATATATATATATATATATATATATATATATATATATATATATATATGCGAGATAACTACCTACACGAATCCATGCGAATAAATGTGGTATTGTGAATCTGGATGATCAAAATAACAAGGGTACACACTGGACAGCTTACATTAAGCGTAACAGGCATATTACATATTTTGATAGTATAGGACATATTAAACCACCCTTTGAATTACTCCACTATTTTAAAAGTGATGGTAGCAGAAACACAATTGAGTATAACTTTACCAAGGTTCAAGATTTTGATACATACAACTGCGGTCATTTAGTCTTACACTTTTTATATGACTACTCGTACTGATTTTCAGTAGTCGTTACGTGATCGTAATGTCGTACACATTTACATTTACCGGTAAAAATTGTATCTTGCAAGCAACCTTTAATCCACCGATTTTTCTTGAAAATGAGTCGGAATACGTAATGGGGTTGACTAGTTTTGAATCTTCCAATACTATACAGAATGTTACTTCAAAGAATAACCAACTCATATTTGGAAACGATAAAATTACAATACCACCAGGATCATACGAAATCGCGGATGTGAATAAATATATTAATGAGTCAGTGAAGGGATCGAGAGCATTTATGCATTTACAGGCGAATAATAATACTATGAAAGCAAGTATGAAAGCAACCCATGACATTAACTTCAATGTGGAAAATTCGATAGGACCTATGTTAGGATTTAATAAAACTGTTTACCAAGCTAAGAAAGTGCATACCTCTGATACTCCTATTAACATTATCGAGTGCAATATAACAAGTGGTAGTTTTAAGAATGATGAAACATCACACATAATTCATCAGTTCTTTCCCAGTGTACCAGCGGGGTATAAAATAATAGAGTCCCCTCAACATGTCACCTATCTACCTATCAATACATCAACCATTTCGACAATAACACTTAAAATAGTAGACCAAGACGGAGATCTCGTCAATTTTAACGGGGAAGTCATAACGATAGGACTACATTTAAAAAAAATATGGTGACGCGCTATAACACATGTGCATGTAACCACAGCAAATCAAACTATAAAAGATCAAAGTATGGAAAGGTGAGAATCAGTAAGCGTTCAGCGCCCAAAGCATTGACACCGCAGAACAAAGCATTCTTGGAAAGTCTCGGCTTTACAGTACTACAATGAGTATATTAAACGTTAATGAAAAAGTTGTCGTTGATAATGCTATCGTTAATTCCGAACTGCACACCCATCAGCCATATACTACCAGATTTGGAAACAATGATGAAATCAGGATACTCATTCAGGAAGACATGTGCACTCTACCATCCGAAAGCTATATCTACGTAGAGGGGCGGTTATTACGTCAGGATGGTACTGTCTCTAACACCGCAAGATTCGTTAATAACGGTATCGCATTTTTATTCACTGAAATTAGATATGAAATGAATGGAATAGTGGTAGATTTCGTAACGAAAGTAGGATTAACGTCGACAATGAAAGGATTGGTATTATTAACGTCCAATGATCTCGCCCGTCATGAAAATGCAGGTTGGTTTCCTACATCGAACAGTACACTAACAAATGCTCAAGGATACTTTAATGTTTGTATACCTTTGCGAATGCTACTTGGCTTTGCCGAAGATTACAATAAAGTGATTTTGAACATTAGACAAGAACTGGTATTAATTCGTAGTAACGTTGATATCGATGCAGTAATTTCAACTGTAGAAGAAGCATTAAAAGTTAACATAGATAAGATATATTGGAAAGTTCCACACATCATTCCAGCATTAGCAAAGGAGTTGGCGTTAACGAAATACATTGATAAAAATGTAAATACGCCAGTAGCATTTAGAAGTTGGGAAACCCACATATATCCCGCCGTTCTAGCAACAGATAAGCATACATGGCAATCAACACATCTACTAGTATAGAAACACCTAGATACATTATTATAGGATTTCAAACTGGGCGAGATAATAATGGTATGCAAGATACGAGCAGATTCGATAAATGTGCACTAAATAATATTCGCGTGTTCCAAAACACGGATCGTTATCCGTATCATAATCTCAACGTTAATTATGATAACAATTGCTTTGCTACGTTGTATGAAATGTTTGCTAAATTCCAAATGTCGAATTACCAAAGAGATGGGCAACCATTACTCACCCCTACGCAATTTACCACAGCTGCACCGTTGATTGTAGTAGATTGCTCAAATCAAAAAGAAGCATTGCACTCTAAAGCAGTAGTTCTTCGTGTGGAGTTTGAAACAGCGGCAAACATAGCTGCCAATACGACAGCTTACTGTGTTATACTCCACGATCGTTTAGTTACATACAACGCGTTAACCAAAGCAGTACGACAGTTGTAATACAATGTCCGTCATAATCGATGTACAAGGGTTTAAAATTCCAAAAGCTTTTATACCAAAAGAACTCGCCATTTATAATGGGAAACAAATTGCCCATTTTATTTTTAAATCACCGTATCCCTGGCATACGTTAGATGCAGAGAGTCGTCGTCAAGCTACTTGGTTAATGCATAACCAGCACTGTATTAAATGGGAAGAAGGGTATACACCACCACACCACTTTCGAAGAATGCTCGAGAGATTGATTCAGCCAACAGATTCTGTCTATGTCAAGGGCAGAGGGAAAGCAGATTACATCAGAAAATTTGTGACCCAGCCTGTTATTGAACTTGAGGAAAGTCCACCTCTTCTTGCTATGCAACCCGTTTGTTACTTTCATTGTGAATCATTATGTCACTGTGCTTTGTCTACTGTATATCATTTTATATACATATATAATGCAATAAGTCTTGTACACATTTTTTAATAAAAAATAGTAAATAATCATTCTCGTATTTTTTATTTATATCACACAGTATTTGTATAGCATATATTCTCTTAATAACGAATTAGTACATAATATTAATATATGTTAAACAACTAAAGGAACAATACAAATTATTATTAATATTAGTTTCATTATGGAGAGAATATAGGAAAGAAACTAGCAAGTGTCAGTACCCAAACTATTCTTCTTCCGGTTAATATAAATTCATTTGCTTAGCAACCTGCAATAGTTCGCTCAACGGATCAGCATTCTCCAATTCCGGTATTCGCCAATGCCCCACGCCAATGTGGAACACGTATCACGTAGTCGATATCGTTTGTCATCCTGGGACCTAAAGGCAATTTTGTTTAACATTTCGGTATATATATCATGTAAGGTTGATCGAAACACAAGCATTTTACACATTACTGTTTTATCAGACCCTCCGCAACCGCTTTGTAGTCTACTTCCGTCAACACTTTCTGAATAACAACTTTCTTAACACCTTTCGCTTTCTTAACAACTTCATTATCAGCAAGCTTCAGACAGTATGACTTCGATCCAGCACCATAAAAATAATGAATCGCTTTCCTGCGTACTCATCTTTCATTCGTCCAACGACGGAAGCAGTCGTAGGAATACCATGCAACTCATTATGATAGTTGGAAGTGTCATATTCGTCTAAATTATTTAGCATGTGTACATACATATCATCAGTTACTATCTCAACAATCAAAGAATCCGTGTCAGTATAGAGCAACGTGATATTCTTGCCATAATCTCGTAAGATATCATAAAGAAACCTATACATTATAATTTTGGAAAGATCTAAAATACTGAATCCGACATAGACGGGTTTGTCATACGTAACTACCTGTTTCGACAATTCCACCGCAAACAATTTGTTAGTGAATTGAATAAAATTTTTAAATTGCGGTTTTGCAACGTACCGTTATTTTCCTAATGTGTTAACAGTTTAATAACTCTTCGTTTGTCGACATTTTCCACAGTTTTACCAAACACGCCATTATTCATAATTTTATAGAAATCCTTTTCGAACTTGTTCTGTGCTGTGTTGCGGAGAGCTTTATTAAGGTCTACGTATGGTATTAGCCACGGACTCTGACGAATGCGTAAAACCCTATGAATACGAGTAACAATTAAGCCATGCTCTATACATTGTTTTAAATAGCGGTAATGTATAACGTAGTTGGTCTTATCACACAGGTTAGGGATTAACTTCTCCTCCTGGGAATGTGGCGCGCAGATCATTTCAGGACAAAACGGATAATCGTTGTGTTCGTCATGCAGATGGTGGGGATAATGTATATCAACCTCCAGTACAAATCTAACATCGGCGTCATCATCAATCTTTAATACGTCAAAGTGATCTATTTCCTCTTGAGGTAACCACATAAACCCGTCGTGGGGCAGGTATTGCTGCATACTCCACCCGTATAAGTTCGTGGCATCTAAATATTGTAAAACACTTTCGGTTGTTTACGATCATAGTTTAGAACAAACTCGTTATTAGCGATGCTTCTCCGCTTGATACAAGTACTTACTCCACCCCGAATACCTTGTTTAAAAAAGTGATACATATCCGTATCAGTCAGTAATTCCAGCTCTACTTTCGTACATTTCAACATGACATCCCACGCCAATCCAGGTAAAGTGACATACTGTGCAGGTTCTAACCCATATACACCCATACATAATCTCGTAAAGTTTTCAAACACGTCAGCCAATAACAACACATCTGATTTTAAGTAAATATCAGCATAATCACCTAGTGTATTACACTTAAAGTGATCCCATACCAGTAGAACGCGACAGTATTCGTCATCGGAAATATTTACATCACGCATTTTATCGTAGAATTTGTCATATGATGGCACCGTGACGTCGTTCAATTTACTAAAGCTGTCTACGTAGGCATAAGGGAAACTACCTTTCTTTCTCACTAAGTTGAAGTCGCTATCATTACTAAAATATTTCCGTACCTCCATACATTGATCATCTGATAAATTCTGAGATAGAGTATCTAAGGATGCACCCAGGAATCTACAACTATCGACGAAACGTAAATTAATGTATTTCTTTTCCCTGATACCATGATTGTTTACATATTCATCCACAAAAATGTGCTTACCAAACTTTACATATTTTTCACTGTTAACAGGAAGTACGGTAATTTCTTCCGTTTCACTCGCTAACTGTTTAATGAACAGGTGAACATCATAACCACTGAGATTATGTAGAAAAACTGAGAGAAATGTAGGTACCTGATAGTTTAAGTTACACGTTGAATGTGCTGCACCACGATACTTACCAGTAACGTGACAGTGAGCTCGTAGTTTCGGATTTGTCGGATCACCCGTAAAGTGCTTGCCGCATATGTAACAACGTACACTGCGTTCATACATCACCTGTTGTTCATCCGTTAATGGTATCATTGGAACAATAGCTTTGAAATGTTCATTATATATCCGTTTTACATCACTTTCCAGTCGTCTTATATATATCTTCCCTGCATTACTCCCCCTATACAGCTCTAACTTAGACCACGCATCGTTTACACTACACTTAATATAATAACTAAACGAGTATGGTTCGTGTTTACACGTTTTTATCGTGAACGGTTTTTCGGGATCTGGTTCAGCTGTATCTACCGGTACTAAGAGCGCTTCAAAATCTGCATATATTACGAATGGTAGAACCATTTGTTTCTGATAGTTCCGAAACGCGAGTATATTTTCCACGTAGAATTCCCCGGTTATGTCTTTTTTTTTTATTTCACGTCCGGTAATTTTGTATATACGAAGTTACAGTCGTGTGTCACGTGTCGGGTTAACTGGTCCTCGGATCTAAAGTAATACAAGCATGCATCACAAAAATACATTGCTCCGTTCCAACCGAGTTATTTGGTTTCTAAGTAAACGAGAAACATTTTTTATCCATACATAACGCTGATTATCTGTTTGGTTACTGACTAATAATAATAAATTAACATGGACTGCCTGTTTGGCTTTGGTGTAGTATAGAGGCCCCACTACCTCCGTGACACGGTGACCATCTCGATACGTATCGTCTAACCCATAAACATTAATGGAAATGTTGTTATTGGTCTCAAACGTTGAAATATTCGTCAGCTTAACAGGGGGAACTGTACACCATTCCAGTTGAATAATGTCTGGAAATCAGGGTAAGACGTTGTCCGCTGCGGTAGACCCTTTGGTGTCACTAGTGCCGATACAACAGCCCATGCATAGCAGCAATTATCATTATTTTTTACATTGACTATGGTGTGTTTATGTGCGATTTCGGCGGGGACAGTCATATATGATGAACCCGTCGTGGGAGAAAATTTCAGCAGGTTTACCTCTATATACACGAATTGCACCAGGAACCACCCTAAAACAGTTGTTACTAATCGATTGCACCAATAGTCATGACTCACACTTACCAGAATCTTTATGCTGAAATTCGGATTGCTTTGCATCCAATATTTCACTTATTCTTTGGAAATACTCTTCTAACACCGTCCCTACACTTAGAATATCATACTTAGTCTGAAAGGATTTCAGTTCTGTGCTTTCCCTACTGTTCAAAAAGTATAAACCAAACAGCTCAACATTACATTTTAAAGAGTAGTGTTTCTGCAACTGATTTTGTACTACCTTCAATACGTTCCCTTTAACGTCTGCCATAAAGGTGGACACAGCAGTATGCGTATTGCATGGTGACAGTCGGTACGACACAATGCGTTGTTTAAACGCATTTCGAATCACTTCGACCCCAGTATCGACAAGCAAACATACATTTGATTTATGCCTATTGCTTCTGAGGTGTCCTTGGAATGCATACCTAGGTACATCCTTTGAACAATCTGTGCAGTGCACACTCTCACCACTTTTTTTCGGTTGTACCGGTTCATCGCATTGGTCAGAGTTCCGCTTCCTTGAGTTGCTCAACCCTGATGGTCCGGGTTTCGCATTATCCTTCGCATAGTTTACCCCAGATGGTCCTGGTTGAGCAAAGGAATCAGTAACATGTCTATGTACTGCTTTGTTATCGTCGGAAGTGATTCCTTGCACCACATTGCTCCCTGTGGTTTGGTTTTGCAACGAAACCTCCTGCATGCCAGATGGTGGAGTAGATACTGACATCCTTGTCCAGCATGCTGTTTTTTGATGTCTCAGTAAGGAATCGTTTCGAGAAAATTTCTTGAGACATTCACATTGGAACATTTTTGCTGCAACAAAGAAAGAATAATAACTACATGTATAGCTAAAGTGTTTGCGTTACGTGTTTTGTTATGATTCCTTGTTTAACATACTACTTTACTTCCTACTCTACTGTAATTGACAACTGTTAAAGAAAGAATCATATCCAGCGATATGAACGGGTACGCAACGTAACATATCGCCAGGACTAGGATAGGGTAAGATGGATAGTTCAGGTTGATGTGAATAAGGGTACTATACGTGTTGGATAGGAAGGGTAGCCGGGAGAGATTCAATACGAAACTAACACTTACCATCCTTTGAAGACATGATGTAACACCGCTTTATAAGACTTGAAACTTTATTTGGTGGCGCATAAAGACGGACTGACACTGTAGTGGAACCGCTCCGTCTTAAATACAAAATTAGAAGTGTTGGGGGGAGTGGGGGAAAGTGGAATGAGGGGCAGAAGTGGTGAAGTAGGTCAGGGTCACATGCTTATACATCCAGGAGGGTTGGGGGTTGAATCCGTACTCCCCCCTCCCCCAGATAACCTTGAAAAGTGCCTGAAAATCAATTTTTGTGGGGGTAACACCTATAGTTTGCGAACGGAAAAAACACAAATGAGTCATACATCTACTTATACTATAGATTACAACAACATAAAAAAAAAACAAACATGAATTCTCCAGCAACGTCCTCAGCATCTTCTTCATCTGGCATGCCTCAGGGAAGCCTCTTTTTACATATTTTCTTAATTCCCGATTTATTTATCTATTGAATATGAGATGTCAGCACCATTACCGAGTTGCTAACTAAATTATACACATCATTACCATTCAACATTTATTCTTATGTATTGATTTTTTTTTATCGTACAGAATCTCTATCATGAAACCAAACATATAATAATTAATATAGTAAATACGAAATGTCAGCACCATTACCGATTCGCTACCTAAATTAGTTCCAACTTAATCCTTCTTACACCACTGAAAATCCTTTTTTACCTTCCAACCTACATATACATATGTAGATATAGAAGGTAATGCAAGCGACTTTTTTTTCACTATCGCAAAATCGAATTATTAGCTCATCTTACAACTTTTGACCAAGTTTCGTCAAGATCGGCCATGATGTATGGATGTCTGTCTGTGTGTGTATGGATGTATGTTAGTATCCACGATAACTCCAGAACGAAAAGACCTACTTGCTTAAAATTTTGGTATTTAAGTTTCTTCTCATTTGGAATAGAACTGATTAGATTTTGGCGCAACTCAAGCGGCGGAAAGGGGGAGTTTCTTAGGGTCAGTTTTTTTTTGTTGTTATCAAAAAATAGACCTTCAACATACAGATTAATTATAGTCTATACCTTTTTGTTGATGCGAGGCATAATTTAGGGGGCAAAAAAATCCTAAGGTGAAATTTTTAACGTTAGTTCAACTTTTTTTTTTCAATATCTAAATAACAAATGAGTAAATTGCTATCTTATAGAAGCAGACGCCTTTGGAATCTTTTAAGTTATTTATTTTTTATTATACCAAAATTTTTCTTATAACTTCTACCTACCTACTAAATTAGTGAAGAAAAAAATGATAATTTTGTTTTGTTGACAGCAAATTTCAACTTACTTAATGCATTACGTGCTTACTTAAATACCTTAACAAATATATGTACACCTTAAACACACATGTTGTTTTATTAAATTATCATAAGTTTTGTTATGAAAACAAAAGTTCATTAGAAAAATATTACAATTTGAATATATTTCTATACACGTTTTAACTTTTTTTTAAAATACGTACCTATAAACAAATTGTATACTGACTTTTATGAGAAGACTGCAAATACCTTGAAAAAAATATAAGAATAACTTGCTTTATTCCTTCAATTAAAAACTAAACTGTTGCATTTTTAAAATACGTCTAAACTAAATTTATCAATCTGCTTTGAAAAATAACCTACTATAAAAATCGTGAATTTATAGATAAAATTCTTTAACGTTCTAAAATGGAATTAAAAAATTGAGAACAAAAACGGTTGAACTTTATGTATTAAACGAATGTACTAACATTCTATACAATGCTCTTTGAACTAATTAACCGGATAGAGTTAACGAACTGTGTATTTATAAATAATAATCTTTACATACGTTTCAATAATAATTAAAAATATTTGATATTAGGAAAATAAACATGTTTTTGCTGTTTATATTATAAATTCAATATTATCATGAATAATTTAAATAACTGTTAGCGAGATATAAAACGATAAGTTTACGAATTCTAATGTAATTTAAATTGATTATTACTACAGTATATAATAGGTCGTCTGGTCAATCAAACACATAAATGTCATATTCGCTTGCACTACATTAATAAATCCGTTTTAATACTGAACTTGTTTATACTTTTCTTATTGACGCATTCAAGTTGATCTAGGTCACTGCAAAATTAAACAACTCTGCCAGAAACTTAGAGCAGAACCAATCAAGCAACAACCGTTTACGACATTCTAGGTAATTTAAACTGCATTATACCACATTGAAGGTGATCTCGAGGTCCAAGACTTATACTCTAAGGACAGGTTGCTGAGACTGCAATTGGCTCGACCTACAACCTTCCTAATAATATCGTCTTTTAACCATGTAAGGTCGAGAACTTGATTCTACAGGCCTTTGCATTCTGGATCGACTACATAGTTTCTAGGTCTGTGCAAAAAATCAACTCTGACCAGAAACCTTCTAGACAGCATCCAATCGCGAGTCAGTTTCACGGACCTCACCGTGTCGATAAACATAATGCACGTTTGTGTGTATAAAACCATCTAGCATAACCACATTATTAGCTATGATCTCGTTAATGTTTAATATTGTTTGTGCTCAAGCTTTTAACGTCCTCACAGACAGGTTGTGAGACTGGCAATCTGGCTCGACCTACAACACTTCCTTGGGGTGTGCAAGTCTTACTTTACACCATAGTAAGGTCGATGAGACTGGCGATTCTACCCCAAGGCCTTCTCAGCATTCTGGATCGACCTACAACACTTCCTTGGGGTGTGCAAGTCTAACTTTGCACTCCCAAGGCCTTCTCAGCAGCATCCGTTCCGAGTCAGTTTCACCCGGACCTACTCCGTCGTCGATAAACATAATGCACGTTTGTGTGTAGCACGAAAACCATCTAGCAATATATATATTATTATGCATATCTGTATTCTCTGTTAATGTTTAATATATTTGTTTGTGCTTTCGTTCTTTTCCAACGTCCCCTCCAACACTATCAGTGTGTGAGTGTGCGAGTGTATGAGTGTGTTTGTGTGAGTGAGTGTGAGTGTGTGAGTGTGAGTGTGTGACTGCGTGTTTTTTTTTTGACATGTTATGAAGTAATACTTTTATTCACATTTGCTCTCAAACTTTTTTTTGGCATGTTATGAAGTAATACTTTTATTCACACTTGCTCAGTCTCAAACTTCTACTATTTATTGCTATTTCATGCATAGTTAATCACTAATCTTTATAACACTTTCTTATGTAAATAGCTCAATATCTTTTTTCACTTTCCTTCCATAATCACTACCCCATTTTTGTTTTTACACTTATCATATGCGTCAACTCCTAACGTTAAAAGTGTGGGTGAGCAAAAAACATACAAGTGAGCAAAAAACATACAAGTGAGCAAAAAACATACAAGTGGGCTCTAGAGTAGCAACCAGGTCACACGGATGTTCTTGTAATTGTGGAACATGAATGCGCAATAGGTCACACGGATGGCCTTGTAATTGTGGAACAGGACAGCGCGGTTTGGGACCTTGGGTTTGTGGTGATGATATGTAATTAGGTCTCACAGGTGGCCTTAACAGGAAAGCGGGGTTTGGGACCTTGGCTTTGTGGTAATGATATGTAATTAGGTCAAACATTGCGCTTTTTTGACCTTGGTACGGTGGGGACCTTGGTTTTGCGGCAACCTTGGAAATGTTGGACCTTGGAAATGTGGTGTGTTCCAAGTCTCCAATCTTACCTACTCTTAAATGTCCGTATTCTATCGTGTGAAACAAAATAGTTTACGATAAAACCTTTTCAAAAAATAAATGTTAGTTACAGAATATATTTACTTACATTTAAACATTAAAATTTTTTAATGTTTCTACACAGTCGATTTAGTCCTGTTGTAATCGCACGTTGCTTAAATCAATACCATTAATGTCAAATCCCCTAATTCACATTAAAATTCACTCTCACTGTCCAGATCTATATTCGACTTTTTATGAAAGTCTTACATACGCGCGATTTTTCCTTCGCAGAATTTAGCAAATTTTAAAACCATTTGTAGTTGAGCATGAATTGAATTTTTCTATTGCGCAATGCTACGACATTTATACAGGCAAAGATATGCACTCACAGCACACAGTGGCAAATTCCGGTAGCATTGAACCATTATCGTTTCAGTACGGGTTTTACCCATAGATATCTTACTTAATGACTAGATAGCCAGAGCATATGAGCTGCGCGTTTAAAATACGAGACAAATTGAACATTTCAATAAGGTTGAAAATGGTCGAAAATTTACAAGTTGGGGGTATTCGGACATGCGCAGTCGTATCATTAGAATTGCCAAGCTCAATTATTGATATCAATTTTAATTGTCAAAAAGCGTTTCTCTAACCCCGGTTTTTCACGCTTTTCGAGTTTACTATTAGTAGAAGTGAAATATGAGAAGCTGCATAGTGCCTTTTCGTCAAAATGACAGCAAAAAAATTAAAAGAAAATCTACAATTTTTCAAGTGAGTTCACAAATAATTATATAATTACAACTATTTGCCTTCTTGCACACACGGCGGCTTATGTTTACACAGTACAGTATTCACTAGTGCGCAAGTCCTAATACCCCCATGCGCAGTTTCAATTCGGATCATACATGGTTTCAAGGATTCTTTATCTAGTTATTAAGTAAGATCATTTTCACCAGATTAGCAACACAGCGTTACTCGCTGATGGTACAGTGGCCGGCGTGTAAGAAGACGAGCCCGCCTATGCGCGAAAGACGACTTTATGATGTTGTTCAAATTCCCGCGTTCGTTTACCTCAGAGGCGTCACATGGTGCATAATGTATATTTTAATGTTATATTAAAAGCAATTCAACTTAGACTTAGACATTTTTTAAAACCGATTACAAATCAGTTTTTTGTTGACACCGTCAATTTTCAATTTTCAAAAACTAATATGCATATGTACCAAGAATCCGGATATTTATATATCAAACCTCTAATTGCTGTCATTATGTTAACTGCTTATAAATTTATTATTTAGATAAGTATGTTTTTCCCCTCTAATCGTCTTTAAGACAATTTTCTAATGGGTACCGAATGCTTTCATTATTTCATTTTTATTAGTGTATATTAAAAATACATTCAAAATTACCTATTAGACAAATGGGAGAGATGCCTACATACTTTCAGGGATAGATGCCTATTGTGCAAACATGAAAAACCAAATGTTAAAAAAAACGCGTCACCAATGGAAATATTGGAATTATTCATCTTCATACGCATTCTTCCAATATACATATAATTAAACATACAAATGTGATACGCCACTGCTTAGTATTTTTATTATAATCGGCAACTGCCGTAGTTCTTCGCGATGCGCCGGCTCCTCGTCTTCTTACACGCCGGCCATTGTAAACGTTATAACGTTGTCTATAGTTTAAGATGTCAGCTGAAATTAATGAAAATATAATCAAGTTGGAACCTAAAGAAGGACCAATTGATTTACTTCTTATCCAACAAGTCATTATAAATGATGATATAAAACAAGAAATTAATTTAGGTTATAATAATATAAAATGTGAATTTACGAATACTTCTAAGATTAAAGAAGATAGTGGTCCTTATCCGATAAATCAAATTAATGCAACTGAAGTTGATTCTAATGCAAAAAAACGTTCTTCACTTATATTAGATGGTTGCAATGAATGTGATTATTCAACAAAATTGACGTGTAACTTAAAACATCTTACCAAACATACTTCACATGGTAAATTCAAGTGCAATCAATGTGACTATTCAACACATTTAAAAAAGTATTTAAAAAGACATCTAATGATACACACATCTATGACTAGCTACAAATGTGACCGATGTGATTATTCATCAAGATTTAAGAACAATTTAAAACGACATTTATTAATACACAGCTCTAGTATTAACTACAAATGTGATCAATGTGACTATACATCAAAAGTTAAAGGAAATGTTAAACAACATGAATTAATACACACCTCGAGTACTTATTACAAATGTAATCAATGTGACTATACATCAAAAGTTAAAGGAAATGTTAAACTACATGAATTAATACACACCTCAAGTACTTATTACAAATGTGACCGATGTGATTATTCATCAAGATTTAAGAACAATTTCAAACAACATTTATTAATACACAGCTCTAGTACTAATTACAAATGCGATCAATGTGATTATTCCTCAAATTTGAGCCGAAATTTCAAACGACATCAACTTATACACATCTTAAGTATTAACTACAAATGTCATCAATGTGACTATACATCAAAAGTTAAAGCAAATGTTAAACAACATGAATTAATACACACCTTGAGTACTTATTACAAATGTAATCAATGTGACTATTCAACACATTTAAAAAAGTATTTAAAAGGACATCTAATGATACACACATATATGACTAGCTACAAATGTGATCAATGTGATTATTCTTCAAAATTCAAGCCCAATTTAAAACAACATTTGTTAATACACTCAAGTACTAATTACAAATGTGACCGATGTGATTATTCATCAAGATTTAAGAACAATTTAAAACGACATTTATTAATACACAGCTCTAGTATTAACTACAAATGTGATCAATGTGACTATACATCAAAAGTTAAAGGAAATGTTAAACAACATGAATTAATACACACCTCGAGTACTTATTACAAATGTAATCAATGTGACTATACATCAAAAGTTAAAGGAAATGTTAAACTACATGAATTAATACACACCTCGAGTACTTATTACAAATGTAATCAATGTGACTATACATCAAAAGTTAAAGGAAATGTTAAACTACATGAATTAATACACACCTCGAGTACTTATTACAAATGTAATCAATGTGACTATACATCAAATGTTAAAAGAAACTTGAAACAACATGAACTAATACACACTTCAAGTACTAATTACAAATGTGACCGATGTGATTATTCCTCAAATGTGAGCCAAAATTTCAAACGACATCAACTTATACACATCTTAAGTATTAACTACAAATGTCATCAATGTGACTATACATCAAAAGTTAAAGCAAATGTTAAACAACATGAATTAATACACACCTCTAGTACTTATTACAAATGTAATCAATGTGACTATACATCAAATGTTAAAAGAAACGTTAAACGACATGAACTAATACACACTTCAAGTACTAATTACAAATGTGACCGATGTGATTATTCATCAAGATTTAAGAACATTTTAAAACAACATTTATTAATACACAGCTCTAGTATTAACTACAAATGTGTTCAATGTGATTATTCATGAAAATTTAAGTACTATTTAAAACGACATTTATTAATACATAGTTCAAGTACTAATTACAAATGTGATCAATGTGACTATACATCAAAAGTTAAAAGAAATGTTAAACAACATGAATTAATACACACCTCGAGTACTTATTACAAATGTAATCAATGTGACTATACATCAAATGTTAAAAGCGATGTTAAACAACATGAATTAATACACACCTCGAGTACTTATTACAAATGTAATCAATGTGACTATACATCAAATGTTAAAAGAAACGTTAAACGACATGAACTAATACACACTTCAAGTACTAATTACAAATGTGACTGATGTGATTATTCTTCAAGATTTCAGTACAATTTAAAATGACATTTATTAAGACATAGTTCAAGTACTAATTACAAATGTGATCAATGTGACTATACATCAAAAGTTAAGCAATGTTAAAACACATGAATTAATACACACTAGTACTTATTATAAATGTAATCAATGTGACTATTCAACACATTTAAAAAGTATTTAAAAGGACATCTAATGATACACACATCTATGACTAGCTACAAATGTGATCAATGTGATTATTCTTCAAAATTCAAGCCCAATTTAAAACAACATTTGTTAATACACTCAAGTACTAATTACAAATGTGACCGATGTGATTATTCATCAAGATTTAAGAACATTTTAAAACAACATTTATTAATACACAGCTCTAGTATTAACTACAAATGTGATCAATGTGACTATACATCAAAAGTTAAAGGAAATGTTAAACAACATGAATTAATACACACCTCGAGTACTTATTACAAATGTAATCAATGTGACTATACATCAAAAGTTAAAGGAAATGTTAAACTACATGAATTAATACACACCTCGAGTACTTATTACAAATGTAATCAATGTGACTATACATCAAAAGTTAAAGAAATGTTAAACTACATGAATTAATACACACCTCGAGTACTTATTACAAATGTAATCAATGTGACTATACATCAAATGTTAAAAGAAACTTGAAACAACATGAACTAATACACACTTCAAGTACTAATTACAAATGTGACCGATGTGATTATTCCTCAAATGTGAGCCAAAATTTCAAACGACATCAACTTATACACATCTTAAGTATTAACTACAAATGTCATCAATGTGACTATACATCAAAAGTTAAAGCAAATGTTAAACAACATGAATTAATACACACCTCGAGTACTTATTACAAATGTAATCAATGTGACTATACATCAAAAGTTAAAAAAAACGTTAAACGACATGAACTAATACACACTTCAAGTACTAATTACAAATGTGACCGATGTGATTATTCTTCAAGATTTCAGTACTTTTTAAAACAACATTTATTAATACACACCTCTAGTACTAATTACAAATGTGCTCAATGTGATTATTCATCAAAATTTAAGAAATATTTAAAACGACATTTATTAAGACATAGTTCAAGTACTAATTACAAATGTGATCAATGTGACTTTACATCAAAAGTTAAAAGCGATGTTAAAAAACATGAATTAATACACACCTCGAGTACTTATTATAAATGTAATCAATGTGACTATACATCAAATGTTAAAAGCGATGTTAAAAAACATGAATTAATACACACCTCAAGTACTTATTATAAATGTAATCAATGTGACTATACATCAAATGTTAAAAGAAACTTTAAACGACATGAACTAATACACACTTCAAGTACTAATTACAAATGTGACCGATGTGATTATTCTTCAAGATTTCAGCACAATTTAAAACAACATTTATTAAGACATAGTTCAAGTACTAATTACAAATGTGATCAATGTGACTATACATCAAAAGTTAAAAGCGATGTTAAAACACATGAATTAATACACACCTCGAGTACTTATTATAAATGTAATCAATGTGACTATACATCAAATGTTAAAAGAAACTTGAAACGACATGAACTAAAACACACTTCAAGTACTAATTACAAATGTGACCGATGTGATTATTCTTCAAGATTTCAGCAACATTTAAAACAACATTTATTAAGACATAGTTCAAGTACTAATTACAAATGTGATCAATGTGACTATACAGCAAAAGTTAAAAACGATGTTAAAAAACATGAATTAATACACACCTCGAGTACTTATTATAAATGTAATCAATGTGACTATACATCAAATGTTAAAAGAAACTTGAAACGACATGAACTAATACACACTTCAAGTACTAATTACAAATGTGACCAATGTGATTATTCATCAAAAATTAAGTACTATTTAAAACAACATTTATTAAGACACAGATTAAGTACTAATTACAAATGTGATCAATGTGATTTTTCATCAATATTGAAACACCATTTAAAAAGACATCAATTGAGACATACTTCAAGTACTAAATGCAGCTACTTCTAAAGCAAGAGCACAACTTCATAATATATTTAAAGCACTTGAAGATAAAGCTGTGAAATTGATAACCTAAATATAACACAATGTAGGTAGGTTAGAACATTAAAAGGAGTATCTAAGGTAAACTATCTTCAAGTTTTTGACATTCCCGAAATCTGAAATGAAATACAGTGTGTTAGTGACTGAATTAAGAAGTAAAAAAAAATGGGAACATGTAAGTCCTCAGAACTTTACTTGTGATCGTGGTGGTGAAATAACCATTTAAGCATTGCAACTTAGTTCATATAACACGCTTTATTCAGCTCTCTGGTTAAATAAGATTTCGCCAAGGGACCATAATGTTAATAGATTATCGATTAGAAATGACAGATATTGTATTCAATTATGTATTTTATGAACAAATAAACGCGATATTATTATTTTGCCCTCTGATAACTATAGCCTACAGATTTTAGAATTTTTCACTTAAAGGTTCAATCAATACCAAATAAAGCTTTAGAGCTAGAAGCAATTTTAACATCAGGGCAACATAAATATATTATGTATTAGTGAACATTGGTTAAGTGATAGTGTTGCTCATCAAGATTTCTGACTTTGAGTTAGTTTTACATTG
Source organism: Vesta saturnalis (assembly GCA_036346205.1). NCBI lineage: Eukaryota > Metazoa > Arthropoda > Insecta > Coleoptera > Lampyridae > Vesta > Vesta saturnalis. The sequence goes on along the minus strand of JARFJB010001736.1, from coordinate 774,160 downwards.
CTCATGAAAAGTAATGACCTTAGTAAGAAAATCCGTAAACAGCGTTCCTATAGCTTTTATTAAAGACTTATTTAAAGCAGTTGACTGCAAAATATCTGGGTACAAATTAAAAAAATTTAACTTAATCGTTCCATCTGTTTATGGATCCCCTCCGGGAAATTTTAAGATATTTATTGATTGTCTTATCTTTGTCTGTTCTAAGCTAGATTGTAGCAAAAATAAAATCGTATTATATGGTGACTCCAATGTTAAATTTCATTCAAATGATACAAACGCCAGTTACCTTATTGACTTGCTACAAAGTTATTGTTTATATTCTACCATTTTTGTTTTGCTAACACCTGAGGGAATATATGATAGAGAATATTTTTATGAATTTCTATAGTGAACTTCATTTTAATGCATCTGTATTAGATACATGTATGTCAGATCACTTTGCACAAATAATACATTTTTCACTAATAAATGATTTTAAGATTGAACATCATCACAATAACGTAGCGATGGAAAGTCATTATTTATAATAAACTTAAATATTGGTCATTTGTAGATGACAAATATATATCAGTAGAGAAAAGTTCTCTTTTTTTTTAGAAAATTTTGTTAACTGTTTTCTTGCCAGTTTCCCTACAAAAATAATAAAACCTACATCGTAAACTACTAAAATTAATTGGTTTAATGGTCGTCTGAAAAACATGCATAGTGTATTAAGAGTATTCAATGATCATCATAAGAGATATAAAGATAAAATTATACAAATTTGAACTAAATAAAGCTATAGTTGATGCTAACAACAATTTCATAAGGAAGGCAAATACGAACCGAAAGATATTTGGCGGTTATGTGTGAGTGCGCGCCCGTGTCTGTGTGTGTGTGTGTGCGCGCATGCGTGTGTGTCTGCCTGTCTTTCTCTCTGCGCGCGTGCGTGGCTGCGTGTGTGCCTGTGTTTGTGTGAGTGAGTGTCAGTGTGTGTGTGTGTGTGTGAGTGTGACTGAGTTGAGTGTGTTAGCGAGTATGAGTGTGAAATTGAATGTGAATGTGAGTGAGTGATACTGTGCGTGTGAGTCAGAGGAAGTGCGTGTGTATGTTAGTGTCCACGATAACTCCCGAACTGGCGTACTTCAACTTTCGTATTTAAGCCTATTTTCATTTCTCCTAGAGCTGATGAGATTTTAAAAGAAAATCATCGGCCGAGAGGGTGGTTTATTAGGAGCAGTTTTTGATTATTATCAATTATTATCGAAAACAGCTGTGTATTTCAAAGATATAGGCCTTACACATATCATTTAATTATGTTCTATGCAATTTTTTGCGGGCTTTGGAATTTTTTTAAACTAGCGTCCATAATTCTATTAACGTCTATCTGACATAGATTGTTTTTGTTTTTACAATGTTGCCTATTTTTGTTATCAACGTATTAAAAAAGAGAATGAATCATTGTCTTAAAAAAATTATTAAGATTATTTCCTTTCTTTTAATTTCCATTTTGTAGGTTGGATGGTCGTGTGTTGTTCCACACCAGATATTTTAGTTGTAATAATTGATCCGAAACTAAGTTGCTCGGAACATTGTAGTCATTTAGCTATTAAATTATCAAAATTATGTTTTTCACTAGATTACTAGTGCCAATTGTATCTCGTGATGTTGCAATTACTTAGTATTTTGTTTCTTTCATTCAATTATGAGCTAAGCAATCACTGCTTGGGGTCACTCCTCTACAATGACGAGAATTTTTGGAATTTAAAGACGTGTGATTATAATCATATCTGGATTAGGTATTATAAAATGCTGTAAACACATACTCGAGGAACTAGGTATATATATATATATATATATATATATATATATATATATATATATATATATATATATATATATAGAATTGTATGCTATATGTAAAAACTAATGTTATCACCTACCAGTCGTTATACTATAATTATGATTTAAATGTTAAACAAGTACGACTTGCGCCTTCCAAAAATTACACTAACTTTTATGGAATTAAGTTTTATAATAAATTACCACAAAATCTGATATTAGGTACTACTTACAAATAACTTAATAACAGTTGTTACAAATTATCTTAAATGTAGACAATTTTACAGTATAAAGTAAAGTGTCCATTTATGTAAAAAGGAAATAAGGATAATGGATGCATCATCCGAAGAGTCTGAGAGGTATCAAATACTCCTCAGTAAGGGAGGGGAGAGGGAGAAATTTCTTTTAAATTAGATACAAAATTATGAGTCTAAGTGACAAATGTAGTAGTCGTGTATGGTAAGTTTTTAGACGACCCATGCTGTAATGGTGTACTGTCAAAAAAATCTATTAAATTCTGTATTTTACTTCTGTTTTTAAAAGTACATAGTTAATAAAATGGTGAGCGGAACGTTACTCATTTGTATATTTTTCCATTGATAGTGGAGTAAAATCGCTCTTCTTACTCGCTGTTTTCTGAGGGTGTGTGACACGGAAGATATAACCAAATGAAACCTATACCTATAAATGGAAATGTACAACTTTTTTTAATAGGACCGAACTTTGCAAATGGCTCTTAAACGCGATTGAGGTCGAGTTAGAAAAACTACGTTTTTCTTAACATTAACCGTTGTAACAATTTAAGCTTTTAATCTAAAATTCTGATTTTTTGCACACATATACCTGAAATATGAGCACTTCTACTAGCAAGTCAGGAATTTTGAAAATGTTTACAGTTTTTTGAAAATAACTTTAGAAAAATAAAATGATCAAAATCGTACATCCAAAACTTCACCCTGCGGCGATCAATGTGAATTATTGAACATTTCTATACATATATCTTAGTCAAATGTAGCCAGAAAACGTAGAAAGTTTAAAAAAAAATTAAGTCGCTAACTTCAATAGTTACGCTGTTGCCTAGAACGCCATTAACCGCTCTCGGCACTATACCCTTCTAGAAAGCATATACGTTAGCTTTATATCTAGAAATAAAATAAGAATATCTATAAATGTAGAGTAGCGGTGCTTTTCCTAAAAAGATTGCAATACCTCATTTTCTAAAATGTAGTTTTTGAAATAGAAAACAATTATTAAGTAGTAATTTTGTGAAGAATACTTCATCGTTCCGTGGACAAGTAAATGCTACGCATTTAAAATCATGCTAGAGTCACAACACGTTTTAGAATACACCTGAACGTAATTTGAACGTGGTTACTTTATTTTGACGAAAATAAGGTATATTCTGTTTAAAATGATACAGTTGTATAGGTGTCTCATGGCGGACTCGAGAATGGGGATATAATTATTACTGTGAAATGCATCTGTTTCCCTTTATCTTAGTGCGAAATTCTCACTTAAAGAAAGACGGGTTATAATTTATACGTCTGTTATATATTTTAAATGCAGGACTTAAAAACGTATGTCGATTCTAAAGTCAAAGCGCATGACGCTGTCAGATGTCTTCTTGGCTATTTAACCTCAAATTATTCTTCGTATTTCGTTTCGTATAATCGCATCGTGTTTTGTAGTTATAATAATTTATCTTTCGCTTCGAATTTATTAGTTTCCATTGCATTTGTAAACAAGTGTTTTTTTTCAAAACTATTATTATTAATATTCACTATTATGAGGTAAGTTTATAATGCAAAATGAATTTCCAATTGACTGAATGCATTTATTTATTTTGCAGTAAATAATGTTAATGTTAATGAATATACTGTATTATTTCGAGATAGAACGCGATAACGGGGGGCCAAGTTTACCTTTAACTTCCATTATCCAGGTACCCTAATAATCTTCACTATTTAAATTTATATTTATGTAATATTATGTTGCAGCGAAGTGCTTTCGCATGCGGAATTTCCGAGAAAACAATAACTCAGACAAAGGCAAGAATGGCTTGCGCTTTAGAATCTGGGAAATCGGCGCCGGATTCACCGCAAAAACATACGCTGCGTTTGAAGTCGCAGTCAGATGATGTTGACGAATACGTGAAAGACGTTTTGAAACGAAAAACTGGTAAATAATTCAGAAATTATTGTTGAAATGGAGTTAATCACTGTTTAATTTTAGGCTCACATATTACTATCGAAAAACCCCAAAAAATCAAGTTTGATCATTCTTGACAATGCCAGTTATCATTCTACATTAGTAGAAAAATTACCTTCAAGTAGTTGGAAGAAAGATCTTCAATTTTTAAGAATACACAACATTCCTCATTCGAATGATGTGCTAAAAGTGGAATTATTACAAATTGCCAATGATTTACAAGTTCCAAAATATATGCAATTGAGGAAATCGCTCATCAATGGGGACATCAAATTTTACGTTCACCTCCGTATCACTACTAATTCAACCCTATCGAGTTAATATGGGCAAATTGTAAACAGTATTACAACAAAAACGTTGGAAGACATGGCTTCAGGGACGAGAATGTTTTATCGCTATGGAAGGATTCATTAAACCAAGTAACTGGAGAACTGTGGTAAAAGTGTATTTTACATGCTGAAAAGGAAATGAGCCAGTCGTGGGACGTTCAAAAAAGAGCTAAGGAAATGGTAAAACCTCTAGTAATCAATGTCGGAGAGTCGAGTGAAGATGATAGTGAAACTGAAGGTGATGACTTTTAATCATAAAAAGTCCAATATTTGAATTAGAGCAAAAATTAGAATCCTAGTTACTTTATAACATTGTAAAGAATTATTATATTTAACATATACCTCTGTAGCTGTACTTAGGTTTACATTCGTTATATATATATATATATATATATATATATATATATATATATATATATATATATATATGTATATATGTATATATATATATATATATATATATATATATATATATATATATATTTGTAATATATAATTATAAATAAATATAAATAATTCTACTTTTATTTTATTTTAATAAAATTTATTACTACTACACAGTACTAACTCAATTATCTCATATTGGGGATAGGGATCAAAAGATTTAACGCTTATTGTTGGCAAATAAAATAAAAATAATTTAATCTTTGAAGTTATTTTAATTGCATTAAAATGTAATTGTGAAATCATAGAAAATTTTATTTCATACATAGAAATGTAACAGAGAGGGGTAGTAGGCTCTATTGTGGTTATTTATAAATTAATAAATATATCTCACAATATTATGCTTTTGTTTTAAATGCCTTGTAGGATTGTAGTCCTACACTTCTTACTTTATTTGAGAACACGAAGTACCATGGGATTTTAGAAAACAGTCTTTATTAACACAATTGAACTTCAATACAAAACTACGCTAATATTATACAATGTCCGACTCCAACAGAATTCCTGAAATTGTTACAAACGCAAATAGTAATTAAATGTGCATATAATTTTATACTATTTTAACATGTAAGAATTACAAAAATTCTAATAAATCCTGATAATCAATATTTACACTTTATTAATATCCCTGATTATGCAAAGAATAAATCTTTTAATCATAAATTAAAAAGTCTAAAGTGAATCACGAATCCAGGGCAAAATACTTTATGATTATATACAATATTCACACTAAAACATAAGAAATTTAAAAGGCTGTTAATAACACGTAATTATAAATTATGAAGTACTTGATAATTACATGCTAAACGCCAAATACGAAGACACCAAGCTGTGCCAAAAAAATCATGTGACCGTGTACTATTCAACCGGAAGATATTATTTTTTTTAAGAAAAGTAAAAGTTACGTTTTGTACATTTTTTAGTTAATAACCTCTTAATTATGATGTTTATATTTTATAATTAGGACAATTTAAACAAAAAAAAAACATTCATTTAATTGTGAAAAGTGAAATATAAAGTTATGTTACTTGTTCATAAATTTACTCGGAAATGTTAATTCACATTTTGATTATTAACCACAGTTCTAAGGGTAAATAATTCGTGTCTAAACAGTTTTATACTTTCAAAAAAGTACATTTTCAAGATTGTCGATCAAATAAAATAATACACAATTACTCTACACTTATTTCTTGGTGCGGTTTTCATTCTTATATTAAAAATCTTGAACGATTCTATTTCACCATGTTCAATTGCACTCCCTTCTCTAATAATTCTAACGACGGTACTTTTAGATACTCCAGTTACTTTCACAACGATATCAAGAAAGTTAACTGTAAAGAAATATAATCGTGAAAAAACTGACAGATGTTAATCGTAGAATAATGACATACCTTCATTGATATTTTTATGAAACTGATAAACATTCCAAATAATTTCGCGGGCATCTTGCGATAAGACACGCCGCTTCTTTGCTGGAATGTACTATCAGACGATGTACTCGCATCACCCATTATAAACAACGAACTAAATCAATATATTATATTAATACATATTACTGTGGATTGGAAATACACTTACTTGTAAATAAAAGGTGCTGAAACAGGAGTTTTGAAGAAAACTGTTTACAATTGATAAAAACGTGCACGAAAAATGAGGTTAGAATACAATAAACAACACTGCATTTTGTGGACGGAATATAATATCTACTTCTCACTCATATCATTATTCCATTTCTTTTTAATGCAATATTCGGTTTCCGCGCAGGTGTCTTCGTATTTGGCGTTTGCATAACACAAATTTTGTAGTTAACAGAAAGTGAGGTTAGAAATTTATATTTATGTTGATGTGGGTCAACGATATATCGTTGGGTGTGGGTGCCTTATAACACCTCGTGATCATCCTTTATTTTCATTGGAGGGATCACCCCAGACATCTGGACGCGTCTCCTTAAAATAGGAAATTGCACAAAATTGATAAGCTCAATACTCTATAACAGAGTCTCTGCTCTATAAATACTATACCCCTAACTTATGCGCATTTCCCTATTAAACACCCTGTATAATCAAAGCTTACAAACAACAACAACCTTTTTCTCTCAATTTAGATTTATAGAACTTTCTATAACCAACCTATTTGTTGTAGACTTTTGTTGGAACACAAACAAGCTTTTCCATGAATGAACAAAGATAAATGAACAAAAAAAACGTTATTCAAATTCTTTGGTATTCTTTGTTGATCGTCTGCTTTTTCTAGTGTATCCTCAATCTACTGTGGCCGGCGTGTAAGAAGACGAGCCCGCCTATGCGCGAAAGACGACTTTATGATGTTGTTCAAATTCCCGCGTTCGTTTACCTCAGAGGCGTCACATTGTGCATAATGTATATTTTAATGGTATATTAAAAGCAATTGAAAGAACTATTTTTTATGTAAATACGCAATTTATTATAATTAAAAGTTATACTGGAAGTAATACTATAATTAAATTAATAAAATAAATATGTTATTACATTACACATAATTGATACCTATGACTAAAATAATATTGTCTAAAATGTTTCATTTTCACTGTCACTCAAATCACTAAACTGAAATCACTGTCACTATCTTCACCCATTTTTTAAAACCGATTACAAATCAGTAAATGTTGACACCGTCAATTTTCAATTTTCAAAAACTAATATGCATATGTACCAAGAATCCGGATATTTATATATCAAACCTCTAATTGCTGTCATTATGTTAACTTCTTATAAATTTATTATTTAGATAAGTATGTTTTTCCCCTCTAAACGTCTTTAAGACAATTTTCTAATGGGTACCTAATGCTTTCATTATTTCATTTTTATTAGTGTATATTAAAAATACATTCAAAATTACCTATTAGACAGATGGGAGAGATGCCTACATACTTTCAGGGATAGATGCCTATTATGCAAACATGAAAAACCAAATGTTAAAAAAAACGCGTCACCAATGGAAATATTGGAATTATTCATCTTCATACGCATTCTTCCAATATACATATAATTAAACATACAAATGTGATACGCCACTGCTTAGTATTTTTATTATAATCGGCAACCGCCGTAGTTCTTCGCGATGCGGCGGCTCCTCGTCTTCTTACACACCGGCCACTGTATATATGTTAGAAATTTTCTTTAGTCCGCCCTAGTCGACCGCTGATGCTGATAGCGTAGCTATCGAAACGCGTTCGGTGTTTTTTAATTTTGTGTGGTACGTGGGTGTATTTTGTTTGTTGCAGGTCCTGCCACAGTTCCAGTGTTCCAGATTTTTCATTAAGTAAGTTATCTATGATTTTACCAAAACATTACTTCTCAATCAAATTTAATACTTTCAATTCAAAAATCTTCATACCACATTTAAATACTCTTTTACGTGTTACACAACGCCTTACAGAAATTCCAGTGGCGTAGCATTTATAGTAATTTACATTATGTGCACAAAACAATTTCTCGTGCAAACTTACATTCATTTACCATCCAAAATACGTTCTACGCACATCACAAGACTGCATATACCCAGTGCGTCAAAATAGGTTTTTATTTTGTTTCGTTTACACCACCTTCAACACTTTATGTGAATGACATTCATTAACTGTAAATTTTACTGGTTCAATCTGATGCGCACGGCTCATTGTTTTAAATATCAATACTTACGAAATTAATTAATTTTTTTCTCAAATTTTAGGTATGGACGGTGGAGTATTTCACTAGCCCACCTGCAAAATTGCGAATTAAGCGGTTATCTATAGTAGCGAACAATTTGCATCGCTTTAGCTGGTGAATTATAGTTGCGCAAATAATATGTCTGCCCAAGTCTCTCTCAGCTCTGCGCAATTTAGGCAACAACGCATGCCTCGTCGCGCTCGGATCTGCGCGTTAAGGGTATGAATAAGAAATAAAATAAACTGGTATGTAAATCGCGAGCTCTACTATTTCGTATACAGGGTCTTTTGGGCATGGGGGTGTTTTTGCATCATCTAGTTTTTTATCTAAAAAAATGTGGGAGGGGTGAATAAACTTTTAGTTATCCGGTTTTGTACCAAAAAAAGTATATATAATAAATTCGTAAACGGTAAAACCAAATTTAATAAATTAGGGTTTTTTTTTTGTGCGGGAAATGTATTGGCGTTATTTATTTTTTACCTGAAGAAAAGGGGAATCAATAATCTCGGAAACAGTTTTAATCAAATTTAGTATATAAAGCGTTTGAGTATGGGAATATTTCAATTATCTCTGAAAGGGGGGTGATCGAAAAAACTTGAAAGCTGCTAAACCACTTTTAATGAAATTTGATGTATAGGGGGTTCTGAGTACGGGGAGTGTTTTTACGTTATCTGTCTTTAAATCTGAAAAATGGAGGGGGGGGGCATTAAGGAACGTACCAAATCGGGTGACTTGCGGATATATCTAGAAAAATGCGGACCAAAGCTTTGAATGTATAGTATCATAATAGTTAACATAACAGCTTTAACGTCAAGCTGGGGAAGCGCTATTGGATGCCTGACACGCGGATGAGGTAGGTTCGATTCCCGGCTGGTGCACTTTTCTTTGTTAGGTTACAACAGTTTTGTTTATCTAATCTACGTTTGTTAGGTTATTGTAGTTTTGTGTATCTAATCTAATTCTATTAGGTTACAGTAGTTTTCTTTGTTTTTTTCCTATTATCATTTCATTATTATACACGTGTCTCATAATTTTAATTGAGGAGTATGTGTACCAATTTTCGAGTTAATCGATCCATAGAATAAAAAGTGTCACAAAAAAATGCAACCTCCCATTTCACCTCTTAGGGTTGGAATTTCGAAAAACCCTTTCTTAGTGGATACCTACACTTCACAAAGAACATACCCTTGATCAATAAATCCCGACCGATGTAGCTGTAAAATGATATTTGCGGGGCGCGAACTGTAAAACGCGCCAAGTTTAAATAGTCGTTGTTTTCTTAAATTTTCCAATTTTCTTAATTTTTCTTTCCGTAAGAATCTTCTACAAAATATTATAAAACTTAAAAAAAATCAATGAAATCTGTAGTCGTTCTCAAGTTATGGCGTGACCAAGGAGGCATTCATTTATAATATATATATATATATATATATATATATATATATATATATATATATATATATATATATATATAGTGCTACACACGCGTGAAGCAAGGAAACGTGTGATTGGTCAGTATTTTTCTAGATATATCCGCAAGTAGCTGGCGTGTCTGAGTAGTATACCTATTGTATCTAAGTATGTTGAAGAATTGCCTTGCCTGACCACAAAAATGGCATTTATGAATTTGAAATTGAAAGCAATATACCTACATGAATATGCTCTTTTGAAGAAAAAGTACGATTATATTGCACTTTGTTTTTACTAACACATCAAAATTACATAATCTCGTGATAGTTTTTACACAACGACTCACCAGGTGCTAAAATACAAATAGCCCAAAAGATTTTTCTAAAAGCGTTTTATCCAATGTATCTTATTATTCCTATACGCTTCTGGAAGGGGAAAGTACCGTCAGAACAGCACTGCGTGCATTATTAATAAATTAAAACATACGTACACGCTGTTCACTCTTAGATTTAAGTTGTGTAACTCGTTCTTTAATGTTACTGTTAACCATACACAACACTAGTGTTGTGTATGCTGTTAATGCCATTGCCATCCAACCATCAAAATATTTTGACATTCATTTGAACGTCAACAGTTTCACTCGTAACCATGGAAATAGATCTAGAGCAAATTTACAAAGGTTAGAAAAACAAAAAATCGCTCTCAAGACTTGTATGCTTTTTCAGTGAACAGATGGGTACATTACTCGTCAACAATATGCTCTTACTTTTTAAGTAATGCCTTACCTTAAAATGAGCAGTAAAGCGATAAAGTATAAACATCTACTGTTGCGCAAGGAAATATATCAATTATAACATTAGCCGAGAGTTAAAATCTAAGATTCAACGGCGGTTGTCTTTCAAGGATAAAGGGTGAACTCAAGAAATGGACGGTTCGGAAATATTTGCACTTTAAAATCTCAATTAGAACTTTCGTTAGCGGTTGCCTTTCAAGGGTAAGGAGGGAACTAAAAATCTCAAGTTGGGATCATTAAGAAAACAATTAATTCATTAAAGAAATGTTCCTTCTTGGCAAAGCCGTATGAACTGATGAACGAATCACCCCGTACAAAGATCATAATTGCTTGTCATCTCTGTAGGAGTGATAATTTTATGTTGGTATTATGTTTGTGGTTACCACCCATTATACAGTATTTGGTTACCAGTAAAGTATCTGCCTTCAGATTGAAGTTACATCACTATTTTACCGAATACCATAAAACTTTAGAATAAAAAAGCCAAAAAATGGGAATATCGAATGTATTAAATGCTTTGATATTCAAACGTACGTCAACATTCGTACTTGCTATAGCCGCTGGTTCTTTCTTTTTCGAAAGAACATTTGATTTAGCAACTGAGAGTTTGTTTGAAAATTTGAATAAAGGGGTTTGTATTTTTTATCCTCGATGAACTATTTTAATACAGTTAATTTGCAGAAATTATGGAAAGATATCAAACACAAGTATGAATAAATGTTTATTGTAATTTAGAAAATTTAATAAATTATTCAGTTATCTCCCATGGTTTCTGTGGTCTTTCCCTTGTCCACGGTAGCACAGTTTTATATTGTTCCGGTTCTGACAATTTCAGACCAAAATCTTTTAATACTTTTACAAATTTTCCTACTTTTCCATTACCGTCCTTTACTTCTAAATCACATGAAAATTCAATTAGACCACTCTGAAGGCATCTTTGTGCAAATACCTACAATTTAGTTTTGCAAATATATTAATTACAATGTGTTACTTACACGTGCCAGATTTGTGTATGCAGATGAGTCGGTCGTTTTATATAGTTGTTTTTTTAATGCCCATTCTTTTGTGCTGGCTAGTAAGACTGTCCCATTTGAGTAATGCACTAATGAAGCGGTAACATGACGATCACTTCGAATGAGATGTAATCTAAAAGTAAGATTTGTAAAGGGGTAGATTAGTTTAAATGAATTCATACTTGTGCCAATAAGAACGACCTGGTCTATCCACATAATATCCATCTGGTTTGTATGCAATTCGTAAATATTCTAAATTTCTAGGATTACGATTTGTAAAGATTGGATTAATACTATCATTTTCTGAAATGTATGTGCTTGCAAATCTACCTTTTAATATTGATGTTATTCTTTGAAATCGAATCATGTTTTTATTGAATAAAATGTATTCTTTTTAGTCAATACATAACCTAACATTGTGATTTGTGACGTCACACAATCATAGAATGTGTAAACGTGACAGAGACTCTACAAATGGTGGCTTGGAGCAAACAAATGCATGTTTACGGTACTTGTCTAAATCGCATTTAATTTTTTCGTATTACGAATTTTAAATTAAAATGGCAAAACAAAGATTTGCCGCTAAATCTCGATAAATGCGGACCATCACGAATTTCCTTGTTTGACAACTTCGTAGTTTGGTATAAAAATCTACGGTATAGGAAAAAACGGAAACAAAAATATTGTAACCTAACAGAAATAGATTAGATACATAAAACTACAGTAACCTAACAATAGTAGATTAGATAAATAAAATTACTGTTACCTAACAGAAAAAAAATTAGATGAGCCGGGAATCGAACCTGCCTTAATCGCGTGTCACACGACTTATAATACAACTAGACCAACCGTGTTTTTCTGTTTTAATGTTGAAACTGTTATTTAATGTATTTATTGATTATACAGTCAAAGCTATTTCCTATTGGTCCGTACTTATCAAGATTTAGCCGCAAGTAAACAAAGTGGGTATTCTTATTTGCAATATGTATCCTTGTGAGCACAAAAACTGGACAAATATGTCAAATTGACATATTTGGCATCCTTGGCAATTTGAAAGTTGTAAGAATATGAGGCATTGAATTATACGTAATACGTATAATTCAGTGATGTGAGGACATGACACTCATAACAGATGCGCTAATGTCAATGTTAGTTGAAGCAGTCAGTTTCATGCTAAGCCAAATTCTGAACTGTAGAAGTATAGTGCCTGGATTAATAATCACAGTTTTTTTGCGTGCCACTGTACATAGGTCCCGGGAAAATTTGGCCATTGTTTATATGATTTAGCTATGCGCATTTGAAAAAATCTCAATAACAAAGCCCATTCAAACCTCGCAGTACGGCGCTCTTAGCCTAAATGCGGAAATTTTGAACGATTTGATTGGTTAAGCATCGGTCATACTTAATAAATGACAGCTTAAGATGTCGTTACGCAGAAAGTTTGTTTATGTTTGTTAAGTTTCCGCGGATTCCGTTGCTTACGTTTGAGGTTATGTTGGTTGTTTTGTTTTTATAATTGCTGCAAATTTTATATAATCACGTGTGTAATTGAGTAATGAGTCAGGTAGATTAATGCTATTTGTGTATTAAGAGTGCAAAGTGATATATTGCCGCTCTGAGCGGAAGGTCGTGTGGTGTTCCACACCAAATATTTATTGTACGAGAACGATATTAACATTACGTTCTGGTCACAAAATTGTCGACATCTGTCAAATACCCCTCAACGCATAGTTTTGGCAAAAGTCGAAGAAACACTAGACGTTCTTTATTAAGGTTTCCATGGTAACTAAACGAGCGTTTTAGTTACGTTGCCGCTCGGCGACCGACAAAGTAAAAAGTAAGGTTGCTCCTCGGTTGTAGAAAAAATATTTTTTTAAAAATTGGAGCTAACTAAAAATGTTTACTTTTTGCAGCAATACAAAAAAACATAACACGGATAACATTGGTACGATCCGCCTACAATAGGGGAAAATGAGCGTAATGAGGTCGTTACGCTTTTCCTTCGCCGCCATCTTGGATTTTGACGTCACAAGACCGGCCACATGGAAGACCGTATTTTTCACTCTTATTTTTCTGGTTTCTTTTCGGAGGCCTTTTTCAACCCCTTGATGGAATTTTCATCCCTAATTATGGTCTTTTTGACAGCAATTTTTTTGTCGGCGTTATTTTATGGTTTCTTTTCGGAGGCCTTTCTCAGCCCTTGATGGAATTTTCAACCCTTTTTGTTATACTAAGAGCCTTTTTGACAGCCAAACCTTTTTTGTACTTGCTCACGTGAGGGGTGTATTTTGGGTTTGGTCTTGGACTTGGGGTTGGTCCTATCGCCGCCATCTTGGATTTTGTGGGGCACCTCGCCTTTCAATTTTTACGAGCCCACATGGGGACGCATTTTTGTTAATCATTTTATATATGTCATTTTAGCCAGGATAATTCTCGGCAGGCCGGCTCGAATAATTTTGGCTCCTGGGGCAATGTTATAAAGTGGCGCCCACACTGTCTACATTATAAAATGAAAATAGTGTTTTTTGTCTGGATTGAAAAATAAATACACGATACATTGAATTAAAATTCATTAACACATTAGTAGTAAGGTACCTAATAAATGTTTATTGAACCTCAACTTGTAGTTTTATTTCCCTTAGCATTTAAAAGTTATATCAGTGCATTTAATATCTGCTAGTATTTGTGCCCACTATACTCATTTGAGCACACTTATTTTTCTTAGTGTACATTTTGGATATTTTCAAAATTAATTTTTTTTCTGTGTATTAAGTACATAATCTACTAAAAAATATAGTTTGTTAATTTTTGCGGAAAAAACTACTCGTGGCCACAAATGGGTTAACAAGACACGTAACGAATTTAACTTTAAAACGTATGTGTGCAACTCGTTGGTCTTCTCGTATTAATGCGCTTAAACCATTACGTTTTCAACTGGAAAATATTGACACTGCTTTAAATGAGTTGTCCGATGATTCTACTAAAGATGCACTTACGCGACACACAGCATCATCATTATCCGCTAAGATTTTGCAACATCCTGAGCTTGATCTAATCGAATGCCTTAGATTATTACAAAACCTCAAAGATGATTTATCAAAGTGGCGTACCGATGAAAAATTTTCTGAATTCCTTGAGGTAGGTACTCAAATTGCTAATGAGTGGAAGCAACATTTCCTACTTCTTTGCGTAGTAGAAAGGAAAGGAAATTATTTGGATATGAATCATCAGATACAACAATAACGGATCCTATAGAAAAATGTAAAATTGAATTTTAGTTTGTTACTATCGATGCGGTTCTGTCTTCCATAGACGATCGTTTTCTGTTATTAAAAAACCATTGTGATATTTTCTGCTTTCTATACGACTTTCAGTACTTAAAAAAAAATGACAAAACTCCAAATTTTAAACTATTGTTTGGACATACAGAAGCATCTTACGGATGACCAAAATAAAGACATAGACGGGGTTCAGCTCTCAGAAGAAATTGCTGTTCTGTCAGTTCCAGAAAATGTTTAAACGCCCATTCAAGTATTAGACTATTTATTGGTTCAAGATTTACTAACGTTAGTGCCAAATTTAGTAATAAGTTTAAAAATGTTAGTAACTTTACCGGTATCCGTCGCTTCAGGAGAACGTAGTTTTTCTAAATTGAAGCTGATCAAAAACTATTTACGCAGTACTATGATTCAAGAGTAGAACTGAGGCACTATCCCCACTCCACTGGTTTTGTGACCTTTTTTTTTAGCCCCTCGTCGGTTAATGCACCAGTACTGAATAATCTCAAAATCTGATTAACGTTTAAATACTCCATAACGATAAGAACGTAATGCTCTTCAGAACAGAACTAAATTAACTAACCTCAAATGCACGTATCTAGTATAGTAATCTTTCAAGGTCAAATTGTTATTGAAAATTCACAGGGCTAAATTCATGGCCAACTTCAAGACTAACTGAAGGTGAGTTTTTCTCGATGTAAAATAAGTTTGTTGTAAATATCGTGTATAGGGCAACATACAAATGGGGTTAATAGAAATGTAATAATTTTAAACCTTAATGTAATTTGCGGTAGCAAAAATATTTGTAAGTAGTTATTTTAACATAATGTTAATGATCGGCTACCACTTTCCTACTAATTAATGCAGTTTTATAACTGTTTAATAATTTAATGCATTCCATAACAATAGTTTATGTAATCTCAAGGTTCAAATTATTTAAAAGTAATTTTGCAGTAGCATATATTTAAAAATACTTGTATCAACAATGAATGACCGAAAAAAAACTGCTTTTTACAAAATTTTTATCAAAAGTTTATTCCAAGTTACTAGTGAAATTAGGCACAAATATGTATTTCATCTTCGATTGACGACATTTCATAAACGTACACAGATTTTTCCTTTTTCAATTATTCCTTTATCTACACTTCTATTACAATAAAATAGTTTTTTTCAAAACTCATTAATAAATTAAGCATATGCCTTTTTCGTAAATAAATTTTTTTAGGTTATAATGCCTTTTACTGTGGAACAAGACAAGTTTATTTTGGAAGCTTATTTCCGAAACGGCGAAAAAGATGTAGATGGAAACTGAAAGTATTCAGTACGATTATGTGTTGAAGAATATCAACATCACTTTCAGAACATCAAATTAGATGATGATGTTTTATGCCGACACATTCGAAGAATTGTTAGTCGTTTTCATGAGCATGGTAGTGTTTGCAAGGGAAAATCTGTATCTGTACTTACAGAGGAAGTAGTGGAAAATGTACGCACACATTTGGAAAGAAGTCCGACAAAACCTTTAAGACAATTGGCCCAGCAAACAGGTAATTTTGCATTATACAAAACACGGTTGACATGAATGTGTAAGCAATAAAATAAAAAGAATCTTAAAAACCAAAACATTACATAAGTAAAGTTAGATTGACAACATTGTACATATTTCAATATAAGCAATTGTTACAGGTCTTTTTTATGGTGCATGCCATAAAGCAGTCAAACGTCAACTACATTTTCATGCTTACAAAATAACGGTTGTGCAAGAATTACTATCTTTAGATTTTCAAAAGCGTTTAGAATATTGCCGAAATACTAAACTTAAGTTTCTTTTCGGATGAAGCTTGGTTCCATTTATCTGGTTATGTGAATTCGCAGAATTACCGTATGTGGTCAGCAGAAAATCCACACGTTTTTGAAGAAACTACTTTACATCCTGTGAAAATAGGTGTTTGGGCTGGTATGTCACGAAGAAGAATTGTAGGTCCCATTTTCTTTGAAGATACAATAACTGCGTCTCGATACAAAACTATTTGGAACCTTTCATTGATCAATTGCACGATGACGAGCTCCAACATGGATATTTTCAGCATGATAACGCAACAGCGCATATAGCTAATCAAACACTGACTTTTTTACGTTTTGATGAAAGAGTTATAAGTACGGGAGTTTGGCCCCCAATATCACCTGACCTTACTCCACTGGATTATTTTCTATTTGGACATTTAAAAAATAAAATCTACAAGACACGCCTTCATACAGTTGATGCAGGGGCGCGCCGTCCACGTGTCGAATGTGCCAGTGAACACAGGCGTGTTAAAAATATATATAAATTCAAAATTCGTTATAGGTTGCGATTAAAATAATTCAATATCGCCTTATTTTATTATAACTTATTTATGATCTCAGTAATTATTCTTGTTCTAACATGAATAGTTCGTATAGTCGTGTTAATATCATGTATACAGTGGACTCTTCGTATTAAATCGCCGATGGATATATAGCCGCGGGGGCGGGAGCGCGCGGGCGACGCGGCGGCGAAAATTTGTCCACGCACGAATTTACAAAATGAAGCGCAAGCGTTCTAACTCGTTTAGTCTTGTTAAAACATGCATTACTTGAAATCGTCTATGATTGAACAAACATATTATTTGCTTCATTCTCCTTCAGCAAGCAGTACTGCACTAGTGTAGAATTTATGTACCTTGTATTTTTAAAATATTTGTGAGTGAATGTGAATTTAAGAATATTAAGAACATTAAAGATTAAAGGTAAGCTATTTTGCATTTAAAAGAAACATACATACAAAACAATACGCATTTCCCAATAGGGGTAACGATCATGTTTGCAAAATCTAGAAAAAAAGTAATAAAAGCGAAATTATTCGAAAATGTTACTTCATACTTTCCTATAATTAAAGCAAAACTAAAGCAAATAACGCAAACAAGACTTTTGGTAATAGAATAATTACATTTATTGAATATTTTTATTTAGATGTCTCAAGAAAAAAAGAAAAAGAAACTCTCCGGACATCAAAATTTAATTAATAAAAAAAGACGCTAAGAAGAACAAGAGAAAAATGCTTCAGAATTAACACAGTATTTTACGAAACAAACGACCAGAACTGACCAAGATTATCCGCCAGATTCAATTCAGGAATCAGTACCCAGTTGTAGTGTAGATGAATTCAAAATACAAAGTCAGCCAGGACCAACTCCCAGTGAAGATAATCAAATCGTTGAAGAAATTACGCCTGTTTTTGGATCTGGGGACTATACTGAACAGACAGGTACAGATACAATAAATAAATGTGCATTTGATGACCCAGGGCTTTGGCCGGAACCAATATCTCACATATCTAGGCAAGCTATTATAAAAACGGGTCCTAAACAAATAAAAAACTTTAATTTTCCGCGCGATTTGTTGGGTCGAAAATTTTCTGAAAGTTACTATAAGAGAAACTTAAAAAATGGCGAAGAATGTAATAGAAATTGGTTGATTTACTCAATTACGAAAAATAATGTTTATTGCTGTTGTTGTAAACTTTTCGAACCTTCTCAGCAAAATAGATTTATTCAGGGATTTAATGACTGGCGTCATATAGCAATGTACCTGAACCGCCATGAAAAAACTTCCACTTACTTTACTAACTACAAAAAATGGAGAGAGTTGCTTGTATCGTTCAAAAATAAAACTACTGTTGATTATTTACAGCAAACAATATTAGACATTGAAAGTAAACGATGGTATGAAGTAATAAAGCGAATAATTTATGTAATTCAATTTTTATGTAAACAAAATTTAGCACTTCGAGGCAAAAGCAATAATCTTTACAATCGCAACAATGATAATTTTTTAAAATGTATTGAAATGCTAGAAAAGTTTGATCCTATTATATCGGAACACACACGACGTATAAATAGCGATTCTGAATTTCACAAAATGCCAACATATCTAGGAGACAAAATCCAAAATGAAATACTTTCCTTAATGGCTTTTAATATTAAAAATCATATTATAAATTTGTCGACAAAATAAAAATTTTTCAATAATATTAGATTGCACTCCGGATGTTTCTCATATTGAGCAAATAAGTGTAATAATTCGATTCTTTCATTTCAATTTAGCACTAGGATCGACTGAATTACATGAACATTTTTTAGCATTTTATCCAATTTTAGATGTTACAGGGGCTGGATTAACAACATTTCTTATTGATCTATTAAAAACATTAAATTTAGACATAAATAATATAAGAGGCCAAGGCTATGATAATGGCTCTAACATGCGCGTCAAAAATAGTGGCCTACAAAAAAGAATTTTAGATTTGACCCCACGAGCTTTTTATGTTCCTTGTGCGAATCACAGCCTGAATCTAATTGTAAATGATGCCGCTAATATCAACCATGAAACAATAAATTTTTTTAATACAGTACAAGAATTATACAAATTTTTCTCAGCGTCTACTAATCGATGGAATATCTTAATCAAGCATGTTACTAATTTAACTTTAAAGCCCTTATCCGAAACACGCTGGTCAAGTAGAATTGATGCCATAAAGCCTCTCTATAAATATTTACCAGAAGTTTTTGATGCATTATTTGAAATTTGCAATGACCACACAAGAGTCGACGAACAATCTAAATACCAAGCAAAATGTCTGGGAGAAAAAATTTTTACATTTACATTTATTTGCTCGGTTAAAGTGTGGTATGATATCAAGTAAATTTTGTGAGTAAAATGCTTCAATCTCAAATTACAAATTTGCAACTTGCTTTGGATGCATTAAACAAACTAAATACATTTTTAACTAATTATCGATCTGATGCTAGTTTTGCAGAAATTGTTGAAAGTTCCAAATTAATTGCAGAAAAGTTTGACATAGAAACTGAATTTCGTAATGCGAGGCCATTAAGACGACGTAAAAAATCTACTCAATTTGATTATGAACATGAAGATCAACCTATAGTAAATCCGGAAAATTCATTCAAAGTAAATTTTTATTTCTGTATAATAGATCAAACTTTAATTTCGTTACAGGACAGATTTTCTTTATTAAAAGAACATATGGATTCATTCCAATTTTTATATTCATTAGATAATTTACAAAATAAAGAATACCTATTATCTTGCTGCAAAAAATTACAAGCGAAATTAACTCATGAAAATCAGTCCGATATTGACGCAGATGATTTATGTGAAGAAATTTTACAATGTCAAGTATTTATTACGAATTCAAAAAAAGATATATCCCAAATAATTCGGTATATTTATTCAAATGATTTAGTAGGAGTTTTTCCAAATTTTACTGTAGCACTCCGTATTCTTTTATCATTACCTGTGTCAGTTGCGTCCGCGGAGCGGTCTTTTTCGAAATTAAAAATCATAAAGAATTATTTACGCTCCACAATGGCGCAAAATAGATTATCAGATCTCGCAATAATTTCAATTGAGTTTGACATACTGGATAAACTTGATATTCATGATATTATCCAAACTTTTTCTTTGCTAAAAGCTAGGAAAGTAAAATTTATTTAATGACTTATTTACATTGTTTGTATTTCATTTACCGTATAATATGTGTTATGTTTATATTATAAATATTATATTTTTCATTTATTATTGTTGTTTATCTGTTTTCTTGTGTTTGTAATTTTGCATTTTAAATAAAAAAGTTTACACAGAGTATTTCAATCTTTGTGTGTTTTTTATTTCAATGCGTTAAGAATAAGACTAAAATACTTTTAAACAGTCATTTAAATATCCCTAAAACATACTTTTAGCCTATCAAAATTATAGTATTTCAAATATAAAATATTCATTATTGAGGAATATTTAAATAAGATACAAGTATTTAAATATTTCTTGAAATAAATACTTACTGAAAGTATTTAAATTAAAATATTTAAAGTACTCCGTTAAACTATTTAAATACTTAAAGGCTATTTATCACCTTAGGCATACAAAGTATTTAATATGACTAGTATTTAGATATCTAATGTTTTAAATACCATGGTGAAATCATTTAATAATTTTTGACGCTAGAATGCCAAATGGTCTTTAAACTTTCCTTGAGTACTAAATGAATTAACAATGCAATAACTGACGCAAATTCAAAATATTACAGAAGCTCAATTATGTAAAATGTAGTTTCACCAACGGTTTCACGTATAGATTTTACGCAGAAGTAAAGATGTCATTCTGTACACTGCAAATAAAATGGTGGTCACTTTGAAATTGTCAGTTAATAGATAATTTCAATGATGTTTAATTAATAATGAATGATTGTGTCTATTGCTTTAACTGTAATATTAATTTTCATATAATCTACACCATTCATTCCAATTCGGGTAGTGAGGTGTGCGTCAGATATCGTTAAATACTTTGTATGTAAATAATATGTGCACTAATTGAAATATATAATAAATAACTCATTATTGTCAATATAAACATCCATTAGTCAGAAATTGGATACAACGAAGATTACATGCACGTTTCTATAATTGAAAGAAACTCAAATCAAGATCAAATGCAGTTGTATTAATGTCAATTATTTGCTTGAGGTCCTTTATTATTAAATATATACAGATAGGGTCAGAGTTACTGTTTAAAAATTGAATAGGCACATCATAAAGTAGTACATGGTGTTTAGGTATTCCATATGAGAAGGTTACTAAATTTCTGCAATTGGTATATGAACCTGAAATAAGTTTTTCTTCTAATAAATTTACAATGCAATGCAAAACCGGTTGTCTTTTATCTTAGCATTAAGTTAAATCACGTTCTTATTATCAATCATGTAGTAATGTAATTTATCACGTGTTTAATTCTATCCAGTGTACATTCATTATAGGTGGAATAATCTATACTAATTGTAGTATCTGTCTTGTGTCTGAATATTTGACATCTACATTTGCTAAATTGTAAGTTGATAAATGAAACTAATCCAGTCAATACATACGGAAAATATTGAGTTTGGCACTCAATATTGATTTAACATAATTATATCGATACTATTCTCAAATTTAGAACACCTTGTACAAATATTGTTTAATCAAAGACCGCAATTTGGAATACTTATATTCCCTTTACATTTAAAAAACTTTGATTTATCTACTTAATTTATACCAGTTAAATAACACTGAGAATACTGAATTCTACATCGGGCTAAAGTATAAATTCAATAATTACTTGAGAATAGGAAAATAATTTATACCATTGATTTTACGATAAGAAGTTTTTCCCTATGAAATAGGTACTGCTTATCGGAAAATCCGATGAACAGTACAGGGTGTTATACAAATTAAGAAAACATAGAAATATTGGAAATGCTACGAAAGAAATTACGCAATTGTTTTCATTTTATCATGTTTATAAAAAATTTTTAGAATGGTAATCTTATTTTATTTTTGCGTTTATTATAAAATTAACAGTAATTTTGTTCAGTCAACTCCGCTCGGGACATAAAATTAAAAAATTTTAATGTTAATTTTAAAATTTGTATTCATGTTTTATTTTGAATTATAAACAACTTTTCTTCATAAACATGATCTGAAAATGGAAAATGGTATCATGTTTTCTTAATTAATGAACATCCTATATATCTAATCACAAATTTTTTGTGGTAATTTTATTTTTTCGGCAAGCAAATTTTTTTATACCGAATTACGTTTTGTCGTTAAATCAGTAATAAATTATTTCCTCTGCATCCGAGAATAATAGAGAATAACTTACCTTACTTTACTGTAGGCTGTAGCCAGCAATTAACACAACTGTATATCAACATCTAGATTATAACACACTGTTACACAAAGCAACTTTTTTAAGTCTAAAAAATATTAAAACTCATGATCACGAGAAGTACGTATATCAAAGAACGTTATAACTAAACTAATATTTTACAAATAAAAATCCTTATATCACCGATATAATTATTAATTTTTTCCAGGATGAAATAAGTATTTACCCATTAAGCAAAATTGTTACTAATAATGCTAATTACGGGATTATGCATTCTTGACATTCTTGTTTTCGCTTATAGGATGCACCATTGTTTAAAATGTAATTAGTTATGCATAAAGACATAAAGTGAAACCTGACCTTGGTATTTTTTGTTTTTCAAATTGCAGGGTAGCACAAACTACAGATTACAGATCCCCGTTGTGTTCTCCCAATCCCGATCGGCGATCATTTATATTCGTATTCGTCTGTCTTTGCTTTTTTATATGCAATTTTATTCTTTGTCTCTAAAAGCTAGAATGAACATACGCATAAACAATATTTTACATTTACATACAAAAAAATTTGAATTCTTTTATAATAAAAATTAATACTATCCAAATTTCCTCATTACTCAATTTGTAAAATTAAAACAATTCCATATTGATCATAGATTTTGAATACCAAAATTTACTTTAACATGGTACAATCTTTATAAATCAAAGTATTTAAATATTTTAAAGTATTTAATTTAAACATTTTTACAATTAAAAGGATTTGAGTATCCTTCAAAGCGTTTAAATACTTTAAAAGTACTTTAATAGTTTCAAAGTATTTAAATATGTAAAAGTATTTAAACATTCTTAAAAGTATTTAAATAATTTAGAACTATTTAAATATATTATAAGTATTTAAATACTTCCAAAAGTATTTAAATATTTTAGAAGTATTTAAATACTTTTTTTAAATACAAGATACTAAATACTTTTCAAGAGTATTTACAATTATAAGTATAAATACTATTTCCAAAAAGTATCTTAAATATAAGTATTTAAATACTTTTCAGTATTTAAATACTTGAAAGTATTTAAATTTTGAAATACTTCCCAGCTCTGTAAGAATATAACAAAAACAGTCATTTAAATGTCCCTAAACATAAGCCTTAAAATTATAGTATTTCAAATTAATTATTCATTATTTTTTTATTCATGTCGTATTACTTAAAAATGCTACTAGAGAATTAAAAATTAAAGTGTCCGAACCTATAGTTGTTGGGGCTCTTATCACCTAGGCATGCCAAATATTTATATTAGTTTTTGATACTAATGTTTTTAATTAATGGGGCGCCATCAAAAATTTTGACGCAGGCGCCGCATGGTCCTGGCGCGCCCCTGAGTTGATGAATTAAAAAATGCAATAACTGACGCAAATTCAAAATATTACAGAAGCTCAATTAATAAATGTATTTGAAAATATGAAACGAAGAGTAGATGCCTGTAATGCAAACAATGGTGGTCACTTTGAAATTGTTTTATAGATAATTGCCAAGTTTAATTTTATTTTTCTATTTTTAACTGTAATATAAACATATAAAAGACCATTCATTCCAACGGGTAGTGAGGTGTGCGTCGGGATATCGTTATATTTGTATGTAAATAATATGTGCACTAATTGAAAATCTTTACTCATTATTTACTATACTTTAGCTGAATTGATCTCATTTACATGCACGTTTGAGATCTAAAAAAACAATGCATTATTAATTCATTATTTGCTGTCCTTTAGATCAATATATACAGATTTGAGTTATTTTAAAAAACAATAGGTACATCATAAAGTAGACATGGTGACTAGTTCCATATGAGAAGGACTAAATCAGTGGTATATAATCTGAAATAAGTTTTTGTTCAAAAATTAGAATGCAATGCAAAAGTGATATCTAGCATTAAGTTAAATAAGTTCTTTTTTTCCATTATAATGTATTTGTGATGTTCACCAGTGTACATTCAAAGGTGGTCAGCAAAAATGGTGTATCTGACTTGTGTTGAATATGTTGAATGTATGCATTTATAATAAACTAACCAGTCATACATGTAATTTGTTTTCACTAATATTATTTAACAAATATATCATACATTGATTTCTGATTAATGACAAATTCATTTTAAAAATTCATTTAAATGTCATTGTAAAGGTAACATCATCCAATATCACTCCTTTTTTTAAATATTCACTCTCCACATATTCACACACTTTCTTCGAGTTCTCAGCTGTAATTTTTTTTCAATTCTTCATTGCCAATTGCTTAACACCTTCCATTTGAAATGTCACATTCCTCACTGTTATCCGATTTTTCAATGGGATTTAATTCTGAGTGGTACAAAGGGAGACGAAGGACAGCATGACCATTTTCAACTAGTAGCTTGTCTAGAACGGTTTCTTCAGCAACACATTCTTGTAATTGGGATAATGGCATTGTCATCGTTCCTTCTTTTTCTTTTTACATAAATTGGTACACATTGTAGATAATTTGCCGCCCTTGGCTATGAATTATCTTTCGATTATTCATTTTCAACCTGACAACAAAATTAATACATTATTGCCTATTTCAAACCACTCATGTCAATATAAACAAAAAGATCATTAAACGCTCATCTAAACAGTTTTTACTCTCTAAACTGTACATTATTCTCGTAACCAAATGGAGGTTAAAAAGCAAAATTTGTTTTAAACATTACTTTTAGTATATAAAAGCACTTACAAAACTTGAATTTGACGAGTAAATACCATGTATTGGTTTAATACACCAGAAATACACCTTGGAAACCCAGAAAATCTGTAATATCAATTAAAAATAATAAATGATAATTCTTAACACGTTGAAGGACAGTGGCTAAATTTGTGGAGAACAGTATTGTGACAGTAACGTTTTTTTCGACATTAGAGATTTTAAACAAGTTTTAGATATATTACTAATCGATTGATAACAAACACATAAATTTTTAGTGGTTTTTTACAATATTTTTTTGTGACGCTGTACAGCGTCTTGCCACAACACACAGCATTATTTCTCGACAACTCGCCACAACGCTGATCGGCGTTCGACGCTGATCAGCGTTGTGTCACAAAGTTAATAACAAAAAATGCTTGTTGTCGCACAGCGCTGCCCAGCGTCGAATAGTTTGATAGTTTCTTTGTTTTTTTTTTGTAATAAGGGACAGAATTACTAACAAAATCTTTATTCTACAAAATAAAACTTACATTCTTGTAAATACTTAAAACGATAAAAAACAGAACATTATTATTTTAATTCATGCCACTCTTCAAAGCAATCAGGGCAAAGGGGTGGCTTTTCCACACACCCTTTACAATGGTAGCTCGTTTCCTTGCGGCGATTGTTGCTGGAACACAATCGGCACTTGAGAAATACTGACTTTTTGTTGGATTTAGGACCAGGAACACCAGGATTCTTTTCCGGCCAATGGTTTCCGACGTTAGTTTCCACGAGTGTTTCGTTTGGTCCAGACTCACCCGACCCATGTGCTGCTGGCCGTCTGTTGTCGTATTTTTGGTGCCTTATTAAATGCTTTCCTTCCAAATCGATAGGTATTGCAATTAAAGATTTTATTAATTTATCTCGAAATTGTAAGAATCTATATTTTCGAGAGTTATTTATACAGTATTTTCGATATAAGTAAAATGAGTTCCAAACCGTTACATCTAGAAGGCGAAAAAAAACTTTTTTGTACCATCGGATGGTTTTCCGTGGTGTTGAATAAGTGCCAGTCATCTGGTCACACCTATCTATTCCCGCCATATGCTGGTTGTAGGTACTGACTTCTACTGGCTTTAATTGTTCCCTACCGAATTTATTTTTGACTAAAATCATTTGTGGATGATTCCTTGTTGTTAAGACCATGACATCGCGCTTATCTTTCTATTTTGAGATGTACACACTTTTTCTGCGAACCCAAAAGTGTTCTCCTTTTTTGAGTTTTTTCTTTACAATTTGTCGACGGTTGCTCTTTCTTCTGACATTTAGTGTACCATTAGTATGTGTCCTCAAATTTAACAGTTTTTCAGATAATTCGTAGCTATTATAGTAATTATCCATAAATAGCTCGTGCCCTTTATTTAGATAGGGTTTCATCAACCTTAACACCACAGCTTCAGTCTTAGTATTGTTTGACTCATTTATTACAGCGCCACTATACATTTCCATATTCATCGAAAAACTTGATTCCATAACGAGCTCTCTTGTTTTTGATGTAAACCCTGAATCCGAGTCTGCCACGAAAATGCAATAAAGATTCATCAATAGAAAGCTCTTTAGTGGGACTGTATACTGTTTGAAATCTAGATAAAAGTATATCAATTACAGTTTGTATCTTTTCTTGGTTTTTTTGCATTACGTTGAGAACAACATAAAACCCTAAGAATTTGTTCGAATTTTCTTGCCGACATGGTGTAGCTAAATATTGGGTGGAAATAAAGGACATCTGAGTACGAGAAATATCGGCGCATATTGGATGTCGAAACTTGACCTTGTAGTAGGCACAATCCCAAAAACTTCTTCATCTCCTCATTGCTGACAGGGCGAAACACTGCATCTCTACTGTGCCTTGTTTTAGGTTTGTTGGTATTAGTTAAAGCCACTCCATAGTCATTTGTACAGGTAACAATATAATTTAATAGCTCATTGGTAAACAAGTGACAAAACATTTCTATTGGTTTTGAGTCAGGATCCAGGTTTATTTTTAAGCCAGTAGTGCTCTCGTCAAAGTTGAAATCCGATATTGGAGCCGTTGTGAATTCCCACTCGTCGATATCGGAAGGCACTGGTGAAACGTTACATTGTGTCGGTTGAATCACTTCTTCCGATTCTAAAATTTCTTCATCAGATACAGAGCCCGAGTTAGATTCCTCAGATTCTGACAAAGCCTCATTACTGGGCTCGTAATTTTCATCAGAACCAAATTCACCATCATTATTTGCATGAGGATCCTCTTCTGATGATACTTCAGGAGTGGGTACTTCATGAAATAACTGAAGAAGTCGCTTACGTTCCCTATCATAAGGATCATATATGTCATCATCACTTTCCATCTGAAACGACAGGAATATTCATATAGCCGTTACCTCATAGCACAACGTACAAAGAATACTTAGATTGTACTTTATACATCATGACAAATAAAAATTAAACAGGACATATATTTAATATTACTGCATGAAATTTGTAAAATTCGTCTTCAAAAAATATCTGTTTAGACCTGCACATTTTCATTTAAAACGTTTTATAATGCAAACCTGACCGAGAAACCATAAAACATAAATAAACCTGCCCATTTTGTTTTACTAAGAAATAATATTAGCTTATCTACTCACCTTTATTTATATGGAACTAAAATCTGCAGTATAAGTAGTCGTTATTATAAACACGTGTTGTAAACCAGAATGCCGGTACGTCCGTATCTGATAGAATGTTTATGCCAACTGAGGCGCTGGACAGCGTTGTGCATGAAATGAGATAAAGAGGGAAAGAGTGGAAGGGGTGTTCTAGAAACAGCAATAACTAATGTTTGCGTGACAGTAAGACGATTTTGAGTCAACCAGTGATGACAGTATCGACTATATTACATTTATTTGATATGGAATATAAAACGCTGTACAGCGTATCTTCATTTTGGTACGCTGGACAGCGTTCCGTCACATTTGACTTTAAATAATATGACGCTGATCAGCGCTAGTGTCCTTCAACGTGTTAACCCAATTTTAGTCTTAAGAAAGGCTAAATTACAATTATTGCAGTTTTTGTACGTCTACATAATACACAATTCGTCATTCACCAAAATTTTTGTCATTTATGGTAGTATTTATTTTAATATCTGCATTTACGCCACTGGGTATAGCACAATTTTCATTTTAAGGATGCGGAACAGTAGTACTGTTCTAGGAGCGGCACGGTCAAACAATGATGATCGTACTTTATTTATTTTAACATGTTATTAATGAGCGTCGGTCACTTTCCAATTAATGAATGAATGAATTTGCATAGCTGTTAGTAATGTGATTATATAGCAATAGTTTATGTAAATTTTACAATCTCAAGGTTCAATTATTTAAAGTAATTTTGTAGAATTGTTGAAGGCTGATTGTAAAAATCGTTTTTAAAAGTAATTTTTTGTACTAATTTGTATGTTCAAGGGCTTTGTGTTTTAATTACATCTTTGTATTATTTTAGATTAGGATTTACTTTTCACGAACCAATTTAAGTTAAGTCTCGTCGATATAGGCGTTCGTTTATCACTATGTTTTTTTACATCAAATTTTCATGTGATCAATTAATCTCGTAATTTAATTCTGATTGTATGTGTAAGAAAGATAAGGTGGTACCGCGAAAATAATTTTAAATCCCATCTTAAAAACACTCTTCGGGTAACAATGTAATTAGGTAATAACAGGACTAAAATGCTTTTAAACCACATCATAAACACTTATTTCTGTATTATGAATATTTATTAATATTTAATTTATTTAATAATTTAATTCTGATTGTGTGTGAGGGTTAGAAGTTAAGGTGGTAGCGAAAATAATTCGCTTTAATACAACCAAAAAACAATGTGCATGTCATGTGAAAACGCCCCAATACGAAAACATGCACACACATCTACATGTCAGCAAGACATTTCTCTATTTTCATTAGCGACCTATACATAAAGTAGCATTCATTTCCAAAATACTACCTTAGTTAAGTTACAGTCTGCATAAATCAACGTATAAAAATATCAATAACCTTGATACATGTTAACAGGAAAAATTAAAATAAATAAAAATATTTTTTATTATGGAAGGCATTTGTCATCATCATCTTTTCTATTAGTTCTTCTTTAATAGAATACAATTTTTATGGCTGGGGCACGGACGTTAAAAAAAAAATGGACTGCTAATTGGTACTTTGCCGGCAACATTTATTTGTCCCCATCATGTAAGTCGCCATACTGTGCTTTTAGTTAGTTATTTTCTTATAGAGATCGATTTAAGTTGGTAATTTCAAACGTCGAAAATCTTTCACCTAACCTCAACGTGTTGTATCTTCGCGTTTGTGAACTTCACAATATTTGAATATTTTATTAAACGTTATTGTAGTGTTTGGTAGTGTATTTGTTTTGTTATTGAATCTTTAGTTGTAATTTTTTAGTATTATAGTGTGATAGTGTAGTATATTATTCTTAATTTTTCGTTAAGTTAAAGATCACATAGTTCATAATTTTTCATAAGTTTTAGTGTTTAGAACAATGTGCATGTTAGTAATTATAGATTTTTCACTTTAAGAATTTAAGTATAGTACAGAACACGGACGTCCGTGGTACAGAATTACTTTTAAAATAGTGTTAAGTAACAATTATATATAAACCCGTAACAATGCCACATTGTTTTGTGCTTGGATGTTACAGTTCAGACAGAAATCGAACGAACTTGCTGTCATTTCATATGTAAGTTACTACAATATTAAAGTAATAATTATAGTTTTTTAAATATTATTAGGATTCCTAAAAAACACCAAGTTTCTTGGCTTTCTGCAATAGGACGCAATCCAAATACTCCAATTAACCAGCAACGCATATGTTCACTGCATTTTAAAAAAGATGATTTTGAAACTATTGGTTCTTTAAAAAAATTGAAAGCAGGAGTCATTCCCACAATTAACATCCCACATCAAATCAACAATTACAGTGTGGAGTTGAGCTCTAATGTGGTTGTGGAACCAGAAGAAAGTCTGTAAGTTTATAATTTTGAAAGTTATTTAGATTTGAATCTTTATTTATTAGAACCATTCCAAGTACCTCAACGGAACCAGTATGTAAAAGATTTCGGTCTGATTCTCCAAATGTAGTTGAAGCATTTCCACAAACTCCACCTAACTCGCCAAGAAAACCAGTTGTAGAAGGAAGCTTCGTATTAACCATTTAAAGGATATTGTCGTTCATACCAAGCGAAGATATAATTTGTCTGATTCAGCAGTACAATTGCTAGAAAATTCATTTTCTGATGTTCCTGCAGCAATTATGAAAAGAATGCTACATAACTCAAAAACACTGAAAGCTACCAGGAACAAATACCCTGAAAATTTGAGGAAATTTGCAATGACATTGGAATTTTATAGTCAAAGCGTATGAGTATGTAAGAAAGTGGTTTCACATTGCATTACCTGCTCCATCAACCATAAGAGCATGGTTTTCAAAGATTCATTGTTCACCAGGATACTCCCAGCCAAGTTTATCTGCCTTACAAAACAAAGCAAATGAGTTTATTAACAAGTATGAAAAGCCACTACTTTGCTGTTTAATACTGGATGAAATTAGCATAAAAAAAGAAATTGTTATTGAAAAGCACACACAAAATGTTTGGGGATATGTTGATGTAGGTTCTGACATTCCCATTGGGGATGAACAAGAACAAGCTACAGAGGCCCTTGTTTTGATGGTAGTTGGTGTTAACGCGAACTTTAAGTTACCCATTGCCTATTTCTTAATACATAGATTAACTGGGGCCGAAAGAGCAAACATTGTTTTAGAAGCACTTCGGCAAATACATGTTACAGGTGTTAAAGTATTGGCGGTAACATGTGATGGACCACAAGTTCATTTTAAAATGATGGCCGAATTAAATTGTAATGTTACAGAACCTGATAACTTTAAAACATTTTTTCTACATCCCATTGATGGTAGTAAGGTATATGTAGTGTTTGATATTTGTCATATGCTCAAGCTGATTAGAAATAATTGGGCCAAAACAGGAATTTTGTTGATCCTGACGGAAATCCAATTAAATGGGACTACATAGTCAAACTTCAAAGGTATCAGAATGATAAGGGTTTATATCTTGGAAATAAGTTGCGGAAAATGCATATTGAGTGGAAAAAGGCGATAATGAAGGTATGTTTCTTACTTTCAGTTCTAAATAAGTGAATTAAGTTAATGACATATTATTGTTATAGGTGAATTTAGCTGCACAAACTCTTAGTGACAGTATAGCTGATGCATTAGAATGTCTTTCCATAGATCTGGAAGTACAAGAGTTTGTAGATGTGCAACCTACTGTTAGGGTTATACGAATAATTAATAAATTATTCGATTTACTCAATTCAAGAAATTCTTTTGCAAAAGGTGCAAAGACTTGCTCTTCATGATAGTAATGAAACGTCCGTGGGCTGGGGTGAAGACCATCTCATAAAAACCAGCAAATTGAGTCATTGAAAAAATAACCAAGGACCTCTGATTAAAATACACCAATGTATAAATAAAATTTTTCGTATAGGTAAAAGACCACAATCTGTATTAAAAGAAATGTAATTATGCAACCTCATTTGACAAAAACGCACTAATAAAAATAATATGGAAAAATACACGTTCAATTTTGTCACGCACGCACGTAATTATTACTTACTTCCCATTTCCTTTAAATAAGATTTTTATATCTTTGAAATACCCGATAAATAATCTTTAATAAAAAAATATTAATAAACATAGATTAAATAAAATAGTATATTAAGTATTAAGAACAGTAAGGACAGTTTACCGATCGACGACGCGAAGTCGCCAATATTGGAGGAGATCGGTAAACTCCTTACTGTTCGAAATGCTTATGCTATTTTTTGTGCGATCAACAATACACTTGATGGCAAAATGTAGGCAAAACACATTTTATTTTATCTCAAAATTGTTTAAACATGACCACAAGCCGAGCCACAAGCGTATGTATTGTTTTCTTAGTAACCTGAAAGTTAATGTGACAGTTGTAAAATAATTGTGTCAGAAATTCTGCTAATCAAGGTTATGAATTTCACTTACTGTTCGCTGAACGGTAAGTAAATTACTTACCGTTCAGTTAAACTCATTAAACAGAAAATCCCACCTACTGTTGTCAAAACAGTGACAGTAAGTTGACAAATATGAACGATCGTACATAAACTATATTTTACATCTAATGATTATCTTCTTCTTTATCAGAATGCATATTTTTAAGATCATCTTATAAGTCAACATATTAGGATCGAGAATTAACCTGGCTAAAATGACATATAGAAAATGATTAACAAAAATGCGTCCCCATGTGGGCTAGTAAAAGTTAAAGGCGAGGTGCCTCACAAAATCCAAGATGGCGGCGATAAGACAAACCCCAACCCCAAGTCGAAGACCAACCCCAAGTCCAAGATCAAACCCTAAATACACCCCTCACGTGAGCAAGTACAATAAAGGCTTGGCTGTTAAAAAGGCTCTTAGTACAACAAAAAGGGTTGAAAATTCCACCAAGGGCTGAGAAAGGCCTTCGAAAAGAAACCATAAAATGAAGCCGACAAAAAGACCATAATTAAGGATGAAAATTCCATCAATGGGTTGAAAAAGGCCTCCGAAAAGAAACCATAAAAATAAGGTTGAAAAATACGGTCTTCCACGTGGCCGGTCTTGTGACGTGAAAGTCCAAGATGGTGGCCTGATCGTTTACGCTCATGATGACTTCGCCTTATGGACTAAATATCTGTTTTCCTAACTTTAGTCATCTACAAATAAAGCTATCCTTTCTTTCATGGCAATGTTGTGAAACGTAAAATGTTATTTAGGAACACATAACCCCTTTTTAGGAAGCGGTAAACAAAGGAACATAGGAAGACACAGGAATGTGCCGCCACTACTGTAACCTAACTTAATTAGATAATATAATTAGATAAGATAAACAAAACTACTGTAACCTAACAACAGTAGATTAGATAAACAAAACTATAGTAACCTAAAAAAAATGCATGAACCGGGAATCGAACCCGCACCAACAGCCGACTACCAATACACCACCAGCGCTCTAGCAGTTTGACATTGAAAGTGATATTTAAGTCATTTTTTAAAATACCATTTTATGTAGATAAGGCATACGCATTCTGTCATCGGTAGCACGGTACTATGTCTTTTGTTTAGTGCCTCATCCTCTTTATCCTTTCATATTATTGTTCGTTTGCCCTACGTTATTTTTCAAATTAAACCAACTCCATTTATTAAAAATCGTTCTTTTCAGGACGCTTAAACTTAGTACAAGCAAGTTTTAAGATAATGTGTATTCTCTATAATTCTGTTATTGAACTTAATTTTTTAGAAATTTCTCTAATTCTTCGATATGGAAGTTCAAGCTGGCCCTTCAAAACGGCGTAGTGGAGAATATTTCACCCGTAAGGAGAAACCTCTCGTTCTTAACATACTAAATTATTTCTCGGCCAAACTGAACGTTAGTGCAGCCGTTAAAGAAGCGAGCAACGCTTTATGTCGTTCAGAACGAAGTATCTACGCTATTAAAAAGGAACATCAAACTGGAGCAATACTTAGTCCGAAGAAACGTGCAACAAGGAAAGGTGCATATATATATATATATATATATATATATATATATATATATATATTATATATATATATATATATATATATATATATATATATATATATATATATATATAACGATTTTATTGAAATTTTCGTCAACGATGTATTTCATTAGAACAAACAAACGATTAAAATTTGAAAACAAAGGAACAAAAACTAAAAATGTTTTTTTGAATAATGAGTTGCTCCGTCACGATTTGTAATGCACTCATTTAGACGGCGTGGCATGCTATCAATCAAGTGATCTACAGCTGCCTGTGGTATATCAACCCAAGCTTCTTGAATCCGTAGGCGGAGATCGTGTAAGTTATCTGGGGGTGTGGTAAATTACCCAGTCGCCTACCGACCTCATCCCATACATGTTCAATGGGCGACACATCAGGCGACCGAGCGGCCATGGGAGGACGGCAATGTTAACTTCTTCCAAAAAACGTGTTGTAGCCCTTGCCGTATGAGGGCGCGCATTATCCTGTTGGAAAATAGGATTTTCCAGCGCCTGAAGATATGGAAGCGCAACGGGTTCTAGCACATTAGCAATATAACCAGCGGTGTTGTTGCCATCAATGAAGATCAAGGGTGATCTGCTACCGTAACATATTGCACCCCATATCACCACTCCTTGTGTGAGGTTTGTGTTGCGTTCCAAAAACAATGTTGGACTTTTACGTTCTCCACGCATCCGTCTGACCCTCCTACGACCATTGTGGCCCCACAAACAAAATCGGGATTCGTCACTAAACACATTTCGATGCCATTCTTGCGCCCAATTCGCTTTTTTGGCTGTGTGCATTTGGTTTGAGAGCACATAAACAATTGCGTTAGCAGGCTATGACCATGAAATATCAAAGTCACAGTTTCTAAGAGTCTTTATCTGTCATATTTTTGCCAGTTTGACAAATGCTTAACCCCTACTTGAACATCGTGAGATGTCCGATTTACATACAACAAATGTGTCTACATTACAATTTGAATTTTGGAAGTGTCTAGAGTAACAAGCTGTACTAGAACTTTTGAGCGCGATAAGTACATGAAAAGGTTGCCACGAATGAGAAAATGAATTAGTGCAGCGTAATTACACTATGGCTGCAGTGTTTGTTGTGTTTTTGTTTTTTTGTTATGAAAAATGGCGTTGTTTACAGCGTATTATAGAGTTAAAATTTTGAAAGCGTTGATGTGAAATTGTTTAATTATTGAAGCTTTGATATTGCTGATGGTTGAAAACATTTATGGGATACTGTGTTATTCTGAGTTGATAACTTTTTATGAGTATGGTTATCGTGAATCATGTATAGAATGCCGCCTTTCCAGCGCGTTATATTGGTAAATTCTTTATAAAAGAACTCACGACGTTAAACGATGGTCAATTCGTCTATTTAGGATTATTTGATGTATATATTAGTTTATTAGGTCAACTGCGATTGGAGTTTTGCAAATTCAATTTAATTAAGGATAGTGTACGGTAATGGGTTTCGTGGATTCAGCACTTTTATGGGACCGACGGCCGCGTGAAGTTTCTTATTGAATTTGATATATTAACGTTTTTATTGAGTTCTCTCATTGGTTAATAATTTAATACGACCTCATTA
The DNA here is from genome assembly GCA_036346205.1 of Vesta saturnalis. Lineage (NCBI taxonomy): Eukaryota > Metazoa > Arthropoda > Insecta > Coleoptera > Lampyridae > Vesta > Vesta saturnalis. The sequence continues at coordinate 738,450 of JARFJB010001736.1, read as the reverse complement.
AAAGACTAGAGAGGTGGAAGATGCGTTTTTTTTCTTGTGAGTAGGAATTGGTCGGACGTAGCGAGATGATAAAGACGTATCGGGGTGATGTTCGGCGCGAGCGGCCAATTTTACCAGTTATGAACACGGTTAACGAATTAAGTTGCCATAAAACATATTCACGAATTGTGGTTTTGTAGAGGACAATGTTTTGTTCGTGATTAATGTTGCGATAGAGGAGTTAAGTATTATCACGGTGCATTGCTTCTACTATCTGAGTAATTTCACGTTTTGTGGTTTATATGAACGTAATTGGGCAGCGTTTTGTTAGTGAAAATTCTTGCGCTGAACCATAGTTTATTGTCATTGTGAGAACGAAATCGTGTACTCAGGTGAGATCTCCAAAATATCGAACAAATCACTATTTGAGTCAATCAACTATTCAAAAAGAATGTATAATTTAGGAACGTTGGGCCTTCCAAAAGTATTATAACCTACTTGAGCGTTAATTTGAAATTCTTTAGATTTTTGATAACAGAATCGATATGAGTTGGAGAGAAATTATCGACATCATTAATACGAGATCTGTATCGAATTATTTTAGCAACTTACGATAAATACTGTACAATTTAACATCTGTTTTCGATAAATGATAAGACGCCAAATACCTCGTATTTTGACCTTGATCGAGTGACGTCTACTAGGTCAAAGATCATGTTCAATAAAATTTTTACTTAATAACCCATGACAGTACGGAAGTCATTTGCAAGTAATGGTTGTCAAGATTTCAAATAAATATTTCATTAACTTCAATACGTCACCTACTTCTCACAAATTAAATGTCTGTGTTCGCTATTACAGGATAAACAGTTTAAACTTTTTTTAAATTTGATTGTCCTAGGTGAAACTTACGAAATACCAATTAAACATTCGAAAGCATTTTTCAAATATGTAATTCATTGTTCTCTAACCATGACCAATCGTCACAAAATGTGGCCAAAGTAATAGACGTCAAACTTGGCATCCAGTAAACGAAGTGATGATTTTGCATAACCTATCGTATCGTTGAAAATCGTAAGTTGTCACGCGTGTGGATGAAATTTGAATTCGCAGTTGTGCATATTTAAGATGTCTGTAATATTTTCATGTAAAGTTGCAGAAATGGTTTGGTAGTATCGGTTGTTAAGTTTATATATATATATATATATATATATATATATATATATATATATATATATATATATATATATATATATATATATATATATATATATATATATATATATTTCTTTTATTGCGCCTATAGATTATGGGAAATGGAATAGTTGGCCGCGTATTATCAGATTAAAATGTTGTAGACTAGGTGTGAAATGCTTTAAACCGACGATGGTTGAAATTATTGATAGTAATCGTTATCAGTTTGTATTAATAGCGTGGGTTAATTAATATGGTATATTTACTGTGAAACCTGTGCCGGATGCCGAATTTCGGTGATCTTTTTAATAAAATTGTATACATTGGGGTTCGCCAAGTTAAATAATGGCAGATTTGTTCATGTAGGTCCCTTGCGTTGGTTATAAGTTTATAGGATCATGTGGGAAGCATTAATTAATTATTAATTAATTATGAATAAAGCCCAAATTAATGATTAATAGATATAGATTCTGTGAATTTAGTATTTTTATTAAACACGTTGGCTTTCGATTGCGAGAAGTTTCCCAGCGAATATAATATATTAGCATTTAATTTTAAGACTTCTCATTGGATAATAATTAAATGTGGTGTAATTGGAATGTCAGAGAGTAGGGGGATACGTTGGTTTGACCGCTTGAAGTTAATGGTTGATCAGAGGTGGTGAAATCTTACACAGCTTATTAGATGACGTCGTGATGTACGGAAAAACTGTTGTTCCGGGCCAACAAAGCAAGTTACGGTTCTGATAGAGAAAGTAGTGTTAGATAAGTGCTCTTTCTATTGTTGGAGTAACTACGCTTTTTGCGGTAGAATAAAATTGCTTTTTTTTTAATGAAGATCTGCTTTCCGAGTATTATTATATCATTGTTAACAGAAAATTTGTACTCGATGGCAAGGCTAAAATATCGATCATTATGTCTTGTAAAAGTTTTTTCCTTAATCAGGTGAAATGACTTAAACTATCTCTCAGCCAATGTCAATAATACTAGCATTTAGTTTTGCAAGTTTTCCGGTCATTATTCATCCTACACTACTTTCACATCAAAGTAAAGTTTCAAACCCTCCACTAGCCCAAAAGCAATTTTGTTTTTGATGGATCTACACCTATGCGAGGGCACCAATTAAACACTTAAAGGATTTCCGATTTAAGTTGGGGATGAAATTTCTGTGTCTTTAAAACGAAACCGGTGAATATATTTTTGAGTTGTCAACGCGTAATTTATTCCCACATTTCGACCTTTATTGTATTTTATTTTACACCCAAGTTGGGTGGATATATTGAAACATTTTTGCATCAATTTGCGTCTACCGTTGGAGCGTAATTGAATTTAAGTGGTAAATTTGAACATACAATGATCAAAGATTAATTAATGGCAAACACGTACAACAGATTTGGATACCTTATTTATTGGGTTTCTGCTGACAGAGGTCTGCAACATTTGGACTAATGACCGAATTATGGAATTCCTTTCTCAATTGTTGTGTAATAGGTACTTGTGTACGCGTGTACGCGTGTACGTGTGTACGTGTGTACGTGTGTACGTGTGTACGTGTGTACGTGTGTACGTGTGTACGTGTGTACGTGTGTACGATGTACGTGTGTACGTGTGTACGTGTGTACGTGTGTACGTGTGTACGTGTGTACGTGTGTACGTGTGTCGTGTACGTGTGTCGTGGTGTCGTGTGTCGTGTGTACGTGTGTACGTGTGTACGTGTGTACGTGTTACGTGTGTACGTGTGTACGTGTGTGTACGTGTACGTGTACGTGTGTCGTGTGTCGTGTGTACGTGTGTACGTGTGTGTACGTGTGTACGTGTGTACGTGTGTACGTGTGTGAGTGTGTACGTGTGTAGCGGTGTGTGTTGTTACGTGTGTCGTGTACGTGTGTGTTGGTGGTGTAGTGTGTGTCGTGTGTACGTGTGTAGTGTGTGTGTGTGCGTGTGTATGTGTGTACGTGTGTACGTGTACGTGTGTACGTGTGTGTGTGTACGTTGTGTACGTGTGTACGTGTGTACGTGTGTCGTGTATGTGTATGTGTCGTGTGTACGTGTGTACTGTGTACGTGTGACGTGTGTACGTGTGTACGTGTGTGTACGTGTGTCGTGTAGTGTGTACGTGTGTACGTGTGTACGTTGTACGTGTACGTGTGTACGTGTGTACGTGTAGTGTGTGTGTTGTGTGTGTGTGTACGTGTGTCGTGTGTACGTGTGTAGTGTTACGTGTGTGTGTAGTGTGCGTGTGTGTGTGTGATGTGTGTGTGTGTTGTATAGTGTGTGTGTGTGTGTGTATGTATGTGTGTGTGATGTGTGTGTGTGTGTGTGTGTAGTGTGTGTGTGTGTGTGTGTTTATGTGTGTATGTGTGTGATGGTGTGTATGTGTGTGTGTTGTGTTTGTTGTGTGTCTGTGATGTTTGTATGTGTATTTCTATGTGTGTGTTGCACTGTGTGGCAGTGCATGTGCGTGCTGTACTTGTGCGCGTGCGTGTGAGTGTGTAGATGCGGGAGCGGGTGTGGGTTTGCGTGTGAGCGCTACAGTTAATACGTGTACGCGCTTGTGTATATGTTAGTACCTACGACAACTCCAAAACGATAAGACGTGCGTACATTTCCTGTTTAGGCATATAGATTTTGAAATTATAAATTAATTATGTTCTGTGCAATTTTTTGATGATAAAAAAGGTTCTAAGTGAAATGTAAGTGTTCACAATTTTTATCAATATCTGGCTAATGATCAACTTTATAGAAAAATATGTAATCATATTTTTTTAAATATAATTTACTTTTACATAGCTTTTCTTGATACAGTTTCTTATTTCGAAGCTAAATCAACCTTAAAAACTAATTAGATAAGATTAAAAAAGGTAGAATTTAAGTGTTAGTTCAAATTTCTGCACTCTCTAAATGACGATCAACTTTATAGAAAAATGTGTAATAGTAGACTATTACATTAGGTGTGGAAGTTTGATATTTTGAGCTTATATAATTTGGCTTAGAAGTGCTGGCAGAGAAGCCAAAATAAACGAGTAATGTCCAATTTCTGCACGGAATGTAATATACTAATTCGAAATATTGAGTATTCCATGAATTTCTGCAACAACTCAAATTGATTGATTCATTGCATTAGGTAATGAGAAATGTCAAAATCAAATCATTTTAGTAAATGACAAATGTCAAAATAAAATGGAAACAACCAAAAGATACAAATATAATTTATTTATGTATAATATTGAAGGTGGAGTTTCATCCATTTGGTATTCAATTAAAATCATTGATGTTCGTTTCTAGGACCACATAAGTATTGCATGAATGTAGTATATATACCTTCTGAGATAGTCACGCAAGCCTAATCAACGGTGCTGTGTGTTTTTGTCCTAGGTAAAAGTACTTCTACAATTGGCCTCCGATCAAAAATTTGTGGGTTCTACCATTGAGTAATGAAATGTTTCCATTACTCAATGGTTCTACGTCAAGTAGTCAGATCAAAACAGCATGATTCAATATCGCTTGAGGAATAATATAGTTTTTAAAGATAATTTAATTTTGCATAACATTTCTTTATAGTTTCTTAATACAAAGCCAAATAAGTCTAAAAATGAACTATATAAAATTGATAATGCTTAATCTGCAAGGTAAATGTGGCCAACTGGGACTCTTTTTTTTAAGATTTGTTTTTATTTTAACTGCTGTCAAATTTAATAATGGTAGCACTTTCGGGATTGTTTTAACAGCTGAAGTAACATTTCTTTTAAAAATTCTAATGGCCAAAAGTCTCATAAGTTGCTTTCATGTGATTTACAAATTTTTTTTAATTTTTTAGACCGGGGCTTCTAGTCAACCCCGTGAATGGGGGTAACTGCGACCCCCATATCCAGTTACTGCATAAAGCAATGTATTTTGATCTTGGGCAACTGCGTCCCTTCTTATAACCCTATAGAGTAGGAAAAATACTATTTAGACATCCAGAACGTAACCAGTGGTCACTAGGCCCTCTTGTAAGTCACGTCAAAACTCTGTCCAAAAGTTTGAACTCAAAAAGGTGGAAAATGGACTTTCAAGTCAATTTATCACAAAATAATGCAGAGAAATGCAATAAACTGCCCATTAGTAATGTCAGTTCAATGAAGTATTATAACTTTAGAGCATCCTGGTGGCCACTGGTGACCTTAGCGAGTCGTTGTAGAGCGATTAAGCTCAAATATATGGAAAAGTGAGTACTGAAGAAAATAAGGAAATAAAGTTTACAATCATCTTACATAGAAAACAAGTTACAAAAAGAGTAGAAAATGGCATAAAGGCACTTAAAAGGCTATAAAGGCTACATATTTAAGTATGTAAATTGGCAAAAAATGTTGAAAAGGGACAAATGGAATAGCGAACGTGCGCAAAAATAAGTTTTACTTAGTAAGTAAATATTTCAATGAATAAGTATTTAATAAGTAAGAATATTTTTAAAATAAAGGAAAAATGGTCATTTAAGTAAGCAAGTAAGTACTTAATTAGGTCAGTAACATGAAAATGATGCATTTAAGTGAGTTACTTAGGGGCTGAAAATTGCTCGATTGATATTCGTAAGGTCTGAGAGATCATCTGAAAAAATTAGCATGTCCTTGAACCTAGCAGAACTGCATGCAATAGGGGGAGATAGCTTTAGCGCTACATCTTCCTTCAGAGCACTGGCGTTTTCCTTCTGTTTCGAGAAATTGTATAGTTTGTTGATGTCGCTTAAAAACACTACATAATATTGAAGACGTACAAGCGGAATGAACCTGCTCTCCCCCAGACTTTGACGACACAAAAAGCTCCAGCATTCAAAGTGGTTTTGACTTCATCTTCTTTTGAGGCATCCATTGATTCAACTTCTTCGTCAATATTTGATTCAGTTTCGCTTGGTTCATTGATGGCATCGGAATTGTCCTCTGCGGAGTCATCGCTTTCGTCTTCTCATGCTCTTCCATTTCTCTTTCTTTGGTATGCAGTCTTATTTAGTTGGTTTTCAGCTTCCTTCCGTTGGTTTTCAGAATTCTTCCGTTGGTTTTCTGCAGCTTTCTTCAATTCCCTAGCTTTTGCTTTCTCGGTCATATTCTTCGCAATATTCTGCTTTTCAGCTTCTTCGGCTTCCAACTTCGTCAAATATTCTTCTATTGTTATGATTTCACATGCTTGTGCGACTCGTTTGCGTTTGGTTGGGGCTTTTTGAGTAATTGGTGCGGGTTTCAAAAGCTCTAGAAGCATATCACCGAAACTTTGACTATGCTTGATGCAGAGGAGGCAGAACAACTGCTTGCCTGATTGGCAAAGGAAGAGGGGCGCAATCGATTAGACCTGTTTTCTCGCAGAGGGGGAGAAATCAGAGTGGTTGGACTGCGTGTCAAGGTGGCATTCGCTCTTATTTCATCAACAGTGGTGTTCGGTTGGCTGGAAGGGCTTGCAACACTTGACTGGTTGGAAAGCCCTGCAGGGTCTAGCTGGTTAGGCGGTGCTGCATTACCTGTCTGATTCGGTGGAACTGCTACATCTACTTGATAAGCTGCCTCTGCTTGGGGTACTTTCAATTCCCGATTGTATTGCTGTGAGGCATATTCATCAAGGGATACCAAACAATTCTAAGTCTATTTGGCCCTTCAACATCTGGGTCATACGCTCCAGTACTCTTAAACCCGCTGACTATGTTTCCTGGCGGACACGCTCGAACAACGTTTTCAAGTAAATGAGTAAATTCGTCTTTAGGAATTTTTTTCGGGGATTTTTTGTTTGCTTTTTTCATAGGTCCGTATCCCACATTGTTTTGATGCTTCGGAATACAGCTTTATCTAGAGGCTGTAACTCATGGATCGTGTGAGGGGGTAGTTTGACGATGGTAACCTGGTTTCCACGAGCAATCCCGACTAGCTCATTGAAACATGAGTTGAATGGCGTCATAAATTAATCTCTGTGGCCTTTCTGAACCAATATTAGGCTAAAAAACTTTGAACCAATTTAAAAAAAGAGTAGTTTCCATCCAGCCTTTCTGTGAAGCGGTAATGGATGATTAAGTCTTAATACGTTCATTAATCCAATTCTCCATAACACATTTTCCCTTAAAAACAACCATCAGCGGGAGTAACTCTCCAGCTGCGTTAACGCATGCGAGAACTGACGTGTTTTCCCGTCCAGGAGAACTTGTCGTTCTCTTGCTCACTGTTCCTGTAGTTCCAACTACTTTTGTCTTTGACGGATCCTGGCAAAATGACGTCTCATCACAATTCCAAAAGCGCTTTGGTTTTCCTTTTAAATCTAAATCATTCACAACGCTGTCAAGGAGATCAAAATAGACAAACACTGCTCATGGATTCATTTGTACAATGAGAACAAATTCTACACTTTGAGGTTTCCTAATGGACAACGTATGGCGTTGTCGGAAGTTCCTAAACCATTCATCACTACAACACTCCGCAATTTCTTTTTCCAAATCTGGTGCCATGTATGAAGTTACACCTCCGCTTCCACACGTTTCTGATGAAACTTTTCCAGAGCCACACGTTCCATTCAGGTAATGTAAAAGTGTCGGCTTTGGTATTTTGTAGAGCCTCGCAGCACCTATGCGGCTGATCGTGTTCTCTTTAATACCATTTACAGCTTTTATTGGGTCCTCTCTGTTGTACTGCATGCCAGCCCCTCGATTCGTTTTGCGAGGTCGATTTCGAGTCATGACTAAAGAAATAATCCGAAACATAAAAGAAACAAATTATGAAGACAGTTTTTTAGATTTTTTTTGTTATAATTTACGATCTATCGCTAGAGAGGTACGATATTTAATTAATGCATTATGAAAGTAACTAAGTAAGTAATTATACTTAATTTGGTAAACAAAACCAATATTTAGCCTTACTTACTTAGCTAATTTGAGGTACAAATTAAATACATTTGAATATCCGGACAACTGAAACCCGGGGGTCCCACTTACATTCTCATCATTTTTATACCGGCCTCGTGTAGATGAAGAGGTTTTGAGCCAAAAGTTGGTAAAAACATGTTCCATACATAGAATTTAATGAAAAATTAGCAACCGAAAAATTAATACTTACCACAATCGAAAAATAAAATAGTTTAGGCTATGATCTTCGTCCTTGTTTTGACAAAAAATCAGAGCTAATTTTGACAGCACCATTCACGTACAAAAAAAAACAAGAAAGTGAGGTTGTACATGTTGTTACAGATGGATCGTGATCCCTACCACTGTTGCCAAGTGGCAACGCTTAAATAGCAAAATAATCATGGGGATGACAGAGGGGGGTCCTATTAACCCCGGGATCCCAGTTGCCTAGGTTTACCTTATTATAGAGGTTTTTAATGGAAGCGGGCGGGTTTGACATTTTTTTAAGTTAGCATCCATATTGTCACTGACAATTGCGGCTAAATTTCGATAAGTGAGGACCAATAGGAAATAAATTTGAATGTACTGGTTTAAATAACAGTTTCAACGTCAAAATAGAAAAGTACGGTTGGACTAGTGGAACATTGGTCGCCTGACACGCGGTTGAGGCAAGTTCGATTCCCGGCTCATGCAATTTTTTTTCTATTAGGTTACAGTAGTTTTGTTTATGTTTTTTTTTTCTTATTATACCGTACAATTTTGATTTTTATACCTAACGGCGAAGTTGTCAAACAAGAAAACGCGTGATTGGTCCGCAGTTATCGAGATTTAGCCTCAAGTCTATTGACGTCGATCTGACGTGAAGGTTTCGACGTCTATCTAGCATACATTATTGTTGTATTTACAATATTGCCTATTTTCATGATGAATATACTACAGTTGTTTGTATTGATGTTATGAAAGCCGGATCTGACATAGATTAATTGTTATTAAACAAAAATAATTATAATGTAGATTCAGTTGGTAACACTGAAAGTAACTAAACATCAGGCAGGACGCAGATCACGGCGGCGATCTCTAGAACCAAAACATAGTAGTAAAGCTGGTTCGGTGTAATTTCCATAAAATTCCGAGCCATCTTCTAGGTATAAGTAAAAGAAAGTGATTAATAGTGTTAAATATCAAATGGCCGAGGCTGATAAGTTAAATATTGATAGTATTATTGCCCGTCTTTTAGAAGGTAAATATGACCCGCAATTGAAGGTCAACTTTGTGTTGTCATCAATGGCGTCATTCGGATACGCCTTCCTAATAATTATATTTTCATTTTAAGTACGTGGAGCACGACCAGGCAAAAATGTACAATTAACAGAAAATGAAATCAGGGGTCTTTGTTTAAAATCCCGAGAAATCTTTCTTTCACAACCCATCTTACTGGAGCTAGAAGCCCCTTTGAAAATATGCGGTTTGTATGAAACAAATGCAACTTTTACGATACTTAACAAATCCACTTACAGGGGATATTCACGGTCAATATTATGATTTGTTACGTTTGTTTGAGTACGGAGGTTTTCCACCAGAATCGAACTATTTATTTCTGGGTGATTACGTCGACATGTAAACAATCTTTGGAAACAATTTGTTTATTATTAGCATACAAAATTAAGTATCCCGAAAATTTTTTTTTACTGAGAGGAAACCACGAGTGTGCATCAATTAATCGTATTTATGGATTTTATGATGAGTGCAAACGTAGGTATAATATTAAATTATGGAAAACGTTCACAGATTGTTTCAATTGCTTACCTGTTGCTGCAATTGTCGAGAAAAATTTTCTGTTGTCATGGTGGTTTAAGTCCAGATTTACAATCAATGGAACAAATTAGACGGATAATGAGGCCTACTGATGTACCCGATCAAGGACTGTTATGTGATTTACTTTGGTCGGATCCTGATAAAGATACAATGGGCTGGGGTGAAACGATCGAGGTGTTAGTTTCACTTTCGGAGCTGAAGTTGTTGGCAAATTTTACATAAGCATGATTTTGATTTAATCTGTAGAGCACATCAAGTTGTTGAGGATGGATACGAATTTTTTGCGAAACGTCAATTGGTAACTTTATTTAGTGCTCCTAATTATTGCGGTAGGTTAAAATGAGATTTTTAATATTTGTTTTTTCATTTTTAATATCCAGGGGAATTTGACAATGCTGGTGCGATGATGTCAGTAGATGAGACTTTAATGTGCAGTTTTCAAATATTGAAACCTGCCGATAAACGGAAATTTCAATACGGCGGCTTGAATGCCGGAAGACCGGTTACACCTCCAAGAGGTGCTACAAATAAAAACAAAAAGAAGTGAAAAAATCTATTTTAGGTTAGGTTAAGTTATGTATGTACTTTTTTTGAGCCGTTTCCTTAAACGTTTTCCATTTGAAGCAAATTATATCACAAAATACAAAAAAAAAATGTAATAAAGGAAATATAATTTATTATTTGCTTGAATATGGACTACTGTTTATTGGACCTCACTCGACATTACAGTTGTACTTGTAGCTCATCTTATGTAAGTTGGTTTTGTATATAAAGAATTAAATTTTTTTCTATCGGTTTTTATTTTGGTATAATCTTAATAAAAAAAGTATTTGTATGCTATTATGTTAAAATACCTGAAAAAAAATTTTGTTCAAACCTAGCATAAAGTTATAGTACGAGTTTTTACTGGATATGTATACTCTCAAAACATTTTCTGTGCTAAATAAAAAATTATTCTCTATGTCTTTTATAAACAAACGCCTTTATGTTATGATTGTAATCTAGGCTATGGTGAAACCATTTTCCTGTCTCCTAGATGTCAATTTTAAGTTTCTTTATAGTAACAAATGCATTGGTTACACTAATTACTCAAATTGTAGTAGTAATTATGCACTAAATTAAGGGAAATCCTGAATGGGAAGCTGAAATTGTGAATTATTTTGGTTCTCACATTTATGTAATAATAAAAAACGTGTACATCTTTTGGTATAAAACTTAAAATATACTGAAATATAAACTAGACCAAAATCATGCAAAGGGAAATTTTGTAACGTCTACAAAATAGTTGTAAAATTAGACTGAATAACAACCAACACAAATGCTGTCCAAAATTCCTGTATCACTGAATTTACATATCCGTCATTGCGAGAGTCTATTTTACAGCAGCAAAATTTGTCATGTGTTCTCTTTTCTTTACGAATTGGTACCGCTGTTGCTCTTTTTAGCTCACTAGGTGCCTCTCCTACTTCTAATGAACTATTAAATAAATTTAGAAGAACATCTATTATTTCTTCCAACGATATTTTTATACTTTCCATGTCAAATCAGCAGCACTTCCTTTGTTTAGTATTGATTTCAACATATTTCTTAATTTATTATGGTCAAGTAATGTAAAGTTTTCCATTTTTACTGTGTTAATTCTTTGTGGAAAGTCAGAGCAGTCATGATCAGGTATAGTTTCTATTATGGCTTTGATACTTGTTATATAATACTCTGAATTTTTTGCAATTTCTGTTTTACTTTTATATATTTTTCCATCAAATTCTATAGCATTATAATCAGGGATAATATAACTAGTGTTATGATTATCATCGATTATTAATCATAACACGTGTTATATTTGGTAAGAGAATATAATGAACGTTAATAGAAAATATATTTTTTTAACGTCTATAATTTTCTAAAGATTTTAACGAGTGGTATCATAGACTATTAATCATAATATGTGTTATATTTGGTAAGCGAATATAATGAAAGTTAATAGAAAATATATTTTTTTAAAGTCTACAATTTTAAACGATTTGTCACTGATAGTAAACTATTTTATTCATTAAAATCATATGACAGTCAACATGCAGTGATAAAATTATCACCGATTTGATAGCCTATTCTTCTATTTTGTTTTTGTATTTTAACCAATGAAAGTAATCAAAATTGTACCATGTGAATTATATTCTCACTTTTATTAGTTTCAGAAATTAAATTTTTTATAGTTTTCCACATTTCTTTAGGATTATGCATTTTAGAATCTATGTGAGTTTAATAATATTTACATTTATCTTTTTTTATTAACTTTGATATTTTGTTTCTCATTACAACATAGGCATTTCGGTCATCATCTTGTTTTGTAAACAAAAACCTTTTGTATTTTATGTTTCTTTCCTTGACTGCACTCACAAGTTGTTCATTAAACCAATGGTTCTTTTTATTAACCCTTAACCACCGTCGTGCGGTCACAGTGACCGCTTCCGATTTTCATTGTTTAGTATTTTCCCCTCCTCTTACCATAGAGACTTTAGCGGCACAGTACCTTCAATCCACATTCTTCTCAGTGTGCTTCTAGACGTAGAAAGTATGATGGATAATCAACCTGGACAATCAAAAAGGGTAAAATATTGCAATGTTTTGGTTAAAAATTTTGAGGAAACATGTTTATAATGACATGAAGAAAATGATAGTGAATGTAGTGATACAGAAAATCTTGACGAAGACATTTATGAATTTAGTGAGCATGAAAGTGATTCAGAGGTTGAAGGAGAATATGATGAAGCAGAAGGTGGGGGTGAAGTAGAGGAAAAACAGTCAAGTGATAAATCTGAAGATAAAATTGAAATACAAAACAGGAAAAATTATTATGGTAAAAACAGATTCAAATGGTGTTCTGAACCATTTCAGTCTCGCACCAGAACTTTACAGCACAATATTATAATGTAGTTTCCAGGTTTGCGTCCAAGTTTGGAGATAAAGCAGAACCTCTTGAAACGTGGAGTGTGTTGTTTAATGAAGAAATGTTACTTACAATACTACGATGGGTAAACTTAAAAATTGAAAAAGAAAGAAGTAAATTTTCACGAACTTCAAGACCAGAACTAAAAGATTTAGACTTAACTGAACTAAAAGCGTTCATCGGTCTACTATTTTATACAGCAGCATTTGTTTCGAATCATGAAAAAATAGAAAGAATGTTTGCAACTGATGAATCTGGTAGGGATATTTTTCGTTCGGTTATGTCTAAAAACAGATTCTCCTTTTTGTTAATTTGCTTGCGATTCGACGACCCTGATAGTAGAGAGGAGGGAAAACAAAGTGATCCTGTGTGTCCCGTCTCAGAAATTTTTAATCACTTCATTACAAATTCTCACTGCTTATTCTTTGAGTGTCAATACTTGTATTGACGAAATGCTTGTATCCTTTAGAGGTAAATGCAAGTTTAAAATGTACATGGCAGCAAAGCCATGCAAATACGGTCTGAAAATAATGTGCTTGACCGACGCCAGAAATGTTTATTTTTATAATGGCTACATCTACAGTGGCAAAGATACTGACGGGATTGGTCTGGCAGAAGAGTTAAAAAAAAATTCAGTAAGCCTACACAAGCGGTTCTAGGACTAGCACAACCGATTTTTAATACAAATAGAAATGTGACAGCCGATAATTGGTTTATGTCAATTCCTACTCCAAGAAAAGAAGTGGGTTCATCAATTTTCGGATTTACAAAAAATATGACATTAGTTTCCTACGTCTCGAAAAAAAACAAAGCAGTACTTCTGCTTTCATCAATGCATCATACAAAATCCATTGATAGGGATAATAATAAACCAGAAATTATTTCCCTATACAACAGCACTAAAGGTGGAGTAGACTCCCTCGACGAAAAGTGTGCTAAGCATTCCACGAGCCGTCGTACTCAACGCTGGCCAATGGTCATCTTTTTCCGATTACTTGATATTAGTGGGGTCAATTCATTCCTATCAATCTCACAAAGAGAGGGTCGAGTTAGAAAAAGCCGATTTTATCAAATTACTAGCTGACCAATTAGTACGACCTCATTTGGAAAGAAGAATGGTTCAACACATATACCATGTAAACTAAGATTAAATATCAGAAGAATATTAGGAAATCCTGAAATTCCAATTCCAGCTAATGAAGAAAAATTAGAAAATCGTAAGACGTTATATATGTCCTAAAAATCAAAAGAAAAACTTTTCATGTGTTATGTGTGTCATAAAGCCGTATGCTTGCAGTGTAGCACACAACTATGTAATAATTGCAAATATAAATTGTAAATTTTAAGGCTTTGCAGTTTTTACATTTTACTATATTTTTTTAAATTTTAGTATTTTTAATAAGTTGTTACATCTTTCAACTTCAAGAAAGCACTTTTAGTTTGTCCGATTCTTTTTTGGTTTTTTCATATTTTTTTATTTAACTATAGTATAAATTACTACCATACGCACATACAGTTTTCTGTTTCAATAAAAATTTATATTCAGTGATGTATATTTATTTTTATATTTTTTTTTTCTTAACACACATCTACAGCAGACATCTCTTTCTTATAAAAAAAGAAAAACATTGTCAATAAACAAAAAAAAAAGTATCGGTCACTGTGACCGCACGATGGTGACTGAGTTCCAAATATCTGATGACGGTGGGTAAGAGTTAATAATTTCGTTTTTTGGCATTAACTCGTCGATCATAGATAACAAATCACTATAAAATTTACTAAATCTAATATTAATATCTTTTTCTCTATAATTATTAACGATATCAAGAGCCCTGTCTTCGAGTATTTTAAAACTTTGTAATTTACTGTGCACAAATATTCTTCTGCATCTGTCTCCTTAACTTTTATATTTAACCTAATAGCCGGGCCTGTTAAAAACAGTCTGCCGTTAACATATCACTATAGGTAGTTATTACTAGATCTATTACAGAAGTTTGTCCATTTGGTGATATATGAGTATAATCATCAACGATCTGTTGTCATCACACATTTCTTCAGGCTTCTCACATATGTACCTACAGTTTTTATCAAAGTGGATGTTAAAATCCCCTAAGATTATTAACGTATAGTACGACACGAAAGGCTCTTGAGATCGCCTCAGGCTGTTGACTAACAAAGCGTCACTTGTTAAACCAGCTCTATACAATGTTGTAAAATAGTTATTTTTTTATACAAAAATTGCTCTTTATCAAAGTGCGAAAGGTCGATAATGAAATTTTATCGTTATGTACAAAATTCAACTTTTTTATTCTATGGCGGATTTCCATAAAAATAATATATAGTTATGTTTGATTCGTTTTATATTAGCTAACCATCGATGAGTAGTACTAGATTTGCATATACGTAGTACTGTATAACCTACTATTAAACTTATACTATATTATAACGTGTCAATTTTAAAGCTAATTTTAAATTATGTTAATTAGTGAGAATTTTGGTTTTGAGTTTTTCTTCCACACCATATCTACTTCTCAATTTTTGAGTTATGGATTTATCTCATTATACGAAATATATAAGTATATGAAAATATTAAATATTTTATACATTTGCATAGCTTAAATAACAAAAATTAATCGATACTTAATTTATCCTAAATATTATTCATCCTCATCCACTTCCATGTCATCATCGGAAACTACTGGAACCCAAAACAATTTGCAGTTGTTTTATTTCTGGCATGGCAAAGTATGAATTTTCTATATCAATAACATGACAAACGCATTTCTTCCACAGGTCAGTCTTCTTTAGTTCACCTTCAACATGTTGTATTATTGGAATGACTGATTTATCGAGTGTTGGAGTAGTGTTATATTTTCTAATGGAACTTTTTAATGTAGCCCATACCAACTCGATGGGATTAAATATACAATAATAAGACGGAAGCTCACTATTGTATGCCCATGCTGATGAGCCATTTCGTCGATCACATATGTTTTCTTCAAATTTTTTTCTTTTATTAGTGAGTAGAATGTCCTTTGTGCAGTTTTCTCTGGAAGTGGAATATTATGTTCCCCCATAAATTTCAATATGTTTTCTTTCTTTGTGGCACTATTTGGCATCTTAAATAACTGACGAGAATGATAAGTTGCATTGTGCATTACAATAACGGAATTTTTGGACAGATTTGGTAGTAATTGTTCTGTTAACCACTTTTCAAATAAAGCCACGGTCATGTCTTCATGATAATCTGCCGAACACTTGGTAATATTTTTTGCAGAGCACATTAAACCATGTTCTGCACCGGCATGAACAATAATTATTCTTTTTCCTCTAGAACAGGGCGTATTTAGAGAACTTTTTTGAGTGCCATCCATCCAACCCCGAGAAACAACATTGTGAGTGTTGTACCATGTTTCGTCCAGATAGACGATTGGTCTATTTTCTTCTTGAAACTTCCTTATTTTTCTGAGGTATTCGGATTTCAGAGATACTTTTTTTATTTAATTTTTTAAAGTGGAAACAAAGCTCCCGCAGTAAGCGTAATAAGGTGCAGTTATGTGTATCTTTATAGGGAAAATCAACACCATCTTTTTCAATTTTTTTCTGTATTGATTCAAGTGTTACTGCTTGTTTTGTTTTATGCAGTTCATACACGTTTTGTTGTATAACTTCTTTTAGAGCTTCATCAATGATCATTAGTCTCTTCTTGGCTGCACTTTTTCTGTTTTCTGTGTGATCAATGGGTTTCCCAGCAGATACAATTCGCTTTGTTGTCGCCTCAGATATCCCAGTTAATACAGATATTCTCTTCACTGATTCTCTGTAATTCAGCTGCTCTCTTTTTAGCAGAGCGTACATATGCAATATCACATGTTGTAAATCAGTTGACAGATCCTTATTCTTTAAGATAAATGCATCTTCAGAAGATTGCAACGCACCCTCAGGCTGCACGCATCACCACCTTCCTTGTTTTCGAAACTTTGTTCCACAGTTGGGCTTTCGTCTTGTGGTCTACTCATGTTTTATACAATTTGAATTATGTACAATCAAAATCAAATAACACTAATATGACCACGTACTTAAAAGATAGGTATACGAAACCAAAATGTATTAGTACGGTATTAATAAATCACTTATACTGAGTGTTTCAAAAAACGTTCCGCTAATTTCTAACATATGTGCGCAAATGCCTTCTTAAGAAGATACGGCCCTGTAAAAGTGGCCCCAAAATTTTTTTTTATTATCTCTAACGGTTTAATATACCTAAATGAAATTTAGACCACAAATACCTTTGATTGGGTCATAAAAGATAGTGTTGAAAATTTTTTAATATTTTGTACAGTAGCGTCGCTAAAGGGGGGGTGCCACTTATTTTGCCCCCAAACTTTTTTTATGGGGCTTAGACTGTATATAAAAACCCGTACCTACTTATTCAATTTTTTTTGTTCTGTTCGTTTTGTGTTATTCCTTTTTTTTTTAAGTTCTAAATAATTTACAATATTTTTACCTCATAGTTGTTTCTGAAACAATCATTATACCCTGAGGTACTTCGTTCTCGCGTATGAAAATTATTAATTGTTTCATTTTAAAATAATTTACTAATCCGGTCAGCATTACCTGCTAAAACCTCAAATAACTCCAAAACCAGTAGTAATTTTTTTGACTTTCAACAAGAGTATCTTTTTTTGTGGCAAATTGTTTAAAAAATACTATTTTTGCCCAAACAATTAAAAATATCCGCATAAAAACAGTTTGGGGCAAAATAAGTGTCACCCCCTCCCCCCTCCCCTTTAGCGACGCTCACATACAAAATATTAAAAATTTGCAACACTATCTTTTATGACCTAATCAAAGGTATTTGAAAAAGGAAAAGGCTACGTAGTTTATTCCCTCCCCAAGGGGAAGGGCGGGCTGCTCGAGCTTTCCGAGCTCCTTCAGCCACAACCATGGATTCCCAACATACATACATATATTACGTATATATACATGGTGGGATTAAGGATGGGTGTGGTCAGGACAGGATCGGAAGGAACGGAGTTGGGGTTCTGAGGGGGAAAATACTACCCCAGAATTCGCCTAAGTAGCCGCACATGGTGTGCATATACGAAGTGACTATGCCGCTACATGTGTATGAGGAAAACCCCATGAAAGAACCTCATAGAAGGTAAACGGTAACGGGAATCGAAACCCATTACCTCCCGAATGCTATGCAGGTCATGCCACCACTACGTTACCAGCTCGGTAAAGGTATTTGTGGCTAAAATTCATTTAGGTATCTTAAACCGTTTGAGAGATAATAAAAAAAAGGATTTTTGGGGCCACTTTTACAGGACCGTATCTTCTTAAGGAGGCATTTTCGGACACATGTTTATTAACCAAACTAACGTTATTTTTTAATATTCTATTTACCCTAGAAATTAGCGGAACGTTTTTTGAAACACCCTGTATATGAACTGAGATGAAATTCTGTCACCTCTTAATTACTATTATTAATTGCACCTAATTTTTGTTCATCCTAATTATATTATCTCTGCAAACCTGTTTGTATAATTATCCATTATGAATGAAATGTGTTCAAAATGCTATAATTAAAATGTGGTTATGTTAGAACTACATATTTATTACTAATAATAATTATTCATACTATTTCGTATGTTATTCAAATTGATTAATATAACTGTAACGGTGTCGCAAAACATTCTAAAAATGTTGTAAGGGTCAAATATCATTACTCCGCAAAAATATTCCATTCTTGTGAGTTGAATTTAAGTCCGGCCCTTGGAGCTGCATTATTCACTTAGCGCTCAGGTAAATCCAGCAAGCAACATACATTACCTAATGACCCCAGCCCGTGGCGATCTCAAGAGCCTTCGTGTCGTACTACACTTTTATCATTACCCCCAAATGTCTTCACACACCTCCTCAAAATAATCTAAAAAGTCACTTGTGAACTATTCGGAGAATGATACACTACAGCAATCAAATAGGATTGTTTATCTATTGTAACACTCACCACCAAAAGCCAATAGTTCATCTGCATTGAATCTCTTTTACAAATTTTGTATTTCAAGTCATTCCTAATGTACGTTAACACACCTCCTGTGGCTCTACTTATTGAATCACCAAATGCTAAGACTCAGTCACAGAATGTAGCTCTCGGTCATTAAGGCAATTCATTTTGCCACGATCCCAACGGAACTAATATATAAACATAGTCCTTGGGCAACATTGGGTACAATACACATGGACTATAGAGTATAGGTTTTAGCCCTTGAAGGGAATCTATTTTGGCAAGTTCACAACCAAATTGCGGTAACAACATACATTTTTGGCAAAATTCGGCCTAAACAGTGACCAACACTCGTGAATATCTTTTGGTCATCGAGGCATTTCATTTTGCTGTAATTCTAAAGAAATTGGGCATAAATATAGAATTTGAGCAATAATCGACCTGAATGCTAATCACACTTATTGATTAAATTTTATTTTAATAATTGTGGTCCTGAACCTGCTAAGTTTAGTCCAAAACTGTAAGGCACTTAGGAGGATGGATAGGGGAATATTAAATTGACAGGAGATGCCTATAAAAATGAAATTTTTTCATAAGTGAGAGGAAAACAGAAACTAGGAAGATTATTCTAGAGTTCAGAAAGCCTGTAGAAGAATGTGGATTGCGCCCATTTGTACAAATGGAGATTTGTATTGCATATTGATGATGTGAATGAGCAAGCCGAGTATTCCTAGTAAAGGCGGGCCGAGATGGTACCAAGAAATATAATTCAGCAGCGCAATAGCCATTGTAATATTGATAGTGCAAAGAAACAATTAAAACGATACTTCTGTGCCCAAAGGACTGTTTGTCAGAAGTTAAGGACGTGTACAATTATACGCCTAGTCGCTCTTCTTTGTGTACGATCAAAGAGCTTTCGTGCGTATTGGGGAGCACCAACCCAGAGGTGGGAATTATATTCTAGATAAGGTCGAATTTAGGTCTTATATAGCAGAAATAGATGTCGGGAGGTAAGGTACTGGTTAACCTGCACAAAAAGCATATTTTACGAGCAGTTGCTTTAGTTGCAGATAGAAGATGGTCAACCCATGATAGATACAGTCATTGCCAACATAGTAATAGAGTCTGAAAACTTAGATCTGGGCCATTCATACTTACATTAGGAAATGATCGATCTGTTTTGGCGGACACAAGGCAACACTGAGTTTTATTGGCATTAAATGTAACTAGATTATTACTTCCCCATACAAGGATACTTTAAATGTCTTCGTTGGTTGAAAAGGCCATTTCAACAGTTGGAAATAGGTGGATTACTATTATGAGTAGACTGAGATGAACTACAATGAAGAGTGCTGTCGACAGCAAAGCAATGGACCGGGTTAGTCGTTGAAGAAATTAGATAATTTATATATAGCAAAAGAGTGTAGGTGGTATAACCTATCCCTGTGACACGCCCGCGTTAATGCCAACTTCTTTTCAAAAGAGGCCATCAACTACGACACGTATTTGTCTTTTATCAAACTAGACAACCATGGTCAGCGTATCAGTTAACCCAAACGAGGTGGATTTGGCAAGTAAACATTTATGCCAAACTCGGCAAAATGCTTTTGAGGTATCTAAAGTGGCTACAACGGTTTCACCGTATTGTTCTAATTTACTGTTCCAAATCTGAGAATTGAAAGAAGACTTATCTGTTGAGTGACTAAAACCATATTGTTGGGCACTAAAGAGTTTGTTAAATTTAAGCTGATTAATAGCTTCATCCGTGACTTTCGATAAAATGGAAGTGATTGCAATAGGTCGGTAGTTAGAGGGATCGGTCTTGTCGTCGGTTTTCGAAGTAGGTTGAATATTTGCTAACTTCCATGAAGAAGGAACTTACCCAGAAGACAGAGATCGAATAGAGCTTACATAGGGCTGGTACTAGTTTAAGCGGAACATTTCTTTAAGACAATAGCTGGGATACGGTCGGGACTAGCCGCCTTAAAAAAATTGGATTTTGGTCATTAAGGTAATTAATTTTTCCGAGACAACGAAATCAAACTACAAATATAGGCTTTGCGCAATATTCGGCTTAAATGACCAACACCAACACTCATAGAACATAGAGTTTAGTACTTCGTTATCGAGAGAATGTATTTTGTCGCGTCTGTAACGGAATAGGTTTAACATAGATTTTGCGCAAAATTCTCACCGACACTCGTGGGTCACATAATTTATTGGGCATCGGTGCGATTAATTTAGCCGCGATCCCAACAAAATTGATAGATTTTGTACAACAGTCGGTCCACATGCTGATAAGCACTCACGTGGAACATAAAAGAAAGCTTTTTTACTCGCTTTTAAAAAAAAATGTACATAGTCACAGTGGTACTATAGAAGGAATAATTTTTCACTTTTATGGAAGCGGCGTAATTGCAAAACTAAGATAGACACCCGCTGATTCACTTACATAATGGGAGGTGTAATTTGACTTTGTGACGAAGTAAAGGAAAATATAAAATTTTGATTGATTATTCAAGCTTAATGTGTAGCAAACTTAATGCAAAAAATCCATTTTGATATCTTAAGTCGTTTAAGAATAAATACAGGGACGGAAGAACGAATAAAGCGCCGCTAATTGTAATTTTTTTGAAGAAGAAGAGAACAGCAGTAGGAAGAGGTTAACTTCTTCCAACCACTTTTAATTGGCTGACATGATAGTTAAAAGAGAGGGGGTAGGAGTGTCCTCGCCCTTACCCGATTGAGTCTTGCGCGCCTACTTTTCCAGACTGTGCGCTCTGATCGAAGGCCTGAGAGTGACCCCGGTCCTTTTTTAAATTAGGATCTCTGGTTGGTCTTTGGACTCTGCCCATCCCCAGGCTTTGTGCTCTGATTGAAGGGTTGGCTTAAGCCTGGTTTACGGCTTAGTGGTAACGTATGTTGATTTTGGGCCCATGGCCTTGCATTCTGATTGGTTGCTTTGTTTGTTTATGGCGCCATCTTGTGGTGTATTCTCAGAACTAATGGGAGTTTGCTGCAATAGAACCTGATCGTGGTTTTAATTAGTGATATATTTTAAAGGTAGATGTAGATTCCTGTAATTGTTATGGTAAGAAAACTTGTGCTAATACTGAGAACCATAGCACCTAATAGGACTCTCGAACTTGTCCTCTGGTCTTAACCACTTGCTAGGCCTCCTTTATTGTTGTGGCGAGAAAAGGTATGAAGTTGTATTCTAATAATAGTAATACTATCGCATAGCACCCCGTCGAGCTCCAACACTTGTCGCATAATTTTAGCCCTACTGCAGAGGCTCCGTTATTTGATATGGTGGAAAAACTTAAAATTTGAAATAGTATTCTAACACTGCAGGCCCCATACTATCTGCTAGGACTGCGCTAGAGCCTTGAAACTTATTAAAGAGTTTCAACCCTATTTCAGCACGCCATGTATTTGTTTATTTGTGGCGCCATTTAGAGGTATATTTTTTTAAAGCTGATGCAAGTTTACTGTAATAGAGTCTAATCGCGGGCACCTAAGATGACTTAGTTTACATTTATTAAACTAACTATAAAAAATAATTGTTATATCCAGTGTAGTGTATAGGGAACGCAAGTAAATACTTGCTATCATTGTGTTCTATTTCATTTTCACGAACTATACATTGTAATTTGTTATCGTTAACAGTGAAGTCTAAGATTGTATTCGCACTCGTATGATGCATATCACATTTCTTTCCTGGTGTTTTAAATAAATATTTCAGTGTTGCATTTCGGTTATAACAGCGTAACATTAACGCGAGTCCACTTATATAACATACATATACCCATATAAACAATTAAAAGCCAAATTTTAAGTTTTCTTTTCATAACAATACAGTAATCTACATCTACTTTTAAAATATACCACTAGATGGAGCCATAATGAGGCTCTATTATAGGATGCTCCACAAACAAACAAGACCAACCAATTAGAATGCAAATCCTTAGACCTCCAATCAACATGCGTTACCGACAGCCCGCTAACCAGACTTAAGCTTACCTTCCAATCAGATCACAGAGCCTGGGGGATAGGCGGAGTCTAAAGATCAATTGTCTAAAACCAAAATCTAAAACTGAGCGGGGATTACCCTTAGGTCCCCAACCAGATGGCCCAGCCTGGGGCAGTAGTCGCGCTCAAAAACCAATCCGGTCAAATTGGGAAGGCCGCATGGGATAGGGTCCTGGCCACACCCTTCTTTACCCATGACGTCATCCGATTAATTGAATCTGATCTATTTCTACTAACAGCCAAGTCATGGAGATGGCTGTTTTGTGAATGTTAATGTGAACCTTGACAAAATTTTAATCAATTGAAAATTAGTGGTGGACGTTCTAATATGAAAGATAATTCATAATCTTATCAAATAATCATAATCATCAATAATCATAATTCGTTCAAACCCATAAATATTGTTTTAACTACCTGTTCCCGTTAGGATACATTTAGTCCTTCCTTATATGACAATACTGAAATGTTGCATTGCGCACTAAAATTCATCATAACCCTCCTTCACTCTTTATCCAGGCTTAGGACTGGTCCAAGAAGTTTAGAGCGTGTTTATGGACCAACCGACCAACAACATTAGAACTTTACACAACAACATAGTAATGTAAGAAAGCAGACTTTTATTAAATAACAAATTGTTCAATTAAACTGTAAGCAAATGTTGAAAGTTACCCCCGTTTTTATGTACACAAACATTAATTCTACGGAGAAAATTGATCAGCTCCCTACCCATCATTTCTGCATCTAACCGTAAAATGTTTACTGTTCTCTGTTAACCGTGTCCTTAAAAATGTCAAGTTCCAAACCTTAACCTCTGCTGTTCTAATAGTACGTTTCCGTCCATAATCTACCGTAGCAGGAGCAGGTTGCTCGAAGACGCCTTTTAACAGCGGTAAATGTTTTATGGTTTGCGCGTGTATTTGGAAATCTTTCCTGGTATACTCTGACCATTTCCTTGACAATAACCATAAACTAATATCTTATCAGTCATTTCTGCATTAGTGTAGGGTACCGGAACAGCGAAGAGACATCTACAAGGTATACCTTTTTTGAAGAAAACATATCAGGGAATAAGAATTTCTGTCTAGAAATTTTATATACCGAGACAGAAAAAAGTTATGCAGTTTTAAATGTAGACAAAGAGCTTCTGGTGAGGCCCTCTGGAAGACTATAATCAAATCTGGATTACTCATCCTAGAAAACCTATAGGTACCAAATTTCATGCAAATCCTATTATTAAGATAGATATTTAAAAAAGTTTAAAAAAATAATAACTTTGACACCCTGTATATATATATATATACATATATATATATATATATATATATATATATATATATATATATATAATGGGCTCAGCTGAGGACAACGACGCCCGCCATCGCGACGCGCGGGATTTGTGCAATCACCGAGGAGCGTCGGCAAGCCCATGTGGCCGTGGCCATTTCCCACCTCCATGGCTTCTTTTCGGGATCGTTTTTCAACCTCTGGATGGAATTTTCAACACTTGATGTTAGTTTTTACCCCTAATTAGTACCCTCTGTTTTTTTTCGGGGCCGTTTTCAACCGCTATACGGAATTTTAAACTTTGGATGGTATTTTGAACCAAATTAGTGCCATTTGAGGGTGGGACCGGCTTCTTTGCGGGGCGATTTTCAACCCCTTGATGGAATTTTCGCCCCTTTGATGGTATTTTCACCCTAATTAAGGCCTTTTTGCCTGTATTAAGAGTCTTTTTGTCAGTTTACCCTAAGTTTAGGGTTTGGAACGGGTGTGGTGTTGTGACGTGACATTTTCGATCCTAATTAAGACCTCAGCCCCTGAAGGGTAGGGAAATGCATGCGCATACATTGCTCTGATTGGTGGGCCTGTAGGTAGACCACGAGTTTCTGATTGGCTTACAAGTCACGCCCCTGCTAGCTTGTAAGACAGGTGTAGGGCTTTGCAACGTGCTCTCGGGGCTACGCCCCTTGTCGCGATCGCAACTTGTTCGGGGGCCTTCGTGTATTGTCGTGAGCCCCTTGGTGTGAAATTTGAATTTGTGTTCTAATAAGGAGCCTGATGCTAACTTGTAAGACAGGTATAGGGCTACGCAACTTGCTCTCGAGGTTTCGCCCCTTGCCTCTGAATTTGTATTTAAGTCTCTACAGGTTATGGTGATAAATTTGAATATGTATTCTAATAAGGGGGCCCTAATTCTATGTAAGACATGTATAGGCCTTCGGTAGTTACTTTCGGGTCTTAGCCCCCTTGCCCCAAAATTTGAATTTGTTTGTGGCGCCATCTAGTAGGGTATGGACTAATGATTGTTTTCGGTTTGGTTATGGCGAGGAATTTGAGGTTGTATTCTAATAAGGGGCCCTAATTCTACCTTGTACGATATGTATAGGCCTTCGGAGCCTGCTTTCGGGTCTTAACCCTCGTTGTCGTGATCGGAACTTGTTCGGGGGCCTTCGCCCATTGTCGTGAACCCTTTGTAGGGAGATTTGAAATTGTATTCTAAATTTTTTTATTGTACGTGCATTGATCTAACCTAAAATTTTGCGCGTATTAACCTAACCTAATACACGAGTATTAACCTAACCTGAAACCCGTGCGTTTATTAATCTAACCTAATATTTACGTATATTGACCTAACCTAAAACGAGAGAAAAGAGAGAAACGAAAGAAACGAGAGAAACGAGAGAAACGAGAGAAACGATAGAAACGAGAGAAACGAGAGAAACGAGAGAAACGAGGAGACGAGGAAGAGGGGAGAGAGAGAGAGAGAGAGAGAGAGAGAGAGACGGGAGATACGAGTGATGTGAGAAACGAGCGAGACGAGGGAGAAGTGCGAAACGATAGAGAGGAGGAAAACGAGAGATGCGAGGGAGACGCTGGAGAGACGAGACAGATCAGCTTTATTACAAAAAACATTTGCTAGTTTAAAAATACATCACTAGACGGCGTCGCAAATCTGATTTTAAAAATACTCTACTAGGTAGAGCCATGATCAACTTCCATTACAGAAAACATGCGCTAGTTTAAAAATACACGCGAAAAGAACGTTAACATCATATTTCCAGTCCAACTATCGCGTAATTAGCTAATTAGGGTTTTAGATGCACTTGAATAGTGAAAGGTTGTTATTGTGGTTACATAACTGGTGAAATCAGTAAATAATTACATCATATTAATGATTACTGGAAGGCTCTAAATACTTTTATATTATTCAGTTATAAGCAAGACGTCTAAAGTGCATGTTATGTGGGTGTAAGTAGCTGTTTAACCTATCAAGGCGTTCTTCTAATATGATTATCGGCAACAGCCCTGGTAAGTGCTCGTGTTTTATTTTAACCCTTATTTTATTTACTTTATTTAATTGCTAGAGGACTGATTTCAGGTTTGGTTATATTTGTTGGTGTATAGACATTTTTACTGATTTCTGTACTGTACTGTAAATCGTGTTTTTATGTGTATTCTAAACTCGCCAATAGTGTACACGTTAATTTGAGAGATATTATTGTTATTATGGATGTCTAATGATAATTATGAGCGTGGATAAAATAAAACAGCGTCCTATAGCTGCCTTAAGAAATGAAGACGGTGTTAGTTTCAAATCGCTTCTGTATTATCAAAATTCTAATTGCCCTACGAAACGAAATCGTTGTTAGTTTGAAAACGTATGTGTATTATCAAAATTGCAAACGAAAGCCAGCTTGTTTGTTTACCCCCGGGTATTTGTCCGTTTTGAAAACGAAATAGTACGTTCAACCTTGTTTATAAATCAAGAGCCCCTTTCTCAGAGATATTTCCACCAAGACTTTCCTTGTATGTAAAATAATATAGTGGTCTGATTTCGGGTTTGGTTGTATATTTGTATAGGCATTTTTAACTAATTTAAATGTAAAACGTATTTTTAGCGGTGTACGCAAAACTCTGCAATAGTGTTACAATTTAATTTGATGCTTGTATATTGACAGTAATGTCGAAGGCTATCTCATGTATTTTTGAAATGTGGTTGGTCTTAGCAAGCTGTAAATTAAGCCAAACGAGCATTTTTTAATTGTAAGTTATGCAAGTTATGATTTGATTGATTGAGATTGATTTGCGAATGGTCGACTGTTTTCCCACGTCGGTGCACTCACGTTTAGGAAGAGTACCAGCTGTGAGTGTTGGTTAGCCTTATCTACAAAGTAAGCAGTTGCTCATAGGAGCTAGGTATATACAGTGGGAAAATCGTTACCTGAAGGTTATGAAGAATTGTTAATCAGCTTCTTGTTTGATTTGAGTGTGATTGATTTGGTTAATTGATTTGACTGGTTGTGATTGATCTGATTGTTTCATTTGATCTAGAGTGATTTTTCCATTTCCAATAACGCCAGACCCTAGTACAGAAAACATTCATTAGTTTTAAATCTCAAAATAGTATTACTTATAATCAATGATTAAAACCCTGTATCTTTTTTATAAACAGCTTAATAACGACTTAGGTCGTTGAGGTTTGTATAAAAATCTAAGGGCCTTTTTGACAGAGGTGTTTTCACTATGGCAGATCATGTATGTAAAATACTTTAATTAGCATTTTTCCATTTCCAATAACGCAAGCCCCTATTACAGAAAACATTCATTAGTTTTAAATCTCAAAATAGTATTACTTATAATAATTGATTAAAACCCGTTATTTTTTTTATTTATAAATTTAACTAAATTTAATTAAAACCAAAATATATTGTGCGTAACAGTGTGTTGAGACCCAAAAGCATACGTCCTACCTTAAAAGTTAATGTTAGACCCCTCATTTCAAATTTCCCCCATAATCATTACAGTTATCTGTATGTAGTTTTAAAATATACGGCTAGGTGGAGCCTGCTATATTACAGAATACACAACTATACACAACTAGATGGCGCCACAATCAAATTTAAATTTTGGGGCAAGGGGGCTAAGACCCGAAAGCAAGTACCGAAGGCCAATACATGTCTTACAAGTTAGAATTAGGGCCTCTTATTAGAATAAAAATCCTGCCATAACCAAGCAGAAATACAAATTCAAATTTTCCGCCAATGAGGCATCGACAAGAGGGGCAAAGCCCCAAGAGTAAGTTGCGAAGACCTATACCTGTCTTACAAGTTAGCATTAGGGCCCCTGATTAGAATACAATTTCAAAAACCCGGCAAGGGGGCGAAGTCCCGAGAGTAAGTTGCGAAGCCCTACACCTGTCTTACAAGTTAGCATTAGGGCCCCCTTATTAGAATACATATTCAAATATACCACCATAACCTGTAGAGACTTAAATACATATTTAGAGACAAGGGCCGAAACTCAGAGAGCAAGTTGCGTAGCCCTATACCTGTCTTACAAGTTAGCATCAGGCTCCTTATTAAAATACAAGTTTAAATTTCCCACCAAGGGGCTCACGACAATACATAAAGGCCGCCGAACAAGTTCCGATCACGACAAGGGGCGAAGCCCCGAGAGCAAGTTGCGAAGCCCTACACCTGTCTTACAAGTTAGCAGGGGCGTGGCTTTTAGGACAATCAGAAACTCGTGGCCTACCACCAGGTCAACCAATCACAACACTGCATGCGTACGCATTTGCCTACTCACCAGGGGCTAAGGCCTTAATTAGGGTCGAAAATGTCACGTGATCGCCCTCACACCCGTTCCAAACCCCTAAACTTAGGATGAACTGACAAAAAGGCTTTTAATACGGCCAAAAAAGCCTTAATTAGGGGTGAAAATACCAGCAAAGGGGCGAAAATTCTGCCTGGAGGTTCAAAAAGGACCTCGAAAAGAAACCATAGGGTTGCTAATTAGGGGTAAAAATTAACATCAAGGTTTGAAAATTCCATCTAGGGGTTGAAAAACGACCCCAAAAAGAAGCCATGAGGGTGAGAAACGGCCACGTGGGCGTGCCGATACCCCTCGGTGATTGCACGAATCTCGGGCGTCGCGACAGCGAGCGTCGTTGTCCACAGCTAATCCCATTCTACTAGTAAGCTGTCCAATCATGCCCCTCTATTCCTTAATCCTAGATCCGTATCAACATTTGGGACATAGGAGCGCCGGAAGTGTTAACCTACATAGTTTTAATTTTTTTTAAGTAAACTAGTCGTTTAAATACAGCTATTAATTATGATTTCTTATTAGCATGAAAGGCGCTGAAAAACTATTAGATATGAAATCTCAAGCTGATCGAGGTACTAGAAATGGCAATGTAAGGAATGGGATGTTCCAACCACCGACGAGTAACTTCCTTTTTTTTTGGTTAAAATTTTATTTAAATATGCATTTACATTTTAAAATGGCGTACTTATACAAATTTTGTATTTTGACATTTTGTTTTAAATGCAAGGCATTGGACATTACCTACATTTATATTTGAAAGTCCATCTTAAAACACTATTAAAATTTGTATTAAACAAAAAGTGAAAATACTTAAGAAACTTATAGTAAATTTTGTGTTAGAGTAGAATTAAAGTGTTGAAGAACATGTAAAACACGAAATTAAAAAATTTCAGCTTCGTTTTTACATTGCACGTAAAGTTTTATTATGTAATTACATAATTCCGCTAGTACTTTTATGGTGTATATGTATGTATACTGGAATGTTGAGTAGAAACACTCCAGACAGTAGCGGTTCCTCAATAAGTGCACATGCGCATGTGCACTCTCAAATTTAATGTCTATTGTTAAAAAAACATATTTAAATTTTATCATTATTTAAATAATTTTATCATTCTACCTGTAAAATATTAATTTTAAAAAGAATTGGTCAAAGATCAAAAATTAAAACACGAGATGTAAAATGATCGAATTTCTTATCTGGTGACAATCCCTAAACCTATTAATTACTAATTAACAAAACTTAACACTAGACGCTGGTGTTAGCAGATAATACCCAAGCGCGCCTGCTCATCGGATACCCCGCGTCGCCCGTTTGCTTCGTTCACTGCTCGTGTAAATATTAAGTTTAATTGGTGGAACCTTTACCCTCTGCGCTGTTTGTTCCCCGCGACAGTCCAAAAATGTTCCAAGTTTTAAGCTGGCTCATGTGCACATGAAATCAATGCACTCTATTATCGAATCGGATTATGTTCACGAATTATGGCGGGATTCTCGAACTCTGATAGCATTAGAGTGCAATATTTAAAGACAATTAAATTTTCTTCGCTATCCTTAGAAGAAAAAGTAAAAATCAAATGTGTCGGTCGTCCAAAACCAAATTTGTTAATTACGAATGAAACTAAATACAAAATTCGTGATTATAAACAGACCTTTAAAATAGAAACTTATAAAAAATCTGACTGGTTGTGCGGGTGTAGTGTTAGTACTAGTCTTTACTGTTTTCCGTGTTTATTATTTGGAAATGATGAAGCATCAGAATGGACAAAATCCGGCGTTAAAGATCTAGTACATTTATCCGAAAAAATTAAAAAGCATCAACATTCAAAGTCACATCTATCTGCTAAATTGGTATTTAATTTGTTAGGTAAACAAGATATTCGGCAACAATTAAATAGTGCATACCGATTAAGCATAGAAGAACATGATGCGCAAGTGAAGAATAATAGGTATGCCTTACCTAAAATTATAAACCGTATTAAATTTTATAGTGCTTTTGAACTTACTCTCCGTGGACACGATGAAAGAAAAGCCCTGGTATATTTAGAGGCCTCATACATTTTTTTGCCAAATTGGACTTAGCACTGAGGGATCATTTGCAGCAAGCTACCATGTTTCCATGTTTAAAGGCGCGTCAAAAGACATTCAAAATGATTTATGAGAATGTATGCTTTCCGTGTGTCAGGCACATATCAAAAAAGAAATTGCCAGTTCAAATTTGGAGATAGTCTAGGGGTTGACCCCGGAGTTGGTCTTGAGCTGAAAATTGTATTCTAATAAAGGACTCTAGTCTTGTAAGACAGGAACCTGTTCGTGAGTTTCGCCCCTGTCATAAAAATTGTATTCTAATAAAGAAGAATTAATAGATAAGATGATAACAAGTGTTTTTCACAATAAAAAGATTTATTTAACCTGTGTTTATTATTAGAACCAGTTTGATTTTTGATCAAATATTTCAAGGGAAAACCCCGACCTTAAACATATCGATACAATTTTAAAATGTTTTCAATATTTGATAAGCTAGCTTATAAGATGACTCTCACCTCTTGTCACAAAAAATTTGTATTCTAATAATAATAATTGGTGGGAGGAATCAATGATGACAAGTGTTTTTCATAATAAAAAGATTTATTTATTTAAGCTGTGTTTTATTATTATCATTAGACCCCGTTTTTATTTTTACAAAATATTTCAAGGATATAAAACCCTGGCATATCGATTATGTTCTATGCAATTTAAATGTTAACTAAAATTTTTCAATATCTGATGGCCCTGTATTATGTGTTGTGATATAAACCGTATCCTTCAATTAAATACTTCCGTGTTATTTTAGGGTTTCATATTTCTGTTGTATTAAAATATATTGAGCACTTCGCTGTGTTTAAAACATTCTTATTCATCTTTCGCGATCAATTTTTACAATGTATAACTTAAATAGGTACAAATATAATTATCATTTACAGTAATTTCCATTTGTAGGTTGTGACCTTTTACACATATACGAATTTATAACAACACGCAATTAAAACGGTTTCACCTTCAACATTTATATTGTATACAATAAAATTAGTCAACCTTCAATATTTTACTTTTAGTTCATAATACTATTAAATGGATGCGCATATGTAATAATGGTTACACACATATAGATTATGTTCACGTTTCATTTTAATAGTGTTATCAACTAAAAGTAAAATATTAAAGGTCGACTGTTAAAATTATATGTTTCTAATCACCTTTCGCATTAAGGTTGTTAAAGGTGTCCTTGCCTTGTACTATTCACGTACAAGTGGTATATCGAAAATATTTATTGAGTAACATAACAGACTGCTGTAAATGCATCAGACAATTAAGAAAAAACTGTCAAGTTTTATCTAAAAAACAAAAATGAAAACTAGATATGTGTGGTGAATGGAGTATTTTAAAAAAACGAACGATGCATGTGATAAATTTTTTTTTTCAGCTAACTCCGTATTTTATTTTATAGAAGTGGTCAACCTTGCAGTTTTAAGTTATATTTTTATGTCTATTAATATACCTAATGCAATGTAAGATTAAATTAAACATGAATGAAAGTAGCTAAACTGCATTATCGATATAGAAGCGGCGGCTCTGGATTTTTTATGCATACACACAAATTACTTTAAATAAAACGAGTATTATCATAAATATCCATCAAATTTACTTTAAAAATAATAAATGGAATAATTAGGCAACTATGTATTATAACTGCATTAATATGAATAGGGAAAGTAGCAATCACCCCATCGATGCCATATTATGTTAACAAATATTTTTAAAAAATTGTTACTGCAAATACATATCAACATCAAGGATTTTAGACACATTTTCTTCGCCCGTTTGAGTGGTAATAACATGTAAACTAGTAAAACATCTAATACCCTGATGCTGTTTCATAATAATGTTCACCCGATAGTAATTGTACTTTAAATACAGGCAAGGGCTAATATATAATATTTTATTTTACCACTAGTATCACACGGACATAGGGTTATTCTTAAAATTAGCTGCTTTTCATCACGACTGTGGGGGTACTACATGTGATTCGGAATCTTCGTTCTCTGAAGCTGTACCGCATTCATCTTTCTTGAGATCATCCAACTCCGGATCAGTAGCATGTTTTCTAATACACAAGACAGCATCTTCCACATAGCGGTGTATACCCCGAAAAATGTCTTGTGTCTTCCTCTTCTTTAAGCTAGATTTTGCCTCTATACAAATACAAGCTCTATCTTAGCTGAATTACCTTTGTCAAAAAAGGGGTTATAATCACATTAATTATACCAGCCTCTTATTGGAACACTATTTTTTTAGTCCTCGATTTTTTACCGATAATGGTCTGCCATGCCATGCTATCACATAAGACGGCTTTACATACAGCTTCTGTCTCGGATGAACTGTCCAAAGAGGATTTTAGATTTATAAAATGTACACCCAGAAGAGATATTAGAGTGTTGGTACAGAAAGCAAAAAAGTGTACACTACGCATAAATCTACAGCGAGAAATTTACTCGATGCATGTATATTGCGAGTAACATTTTTTTTCGAGTTATGGTGGACTGATCTTTGTGATATGCGATCTTTAAGTAATCACAGTAATAGAGACAGCTACATACTAGCGGTTATCGGGATGTTTAGCAAGAGCATTTGGATGTGAGTTCTTAAAACGAAGACAGTGGCATCTGAAAGCATTCACCGTTGTTTTAAGAAAAGCGATAAACTTCTTCATATAACTAAAATTTTGCGACGCCAGGCTTTCGGCGAAGGCTGTTTTGATGACCCCCACTCCAACCCTCAACTTTTAGTTGATAACACTATTAAAATGAAACGTGAACATAATCTATATGTGTGTAACCACTAATACATATGCGCAACCATTTAATAGTGTTATGAACTAAAAGTAAAATATTAAAGGTTGACTGTAATTTTTTTGTATACGATATAAATGTTGAAGGTGAAACCGTCTTAATTGCGTGTTGTTATAAATTCGTATATGGGTAAAAGGTCACAACTTACAAATGGAAATTACTATAAATGATAATTATATTTGTATATATTTAAGTTATACATTGTAAAAATTGATCGCGAAAGATGAACAAGAATGTTTTAAACACAGCGAAGTGCTTAATATATTTTAATACAACAGAAATATGAAACCCTAAAATAACATGGAAGTTTTTAATTGAAGGATACGGTTTATATCACAACAAATAATACAGGGCCATCAAATATTGAAAAATTTGAGTTAACGTTTAAATTGCATAGGACATAATCGATAACGGGGTCTAATGATAATAATAAAACGTAGCTTAAATCAATAAATCTTTTTATTATGAAAAACACTTGTCATCATTGATTCTTCCCACCAATTATTTATTATTATTAGAATACAATTTTTTTGTGACAAGAGGCGAGAGTCATCTTACAAGTTAGCAAATTAAGTTATTGAAAAAATTTCCAAAGCGAACGCTTAAAATTGCATCGATATGTTTAAGGTCGGGGTTTTCCCCTGAAATATTTGATCAAAAATCAAACTGGTTCTAATAATAAACACAGCTTAAATAAATCCTTTTATTATGAAAAACACTTGTCACCATCTTATCTATTAATTCTTCTTTATTAGAATACAATTTTTATGACAGGGGCGAAACCCGCGAACAGGTTCCTTTCTTACAAGACTAGGACCAACTCCGGGGTCAACCCCTAGTCTAACTCCAAAACCAAATCTGAGGTCGATTTCAAGGTCAAAAATACGTCCTACACGTGGGCGGCCTTGGGAATTCCCAAGTTCAAAAGTAAAAGTAGTGCCCCTGTTCTACTCCGATACCATCAGAAAGGCAAGTGCACTTTTAAAGTTATTGCATGACCTTAAATTTGTTTTTTGGTTGACAGTGTTTCATCGTGTAATGCCTCACGTTAATATTTTATATTACCAGATGCAAAAAAGGGCTACTGATTCCGTTACCATAAAACGATGCATTACTGAATTTCAAAAAAATATTCACAAAGAAAGAGATAACATACATAGTATTAGAGAAACCGAGTTAGTTGATATTGATGAAAGTGAAGCTAGGAACAGAAGGGAGACAGATGAGACAAATTCTTATGTTTCCACGACTGTGCAAGCTAAGGAAGTATGTGACACCATAATTGCAGAAATAAAAAGAAAGTTTTCGTTCACAGGCCGTTTGGAAATGGCACACTTATTTTCGGTGGAAAATTTTGAAACATATTTATCAAATTTTCGTATGCTACATTTAAATTCAGCAGTTCGAAACTTTACATTTTAGACAAAAACAAATTAAAGACAGAATTGAAAATAATATACAGAAGAACAGATTTTAGAGAAGTTTTCGGAGCAGTCCACTTACTTTGTAACGAATCTTTTACGTTCTTCGTTCATTTAGTTGTAAATAAAAAAAAGGGGTTTTTGGTTATTAATGAATTATAAGTTGTGGTAGGCAACTTAATTTGCATTTTAGTGTAACTTAAGTTGAATATCCCTTTAGGGGTTTATGTTTCCATATCGTGAATTATTTTTTCTGCACTTATTTTTTGCGCACATTTTTTCGCGCACCGCTATATCACCTGACATCCTAAGCGTTCTTTTGAGCATTACTTGATGAACGTTGTGTTGATTAGGAAGCCATTTTTGGGTTTCCACCTAAATTTTGTGAAAAGTGCCATTGATTTAATGGCACTTTTACTTTGATTTTCACTTTTACTTTTGGCATTTTTACCACTTTTGGTATTTTCGATGCTTATGATTGCAATTTTGTATTTAATTCAGATCTAAATTTAGATCCCATTTTTTTTATTTGAACTTTCGAGAGAATGCAATAAACACTGGATTATTCAAGTTTCATGAAGATAAATTTATAAGAAGTAAAATTCAACTTTGGTATGGTTTACAACGTACAGCATTGTTATTACGATATATTGCGCAATATTGGTGCAAAGAATACGTCACCTTTGGTTTACATTTCCGTATTAGTTTAGATACCAGATGTTATCAAAAAGTTGTGTACAAAATTTTCGAGCAGGTATTTATATTCTAATAATTTAGTAATTTAAGGCTATTACAACTAGTTTTTAAGATATATTTTATATAATTCTAAATTTAAATATTTAATAAACATAGTTTGTATTTCTTTTATTTTGACATTTTGGTGAATTTTTTTATTGTATCCTCGGTTTAGTTATTCAGAGCATAATCAAAAAATAACTGGGGGTCCGAGATAATTTTTATTATTGTTACACCGCAGTTAATATATTGATGTTAAGTGGAAATAACCAAGCAGAAATTTGTGGTAATTAAGCAAATCAAATAAAGATTGAACCGGCCTGAATTAATTTACCGACTGAGACAACGGGATTATCCTTTATTGAGTGTTTTGGATCTCTGGTTATTTTAACGATTTGTTTTGAGAACATTTACACCCATTTATTTATTATCTTAAAGTAAAATTTTTAATTGAAAATAATTTGCAAACAATTGTTACGATGCGCATGACGTTATTTCTACACATTAAAGCGAATAAAAACTTTCCGTAGAAGTATAATGGGCCAGGATAGGCTAACTGCCTTCGCAATGTTATCTATTGAGAAACAAATAATTCAAGATAGGGTAACCGCCCCAGTAATGGGCACTGAGTCAGTAATGGGCACTTTGAATATTAATTAACAAAAATTTTGAAAATTAGCGCCAATATTGTTATGTCATCAGTCATAGATTGTAGGGTATTTCATTTTCTATCGTTGGCAATATTCTGAAGTAAGCCACTTTCATTGTGCTGTCAGTTTTAAAATATTTTCAATATGGATGACCAATAAACAGCTGATTTATGTGCCGCTTGAGTTGGTGAGTTGTTTGCAATTTTTTGTAAAAGATACCGTACAAAAATAGTTTTGACGTATATATTAATACCAACGTACTTATGGGTAACGGTATAAATAACATATTCTTAAAATATTAGTCGATATTATGCAAATTTTTGTTTTAGGGTAGATGTCCGTTACTCATACAATAATATTCCGTTTGCATTAATAATGGTCTCAGGGGTGTCCATTATTAAAACGTTTAATTTCAATAATGGACACCTATTTTTAATTCGTTTTATTAATTGGTCTATTTTTTATAGTTAATTCTGAAAATGTCAAATACCCCGAAAATGAGTCAGCGCCAATTTTTTAGTTATGCAGAGGAAGACATGCAGAATGCTATTAGGGCTGTAGGGGAAGAATTGAATAAAAAACAAGCTGCTCGACAATTTAACGTTCCTCACAGTACTTTAATAAGAAAATTATCTGCCAATGTTCCATTGCATCGGAAAATGGGTCCACCTACAGAACTATCTGATGCTGAAGAGCAAACACTAGTGGAATGGATACTGAATATGGCCAAAAAAGGTTTTCCAGTGCACAAGAATAACTTGTTGACATCGGTTCAAAGGTTTTTAAAAGACAATAAGAAAGAAACACGTTTTCTAAGTGGCAATTCTACCCCTGGCAGGTCTTGGTTCAAAGGTTTCCTTAAACGACATCCATGCATCAAGGGAAACATGCAGAATCTTTAAGTAAGGCTCGAGCGGCTGTGTCACTGGACCGCATTTACTTGTGGTTTGATGAAATAAAATCTTACTTTGAAGAAAACAATTTGATGGACGTCTTGCAAGACACTAGCCGCATATTTAATGCTGATGAAGCAGGGTTTAATCTCTGTCCAAAAAGTGGTAAAGTGTTAGGGCTCACAGAAATTTACGAAGATGTCTATCAACGCGTCCAAAGTGAAAAAGAGCAACTTACTGTTTTAGCGGCTTTCTCAGCTGATGGGAAAATAGTTCCTCCTATGATAATTTTCCCATACAAGAAAATGCCCAAAGTAATAGTTGATTCAGTGCCAGAAGATTGGACACTAGATAGGTCTGACTCCGGTTGGATAAATTCCGAGGTTTTCTACGAGTATATAGCAAACCACTTCTTTTCATACTTAAACCAAAACAATATTCAGAAACCAGTCGCATTTTTTGTAGATGGGCATCGTTCACATCTTACACAACAAGTGAGCCATTTTTGCGATGATAACGGAATTATTTTAATTGCATTGCCCCCAAACACTACCCACATAATGCAACCAGCGGATGTTGCAATGTTCAAACCGTTAAAATCAGGATGGGTATCAGCAGTCAGAAAATGGAAATTTGACAATTTTCCAAAGGATGTGGCGCGCTATACATTTGGTTCTATACTTAGTACAGTTTTTGAAGAATATGCTACTGAAAAAACAATAAAGAATGGTTTTAGAAAGAGTGATATTTTTCCGTTTGATAAAAATAATGTAGACAAATCAAAGTGTATCCCAAACCGATCTCCAATCAATTTTCCAACTGCAGCAAGTCGTAATAATAACTTTTCATCTAAAAAGCAGGTTCTAATTGCCGTTGAGGAAAAGATCACTGAAGAAGATCTTCGTAATTTTCGTGAAGTATTTAATGCAGGAATCAATTGGAATGGAAACATAGCATCACTGAATCTTTATAATGTTTGGTTTAATTTAAAACATGATCTCGTTGAACTGGAATCTACAAAAATGGATAATAGTGACACTCATGGTAACAGAGATTTAACAGAAACTGTTGAAAATAGGATAGATCAAAGGAATAGCATATCCTACGCTCCGACGGCTGACAATGCTACATCAGGTTTACTTGATGAGCGAGAACTCCCCAAGTGAGCCCACAAATTTATGATGATGTTAATAAAGAAAATATAAGTGATAATGAACAAAGAAATAATGACTCCATCCCTGGTCCAAGTACTACTAATATTGAACGAAGAAATAACTTGTTCCCTGGTCCAAGCAGAACTGATATTGAACAAAAAAATAATAGTTCACCTATTGGTAAAGGAATTAAAAAATATGAAGAAAAATCTAAGTTCGAGTGGAAGGTGCACCAAAAAGGAAAAGAACATCTTTTCCCATGGTAGAGTCTGATAAATCTTATAGAGATTTTTATGATAATCAGAAAAAGCAAAGAAAATCCATACCCAAAAAGATAAGAACTAGCATATGACACCTCATCTGATTCTGAAGAGATTACCTATAATGATGATGATGACATGGATATAAGTGATGAAAGTCCACTTCAATTGGAATGTGGATCATACGTAATTGCCAGATACGATGACAATTATTATCCAGGTAAGCATTGCTGTTAAGGTAATTTAATCACACTTTAATTTTTTATCACTTTTACAGGCGTTGTTATGAAATGTGATCCAGAAGGAGCAGACATCAAAGTAATGGTTAAATCCTAAGACGACATTTTATATTATTTTAAAAATGATATAATTTCTACAATTGATAAACCACAATTAAAAAATAATAGAGGCCATTATTATGTAGCTAAAATGGAAAAATATGAATAAATATATTAAAATTTCAGCAATGTCCATTATTGATACAGATGCTGACCATTACTGGCACATCTATGTCCATTACTAGCTAAACTGACATATTTTTAATAAATTTATTATAAAAATTATAAATATAAATGAATCCTAAGCTACTTTGTACTACTCAAAATGTACATAAATTATGCATATACTGAGAATTTAAAAAAAGAAATTACGTTTGTATTTGAATTTTTACACTCTGTCAAAGTGCAAAAATCCTAAAGGGTGTCAATTACTGGGTCACTTACCCTATTCCAAATTTTAATGAATTGGTCATTGAAGAATTTATCTCAAAAAAGGACAGACGACTTCATTTTCAATACAAAATGTGTTTGTAAAATATAAAAACTCTGGTACATTTATCTATAAAAACAATTGTTGGGCGAGACCGAGGTACCCAGCGAGATAAAGTTACTTAATTTCTAATTTCTAAATAAATTCCTTTAATTTCTACGATCTTATAGTCCAAAATAAGTCTCTTTGGGCGCGACTCCCAAAAAATGTTTCGCCTCCGGCGGTTTACTGGCCGCGCTCTCTTTTAGTCTAAAGTTGTGCACCCCCAAAGTATTAAACCACGCGCCGCCACTGACTCCAGTTTACTTCTTTTCATTTAATAGTTTTAATCTAGCTGCACTGATTTTGATAAACCACTTTGTATATCTATATATCTGAATTATGGTTAGGGATATTTGGATATCTATTTTCACACTGTCTAAAATGTTATTGCCAACTTTATTATCCGGTACGCTTTAAAATATGTCGTTATCAACAAATTTTCCAAAAATGTATAAATATTAATAACGAAAAATGTCGAAAGTTGATGAGGAACTTCAGAATTTACAATTTTCATCTACACTCTTTGAAAACATAAAATTCTTTATTAGTGGTGATGTCGATGAAAATGTAAGCATTCAAAAATCAAAAATCAGTTTTCTTAATTTCTTTTTGATATTTAGGTCTTAGGTTTATTAAAAACTGGAGGTGCTGAACGTATGAATTACTTCTCTGATTATGTAACTCATTTAATATGTGGGTACTGTGCTGAAGAAACAGATATATCAGATGCAAACGAACTTTATGAAATACCTGCCATTACACCGAAATGGATTGTGATGTGCGCTAAATTAAATCGTCTTATTAACACTAAGGCATACATCTATGACAATAAAAAGCTATTCTCGAATTTAGTTTTCTGTTTTTCGAAAATAATTGATCGTGATGTGCTGTGGTGTGTTATAACGTATCACGGAGGATCTGTACAATTTACTTTAAATACACATTGCACTCATTTAATAACAACATGCACTACTTCGGCTAAATATGTGAAAGCATTAAGTTTGGCTCAGCTCACAATAGTAACACCCGATTGGGTTTTAGAATCTGTTCGTATTCAATCGCTTATTCATGTAGATCAATATCATCCAAAGTTAATAATCGTACCTAAGGTTATTCAACATGAAAGTACAACTGCGATCACGGGTTTTGATCCAGAGGCTGAAGAGAAATTAGAGAATGCACCTGAACCTACGCAAGCTCTACTTGATAAGTTAAAACAAAGAATGCCATGGAATCAACCAAGTACTCCAACTATTGTTACTACTACCACCACAGCTACAAAAGGTAAGTTTGTGCAGCAAGTTGGCAATAGATTTCAGCAATTTTTGTTTAAAAATCATAAAACTTTTTTAATGATTTACATATAGAAGGTTGAAGGGATACAAGTTTAAAATTGTATTTATTAAGAAAATATTTAATTTGAGTGCATTTTTAATTTTGAGAATCATCGCAAATATGTTATTTGTGTTTTTCAATTTTATTTTTGACAAACCACAGGTTGCTTTAAGCGATGAAAATTTCTAATATATAACTGAAAGGGGTGGAGATGATTTTACATTTCAGCATATGTTTTCTGACTCAGCAAAACTTACATAGAACTGTTATATTTTTTCGTACCTACATATATCATCTAATTAATATTGTTTGTTAACTTAATGGTCTGTAATCTAATGTAACGACTTGCTACGGTTGTTACATAACAGCATAACAAGCAGCTTTGAGGAGTAACTATATGTATATGCTTCAGCAAAATGGTTTGCAGACACGGACGTCGTAAAAAAAAACGTCCGTGTTTGCAGGTAACTAATTTGTGATAGTTAATTACATTACGATTAGATTTATACACGTTATTTAAGATGAATGATGTCTATATGTGTATCTTTGATTAAATAAAAAATGTGCACTTTTTTTCAATTGTCGTTGATGTAAATTTTTGCTAAAACACGGCATGCAAGTATGCTCGCTTTGAGCATTGGAGTCCTTTCCAATTATTCTCGTCTGGAGCAGTGGAAAGGTTAATCTACTAAATAATTGTACTGTGATGAATGATAATAATGTGTGTTATGACTGAATAGGTCACGGTTTCAGTATATATATATATATATATATATATATATATATATATATATATATATATATATATATATATATATATATATATATATATTTAAGATATCGTTTTCAAATTTGGTACAAATCTTACTCTTTTCTAAGTGCACCTTCTGTATGATTTTAAGTAAAAAATTCAAAGAACTAATAGAAAAATAAGAGGTGTGTGGTAACCTTTAACCCCGCGTTTTTTTCTGACGAACGCCTATGAACGTCGCATCCATTTTTTGTAGTAGTTTGATGATTTATCTAACTTTTTTGGCTCTTGTAAACTTTTGATTTGATGCTTCCTTTATGACATACTTTTAGTTATTCGACTAGGTGTTGCGATTTTTCTAACAATTTTTTTATTTTATTAATCAAAATAAATTCATAATAATAACTTAAAACAATCAATTGTGCTAATAATTATAATACGAAGTTGGATGCATATAATTAAATGAAATGTTCGATGTGTCCACCGCCTTCGCGAATGCACCTTCTGTCTCTTTTTATAACTGAAAACCGAATATTTTGGAAAATATTCGGTTTCAATCTAAATACCTCTGCACCTTCTGCGGTGCGATCCCTCAATCGATTTTGATTTATTATTGGAACCGTATAAACAAAATCTTTCATGAATCCCCAAAAACTGAAGTCCAGTGGATTTAAGTCGGGGGAACGAGGTGGCCAATGAATAGGCGCATCCTGTCCCCGACCAATCCAGTGATTAGGGAA
The DNA here is from genome assembly GCA_036346205.1 of Vesta saturnalis. Taxonomy (NCBI): domain Eukaryota; kingdom Metazoa; phylum Arthropoda; class Insecta; order Coleoptera; family Lampyridae; genus Vesta; species Vesta saturnalis. The sequence goes on along the minus strand of JARFJB010001736.1, from coordinate 696,379 downwards.
ATATTGGTTCAAATGGTTCCGAACATTATTGCCATAATGTGGCGGAGCTCCGTCAAGTTGAAACCACATATTTTGACGAATAGGTACGTCATCAAGTAAATTTGTAAACTTATTTTGTAAAAAAAATAAAAAATGTTCGGCATTTAAGTTTGGTGGCAAAAATACCAGACCTAAAAGAAAATTGTCTAAAATTCCTGCCCGCACGTTAACTTTAAAATTTACTTGATGACTGGTCTCTACAAGAGCTCTTGGATTTTCATCTGAAACATGGGTGTTGTGGATATTCGTTATACCATTTCGCGTAAAGGTAGCTTCATCCGAAAATAAAATGGATCTAACAAACCGGCGGTTACGGTTATTTTCATTACAGAGCCAGTTGCAAAAGATGTTTCTTGCCTGAAAATCTTGCGGCAATAAGTTCTGTACTCTATGCACATGATATGGATGTAATGAGGGACGTTTTAAAATTCTATGCACGCCTGTCGAATTTATATCATTTCCAATCTGTCTAGCTATAATCCTAGTACTAGTACCCGGATTTTGTTCAACTATTTTCAAAATTTGTTCCTCTTGATTTGGTGTAATTTTACGTGACCGTCCACATGTTCCTATTCGTTGTTGTTTGAATTTTCCAGTGTCTCTTAGGCGGCGTACTAAACTTAAGAAAAATTTCCTTTTTGGGTGATGCCGATTTGGATACATTTCTGCATAACATCTTGAAGCTAAACTAGCATTAGAATCACATTTTCCTAAAGTGAGAACGGTTATTCAAAATGTACAATCTAGAGATTTTATTTTAAATCTTACCCATAATTAAAGTCATATCAGTCATTTCAGAAAATTCCAAAATATTCTCTCTATTGGCCATACCTTATTCAGTTTAGCGTTTGAACTCTATAGTCGTTCGAAATTTTTACAGCGATTAATTTGACAAACATTTTGGCAAGACGTATAAAAAATATTAGGTTTTCAATTATTTAAAAAAATAAAAAGGTGCAATCGCGAAGGCTGTGGACGCATCGAACATTAAATTTTTTTTGTATGCGACGTAGTATTGAATTATTAACTCAACTGATTGTTTTAAGCCATTATTATGGATTTATTTTTAACTAAGCTTCTATGGGTAACTTTGTTATTATAACAGTTACAGGGTCGGTTAAATTAGCAATATTGGGCAGTATTTCAAGACCAATCAAATGACGTTTTGAGTTTTGATCAGTGTTGCCAACTTTCCTAGTTAGGTATTTAGAAAAAACTAAAAATGTGCCGAATTTTAAAACTCAAATATCTTTGAAACCGTTGCAAATAAAGCTAAAACACAAGAGAAATAATTGACAGATATTGTTACGAACTTTAAGATAAGCCTATTTTTAAATTTATTTTGCATAATAAATAATAAATCAAAATCAATTGAGGGATCGCATCGCAGAAGGTGCAGAGGTATTTAGATTGAAACCGATATTTTCCAAAATATTCGGTTTTCAGTTATAAAAAGAGCCAGAAGGTGCATTCGCGAAGGCGGTGGACACATCGAACATTTAATTTAATTATTTGCATCCAACTTCGTATTATAATTATTAGCACAATTGATTGTTTTAACTTATTATTATGAATTTATTCTGATTAATAAAATAAAAAATTACAATATACAATATAGAACTTTTGATTTTTAAATAGAACACTATATATTATTTTATTTTTCGATTCTGACACCCTGTATATCGAGAAGAAAGCGTTCAAATGAAAGGTGACATTAGAAAAGTCCCCTTATGTTGTCCCAAAGAATATGTGGTTAACGGATTGGCCTACTTTTTTGTAACACCCTGTATACAGGGTGTATTTTAAAATCAGCGACAAACGAAAACTGGAGATTCTATGATTCAAAATAAGACAAAAATGATCATAAACGCTTTTCCGAAAATGCTTCCTAACCGAGATACAGGTTGATTAAAAAATACCTTTTTTAACGTTTTTTTAAGATTCCTCAAAAACTACAAAAGATGTTACACTGAGATTTGGTACACCTAAATGTGTAATTAAATACAATTAATCAGGTGAGTTTGAGTCAACTGACTCCATCCAGTGGCGTAGAATATTTTAAGTTAATCAGTTTAAGTAAAAAAAAAACGCACGCCCCTGGTTTTTTTAAAGAAATATTGTTTTGATAGATTCAACATTTAATTCTGCAAATAAAATCATACTTAGTATTTTTTCGATTCGGCGCCTCGTTTTTGAAATATTTTGCATTAACATAAACGACCACATTATTCAATAAAAATCAAAATTTGTTTTATTTTACAAAAAAAATAACGCAGTCAACTATTAGGTACATTATTAAAGAGATATTGAAGGAATCAAAAACAAAATAATAATTATTTTTATACTTTTTGTTCAAAATGTTCTCCTTTCTTATGAATGCAAGCATTCTTCTTAGCAAATGAAACCTAACACGCTGAAAAATTTGTGGCATAGCCCTAATCTTATCGCATGCCATCTGTATGCGATTCCAAAGTTGCTCTCGATTATCAATTTGAAAAAAATCCAATGGGTTTAAATCTGGCGATCGTGCCGGCCACGGTACTTCACTTCCTCGTCCAATCCAGCGTCCAGGGAACCATGCATTTAAAAATTCTCTGACGTTTCGTGTAGAATGTGGTGGTGCAGCATCATGCATGAAATACATGTTCATTCTAACATCCAAGGGTACGTCGTCAAACAATTCTGGCAAATCTTCTCTCAAAAAATTTAAATAGAATTCGCCAGTAAGTCTTTGAGGAAAACGGATAGGTCCGATTAGGTGATCGTCTAGTATACCTATCCAAATATTTTCGCTAAATCTATGTTGGTGAGCTGTAACTACAGTTGGATGCTGATTTTCGTCCAACCATTTGTGGGAATTATGCAAGTTTATTATTACATTTCGGGAAAAAATACACTCATCAGTCGTCAATAAGTTTCTAACAAATTGTACATCTTCAGCATTTTTATTTAAAAACCATTCGCAAAAATTCATTCGACGAGGATGGTCAGCAGACAATAATGCATGCACTTTTTGTAGGTGAAAGGGATGTAAATTTTGTTCTCGTAAAACTTTCCAAGAAAATATTTAATTTGAGTGCATTTTTAATTTTGAGAATCATCGCAAATATGTTATTTGTGTTTTTCAATTTTATTTTTGACAAACCACAGGTTGCTTTAAGCGATGAAAATTTCTAATATATAACTGAAAGGGGTGGAGATGATTTTACATTTCAGCATATGTTTTCTGACTCAGCAAAACTTACATAGAACTGTTATATTTTTTCGTACCTACATATATCATCTAATTAATATTGTTTGTTAACTTAATGGTCTGTAATCTAATGTAACGACTTGCTACGGTTGTTACATAACAGCATCACAAGCAGCTTTGAGGAGTAACTATATGTATATGCTTCAGCAAAATGGTTTGCAGACACGGACGTCGTAAAAAAAAACGTTCGTGTTTGCAGATAACTAATTTGTGATAGTTAATTACATTACGATTAGATTTATACACGTTATTTAAGATGAATGATGTCTATATGTGTATCTTTGATTAAATAAAAAATGTGCACTTTTTTTCAATTGTCGTTGATGTAAATTTTTGCTAAAACACGGCATGCAAGTATGCTTGCTTTGAGCATTGGAGTCCTTTCCAATTATTCTCGTCTGGAGCAGTGGAAAGGTTAATCTACTAAATAATTGTACTGTGATGAACGAGGGGTTAACCGCGACTGTAATCTGGTGTACTTATGCCATGTAATCATCTTGTAATCTATGTAATCTTTATGTATTCATTGTAATCTTTGTAATCATCATGTAATCTTTGTAGTCATCCTGTGATCTTTGTAACCAGCACGTAATCTTTGTAATCATCGTGTAATTTTTGCAAATCTACTTGTAATCTTTGTAATCATGCTGTAATCTGTGCAGTACCTACGTCAATATCCAGTTGTACATAAATGTCTATAAACGTCTTATTGTAATTATTATGAACGATCGTATTTTTAAAACATCTTTCGCGGCTTCTTGTCTATTATTCCTTTAGTGATTCATCAAATAACTTCATTTCTATGCGATTTTCGATCTGCTTTTATTAAATTGTTTCAAACATTAATTATTTTGAAGCTTGGGTTTTTTTTAGATAGGTACCTACCTACTATAGGTAAATTTAATAGTCACAAAGTTTTTTGTTTAAATACAATTTATTATAAATGACCGAGGACCGCGGCGGTTTTAAGATAATTAAGACAGTGAAATTTTACGCGTTTTCAGTTTTTGTGTTGAACGACGTTAAAGTAAATTTTCCAGGTAAGTAAACTTCTCGGTAAAATTTAAAAAGTATTGAATGGAAGAGTTATTATTTGTTGACTGATAACCCTCGTCAAAACATCTCAAAACTACGTTTACAAGCGTTTAAAAGTAATATTTTTTAATCCTCCCTTTGACAATAAAGTTGCCGAATACCGACAATTTCAAAGTCATACAAAATGAGAAAGAATTGCAACTTACCTTTTTTTGGTCGGTGGTCGTTTATTGTATGAAACACTTCAAACAAACTTAAAAAATATTTTGCCGTCGATTTCTACAATAATGCGAACTATGGCAAAACAAAAATTTTATGAAGAAGGACATTTTTATTTTGATGAACTAAAAGAGTTTTTAATAAAACGAGACTTGCCATTAGCAATTTGGATTAGCGAAGACGCTACTAGAATATCTGGAAAGGTACAATATAGCCCAAAAAACAATAAAGTTGTAGGATTTGTTCTTCCTTTGACTAAAGATGGTTTTCTTGATACAACAAAGTTTTTTGTACGTTGCCTATTAATAAGTAATAAGCATAAAATTTATAATGCATTCTTAACTTCTAGGCGACTTCTTATGAAGAAATGGAAAAACAATTTCAAGAAAAGTCATGTGCTTGTTATGCATACACTGAAATGGCTCAACCATTGGACGATAAAGCTCCATCTTTTTGTCTTGCTATTTTTGGTACGGATAATAAATTTAGTAGCGAAACGGTTCTAACAAGGTGGAGAAAAATTAAAGAGCTGTCATCCAATATTAGCATAAAAGTTGTAGGGTATTCTTCTGACGGCGATACCAGATTAATGAAATGTATGAAATATCTTATGCAAGTAAGAACTGTACCTAGTAAATATTTAATAATCGCAGTTTTAATTTTCAGTAATTTTATTTTAGAAAGAAAATCAGGAGGATCCGTTGGATTCTTTATCGTCATCAAATACAGAAAGAATGTGGTATTGTATGAACACGAATGAAGACATCTGCGTTCAAGATACCGTACACATCGGTACAAAACTGCGGACTAGGCTACTAAATAAAAAAGTCAATTTGAAAATTGGTAAATTTTCTATATCAATTGAACATTTAGAAACACTCATGAAACTTCAATCTAAAGATGTACATTTTCTTACACCATCTGATATTAATGGGGAAGATAAAATGAATTTTTCTGCAGTTCAAAAGATTTCGTCGCCGTTGGTTACTAAATTATTGAAAACTATCGTCCCTGACAGCGATGGAACTGTAGCATATCTTACTTTAATGCATTACATTTTGGAATCATTTCTCAATAAAACTATCAGTCTCCTGCAACGTATTTATTATATGTGGTACGCAGTCTTTTCTTAAGAGGATGGAGATCATGGATAACAGAACACAAACATCTCACTATTACACATAATTACTTGTCAAGTAACTGTTACCAAGCAATCGAAATAAATGCACACGCCCTTATTAAACTAATCCGCACATTCCAATCAAATCAGGATCTTAAACCAACTATGTTTCTCCCATGGAAATTTAGTAGTCAACCGTCGAACAGCTTTTCCGATCAACAAGGTCAATGACTTCTACGTTTCTACGGTTGTTAATTTTCAATGTATGAAATTATTCAACACATTGACCGAATCCAAATGATTCAAAATATTAATGCTGATTTAAAAGAATCTGGAACATCTTTGTTTCTGCCTAGAGAAAAAATAATAAGTTAGGATCATCTTCATTCTCTAACATTGAACTGGATATTTTTCAGAAATTATCTGATGACGATATTCACAAAACTATACAAGAATCATATACTGACGCTTGCGATATATTAAAATCTTTAAATATTAATCCCAAAGAAAATGGTTATATTCCATGTCAATTCCAATTGTCGTTATGGACAAAATGAAGATACATTTGAAAGTGATGACGATGACGATCATATTGTTTATGAGAATGAAGGAAGCGAGGAAGGAAGTCATATTGTGGAGCTTTCAAACCAATTATTAATAGATGAACCTCGAGATGAACACTCGGATGAACTTGACGATGATGCTACAAACCTTCAAGAAAATGGGTCTGACATAATTAATTTAAAAAATTATAAAAATATATGTAATGCAGACACAGATTTTAAAAATGGTCCTTATGTAAAAATACAAAGTGCCAAAGATTACAAAATTGTTAAAAAAAGTTCCCTTTGTTGGTTACTGAGCAGTCAAACATCCCGAGTTAGTACTGACAGATTACAAAGATTCAGAAATAAATCTTCCAATAAAGCCACATCAAGGGCAACACCCTCGGCAACACCTAAAAATATTATTAATTTAGTTGTGGAGTGTTATTACGCCATTTATTATGATGACACTTGGTATATTGGAAGAGTTATTAAAAATACTGAGAATCGAACTGAAATAAAGTTTTTAAAAGCGTCCTTGGATTCCTTTTATTGGCCGAAAAAAGTTGAAATAGAAGTAGTGGATCCAGAGTATATATTTTATGGCCCTGTCAATATGTTAGGAAATGAACCATTTGAAATTACATTAAACGATAGACGTATAATAGAGTCAAAATATAAACAACTAAAATACTGTAAAGATCCTCGTTAATACATAAATCTATTATTATAAGGTAGATAGGTACTACATTATTATAACTGTTATAATTTTACTATATTATTCTTAGGTATACCTATATGTCTATTATTATGAAGTCGAAGCCATATGTATTTCGATTAAAATTTTTTTAAATATTGAGATGTTTTTTTTTATTTTCTTTAACTTCTATCACCACAATATAATGACTAGCTACTAAGTAGGTATGTAAATTGTTATTACAATCCGCGAACCCATGGAAAAATGAGGGCGTGAATTCTTCCTAAAGTACCTTTTTGAATGATGGGTATACGTAGATAAACTCGGATAAACTTTGAAATAAAAATATTCGGGCTTGTTCAATTTTTAACCCTCATACTCTGCCTCATGTAAGATAAATACGCCTATTAAGAATGTTTGTGATAATTATTATATTTGTTATAGGTACCTACATAATACCATTAATACTAAAAAAAAGTTATGTCAAAAATATTGCCGGTAACTTATTTAAATTATATAAACATATATTTATTAATATAAAAAGTTATACATACATAGTCATACATGCTCCAATAAGAGAAAATTTGAAAATATTAAAAAAAAGAGTAGTTTTCAATACCAGATTTTATGTTTCACTCTATATTTTGTAGCTATGCAGTTAGTTATGTAGGTATGTATTCTCTGTAATCCTTGTAATCTGCATTGTATTCTCTGTAATCAGTGTAATCATTTATGTAATCTGCAATCTTTCTTGTATTCTATGTATTCCTTGTAATCCACCTTGTAATCTCTGTATTCTCCTGTAATCTGGTGTACATAAATTTAGAGCGCGGTCAACCCCTCGGTGATGAATGATAATAATGTGTGTTATGACTGAATAGGTCATAGCCCTAATCTCATCGCATGCCATCTGTATGCGATTCCAAAGTTGCTCTCGATTATCAATTTGAAAAAAATCCAATGGGTTTAAATCTGGCGATCGTGCCGGCCACGGTACTTCACTTCCTCGTCCAATCCAGCGTCCAGGGAACCATGCATTTAAAAATTCTCTGACGTTTCGTGTAGAATGTGGTGGTGCAGCATCATGCATGAAATACATGTTCATTCTAACATCTAAGGGTACGTCGTCAAACAATTCTGGCAAATCTTCTCTCAAAAAATTTAAATAGAATTCGCCAGTAAGTCTTTGAGGAAAACGGATAGGTCCGATTAGGTGATCGTCTAGTATACCTATCCAAATATTTTCGCTAAATCTATGTTGGTGAGCTGTAACTACAGTTGGATGCTGATTTTCGTCCAACCATTTGTGGGAATTATGCAAGTTTATTATTACATTTCGGGAAAAAATACACTCATCAGTCGTCAATAAGTTTCTAACAAATTGTACATCTTCAGCATTTTTATTTAAAAACCATTCGCAAAAATTCATTCGACGAGGATGGTCAGCAGACAATAATGCATGCACTTTTTGTAGGCGAAAGGGATGTAAATTTTGTTCTCGTAAAACTTTCCAAGATTTGCTATGCGACACACTAAATTCTAAACTTAACTCACGCGTACTTATTGATGAATTTTCATAAAACTCTATCTGGTACACGAGCATTTCGTCCGGAATGTTTCTTTCCTTTTAAACTTCCATACTCAACAAGTTACGATGAACGGTTCTAAACGTAGTATGATGTGGATGTCTTCTATTTGGAAATCTTTGTCCATAAAGTCGAGCAGCTGCACGAGCATTGCAATTAGTATTACCATAACATAAATGCATATCGACCAGTTCTCGTTTGGAATAATTCATTTTTTTCACAGTAATTAGACACAAACAATGAATTAGAAAACACGCGTAAATGCAACTATTTTAGCAAACATAAGATACGTAACTGTCAAATGCAAAGCAATCTGTGATTTATTTAATTTGGTTATTACTGAATAATGTAGTCGTTTATGTTAATGCAAAATATTTCAAAAACGGGTGCCGAATCGAAAAAATACTAAGTATGATTTTATTTGCAGAATTAAATGTTGAATTTAACAAAAAAATATTTCTTCAAAAAAAGCAGGGACGTGCGTTTTTTTACTTAAAGTGATTAACTTAACATATTCTACGCTACTGGATGGAGCCAGTTGACTCAAACTCACCTGATTAATTGTACTTAATTAGACATTTAGGTGTACCAAATCTCAGTGTAATATCTTTTGAAGTTTTTGAGGAATCTTAAAAAAAATATTTTTTAATCAACCTGTATCTCGGTTAGGAAGCATTTTCGGAAAAGCGTTTATGATAATTTTTGTCTTATTTTGAATCATAGAATCTCCAGTTTTCGTTTGTCGGTGATTTTAAAATACACCCTATATATATATATATATATATATATATATATATATATACACACACACACACATATATACAGGGTGTCCCAATAGTGCGTATTCGGTCGATAGCTCCTTGGCCATTAAACTTAGAAGATAAGTTTAAATACGAAAGTTGTCTATTTTTATAAGCTGCGTAATCTAAAAATAGTTTGATTTCTACAGGGTGTAATATAAAACGGTGCAATATAGAACTTTTGATTTTTAAGTAGAACACCCTATATATTATTTTATTTTTCGATTCTCCTTATAATTTGACATCTTTTTTATAAGAATTACTTACCAGCTAAATCTTACAGTTTTTGAGATATTTGCAAAGTTAACTAAAAACTGACATTTTATGTAGTAATTCTAGTAAGCGTATCTCAGTTATTTTTAAAGATAAAAAAATAATCTTTGGTATAGAATTTATTCATACATGAGCTTACTTTAATCGATTGTTAAAATTGGATTTCAATATACAGAGTGATCACAAAAATTAATTCAATAACATAAATTTGAAAATGCTATATCTTCATTTTTTTAAATGGCACACCCTATATTTTTTTAATGCATTGCCTTCATCTATTAGTCGGCTTTCATTTCTGTTAAATATGTTCTATACCTATCTCTAATAGTTTCGGAGATATTTAAGTTTGTTCAATTTTTTTCGTTGATAACACTGAAGAAGAGTAACATTAGTCGGTCAAAGCAAACTATGAATACATAAGAAACTAAAAAACATATTAACTGAAATTATAATAAATGTTCAATGTGACCACCATTTTGTTGCTGGCAAACATGAAGTGTTTGAATAAACGACAAATTTACTTTTCGTAACGTGGAAACATTTATATTTTGAATGACGTCTCTAATTCTTGCCTTCATATCATCTACAGTCGTTGGATGAGTTTGATAGATTTTTTCTTTAATCCAACCCCAAAGAAAAAAGTTCAGCTTTGTCAAGTCAGGCGATCTTGCAGGCCAGGAGATCGGCCTCCTCTTCCAATCCATTTGTTTTGAAACTGGATATTTAAATAATTTCTAATGTTTCTGCTAAAATGCGGAGGATTTGCCGCTTTCGAACCTCCAATTTGGGCAAAATTAAATTTCATATGCGAAAGTTGTCCTCTAGAAAAAGGTAAAAGTACAGATGGATTTTTGTTAATTCGTTGATTGGTAAGATCATCGAGTGAGGCCAAGCCGAGTTCGGCACGCCTCAAGTGTTTTTAAATACATAAATCTAAGGTATAAAGAATTGTCAATTGCCGAACCCAGCTCTTCCCCTCACCAATCTAACGCAATGATGGTCGATTAGCAACTCAGTTCGTCAAAATTCAATTTCAACTTTTAAATGTATCCCCAAGAAAGAGGTAAAATTACAGATTAATTTAGTTGGAAATTCATTGAAGATAGATGTTAGTTGATTGGTAAGATTATCGAATGAGGCCAAGCTGAGCTCGGCAACCATCAAATGTATTTAAATACATAAATCTAAGGTTGTCAATTGCCGAACTTGGCTCTTTCTCGCGTCAATCTTTAACGCAACGATGATACTTAGTCGATTAGCAAATTCGAGTCACAACCCAGTTCGGTAAAATTAAATTTCAATTTCGAAATGCATCCTCAAGAAAAAGGTAAAATTACAGTTTAATTTGTTTTTAAATTTATTGAACGTAGTTTTCTTGCGAGCGAGGTCAAGCTGACTTCGGCAACCATAAAATATTTTTGAATAGATCAACCTAAGGTATTTATTACCGAACTTGGTTTTTCTCCTCGCAAATCTTTAAGGAATGATTAGCAAGATTATCGAGTCGCAACCGGGGTTGACAAAATTTAATTTTATCTTCGAAACGTGCCTTCAAGAAAAGATAAAATTACAGATTCATTTGTTTTTAAATTTATTGAAGGTAGCTATTAGCCGATTGGTAATATTATCGAGCCAGACCAAGCTAAGTTCGCCATAAATCACTATATTTCATCAGATAAATATACGGTACAGGGGGTATAGAGAGAACACAAGTTTTCCCCTTACCAATCTTTTAGTTGGGTACATTTAAATTTCATCTTCTCAATTTGTCTTGAAAGGTAATATTCCAGATTAATTTGTTTTTAAATCTATTATTAGTGGATTGATAAGATTGGCGAGCGAGGCCGAGCTGAATTCGGCAACAATCAAAATATTTGAATACATAAATCTAAGATATAGAGGGTTGATTGCCGATCTTTAATAAAATGATGTTATTTAGTTGATCAGCAAAATTACAGGCTGAGTTTGGCAACTAGCAATATATTTGAATACATAATCTATGGTATAAAGATGTATGTATTGCCAAACTGTTTTTTTCTTGCCAATCTGTAATGCAGTGATGGTAAAATTACACATTACTTAATTTGTAAATGTATTGCAGGTTGTTACTGGCCCGGGGGGGGGGGGGGGTTTTTTTTTTTTTTTTTTTAAAACATGATGCTTAAACGTCAAATTCATTTCATGTTAATTACCCAGAAGAGTAAATACAGATTAATTTATTTGGAAATTCGATTGAAGATAGATGTTAGTTGATTGGTAAGATTATCGAATGAGGCCAAGCTGAGCTCGGCAACCATCAAATGTATTTAAATACATAAATCTAAGGTTGTCAATTGCCGAACTTGGCTCTTGCGTCAATCTTTAACGCAACGATGATACTTAGTCGATTAGCAAATTCGAGTCACAACCCAGTTCGGTAAAATTAAATTTCAATTTCGAAATGCATCCTCAAGAAAAAGGTAAAATTACAGTTTAATTTGTTTTTAAATTTATTGAACGTAGTTTTCTTGCGAGCGAGGTCAAGCTGACTTCGGCAACCATAAAATATTTTTGAATAGATCAACCTAAGGTATTTATTACCGAACTTGGTTTTTCTCCTCGCAAATCTTTAAGGAATGATTAGCAAGATTATCGAGTCGCAACCGGGGTTGACAAAATTTAATTTTATCTTCGAAACGTGCCCTCAAGAAAAAGATAAAATTACAGATTAATTTGTTTTTAAATTCATTGAAGGTAGCTATTAGCCGATTGGTAATATTATCGAGCCAGACCAAGCTAAGTTCGCCATAAATCACTATATTTCATCAGATAAATATACGGTACAGGGGGTATAGAGAGAACACAAGTTTTCCCCTTACCAATCTTTTAGTTGGGTACATTTAAATTTCCTCTTCAACATTTGTTTTGAAAGGTAATATTCCAGATTAATTTGTTTTTAAATCTATTAGTGGATTGATAAGATTGGCGAGCGAGGCCGAGCTGAATTCGGCAACAATCAAAATATTTGAATACATAAATCTAAGATATAGAGGGTAGATTGCCGATCTTTAATGAAATGATGTTATTTAGTTGATCAGCAGAATTCCAGGCTGAGTTTGGCAACTAGCAATATATTTGAATACATAATCTATGGTGTAAAGATGTATGTATTGCCGAACTGTTTTTTTTCTTGCCAATCTGTAATGCAGTGATGGTAAAATTACACATTACTTAATTTGTAAATGTATTGCATGTAGTTACTGGCCCGCAGGTAAGTTTACCGGGCAAGGCGTAGCCAAGTTTGGCAAAAGAATCAGTTACACTTACTATACAATTATAACTTTAGCGTCCATCAAAAACATGATCTAACGCAATCTTCTGTTTGCGGATTACGTGATTATTTAATCGGTCTAAATTTTGTATATTCCAATTGGTAAGATTATTGAGTGAGGCCAAGCTGTGCTCGGCAACCATCGAATGCATTTAAATACATAAATCTAAGGTATAAAGAGTTGTCAATTGCCGAACTCGGCTCTTTCTCGCGCCAATCTTTAACGCAACGATGATACTTAGTCGATTAGCAAATTCGAGTCACAACCCATTTCGGTAAAATTAAATTTAAATTTCGAAATGCATCCTCAAGAAAAAGGTAAAATTACAGTTTAATTTGTTTTTAAATTTATTGAACGTAGTTTTCATGCGAGCGAGGTCAAGCTGAGTTCGGCAACCATCAAATATATTTGAATACATCAACCTAAGGTGTAAAGAGGTATTTATTACCGAACTTGGTTTTTCTCCTCGTAAATCTTTAAGGAATGATCAGCAAGATTATCGAGTCGCAACCGGGGTTGACAAAATTTAATTTTATCTTCGAAACGTGCCTTCAAGAAAAGATAAAATTACAGATTCATTTGTTTTTAAATTTATTGAAGGTAGCTATTAGCCGATTGGTAATATTATGGAGCCAGACGAAGCTAAGTTCGCCATAAATCACTATATTTGATCAGATAAATATACGGTACAGGGGCTATAGAGAGAACACAAGTTTTCCCCTTACCAATCTTTTAGTTGGGTACATTTAAATTTCATCTTCTCAATTTGTCTTGAAAGGTAATATTCCAGATTAATTTGTTTTTAAATCTATTATTAGTGGATTGATAAGATTGGCGAGCGAGGCCGAGCTGAATTCGGCAACAATCAAAATATTTGAATACATAAATCTAAGATATAGAGGGTTGATTGCCGATCTTTAATAAAATGATGTTATTTAGTTGATCAGCAAAATTACAGGCTGAGTTTGGCAACTAGCAATATATTTGAATACATAATCTATGGTATAAAGATGTATGTATTGCCAAACTGTTTTTTTCTTGCCAATCTGTAATGCAGTGATGGTAAAATTACACATTACTTAATTTGTAAATGTATTGCAGGTTGTTACTGGCCCGCAGGTAAGTTTACCGGGCAAGGCGTAGCCGAGTTTGGCAACAATCAGTTACACTTACTATACAATTATAACTTTAGCGTCCATCAAAAACATGATCTAACGCAATCTTCTGTTCGGATTACGTGATTATTTAATCGATCCAAATTTTGTATATTCCAATTTTTTTAATTTTAATTAATTGAAAATAAAATTGTTATTGCTGAAATCTATTTCACTTATAAGATAAAGTTGGCGTAGAAAGATTAAATTTTCGAAATTTTGCTTTGCAGATGTTCCTCCTCCAAATGTCATTGCACCGACCTTTACAGTACCTCCATGTATGCCTGTCACTACAGTTCAGCAAAATGTACCAGTGCGGCCGCAAACTCCGGCTATGTCAACTCGACCTTACGTTAACCCACAAACAGTTGTTACTGTTTCAAATCCGGTTGTGCATAACATCGTTCATCACACTGCTCAGGGGACCATAATGGCCCAATCGCCCACTCAATTTACGCAATTTAACCAGGCACCTCAGATGCATCGTTTTCAACAGCAACAACGTGCTAATTTATTATCACATATTACGCAACAGCAACAACTTAATAAAAGTGCACATATGGGACAACCACAGTTTAGTCCCGCCCCTGCAATACAAAGGCAGGTACAAATGCAGTTACCGGTTGCACAAATGCAAACAGTGACAACCCCACACATAAATCAACAGCAACTAGAACCAGTTCAGCGACCATTTGCAATTAACAAAACTGTTAATATACAACAATTGCAGCAACAAATTGTAAATAGGCAAACCATGCCACCACAATTCGCGAATGTGCAAAATCAAGTTGTCAGCCAAAATCCGCAACTAGGGCAAGTTGTGAATCAGAATCAACAACAGATGATTATAAGTCAAAATCAACGGCTCAATAATGTTTTAAATCAGGCCCAACAGCAACAGCTCGAACAAGTGTTGAATCACAATCAGTTGGAGCAGCCTCAGCAACATCCGGTTATAAATCAACCTCAGGTTCTCACACCACAAAACCAACAGATGCCACAAGTTATTAATACAACTCAGCTACCTCAAGCTCCGAGTCAGAGTTTACAACTTAGTCAAATTATTAATCAAAATCAACAACAGCAACAACTTGGTCAAGTGATAAATCAGCAACAAATCTTAGTACCAAATCAGCATGTGAATGTACAGCAAAAAATGTTTGTGCAAAATAGTCAGGGTGAAACCCAATTTGTTCAGCATCAATTTATTCCGAATCCTCCCTATACACAACAACAACAGATTGTTCAAAGTGTTTTTTCACAAAATCGTCCACAGGGTCAGTTCAGCTCGATTAATCAACAAGTTGTGTTGAGTCAGCAGCAAAAGCCGTTGATAATAAACCAACCAGCTCCTGCTACTCCTCAACCTGCACAAACACCAACACCGAATCCACAAGTGAAGCCTATGTGGCAACAACAACAACTTGGAATTCGGCATGCTACAGGGATTATTCAGCAACAGGGACCGAGAATTCAGTGGTCTCCTACGCAGCAACCGACTCATTTGCCTCAGAGACAGTTTATTCAGCTTGATATGCAAACTCACCAGCAATTGCAGCAAATGGCCCCTGAACAGCGTGCAATTTTTATTAGTAAGCTGCAACAGAAGCAAAGGCAGGTTTTGTTGCAGCAAAGACAGCAGCAGATGCAAATGCAACAGCGCACCGGGCATGTGTTGATACGTTCAGGTCCTGTACCTCAAGGCCTGAATCCACAGCAGCAAATGCAGTGGTTACAACAGCAGGCTAAACAGCAAGGGGTTATGTTACAACAAACCAACGTACAACCAGCAACCCCTCAAGTTCCAAACTCTCCAATTACGCCGAACATACCTCACACTCTCACACTAAGTACAATACAACAATCAGCTCCCCCTCCTCAATTCAACGAAGCTAACCAATTACAAATACAGCGTCAGCAACAGTTTCGATTACAACAGCTACAGTTACAAAGGGAACAAGCACAAAAAGTGGTGTTGCAGCCACCTGTCATTCCACAACCAGTCACAACACCCCCTAACGTAGTTCGACCCATTGGTCAACCTCAAACTGCCGATATAATTAACACAACAACAACCACAGTCGATTCGGCTGTTGTTCAGCAACAACTCGTTGTTAATGCAAAAACCAAAACAGCTTTAGCAAATATGCTTAGTATTCGCTTACAAAGTGGTGGATCTACAGTTGGTTCAACCGAAAACATATCAGAACCATCGGCTGCTGGAACACTACGGTGAGAACTAACAATTATTAATATGTACTAAAGTTTTTATTTCTAGGCTCATGACTGCTCAGCATAATGCTGCGTTAAATTCTAATGTTCGTACACAAGAAATTTTAAGTCTTCACCAGCGTCGAACTGTTACAGCACCTAATGGAGAGATCATTCGTCCGGCACCTTCAATATCCGTACCTCCACCCGCTGAACCTCCCCACTTACAGTATTCACCTCGAAACAACATTCCTATACAGCATCGGCAAGGCCCATTTTATGGGCACAATCCAAATCTCAAACGTATGTTTACATTCTTTATGAAAAAACATATCTTCATATTCTATGCTTTGTATTTATAAAATTTTAAAACGTCGGTCGGTATAAACGTAATGAAAGTATAGATCATGTGATATTACTTTCCATTCTTGATATCCAAACTTTATTATCATTAGTTCAAATGTGCAACCGTTCTTTTGTTTCTTTTTTTATGGTAGCCACTTTAACAATGGTTATATCTATCCAGTGAGTTCCATGGAATGTCATGGATTAGTCAGATGTCACTGAAAAATCTACAAACGTGAAAGGTAGGTCCTTTTTAGTTGTATGTTGTAAAAGTTGAAGGTTGGTTATCTTATATTACAACAACCGATAATCGTAGAAATGTACTCCTACGACATATGATGTGTTTTGGAAAAGCTTTTATAAATTTTTAAAAAGTAGATTACTTAATTTCGTATGTTAATCTCTAAAAATTTTACCAAATATTTGAAATAGAGATATAGAATACAACATTCGAACGTGAATATGATCAGTCATGGAAAACTGGTATGTATTGTATAACGTTAAGCATTATATCTTTTACAGAAATATCTTACCACTCCTCAGCTTTTTTACGGATAACCATTTTTGAAATTATTTCAAATGGTGGTTACAAACAAGTCTCTATAAAGCATGTTTAAAAATCTCGAGTTTCTAGTTTTTAATCTGTTCTACCGGGAGTATACAGAGTAAACAACAAATAATATACAAGGTACATCATAAGTGGCTGTTTTTTGTTCAATTTTTCTGAAGACACCTTCAGTTTAAAAAGTGACATTTATACCTTTTCACAGTTGAAGAAAAGACTTGTGTTTTAAATATAAAATTGTCAATTTGAATTTAACTTTTGTTATCATTCTGCAAAATTTATTATATGATATTAAAAAGTAACATTTACACAGTAACATAAGCACCAGTCAATTGAAGGATATGTTGGTAATTAGACAATCTGATTGACCAAGTTTGAACAATTGATAATTTCGTCAATGGCTAAGAATTCAAAATGGATTCAGTTTGTACCAATATTGTATACACTGTGTCCACATTTGGATGTTCATCATTGGTACATCGGTTATTAGAACAGATAGAGCAATTGTCAAATGGGGAATGTTTTGCAGAATTCAATGCTCGCAACAAATCTGATTTTATCATGACTTCCTTCGATTTAGAGATATTTTGAAAAAACTAAAATTTGCCAATTTCAATTTTCGTCAATAATTCAATGTCTTATGCAACAGCTTTGGAACTTTGACGTTGTTCAGACACTTTTTTTACGGCAAATTCGTTGCTGTTAACAGAAACCCCCGATTTTCATATGTTCTAAAGTTATCTCTGTTGTACTTCTAATGGCGACCACTTTTAGATGTTGATTAGTTAAATAGCCCTCAAGAAGAGCTTTTCAATGAGTTACAATATGTCCGAAAAATCTTCATTTTACAAGAGATTTTAACAAAGAATAAATTTGACTATGGTAGGCTATGACAGAAAACGTCAGTGTGATGTAAATGATAAGTTCTGTCAATATTCACATGTAAAAGTGGAATTGGTGAGTGAGTCAGAACTTTGTGTCATTGATAGTAATCACCGTTAAGCGTTGATATTAATAAGTACTGAGAGCATTTTCCGGAAAGATCTCAACCACACTGTACAATTTTTAATAAAATAATAAGAAATTTAGTGAACATTAGAAGCTTTGAACAAAAGAGGCCCAAGTACCAGGTAAACAATGCTGATATACGTGAAAATATTATTTTGCAAAATGTTTCGAACAATATAAGTACATGAGTTTGTCGAGTCGCTCAAGAAATTGGTATTCCACAATTCAGTGTTCATAAAACATTGAAGAAAAACGAATACCACTCATACAAACAACGATTGTGCAAGACTTAAGCGATGACTATCACTGGAGATTACAAATCAGCAGGTGGTATCTGCAAAAATGTAAAGATGACACTGATTTTTCTAGGAAAATACTTTGACTAGGTTCACTAGGCACAACTATCAAAGATTTTAAGTTTGATTTGGTTTTAATATCTGGTGTGGTTTGATTGGTACAGATATTTATTGACTTTTTTTTTGTTCTTCGGAGTGTTTCTTTTTCATTTAAATGATCACTTAATAGGTCCTTTCATCTTTATGGCAACTTAACTGGAAACAGAAATATGAAGCTACTAGCAAACGAGATAATGCCCGCCCTGAGGCAAATTATTAACCCTGAAAACGTGCAAAACATCTGCTCCAGCACAACGGCTGCCCGGCTCATAATGCTCGTGATGTGTAACATTTTTAAAAGAAAACTTTAATGAGAGAGTTGTTTCAAAGAATGCACCAGTACAATGGCCTGCGAGATCATCCGACCTTACCCTCCTTGACTTTTATTTGTGGCTTGCCACTAAAAACGAAGTATTCAATTTCGATCCACCTGAGATTTGGAAAACTTTGATTCAAAGAGGTCTGGATGTCCTAGGATCATACATAGAGTTTGCAATTATGTTAGAACAAGGTGCCAGAGGTGTGTGAAGCAGAATGGTGGCAATATTAAACAATTTGTTTTAAGTGAATGTGAAGTTTTAATTTCGTATTGAAGTTTAATTTATTTTTTGTTAATATCTCTCGTAGAAATGAAGATTTTTCAGACATGTTGTACCTCATTGAAAAAAAAGGTTCTCTCCAGGGATATCTAATCAAAAACTGAAAATAGCCGCTATTAGAAAAACAAAAGATAGCGCTAATAATTGAGAACAAATGAAAATCAGGGTTTCTGTGAACAGCAACGAATTTGTCTCAAGAAGTGTCTGAACATTGTGAACGTTCAAGGGCCGTTGCATAAGGCGTTATAGAGTTATTGAAGAAAATTGAAATCGGCAAGTTTTAGTTTTTTTTTTAAATATCTCAAAATCGAAGGATATATGATGAATTTGAAATGAGATTTGTTGCAAGCATTGAATTCCGCAAAACATTGTCCATTTGACCGTTGCTCTATCTCGTCTAATAACTGGTATACCAATGATGCGCATCGAAATGTTGTGTATAGATGTTCTAATGTAAGGAGTGCATTTGAGGTAATATTTTAAACCTTTTACTGCAGCCTCCCATAAACAGACAGAGAGACAACCCTCAATAAACCTGACTTTGTTTTATAGAACAGAACAAGTAAAACAGCATTATTGATAGATTTTCAGTGATTAATGATGAAAATGTACTAAAACTGGAAGATACCAAAATTCACAAATATAGAGAGGTCGCACAATTATTAAAATGCAAACTTTCACCATTATTACACATAATTCAAATACTTATTCGTTGAGTTTTTAATGGTGTATATTTTTATATTTATACAAATCTATACGTTTTGGTAACAATTACAGTTATCATCCTCAGTAGTTGTAATATCTTTCAGAATTGTTTAAGTTAAGTTAAACAATTCTGAAAGATATTACAACTACTGGGGACGATAACTGTAATTGTTATCGAAACGTATAGCCTGTCTTAATCTCAATATGCCAATTCAATTTTGAAAATCTTGAAGTTAATGAACAATAAAATGAAATTATCCAAAACGCAAGAAAATTTTGAAACATTTACGTTCACTTAAACTTATTGATCACACCCTGTATACGCATAAAATCAAGGTAGTGGGACGTTATCTGGATACTTTCAAATTTATCCTCTTATGTATAAATATGAAACTATTGATACTTGTGATAAAAATCTTGAGATAAATAAATGTAACCCAATTTGGAAAAATAATTCGGCTTATTAATTTTTAACCACTAAAGTATTAATTCGTATCTTAAAAATTGAAAAACGTAACGATCATGTATTTAAACGTTCTCAAGTATGAATAATCGCTGTGATTTAAATCTGATCTACTTAATACATAAATCACGACCGGTATTGTGTACTCAATGACTCTTAATGAACGCAAAGTAATTAAATTTTGTAATGAATCTGACTGAAAATAAACAATTTTCAGATCAATTTTGTAGCCAAAATGTCAAAAGTTTGATTATTTTTTAAACGGTGTAACCCTTTCTCACTTCACACATCAAAGAAAACATGAAATCTTAGAATTGGTTCTTTTTAAAAAGTTGAAACTGTAAGAAAGGTCCACCACAATTTAAATGGTCTAAAAATTTAAAGAAATACGTATAACAGTTTTTGGTTATAATTCGTGTAAATTTAAACCGATTCTGATGAAACTTGCCATGAACAATAAACAAACAAAGATCTTTAATTTGGCTATTTCAGGTTTTGTAGATGTCTTCCAGTGGCGTAGTTATTCAGGGTTAGTAGCCCCCTTTTTCCCTCCCCATCTTTTACGCCATTTTTTTCAAATCTAAGTCTTTTTTAATTTTAAATTTAATTTAGAAAAAGAAATGACTCTTGAAAAATTTTGATTAGAAGTTTATTTACAGAGATATTTTAGAAGTATTTTGCTTTGTTAACGATCCATGCACATTGCAATTTAGAAAAAAAATTAACAGTTGTAATTTTTTTTATTACAGATGAAAGATTAAGGATTAAACACAACAAGATAAGAACAATAACATTTTTTAATAATAAATTGAATATTGTATCCAAAACTAATTTACTATTTTTTATAATAAATGTTCAAATTGTGCCCTTCCGCATCGATACAGACTTGACCTTAGATTATAGAAAAGAGGAGATGTCTTTTCTCCCACCCAAGACGTCCACTAATTATATCGAACAGTTCCGATAACGTCACCAAAGTTGGCGCCAGAGTGCATGAAAGTCGCGTGCTTTAACTGTTTACGTGTAGAGGTTAAGATATTGTAACTGCTTTTTGTTGTAAAAATGCCACGGTGTGTTGTTAAAAACTGTATATACAATGAAAGTGCTGCATGTGTAAGAGACAAGCATAGGATTCACTTATTTTGGTAAGTTATTATTTTGCTTAAGTTTTGTATTTCAGCCATATTGCTTTTATAGGTTGGCTGAAGAAACACGCAGGGGTGTATCTGGGAATTTTATTAATTCATTTTTTCGAAAACCATTGTTAACCGTAATTTTAATATATAATTGATTTGCTAAACAATACAAAAAACACATTTATAGAAAAAAATTCGTGTTTGATTGTGTGTGAGTGTGCGCGATATCTTTTGAACCATTAAAGTTATCGATACAATCAAACACGAAATTTTTTTTTCTATAAATGTGTTGTTTGTATTGTTTTGGCCACAAAACGTCGAGAAATAAAAAAAAGTGTTTGAAAATTTAAACCGATTACATAGCTTTCTCTTTATACGTATGTATATGAGAAAGCAATATTAATATATTATTTAGCATAAATAAACTTCTAAAGTCAATTATTGTTGCAATTTCCTGAGTCCGTTCCTATCCAGTACACGCCTCCAGACGTCCGACTGAAAAAAAGTGTTAGCATTCGCGCATTTTATTATAATCAAGATGTTACATCTTCTCTTTTCTATAATCTTAACATTGAAATGCGAACTCTGCCGAAGATGCCTGGCATTTCTCGTCATAAACTCTAGATTTGACATATCCCAAAAAAAAAAAAATCAATGGGCGTTAAATCGGGTGATCTAGGGGGCCAGGGGAAGGGACCACCACGTCCAATCCAACGATCTGGATATATGTTATTTAAATAATTTCGGACTTGGGCCGAAAAATGATGCGGTGCTCCATCATGCTGGAATATCATCCTATTCCGAATATCATGAGGAATATCCTCCAGCAATTCCAAAAGAGAATTCGTTATGAATTTAAGATAAACAGTAGTAATATAAGGCCGGAGCTACTCCACTTCAAGGTCACCCATGTAAATCTTATGGGATTTATTTCAAGGTCAAGTGAGTTTTCTCATTATGCCAGAACGCGCTCTACGCCTCAAGGACGTTTGAAGCATTCTTTTGGGTGGGAGAATTTTTGGAGCAGGTCAAGTAATATAGGACCGGAGCTACTTCACTTCAAGGTCACTCGTGTTGACTTTCAAGACTAAATGGAGGTTACACTTTCGTAAGCTATGCATAAAACGTAGGTCATGAGTTCATTGAAGGTCAAGGTCAGAGCTAAAACTAGAAATTACTGGTATAAACAAGTTTAAACATGTTGTGATAGGTACTCCACGTCATAAAGGAACTACTTCAAGATCACTCGTGATGACTTTCAAAACTAAGTAGAGGTTACATTTTCGTAAGCTATGCATAAAAAGTAGGTCATATCTGCATAGTGGGGGTAGTTTAGAGTAACAATATAAGGAAATAGGGGGTAGTGAGTGTTGTGTGTGTGTATAACATGTGGATGGCATACGCTCAAGAGCAATGGATCAAAGCATCCGACCTGAGAACAGCGGTGGTGGAACGCTTGAAACAAGAATTTTCGGCATTAGTATTCGATGCTGAACATGAGGCTGTTTACGGACGAGGTGATTATAGTGAAGCGGAGTGTAACGTGTTAGTGAAAAAGTATGAAAAGGAGTAACGATATGTGAAAAGTTTTAAATTTAAAAAATATGTGAAAAATGTTTTGTAGAAGAACTTAAAGCTGTACAATTGCATCAGTTTTGCAACGACATAAAAAAATGGGCAGCATCTCCTGATGGTAGCAGTTATTCATCATCAGATGCAGATTAGCCTACTGGTGCAATTCCCCCCTCTACCTTGAAAAATATATATATAGAGAGACAGTTCCGGTGGAAACTATAATTCAAAAGCGTGCTCGAATCAGTAAAGATGGATCTATCTGCATTGAACAGTAGCACTTTCTGTAAACCCTTCACGAATCTAAAAGAGTTTGAGGTGGGTGCAAAATATAAAGTGATTGATATCGACACAATCGACACGAAGTATGGGAAGCATATTGTCATTGAAACTGAAAACTTTAAGTGTATACTTCCTTTACGATTTTATGAATACTTCAAAAAAGAAGATCGCATTGAAACGTTTAAACAAGGTCTGGCTGAGAAAGACGTGTACATCACCAGTACCGGAACTGTAGGAAAGACAACGAATTTAACATTTCTATAAAATAATAATAATAATAATGTATATCCTTGTATAATTGTTTGAAAATAAAAACTATAAATATTTTTAATTGCAAATAGTGACTTTTATTTCTTGATTAAATGAAGAGTAGATACATCATAATGAGGAGAGTTGTTATTGATGAGACTAAAAATGTAGTGTATAATATGATAGTGTGGTCCTTTGCTTATCGTAATGCAAGAATAGGGCTGTGGGAAAATTTGGCGCTGGATAGATTACGTTTCCGTCGTAAATTAAAACAATTGGAATGCATTTTATCACCCGTACTACAAGAACAACATCGTGCTGAGGTATATCATGATAGATTTACAAGAACTGTTCTCCCCTCCACCATCATAATAATGTCATGAGGTGGGGGAAAACGTATAATAATTATAAAATATATATTTACGGTTACAAATTGATCAATTCTTGTAGTCAACACACAAGTTCATTGAAATGAATTTTAAAAGACTGTACATGGATAGCAAGAATAGTTGTAATAATAATTTCTTCACATGTTCGTGTTGGTGTTGTAATGATGGGGATAGTTCTACCACAGCAGCTATATCTACCGAATGCTCTTCCACAACTGAAAATTTACATAACACCGCTACTGATGAACGTTTAATTGATTGTAGCTTATATGATTTATTCGAGGCCAATTCTCCAAAAAACAAATACATTGAAATTGGATACAGTATGCAGCAGCATCTTGAGGCAGTTATACGAATCGTATGTGCAGACGGACTCATTGTTATGAAAAGGCAAGATTGGGAGGTGCTACTCAAGTTTCAAACATATTTGGAAATGAAATTATTTGTTCCCAAGAAACTGAAAACTACATTGATTGGTCAAATATCAACGAGGAGACGGACATTGAATACGAGAAAAGTTCAGAATTGCTTGGTAACAATTTTACCATTTTTATAATTGGGAAGTAGTTAAAGGCGCATCATCATCATCATCATCAGAAAGGTTATTAAAAGCATAACAATTCAGCAAAACCACGGTCGTTACTGTACGTTAAACAAGAACGACTCTGAAGAGCTTTTCAACTTAAAGGATATAATTAACTATAGGTTGGATTTACTGGAATCATACGGTCTCCCTGTTTCTTTCAAAATCTCATCGAGCAAGTCAACAACTACCGCCACTTTCGTAAGATGGAGTATGGTGATGATGAAACAAACAGCGATAACATTTACCATGACTTTGAAAATGTGTTAAATTACAAGTATGATATAAATTCTCACAATACAGTTTGTATGATGGAGCTGTTGCATTATCGACCTAGCTATTTGCTGTATCACATATATGAATAAATAAAATATTGATAAAAATCTGCCTGTTCTTGATCGTTACCTATAAATATAACAATTCCTCCCTTCACACAAACAATGTTAGTTTGGAAGCGGAGAAGTGCACGTGGGGTGGTCTGGTTAATACTCTCATTAATAAGCTACCCGTTGAGCTCCATATTCCAGGGTATCAGTATTGTGGTCCCGGAACTAAATTAGATAAAAGGCTTCAGCGTGGTGATCCAGGTATCAACCCTCTAGACGCTCACTGCAAAGCTCACGATATCAGTTATAGGGATAGTAAAGACTTGGTTAGTAGACATCGAGCTGATTATATTTTGGAAAGAAAAGCTTGGAACCGTGTTAAGGCACCCGACGCAAAGTTAGGTGAACGCACAGAGGCTTTAGCTGTAGCAGGTATAATGAAGGCAAAACGAAAGTTAGGGATGGGTGTTAGCAGAACAAAACGATCGCGTAGCAGTCTATTGAAATTACATGGAATAATTAGCAAGAAAATGAAAAACAGTCCTAGAACCATAAAGGCTATAAAATCAGCTCTTACAGCAGCAAAACTGACTGTAAAAAGATTAGGTGGGAAGGGGAAAGTAAGCGTTCCCAGGGTAATTCCGCTACCTAAAGAGGGTGGAATACCATTTCTTATACCGTTATTTGCGGGATTATCTGCGGTCGGTGCTTTAGCTGTAGGGGCAGCGGGTATTGCAAAAGCAGTTAACGCATCGAGTAGTGCAAGGAAAATGTTAGATGAAACTTCGCGTCATAATCGTACAATGGAGGCCATCGCTGTAGGAAAGAATACCGGTGGGGTGATATTTTTGAAACCCTATCGGTCAGGAGGAGGTATGGCTTTGCACTTGAAACCAATAATAAATAAAAAAAAAAAACTTCAAAAATTACCGAAAAGACCGTTGACTGATGTAGAGCTAAAAGAGCACGCAAGGAATGTACCATACTTTAGGGGTGTGTTTATGAGAGATAATATGCCAAAATTGTCATGGAATAACGAGGCTGGTATTATTAATTTAGATAACCAAAAGGGACGTGGTACTCATTGGGTTTGTTACAAAAAACGTGATGGAAGCGTATGGTACTATGATAGTTTCTGAAATATTCCACCACCGAGAGAAGTTCTGGACTATTTTCACGATTGCAAAATATACTATAATTACTCTCAAGAGCATCAATTCGGTACCACAAATTGTGGACATCTCTGTTTAAAGTTTCTATATAAATAGCATATTCAGTAGTTGGGAACATACAGTCACCATGTCAATCACCTTCAGTGTAGAGGGTGTTGGTAACATAGCGAGTAATAACTTTTACCCCCCGATCGAACTTAATTCCGAGAAAACCTACGTAATTGGTGTCGTCGGATTTTACGGTTGTAATAGCATAAGGAATATACACGCTGGAAACGATAAATTTTATTACATAAAAGCGACAGAACTCAACGCTATTGAAATTCCACATGGCGCATACGAGTTGGAAGAACTGAGCATCTATATAAAAACGCACATTCCTACAAGTCTCTTTAGTTTAAGGGCAAATAATAACACGCTCAAGTGCGAGCTTAGCTGTGAATTTGACATAGATTTTACTCAAAAGGATTCCATTGGACGTATGCTAGGTTTTGAACCGGTGATATTGGAAGCTAACGTTTTACATATCTCTGTATTAGAAATACAAATAATTAAACATACAAATATTCACATAGAGTGTAATATTGTCAAAGGTTCATATAGAAACGGGAATCCAGCGAAGGTGCTGTATGAAATAGACGTGTCTGTCCCACCAGGCTATCGTTTAGACAAAATTCCTAGCAATCCTCAGTATTTGGTAGTCAACACCAATACTATCGGTAATATTTCAATTAAATTAACGAACCAGAAGGGTGAATTAATCGATTTCGGGGAGAGCGAACCATTTACGGTACGACTGGAACTAAAAGAACATGGGCTTAAGAATTAACCAAGGTCCACTTCCATCTTTCCTCAATGATACTATAAATACAGCACGTGAGCCTACAATGGTTTTCTCAAGCAGGGAGCGTGCTGGTGAATTAACGTCTGGCGAAAAGTACTTTTTGGAATCTATAGGGTTAAAACCACATAGAAATGGCAGATTCGTTAAACATCTTTCAAAGCGCACGTTTTGATGAGACCATCACCAAGTCTGATATTCATACATATCTTCCGTACGGCTCTTCTAATTATGGATTATCCGATGAGATCCGTATATTGATACAGAGTCAAGATTTGGTAACCGCAACATACGATAGTTTCCTGTATATTGAAGGTAAAATGGAATGGAGCTCGGCCCTAGAAGGAGCCGGTGTAAAAACATGTTATCTAACAAACAACTTTGCACCATTCGTTTTCGAGGAAATACGTTACGAGTTAGGAGGTCAGAAAGTGGATACATGTAGAAATCCGGGTATAACATCCGCACTCAAAGGATACGTATCGTACACATGGAATGAAAGCAAAGGTTTACAGCATTTGGGATGGTCACCGAGGAATGAGGAACCGTTACAAGTGGAACACGCTAAAAGCAACAAAGAAAAACATTTTACCGTATGTATACCTCTAAAACACATATTCGGAAGTATGGAAGATTATCAGCAAGTTATCGTGAATATGCGGCAGGAGTTGGTGTTAATACGTTCCAGAAGCGATGCTGATTGTCATAAGGGTACCGCAGACGACGCTAAAATAACGTTAAATAAAATTCAATGGAAGATTCCGCATGTGATGCTAAGCGACAGTGCTAAACTAAGTCTGTTCCAAAAAATCAATAAAAATACAACCATTACGATTCCGTTTCGTCAATGGGAACTATATGAATTGCCAGCTTTAAAACAGACACAGTCGGACATATGGCCAATTAAAACTTCCACTCAATTGGAGAAACCTCGATGGACAATTGTGGCTTTTCAAAAGGGGAAGAAGTATTCAACGACGGAAAGAGCGGCCGATTTCGATAACGTGAATATTCGCAATCTAAAGTTACACCTCAACTCGGAAAGTTACCCATACGAAGCGATGCATCTGGATTTCAATGTCAAAAAGTACATAATAGCCTACCAAGATTATTTAAATTTTCGAAGAAAATATTACACGATCAACAATCATGAGGATGCATTATTTGACTATTCGCAATTCAAGACATGTCCAATATTCGTAATGGATTGCTCGAAACAAAATGAATCACTAAAACACTCGACTGTAGATGTAAAACTTGAAATGGAAGCGTTGGAGGTGTTTGAAGCCGGTATCGTTGTCTATTGTCTCATATTACATGATGCCATGGTGCAATACAATCCTTTGACGGGAGAAGTGAAAAAACTATAATATGTTATAATAATAATAATAATAATCTATTGTAATATTAGATGTATAAAATAAAGAACCATATTGACAGGTTGTGCAGTTTTATTTCGGATAGACACTGATCAACAACAACAACAACATGCGAGTAGTGGTTCAAACTCAAAAACTACCTATTGTAAATCTCGATGATTTAACTCAAGCTGCAAACAGCGAGATACAACGGCATGGAGAGTTACTTCCAAACAGCGTACGCGCTATAATTTGTGGTCCTTCCAATTGTGGAAAAACAAACACCATGCTTAGTCTCCTAACTGAACCGAACGGTCTTCGTTTCAAACACGTGTATGTCTATTCAAAATCGTTGAATCAAGAAAAATATCGACTCTTGGGTGAAATTCTAGATCCCATGAAAGATATTGGTTATTATTGCTGCAGTGATAATACTGACATTATGGAACCGAGCGAGGCAAAACCCAATTCAGTGTTTATCTTCGACGATATCGCTTGCGAAAAACAAAACCATATTAGAGCGTACTTTTCAATGGGACGTCATAATAACATTGACTGCTTCTACTTGGGTCAAACCTATACTAAAATCCCCAAACAGCTGATTAGAGATAACGCCAATTTAATAGTGCTCTTCGAACAGGATGATTTGAATTTGCGTCACATACATGAAGATCATGTCGCCCCAATTGTAAGCATGCAATTGTTTCGAGACATGTGCTCAGAGAGTTGGCGAAATCGATACGGATTCCTGGTAATAAATAAAGACGCTGAAGTAAAAAAACGGCCGTTTTAGGAAAGGCTTCGATCAGTATATAATACCATAGCAGTATCGTTAAAATATCATTTAGGAAAAAACAGCCTACAAGTAAACAGCCCCCCGTTTCAACAGACCTGCTTTAAACTGACCTGTTTTAAACAGAGCTGTTTATTTACCTGTTAGACCTGTTTTATCTGTTTTATTGCTGATCCGCACCGATGGACAACGAAAGATTAGCGTTGACAAAACGTATAATTCAAGTTCGTAAAGCTATACAGCAAAAATATGATCATCTTAAGGAGGATCGATTTACTAAAGAGACAAATTTCACTAAAACTTACAAACCACTCATTGAACCACTTGCAAACATTGCAAAGAAAATCGAACCGCTAGTAAAGACGGAGCCGGAGGATGCTGAGGAGGAGGAGGTGGAGGTATTCACAAAACCGTCACCAAAACGTCATTCCTCCCCTATCAAAAAGAAAAGGTCGCCGATTCAGCAGTATGGTACCACACCGTCAATACCTTATCATTTGCGAGGAATTAACAAACGAAGATCATCTTCTTTTAGTAGTAGTAGTAATTATGTTAGTCCATTCGCACAACTTCCGTATTTTCAAAGAAATCCTCTGCGTCAAGAGACACGATCGTTCCTCGAGACTAGTGTGATTGGAGAAATTACACCCCAAGTGGAAGAAGAAGAAGAACATGTAGCGAATACTACCGATTCTATTTCACTCAATACCTCTGCATCGAGAGAATTTCTGGAACAATATGATCCATTACCACGAATATACATAGAACGCATGCTAAGCGATGCATCGAATGCAATTGATACCACTTATGGAGTTCTTTACGACATTTCAAGCGATAAGTGGGCAATTGGCAAGACACCGGTAAAGATAGACGGAAAGGACTTGATTATTAAGGGAGTTCGGTATAATGGTACGAGCGGTCTCTATGATCTAATAATAATGAATGAACCAGACAAACGTCTAATAACTAGCGAAGACGAGACGAACTATACACAAATCTTAATTGCAACTAATGCAGCTCGTCGTGATAACAACCCGGATGAACAATTGAAAGGTACACGTGCCAAAAAATATACAGGGATAATTAAACCCTTAGTGGAGAAGGTGGAGGTGAAGGAGAAAAAGGGGGGGTGAAGTTACAATATTCAAAGAAATTGGACGACCAGTTGAATACAAATACTGGTACAACGTGCATGAATTGATTCAAGATTTGGAGGTCCTCTGGCCGGTAATACTGGTCTCGTTAATGATATCATATCAGTCGTGGAAGAACTATACGAAGATGGATATATTGAGAAACCCTCCGAAAACTTTTTTAGTCAACTATAGTTCGCGCAATGATGGACAAGTTTGGACGCTCTCATGTTCACGCTCAATTCCATAAACTGCTAAAATCGCAATTCTCCATTACCGACGATAAGTTTAATGTCGAAAATAAGCGTTTAACTAACGTAGCCGATCCCATCGAACCTCAAGACGCGCTAACCTTACAGCACTATCAACTGACGAGGTTCCATTTAAATGGGAACCGCTTAAGAGCGGTAGCCGATCCTCAAGAAGACTCCGATGCCATAAATAAAGGTTACCTCGAGTTTTGTCTTCAGTTAGTGACGTCGCTTATAAATGATGTTCGTAATTATGTTGAGGTAGTACAAGCAGATTTAAAGAAACTAAAGAAACGTTAAGTAAAGGATGGAACGATAAGGAAGGATGGAACAAGTGGTAAACGAGTTGCATAAACCGGCACGCAAAAATTTCCCTCGTAGACGCACTATTATTAAGGGATTCGATGATCTATGGCAAGCCGATTTAGCTGAATTTATACCTTACTCCAAACAGAATAAGGGCTACAGATACATCCTGGTAGTTATCGACTGTTTCTCTAAATACCTATGGACGAGAGGTTTGAAGACGAAGACTGGGGTAGAAGTTATGAAAGCTATGCAAACCATTTTTAAAGAACGGACTCCCAAAAATCTTCAAACAGATGCTGGAAAAGAGTTCTACAATAAGCATTTCGCTAACCTGATGATAAAACATAACATTAATCACTATTCCACCTACAGCACTAAAAAGGCTAGCATAGCAGAAAGAGTGATTAGAACAATCAAGAATACCCTGTATAAAAAATTCGGGGTGCATGGAAAATACGTATGGATTGGTCCACTTCTCGAAGAAGTGACGACAGAGTACAATAACCGTAAATATCGAACGATCGGAATGAAACCTAGCGAAGTAAATGCTAACACAAAGCTTAATGTATATTCGAATCTGAAAATCTTTAATAAAAACCATCGGTTTATGGTGGGTGACATAGTCCGCATTAGTAAATTTAAAAGCATCTTTGATAAAGGTTATATACCAAACTGGTCTAGTGAACTTTTCAAGATTGTTAAAGTACGCGTAACCAATCCGGTCACGTACTTGCTAGAAGACATGAAAGATACACCTATACTAGGTGGATTTTATGGACAGGAACTGCAAAAAGCTAAATATCCGGATGTATACTTGGTGGAAAAGGTCATTCGACGTAAGAAGAATAAAGTGTACGTGAAATGGTTGGGATTAAACGAATACTCGTGGATCGACGATGACAATAAAGTTTTATAAGCATATTATTTGTTAACTACTTAACTAGAAATAAAAACTCAAATTTATAAGCAATAGAGGATTGTATAATAAGCTCATTTGTATTTCAATAATGCCGGTAAAAACAACAAGCAGTTTGGAACACTTAAATTACTGTAGAAAGCATCACTATTGGTTTAATAACGGATATAAATGTCCGGCTTGTATAGGTATCGACTAATATGAATAATAAATTATTGTAATATAGTGTACTTAAGGTACAGACTAACATAGGATGTAATTTCTGTAAGAAAAATAATAATAAAAGACAAATTGTAATTTATTTTTTTTATTAATAAAAACATGCTGATATATACATAATTTTTTGTTTAATCTATCTAATTATCTTATGTATTAGATCTAAAGTGTCTCTGTAGTCCTCAAACTTAACTGATGGCCATTTCCCAGAGTCAGGTCCGCTTGTCCAACCTAACCGTTCGCCTTTCCGACCTTTTTCAACGTTTTCCAGAATCCAGTTGTATATTGTGAAATGTTCATAATTTTTTGACGGTTCAAAAGTGTATTTAAAGTTTTGCTCATTAATTACATCCATATATAGCTTAAGTGATTTACAGTTAGCATAATAAGCAGTAGTTGAAATAAATTCGTTAGTAGCCCAAGTAATGTCATGATAATGTTTCTTAATATTTTCGATACTATATTGTACTTTAGGTGTAAAGCAATTATCATTATCGTTTAGCAAGTTAAATACATATCGTTTAAAAGAAATTTTTAAATTTAAGGAAACATTAATTTGACCAATTACATTTTCTAATTCTATATCAGTTATAAAATCTTTTTCTACACAAACTTCTAATAACATTTTAATATAACGGTCTAACTTAACCTTTACGTTAAATAATGTGTTAATCGTATCGATACACGCTCCATCTGCATTCTCAGCATACCACTTAAAGCATTCATCAGGTATTACAATGTTCTGAAGTATGTTAGCAACTAGAATATAAACCTCTATAGAACCCTTCCCCATTAAGGCATGCTTCAAAAATTTCTTGCGAGGAATGTTGTAATTCCTCATCCATTTTTTTTTTAGAGATTGTTGATTACTCATTTTATGATTTCTATAACAACAAAAGAAAAGTATAAGATCATGTAACATTAAATCCCCAAGGACGAGTATCAGTTAACCCAAAATGTATTAATCTTTTATCATCATAAGGACTAAGAACCACCTTATTTTGTTTTATTGTAAACACCGAATGTTTTTTTGATCTTATAAGACGCTGGTGACGCTTTACAATGTTATAGTCGAACAGAGCCCTTTTATAATCATCTAATGTAACTTGTCTGACACTAGCCGATGTAGAACCTTTGGACTTCTTTACAACTTTGTGTTGGTTAACAGAGTATGCATACATTTTTTGAGCGTAAACCAACAAACTCTAACATAATTTTACCGTGATTTTCATCTTTCATTAAGCCTGGCACTTTTTTGTTAACTAATGGAATGTTATAAACGTTATCGGGATCATAGTCTGAGGTATCAAATCTATTAATATCCTCTTTCATACTCTGATATATGTCGGGTACAGAGAAAGCATACACAAGACTGTCTGTATCCGTATACAGGAGTTTGGCATTATTTTTAAATTTCTTTAAAATATAATTATAATGAAAATCATATAAAAAGGTTTTTGAAACATCTAATACCGAAAATCCTGCATATATAGGTTTATTCAAAAAGACTTCCAATTTGTTCATTTCTATTATAATCATGTCGTTGTCAAATATAGTACAATTGTGAAAATTGGGTTTGGATATAAGTGCGCGAGCCCCAAAGCGACCTTCCCATTTTGTGACTAAACGCACATCCTTATATTTGCGAACATTTTCCATAAGTTTACCAAAAACGCTATTAATCATTAATTTAAAAAAGTTCTTATCAAATTCGTTTTTTGATTCCTGCCTTAACATTGTGTTCAAAGCTATATATGTTTTAACCACGCCGACTGTTTGAAACGTAAAACCCGATTTACTTTAACTAGTCTTAATCCCTGCTCTAAATACATTTTTAAATTCCTATAGTGAAGAACGTAGTTACGTTTTGGGTACAATGTGAGCAATAATTTCTTTAATTTGGATTTGGAATACGGGGCTGGGGGTATCATGTGCTCAGGTGCCAAAGGTAGATCGCTATGGGACTCATGTAACTGTGTGGGGTAATCCAAGTCACAATCTATGATGTACCCAATGTCTGAATCGTTAGGATTATTTAATATGCATTCAATATTAGGCTCATCGATGAAAGAAAATTCCCCATGGTAAAAATTCTTCCATTGTTCTTCCATAAAGGTTGTTAATATCATAATAAATTAAAAAGCTCGTTGTGATACTAGAATCGTAGCTTTCACCCATGTATTTATTATTAGCTTTCGCGTAACGGTCCTCCTCTAATACCTCTTTCGATGAACATAACCATGTCGATATCGGTAAAAAGTTCTAATCATTCTAAACATTGCATCAAATGCCAAACCTGGCGCTGTATAATAATAAAGAGGGTCCAGTTGATATGCGCTTAAGCAGGTTCGACGAAAATTTTCAAAAACATCCGCCAAAAGTAAAACATCTGTTTTTAGATATAAATCCGAGTATTGACCTAACGTTTCAAGTCTAAACGTATTCCAAACATTAACGGCATGCATATAATCTTTATCCGTAATATCTTTGTTTTGAAGCTTACTAAAAAATGCAGTTTTTGGAGGTAAAGTAGTTTCATTAAGTTTATCCCAAGAATCAACATATTCATATGGAAAGACTCCCTTACAAACTAATAAATTAAATTCATTATCACTATTATAATTTGATCGGGTAATGTTTTTTTTATCATTCTCCAAATATGATGACAATTTCTCAATACTGCTACTCATGAACCTAAAGGAGTCAATATATCTATAGTGTATCCTTGTATTGTTGACTAATTTGGTGAATGAAATGTATTTTTCTTTATTTAATGGTAAAAGTTTGACCTGGCCCGGAAAACCGTTTGCTAATTCGCGAATAATAAAGTGGGGATCGTAACCACTAAGATTGTGAAACACTACAGGTATAACATGGAACACCTTAAAATTTAAATTACAACCTCTGTGCCGCGTATCTATACTTTCCTGTCAAATGATCGTGGTCTCTAACTTTAATATTATCCCCCGTAAATGGTTTCCTACAAATATGACATACTACCGCATTCTCAAAATCTTTAATCTGATCTTGTGTTAGGTTATCCATTGGTACAACCATATTAAGTATATTGTTAACCCAATACGCCAAATTTAATAATTCATTAACAAACCACGTAATACAATCCTCGCCCCTGTACAACTGAAATTTAGATAATGAGTCGTTATAAGAACATTTCAAATAATAAGCTATACTAAAGGGAACATGTTTTTCGCATACACGTGTATTACTTCCTTCATCGTCTACCCGAGAGGATTTTTCAAGTATGCTTTCAAGGTCTGCATAAATGACGAACGGTACTTTTTCTTGATATGTGAAATGTTTAAATTCCAAAAATTTTTCATCGTCACTCATCGGTAATCTAGAGGAACACGTATTAATTTCGTGACAACGAGCTATATGCTTTTCTAAAAGTATGTTTGTAGAGAAATTACCAAAAAATGTAATTTGACTCCCCCAAAATTACCAAAAAAAAAAAAAAGGAATTTGACACCCCCAAAATTACCAAAAAATGTAATTTTACACCCCCACAAAATTGTGTAAAAATGTAAATTTGACAACCCCCGAAATTGCCATGAAATGTAATTTGACACACCTCAAAAATTACCTCAATATAATGTAATATGATACCCTCCAAAAATTATAGAAAATTGCCAACAATTAAAGTTTGACATCCAATCAAAAATTTTGCTACTAATTTTATAGATCACATAATTACCTTGGGTTAGTCCCTTAACCTTATTTAAGTTAACGAACTAGTGTAGTTTAGTTTTTTATTATTTTTTTTCTAAAGTGTTTTAATTGTTGTTATTTGCAAAAAAAATGTTTAACTCTTTTTTCGGCTTTTTTTTCTTATAGTGAAATATTCAGATCACCTATAATGTGTAGAGGTTTTGAAAATAAACGTTTTAATTCTTTTTACTTTTTTCCTTAAGGTGAAATATTCACATCACCTATAACTATAAAGTGTAGAAATTATACATCAAAAAAAGTATTGCAATTTTACATGTGGAATTAAACATAAACAGTAAAAAATCGTAAGTAGTTGCATAACGATTTTGCACAATTTTTCCAAGTTCAAAATCTCTTTGATGTCACTAAAGTTTTAGTAAGATGAAATTTGTTTTTCGTTACAAGATTATCCATTTATTTCGTTAAATATTATACTTAAATACTGTTTTTAAAAGATTGTTGTTATAGGATACAAATTTCCGTAATAAAACATCTAACTCGGTAACATAATAATAATATTTAGAACAAAATCTCAAATTTTACATGATTTTTAAAAATGTAAGCAGGTAAGATTGGAGACTTTTGGGACACACCACATTTCCAAGGCCCCACATTTCCAAGGTTGCCACAAAAACAAGTTTCCCACCGTACCAAGGTCAAAAAAAGCGCAATGTGTGACCTAATTACATATCATTACCACAAAACCAAGGTCTCAAACCCCGATTTCCTGTTCCACAACTACAAGGCCATCCGTGTGACATATCATTACCACAAACCCAAGGTCGCAAGCCACGCTTTCCTGTTCCACTATTACAAGGCCATCCGTGCGACAAACCACGCATTCATTTTCCACAATTACAAGAACATCCGTGTGACCTGGTTGCCACTCTTACCCACTTGTATGTTTTTTGCTCACTTTTTTTTTGCTCAACCTTACTTTTTACCAAAATAAAAGAAAACGATATGTTAATATATTTAATTCATGTAGAAACATGTACAAATTTATTACTCAGATATATGATTTTCTTTAGGAATAAAACATTTTGATTTAGTACAAGTGCAGAAGGTCCTCTCCACTTCCGTTTCAGTACATCTGCGCGGACGTGGTGCGAGGAGCTGAGCATACGTGCAATGTGGTGCCCATCGTAGATGTTCCTGTAACGGATTGACATCTGGCTGCCATCGGTTTATTCTAACCCCACACATGAAACATTCAACCGTATCGTCTGAAGATGTGGAAATGAATCCTGCTGCAGCAAGCGATGAGGGTGAGTGAACTCCAGACCATGTTCGATACGTTAGTAAGCGTTTATCGAAACAGTTGTAATACTGAGGATAATAAAAGTTTGGGTCACACATGTTAACATCAGCGAAAACAGTATGATACTGACAGTAAATAATGTATTCTATACAATATATACAACATGTATACAACAGATATACAATATGTACAATATATACAATAGATAAAATAGATACAGTAAAAAAAGACTACTCGGCTACGTAGCACACCTCATCACACAGTATACATGAGTCATCATCGTACACATCGTATAACTGTGTGAGAGGCGCCCTACACGACGAGCACCAATAATATTCGTGCGACAGGTGGTGTCGCGCAGTCCAGCGCTCCATATGCATATGATGGTCCACTACGCGGTAATCTCCTGGTTTCAATCGGGCGAAACAGCAATGACACAAATTCATGAAGTCCACCAGATGGTATCGAACATGTATTGATACAATGTGGGCATATGCTGTTACACGGCTTGCCGAAAAGTGCTCGCGTATTACCTTGCTCAATTCGGTATACCACGCTGAATTCCACTGAACCAGTTCATAATTATTTCGTAGCACTTTGGTTATGGAAGCCGGTAGTATTCCTTCCTTTTCAAAATTTACCCAGTTCGGAATTAATTGACATGTCCGTCGCGCACTAAGTTGAAATAGGGTTTGTGGTTGGTACACTCTTCCAATCGTCTTGCATTGGAGTAACTGACATAGTGAAGATCGGTAACTATGGTATATGTAAAAACCCCTCCCTTTAAGTATACGAATAATACTGAGTGGGGATATGTAACCTTGTGTGGTGACCTTGCTGTGGCAAAGTGGAACGGGGGACAACCTTGGAAATAAGTATGGCTAGGAATCCTTGAAGTAGTGGTGAATACAAGGTTTGGAAAAAAACAAAATGAGTAACAGCCTTGAACGAAAAGAAAACCTTGAAAAGGTGTAACCGACAAGACCGCTAAAGCAATGTGTGGTACAATCGTGAAGGTCACGTAAGTAGCCTTGAGGAGGACGCATAGTGGGGAGAGTGTCATATATAAAAGAGAGGGAATGTATGTAAAGCCAGTATCGTATATAATGGATAACATCGTACGTTAAGCCATAGAAAAGGCGAAGATTATCGGTGCTATAAGTTCAAGTAAATATTGCGATATTTTGCTTAATAATGTGCATTATTTCTTAAATAAAAGTAAAACAAAGTTTGTTAGTGTCGGTCTATCACCCAAATTTGGATTTGAGCCAGTCGTAAAACTCGGTGGAACGAAGAGTGGTGGAGTGGTGTTTGACAAGCAGGAATGGCGTATACTTATGGATAATCAAGGGGTGATTACTAATTATTTCTACAGTCCTGAAGGAACATGGCTACCTACCAAACTGGGATCGAAGACTGTCTCGTACGAAAATATTAACAAGAAAAAAATTATACGCCTCTGTGATAGTGACGAAATTGATATCTATTTAGGATGGGAGTCTATAGAACAGTTATGGAAGCTTTTGAAGATAATATATTACCAATTGGAGCTGGCAGATACTGTGAACTTTCCAGAGTTTTATAAAAACCTAATAAAGTCGGCAGCGACAATTCCTGAATGTAACATTCACCAAGTTATAGGTCCATTGCATGATGTATTTGAGGTCAACATAGCCTGTCTTCTGGAAATGGAAGCATTTGCCAAGGAGAAACTATATATGGATATGGATCTTGCCAAACCTACAACTGAAAGGGGGGTAACGCGCTTGTAGTCAATAGTGGATAGTATTAGATGTTAGTCAATATGTGGATGTGTTATAGTGCGGAGTCGTGGCCTAAAGCTGTAGATTGTGTTAG
The DNA here is from genome assembly GCA_036346205.1 of Vesta saturnalis. Classification (NCBI taxonomy): domain Eukaryota; kingdom Metazoa; phylum Arthropoda; class Insecta; order Coleoptera; family Lampyridae; genus Vesta; species Vesta saturnalis. Next base: position 657,683 of record JARFJB010001736.1, on the reverse strand, counting down.
TGCAGTCCAAAGACTAATATGCCAGTTACAATCATTAGAATTCGATGCTGATCATGAAAAAGTGTATGGAATGGGTAGATTTAGTGATGACTATTTAAATAATCTAGTTAATAAGTATGGGGGAGGAATACGCCTTTGTGAAAAATACTTAACATCGCATGTAGGTGATATAGAGTGTATTTGTTGTATAAAGCGATTAATAGAAGACCTTAAAGAAATATCATTGGAGCAATTTATACACGAAATAGAAAGATATTGACCGAATTTTGAGCCATCAGATGACGACTCACCCAGTGAAGAAGGTGTGCATTAATGAGTCCAAAAACGTAGTTCACTACATAGTAGTATGGGAGTTGGCGCACAGGCATGCGCGAAAAGGAGAATGGGAACAAATAGCTAGAGATTCTGCACGATTTAAAAAAAGAATAGATAACTGTGGTAATATAATTTCACCAATTCTCGAAAAACAGCATCGTGAGTGTGTGTTTGTCAGACGCTTTACTAGTATGTAGTGATGTATATGTATAGGATAGTATTAATAAAAAAATTAAAAAAAAAGATCTGTTTATTGCATATTAATATTACAATATGTATAATTAAGGTTAAATATCGTATTACACAATGTCTTTGGTAGAAATCCAGGAGTTGTGAGAAGTATCAAAACCCAACCACTTAACGAGAGCTTTATTCCCTTGACGTCGGATGACACGTTCAACTAGATGAATGTCTGGATGTTTAACACTTTGTAGTTCGGGCTCATAGAACCGACCTTGAATCTCTTCATCTCGACTATCACGTAATGTGTAGGTGAGTGGGCTTGAACGTTTAACTGTTGATATTCGAAAGACTTCGTAACTCCAATTAGGTGTGTACCCCTTAGAGAATATGCTTCTGTTTGCTAATGCGTACATGTTCCCCCACTCTAAATTTAGGTGTTTTACGGTCAAGAATTTTTTGACATTTTAAATGTTTGGAAATAGATGCACTATTTTTTTCCGATACATCTACCGGTTTGTATCCAGTTGTTCTATGCTTTCTTGAATTATACTCGGCGACAATGTGCGGTAATATTGATAGCCACTTATAGGATCCTTGCATGTTGAAGGTTTTCCACATTATTGCTTTAAGGGTGCGATTTACACGTTCCACTATACTACTTTTCAAGGTGGAATAACTACTGTAATGATTGATATTAAATTTTTTCATTACTTTTTTGAATTCAGCATTATAGAACTCAGTTCCCATATCAGTTTGTATATGTGTAGTGTCCTTTTCAAACCAGACAAAAGTTTATCCATTACATCCGCGACCAGTTTACCATTCTTACGTTTGATGGGAAAAGCCCAGACATATTTAGAGAATGCATTTATTATTACTAAAATGTATCGAAATACTTTATTCATCCGAGCATATGGTATCATTTCCACTAAATCAGCTTGAAATAGATCATTTAAACCTTTTAGTACAACACAACGCCGCGGAAAATTTCTTCTTGCAGGTTTGTGCAGTTCTTCGACAACATCGGCTTTACTCATTTTTTTGTGCTTTGGATTTTACTACGAACTCTACGTTGAATATCGCTGCAGTTGAAAACTTTACAAACGTCGGCATGGTTACACGAATTACATCGTTCCTCTTAAGATGTTGACCAATTACATCCTTTGCCAGCTCAAATGTTGTACCATCTATGTTAAGCTCAAGAGTTGGATGACTCCACCTGCAATGTACTATAGTACCGTCGTTACAGGGATAGGTATATTGATCACCGACGCCGGTAGATACACTAATTGTCTTCTTTGCGGCGATTCCAGAAAATGAAATGAAAGTTTCATAAGACAGATCGATATGATCAACAATATGTTTCCCAAATTTATCCACTGTCATTTGATGATGAAGATGACCGCCAAATTTATCTATTGGCATCACTGGTGGACGTATAGTACTATCTGTAGTGATAGTCGTAGTAACAATGAAAGGAAATGACTGTAGTGGTAGGTTTATAACAAGTTCTGTTACTTTATTACTTTTGCGTTACGTAGTTCATCAATTATATATATTATTTCGTTGTGATTGCTAGTATTTCCTGCCGACATTGATCCTAATAATTCCCTTAACCAATCGACTAACTTATTCGGATTATTCCACGGTACAAACTCAATAGGTTTATTATTGTATCGCAATAGCTGCAGTCCACCACCTCTTTTGGATATAGAAGTTGTTCGAGATCTGGTGGCTGGAGGTGCAATAGACGATGTGGCAGAACGTTTTCTAGGCTGAAGTAATGGTTTAATGATTTCAAGGTACTTCTTACTATTAGTTCCTCGGATTTGATCATCAGGGTTATAATTACGTCGGGCAGCATGCGTACGACGCAAAATGTCATTGCAGTGCTGTAGATCCCTCTTTTGTATCCCGTAGGAACTTTTTAAAAAGTAGTTCATATAATCCCGGTGTTCCCTCATAATCTAGGGATGATCCATCGGGAAGAGCGATTCGCAAATTTTCTCCAACAAAATCTAGTTCAGCATCGCCTATAAAAAATTTCTCTTCTTCAGGAATAAAATGCACACCGTACGTTAAGTCATATTCATCTTCGGTATCTCTAAAGATACCTTCGACGTAGTATTTCGCTAATCCTTGGTATTGATTAAGATACTCTTCAAAGGCGGGTTGAGATCCAGCAGCTAGTAGTTCCTTTTTTCCGACTTCTGGCGTAAGGGGTTCAGCTTTGATGAGAGAACCATCATTTTTAGTAATTAATTGTTTTAATGGTTGTGTAATAGGTTTAAAGTGTGCCTCCATTGCACGTTCTGTAAGTGCAGTATCTTCTTTCAAACTAGCATATTTCTGTTGTATACTCTTGCGAGCACGCAAAATGTCTTGTACTAAGCGCTCCTCCATTACGACTGTACGTTGACTGTCCTAGTAGATTATTTATACTGCAATGAAACAGTCAAATCTCTTACGGTAACGGCCGTTATTAACATCGCTTTCTTTATCAATCACAAGAAATCCGAATTTATCACGCCAGCAACAGCAACACAAGTCTTTAAATTTATCAAATGACATATCGACATTAACGTGATCATCGTACACATGCTTGAGATTAGTGTGATCTTGTTGAAAAAGTACAAGTAAATTCGCATTATCACGTATAAGCTGTTTTGGAATTGAAGAATACGTTTGACACAGATAGAAACAATCATTATTTCGATGTCTGCCAAAACAAAAATGATCTCTAATTTCGTTTTGTTTATGACATGCTACATCATCAAAAATCATTATTGAATTTTTACGGGACTCACTATTATCACTATATTCGAAATACCTAATTTCCTTTATGGGTGCCAGTAACTCCCGCAGGTACTGGTATTTAGGTTGGTATAGAGATTTGCAATATATATAGACATTTTCAAAACGTAAGCCATTTGGATGTTCTAATAAGCTAATCATAACATTGGTTTTTCCACAGCCGGATGGTCCGACGATTATACCTCGTTTACATCCCCCTTTTAGTAAACCGCGGTGTTTAGAGTACTGCTCCTTGTTAGGAGTAATGTCATAATTTTTGATAGGTAATTCTGTATCTTGCGGAATGAAACGGATGTCACCCATTATGGTACTAAACCACGACTTGTATGACGCTTTATATATATATATATATATATATATATATATATATATATACATCACGTGCAGAAAGTAGTTTAGTAGTGAAGTGTCAGTCAGTGTGGTATGAAGTATACATCCCAGCGTCAGAGGAAAAAAAGGTTCAGGATTAATTAATACTTTAATAAATAAATTACCCGTGGAGTTGCATATACCCGGATATCGATATTGTGGGCCAGGCACCCGTTTACAAAAACGATTAGCTCGTGGCGACAAAGGTATTAACGCATTGGACGAAGCGTGTAAAGAACACGATATTGCATACTCCCAGTCAAACGATCTAGGACAACGACACATAGCAGATAAGGCTTTACAACAAAAAGCTTGGAATAGATTTCGTTCTACCGACGCTACCTTTGGAGAAAGGGCAGCTGCATTAACCATAGCTGGCATAATGAAAGGAAAACGGACAATGGGAATGGGTGGCAAATCACGGAAAGGACAAAAGAAATTGGGAATGGGAAATAAATCGCGACGAAGGAAGCATTCTCGCAAACAATTTCGTTTAACAAAGCAGTCCTTCTAGCCCGACGTCGTGTTGGTGGTAAACTTCGATCATCTTTAAAAGCGACAATACAGCAAGCCTTGAGCGCTCTAAAACACAAAAAAATTATGTCACCCAAGAGCAGAATATTGCCAATACCAAAACGTGGGGGATTCATACCTCTTATTCCCCTCTTTGCAGCATTAGGAGCTTTATGGTCTCTAGGTGGCGGTGCTGCGGCAGTCGCAAAAGCGGTAACTGACGCAAAAGCTGCGACAAAAACGTTAGACGAAACCAAACGACACAACCAAGCAATGGAAGCAGCTGCATTAGGAAAAGGTTTATACATAAAGCCATATAAACGAGGTTAGGTATATATTTACAACCGTATTCAAAAACTCCCACTGAAGCTACCACGTCACGCCTTAAGTAATGTTGAGCTATCAAAATTTGTGGAGCAATTACAGATTCCCTATTTTAGAGGGATATATATGCGAGATAACTTACCTACACGAATCCATGCGAATGAATGTGGTATTGTGAACCTGGATGATCAAACTAACAAGGGTACACACTGGACAGCTTACATTAAGCGTAACAGGCATATTACATATTTTGATAGCATAGGACATATTAAACCACCCTTTTAATTACTCCACTATTTTAACAGTGATGGTAGCAGAAACACAATTGAGTATAACTTTACCAAGGTTCAAGATTTTGATACATACAACTGCGGTCATTTAGTCTTACACTTTTTTATGACTACTCGTACTGATTTTCAGTAGTCGTTACGTGATCGTAATGTCGTACACATTTACATTTACCGGCAAAAAGTGTATCTTGCAAGCAACCTTTAATCCACCGATTTTTCTTGAGAATGAGTCGGAATACGTAATGGGATTGACTAGTTTTGAATCTTTCAATACTATACAGAATGTTACTTCAAAGAATAACCAACTCGTATTTGGAAACGATAAAATTACAATACCACCAGGATCATACGAAATCGCGGATGTGAATAAATATATTAATGAGTTAGTGAAAAGATCGAAAGCATTTATGCATTTACAAACGAATAATAATACTATGAAAGCAAGTATGAAAGCAACCCATGACATTAACTTCAATGTGGAAAATTCGATAGGACCTATGCTGGGATTTAATAAAACTGTTTACCAGGCTCAGAAAGTGCATACCTCTGATACTCCTATTAACATTATCAAAATTAACTCATTAATTATCGAGTGCAATATAACAAGTGGTAGTTTTAAAAATGGTGAAACATCACACATAATTCATCAGTTCTTTCCCAGTGTACCTATCAATACATCTACCATTTCGACAATAACACTTAAAATAGTAGACCAAGACGGAGATCTCGTCAATTTTAACGGGGAAGTCATAACGATAGGACTACATTTAAAGAAAATATGGTGACGCGCTATAACACATGTGCATGTACCCAGTGCAAATCAAACTATAAAAGATCAAAGTGTCGAAAGGTGAGAGTCAGTAAGCGTTCAGCACCCAAAGCATTGACACCGCAGAACAAAGCATTATTGGAAAGTCTCGACTTTACAGTACTACAATGAGTATATTAAACGTTAATGCAAAAGTTGTCGTTGATAATGCTATCGTTAATTCCGAACTGCACACCCATCCGTCATACACTACCAGATTTGGAAACAATGATGAAATCAGGATACCCATTCAGGAAGACATGTGCACTCTACCATCCGAAAGCTATGTCTACGTAGAGGGACGATTATTACGTCAGGATGGTACTGTCTCTAACACCGCAAGGTTCGTTAATAACGGTATCGCATTTTTATTCAGTGAAATTAGATATGAAATGAATGGAATAGTGGTAGATTCCGTAACGAAAGTAGGATTAACGTCGACAATGAAAGGATTGGTATCATTGACGTCCAATGATCTCGCCCGTCATGAAAATGCAGGTTGGTTTCCTACTGCAAACAGTACACTAACAAATGCTCAAGTATACTTTAACGTTTGTATACCGTTGAGAATGCTACTTGGCCTTGCCGAAGATTACAATAAAGTGATTTTGAACATTAGACAAGAACTGGTATTAATTCGTAGTAACATTGATACCGACGCAGTAATTTCAACTGTAGAAGAAGCATTACAAGTTAACATAGATAAGATATATTGGAAAGTTCCACACATCATTCCAGCATTAGCAGAGGAGCTGGCGTTAACGAAATACATTGATAAAAATGTAAATACGCCAGTAGCATTTAGAAGTTGGGAAACCCACATATATCCCGCCGTTCCAGCAACAGATAAGCATACATGGGCAATCAAAACATCTACTAGTATAGAAACACCTAGATACATTATTATAGGATTTCAAACTGGGCGAGAGAATAATGTTATGCAAGATACGAGCAGATTCGATAAATGTGCACTAAATAATATTCGCGTGTTCCTGAACACGGATCGTTATCCGTATGACAATCTCAACGTTAATTATGATAACAATTGCTTTGCTACATTGTATGAAATGTTTGATAAATTCCAAATGTCGTATTACCAAAGAGAGGGCAACCATTACTCACCCCACGCAATTTACCACAGCTGCACCGTTGATTGTCGTAGATTGCTCAAATCAAAAGAAGCATTACACTCTAAAGCAGTAGTTCTTCGTGTGGAGTTTGAAACAGCGGCAAACATAGCTGCCAATACGACAGCATACTGTGTTATACTCCACGATCGTTTAGTTACATACAACGCGTTAACCAAAGCAGTACGACAGTTGTAATACAATGTCCGTCATAATCGATGTACAAGGGTTCAAAATTTCAAAAGCTTTTATACCAAAAGAACTCGCCATTTATAATGGGAAACAAATTGCCCATTTGTTTTAAATCACCGTATCCCTGTCATACGTTGGATGCAGAGAGTCGTCGTCAAGCTACTTGGTTAATGCAAAACCAGCACTGTATTAAATGGGAAGAAGGGTATACACCACCACACCACTTTCGAAGAATGCTCGAGAGATTGATTCAGCCAACAGATTCTATCTATGTCAAGGGTAGAGAGAAAGCAGATTACATCAGAAATTTTGTGACCTAGCCTGTTATTGAACTTGAGGAAAGTCCACCTCTTCCTGCTATGCAACCCGTTTGTTACTTTCATTGTAAATCATTATGTCACTGCGCTTTGTCTACGGTATACTATTTATATAATACATATATAATGCAATAAGTCTTGTACATTTTTTAATAAAAAATAGTAAATAATCATTCTCGTATTTTTTTATTTATGGAACATAGTATTTGTATAGCATATATTCTCTTAATAACGAATTAGTACATAATATCAATATATGTTAAACAACTAAAGGAATAATACAAATTATTATTAATATTAGTTTCATTATGGAGAGACTATAGGAAAGAAACTACCAAGTGTCAGTACCCAAACTACTCTTCTTTCGGTTAATACAAATTCATTTGCTTAGCAACCTGCAATAGTTCGCTCAACGGATCAGCATTCTCCAATTCCGGTATTTGCCAATGCCCCCACGCCAATGTGGAACACGTATCACGTAGTCGATATCGTTTGTCATCCTGGGACCTAAAGGCAATTTTGTTTAACATTTCGGTATATATATCATGTAAGGTTGATCGAAACACAAGCATTTTACACATTACTGTTTTATCAGACCCTCCGCAACCGCTTTGTAGTCTACTTCCGTCAACACTTTCTGAATAACAACTTTCTTAACACCTTTCGCTTTCTTAACAACTTCATTATCAGCAAGCTTCAGACAGTATGACTTCGATCCAGCACCATAAAAATAATGAATTGCTTTCCCTGCGTACTCATCTTTCATTCGTCCAACAACGGAAGCAGTCGTAGGAATACCATGCAACTCATTATGATAGTTGGAAGTATCATATTCGTCTAAATTATTTCGCATGTGTGCATACATATCATCAGTTACTATCTCAACAATCAAAGAATCCGTGTCAGTATAGAGCAACGTGACATTCTTGCCATAATGAGCTCGTAAGATATCATAAAAAAACCGATACATTATAATTTTGGAAAGATCTAAAGTACTGAATCCGACATAAACGGGTTTGTCATACGTAACTACCTGTTTCGACAATTCCGCCGCAAACAATTTGTCAGTGAATTGAATAAAATTTTTAAATTGCGGTTTTGCAACGTACCGTGCTAGACCTACCCGACGACCGTTATTTTCCCAATGTGTTAACAGTTTAATAACTCTACGTTTATCGACATTTTCCATTGTTTTACCAAACACGCCATTATTCATAATTTTATAGAAATCCTTTTCGAACTTGTTCAGTGCTGTGTTGCGGAGAGCAGTATTAAGGTCTACGTATGGTATTAGCCACGGACTCTGACGAAAGCGTAAAACCCTATGAATACGAGTAACAATTAAGCCATGCTCTATACATTGTTTTAAATAGCGGTAATGTATAACGTAGTTGGTCTTATCACACAGGTTAGGGATTAACTTCTCCTCCTGGGAATGTGGTGCGCAGATCATTTCAGGACAAAACGGATAATCGTTGTGTTCGTCATGCAGATGGTGGGGATAATGTATATCAACCTCCAGTACAAATCCAACATCGGCGTCATCATCAATCTTTAATACGTCAAAGTGATCTATTTCCTCTTGCGGTAACCACATAAACCCATCGTGGGGCAGGTATTGCTTCATACTCCACCCGTATAAATTCGTGGCATCTAAATATTGTAAAAACACTTTCGGTTGTTTAGGATCATAGTTTGGAACAAACTCGTTATTAGCGATGCTTCTCCGCTTGATACAAGTACTTACTCCACCTCGAATACCTTGTTTAAAAAAGTGATACATATCCATATCCGTCAATAATTCTAGCTCTACTTTCGTACATTTCAACATGGCATCCCACGCCAATCCAGGCAAAGTGACATACTGTGCAGGTTCTAACCCATACACACCCATACATAATCTCCTAAAGTTTTCAAACACGTCAGCCAATAACAACACATCTGATTTTAAATAAATATCAGCATAATCACCTAGTGTATTACACTTAAAGTGATCCCATACCAGTAGAACGCGACAGTATTCGTCATCGGAAATATTTGCATCGCGCATTTTATCGTAGAATTTGTCATGTGATGGCACCGTGACGTCGTTCAATTTACTAAAGCTGTCTACGTACGCATAAGGAAACTACCTTTCTTTCTCACTAAGTTGAAGTCGCTATCATTACTAAAATATTTCCGTACCTCCATACATTGATCATCTGATAAATTCTGAGATAGAGTATCTAAGGATGCAGCCATGAATCTACAACTATCGACGAAACGTAAATTAATGTATTTCTTTTCCTGATACCATGACTGTTTACATATTCATCAACAAAAATGTGCTTACCAAACGTTATATATTTTTCACTGTTAACCGGAAGTACGGTAATTTCTTCCGTTTCACTCGCTAACTGTTTAATGAACAGGTGAACATCATAACCACTGAGATTATGTAGAAAACGGGAGAAATGTAGGTACCTGATAGTTTAAGTTACACGTTGAATGTGCTGCACCACGATACTTGCCAGTAACGTGACAGTGATCTCGTACTTTCGGATTTGTCGGATCGCCCGTAAAGTGCTTGCCGCATATGTAACAACATACACTGCATTCATACGTAACCTGCTGTTCATCCGTTAATGGTGTCATTGGGACAATAGCTTTGAAATGTTCATTATATATCCGTTTTACATCACTTTCCAGTCGTCTTATAAATATCTCCCCTGCATTGCTCCCCCTATACAGCTCTAACTTAGACCATGCATCGTTTACACTACACTTAATATAATAACTAAACGAGTATGGTTCGTGTTTACACGTTTTTATCGTGAACGGTTTTTCGGGATCTGGTTCAGCCGTATCTACCGGTACTAAGAGCGCTTCAAAATCTGCATATTACGAATGGTAGAACCATTTGTTTCTGATAGTTCCGAAAAGCGAGTATATTTTCCGCATAGAATTCCCCGGTAATGTCTTTTTTTTGTTTCACACCCGGTAATTTTGTATATACGAAGTTACAGTCGTGTGACACGTGTCGGGTTAATTGCTCCTCGGATCTAAAGTAATACAAGCATGCATCACAAAAATACATTGCTCCGTTCCGCCGAGTTATTTGGTTGCTAAGTAAACGAGAAAAATTTTTTATCCATACATAATGCTGATTATCTGTTTGGTTACTGACTAATAATAATAAATTAACATGAACTACCTGTTTGGCTTTGGTGTAGTATAGAGGCCCCACTACCTCCGTGACACGGTGACCATCACGATACGTATCGTCTAACCCATAAACATTAATGGAAATGTTGTTATTGCTCTCAAACGTTGAAATATTCGTCAGCTTAACAGGGAACTGTACACCAGTCCAGTTGAATAACGTCTGGAAATCAGGGTAAGAAGATGTGCGTTGTGGTACTCCCGTTGGTGTCACTAGTGCCGATACAACAGCCCATGCAAAGCAGCAAATATCATTATTTTTTACATTGACTATGGCGTGTTTATGTGCGATTTCGGCGGGGACAGCCATATAGGAAGAACCCGTGGTGGGAGAAAATTTAAGCAGGTTTACCTCTATATACACGAATTGCACCAGGGACCACCCTAAAACAGTTGTTAATAATCGAGTACACCACGACTCACACTTACCAGAATCTTTATGTTGAAATTCCGATTGCTTTGCATCCAATATTTCACTTATTTTTTGGAAATACGCTTCTAACACCGTCCCTACACTGAGAATATCATACTTAGTCTGAAACGATTTCAGTTCTGTGCTTTCCCTACTGTTCAAAAAGTATAAACCAAACAGCTCAACATTACATTTTAATGAGTAGTGTTTCTGCAACTGATTTTGTACTACCTTCAATACGTTCCCTTTCACGTCTGCCATAAAGGTGAACACATCAGTATGCATATTGCATGGAGACAATCGGTACGACACAATGCGTTGTTTAAACGCATTTCGGATCACTTCGACCCCAGTATCGACAAGGAAACATACATTTGCTTTATGCCTATTGCTTCTGAGGTGTCCTTGGAATGCATACCTAAGTACATCCATTGAACAATCTGTGCAGTGCACACTCTCACCATTGTTTTTTGGTTCTACCGGTTCATCGCGTTGGTCAGCCTTCCGCTTCCTTGAGTTGCTCAACCCTGATGGTCCGGGTTTCGCATTATCCTTCAGAGAGTTTACCCCAGATGGTCCTGCTTGCGCAAAGGAATCAGTAACATGTCTATGTACTGCTTTGTTATCGTCGGAAGCGATCCCTTGCACCACATTGCTCCCTGTGGTTTGGTTTTGTAACGAAACCTCCTGCATGCCAGATGGTGCAGTAGATACTGACATCAAGCATGCTGTTTTTTGATGTCTCAGTAAAGAATCCTTTCGAGAAAATTTCTTGAGACATTCACATTGGAACATTTTTGCTGCAACAAAGAAAGAATAATAACTATATTCTGAAGTGTAGGTTGATGTGAATAAGGGTACTATACGTGTTGGATAGGAAGGGTAGCCGGGAGAGATGCAATACGAAACTAACACTTACTATTCTTTGAAGACATGATGTAACACCGCTTTATAAGACTTGAAACTTTACTTGGTGGCGCATAAAGACGGACTGACACTGTAGTGGAACCGCTCCGTCTTAAATACAAAATTTGAAGTGTTGGGGGGAGTGGGGGGAATTGGTACAGATTCCTGTTTAATGCTATAATGTAACTCCCACATGGGGGGCACTTGGGACAGACAGTTGCGCACGCAACTGTCTGGTCCAAGTGCCCCTCATACCGACTAACTCCAGAACGAAAAGACCTACTTGCTTTAAATTTCTATTTAAGCTTCTTCTCATTTGGAATAGAACTGATTAAATTTCTGGCAGAACTCCAGCGACGAAGAGGGGGAGTTTCTTAGGGTTCTTTTTTTTTGTTCTTATCAAAAATAGTTCTAAAACAGTTGCATACTTCCAAGTAATAAAAATACTCACACATAGACCTTAAACATATAGACAAATTATATTCTGTACCTTTTTTTCTGCAATGCATAATTTAGCTGTAAAAAAATCCTACGGTGAAATGTAATGTTGGTTCAACTTTTTTTTCAATATCTAAATAACAATTAGTTTCATAAGAAAAGGTGTGCACATATTTTTTAAAGAAAAATTACTTCTAGATAAGTTTTATCTATAAAGTTGTGTACTACAAGAAGAGACGCAACGGTATATGATTTTGTGTATGTTGGGTTGCCTAATCGAACTTTATGTAATACCTTATAAACGCGTGATTATTGAAAGCAGCTAGTTGAAAAAAAACAAGATTTGGGTGCGTCATTGTTGCTTTGTAGGCATGTATTACCACCTCGTGTTTACTTTATTACAGGTATTAAACATATAATTGTGATTTTCCTGCTTACTGGCAAAATCAATAAAAAAACACTTATCTATATAATAATAAAAAAATACTTTATTTCCCACAGGAAAACGGAATTATATATATATATATATATATATATATATATATATATAAATCACAATACAAATGCATACATAAGTAACATGTTTAACTGATTAACATATGTAGAAAAACCAGTTTATCAGAACTGTTACTACATCTGAAATGTAATTAATTTTCTTTTTTTCAAATTCTAATTAACTCATTTTATTTTCAGCAATAATTACTTTTTTTAAACATTATGAAAATAAAAACATGATGTCCCTTTTATTGCTTCTTCATTATAAGTACACACATACCATTAATTAAATCGTTCAATAATAAATGTATTTGTACCTCTGATTTCAAGTATAACAAAACCGGATATAGCGGCTAATGAACTGATGTAGTAATTGATATATCTTGTAATTTACATACGCTCTTTAATAATAATAACATAAATAATTATTACACAATTGTTTCTGCATTTTGTAAAATATGTACCTACTAATACCACTGGGTTGACCTTTGCACGTTAAATTGATACAAATATAAAAACCATATAAGTACAGGTTTAGAACTCTCATCGTGAATATATAGCTACATTCCTTCTGTAACAATTACACTGAACTTTAAAAAATTTAGAACATTATTTGCATGTTTTATATAAACAAGAATGTATTTATACATCCTATAAGGAAATGATTAGTAATACGTACTTAACATACGCTCTTCTTTAATATATATTTAATTATTTACTAGTTAGTAATTATACTTGCAATATAATTAGCTAAATAAATTGGTATTGTTTTGCAATTCCTAGTAAATCAACTAATAAGTATTGTTTACGAATTCTACTGCAACAGTTCACTATTACAATGTATCTAAAGGTCAACTGTCTAGACTAAAATCCCCGCAATACGTCTCATATTCGCTAAAAGTTGTTTGTTACATTGTATTATGCATAATTATACCTGTAGTTGATCTAGGTCACTGCCATACATATCTAGCCAATCACGACACAGTATACATCGTTTCTGGGTATATAAGAGGTGCATAAAACGCATTTACGTTATGATCTCGAGTATTCCAAGTATTACACGTCAAGTACGGATTGTTGAGACTGACAATCTGGCTCGAGATCCAACACTTCCTTGCGGTGTGCAAATCTAACTTTGCACTCCTAAGGCATTCTCAACAGCATCAACTTCGAGTCAGGCGCATTTACGGCATGATCTCGAGTAGTCCAAGTATTACACGTCAAGTACGGATTGTTGAGACTGACAATCTGGCTCGAGATCCAACACTTCCTTGGGGTGTGCAAATCTAACTTTGCACTCCTAAGGCCTTCTCAACAGCATCAACTTCGAGTCAGTTATACCCGGACCTACTCCGTCGTCGGTAAGCATAATGTACGAGTGTGTGAGTGTGAGTGTGAGTGTGTGAGTTTGAGTGTGTGAGAGCGCTGAACGGCTTGGTACCACCTGTCACACGGTGAATACTGGTATTCCTCATGTTGAGCACCCCTAACACAACTTTTTTTTATGTGTACGATGACGACTATTTTATATATATTATGTGATGAAGTATGTTATATTGACTCTTTTTTTTGTATCTTTTGACTATAGTGTCTAGACTAATTATTTCCTGTCAGTCTAGAAGTGTGTTTATCGCTGCTAACATGTGTAACCTAAACTTTTAAAAATCCTCAGTATTACAACTGTTTTGCTATGTACTAAATCAACATGTGTTATTCCTACAGCAAATCATACATCTGAGTAATACATGTTTCTAATATAATTTATGTCTTGCTTTCTACATGAATTAACTATATCATTTGTACATGTCTTTATTTGTATATACAATTTGTACATGTCTGTCTTTCTATATGCATTCAATATATAATTTGTACATGTCTTTCTTTATACATGAATTAAATTTATTAACATTCGTTTTCTGTTATTTTGGTAAATAAAGTGAGGGTGAGCAAAAAACATACAAGTGGACAAAAAACATGTGGGAAAAAAACATAAAAGCATACAAGTGGACAAAAAAAACATACAAGTGGGGTATAGAGTAGCAACCAGGTCACACGGATGTTATTGTGGAACATGAATAGGTCGCACGGATGGTCTGGTAATTGTGGAACAGACAAGCGGGGTTTGTGACCTTGGTTTTGTGGTAATGATTTGTCACACGGATAGCCTTGTAATTGTGGAACAGGAAAGTGTGGTTTTAAAGTAGGTCACAGTGATGACCTTGTAGTAGTGGAACAAGAAAGCGGTGTTTGTGACCCTGGTTTTGTGGTAATGATATGTAATTAGGTCACACATTGCGCTTTTTTTGACCTTGGTACGGTAGGAAACTTGTTTTGTGGCAACCTTGGAAATGTGGGGCCTTGGAAATGTGGTGTGTCCCAAAAGTCTCCAATCTTACCTACTAATGTACATACTTTTCTTAAAACAAGCATTAGAAATTTATATGCGAAAATGCGAACTTATGATTTTATAATATAGTTAAAAATCAAACTTCATAACACATTTATTTATTTTGCACCCTTCTTATTTTTAAACTCTTCATCTTCAGCTTCACCTCGTACATTTCCAACGTTCTCATCACTATATAATATAATTGTTAGACTAGTGTTATTTGTAAATAAATGTTTATTTTTCTATTTTACTTTATTTCTTATACTGAAATATTCAGATCACCTATAATGTGTAGAGGTTGTGAAAATAAATGTTTTAATTCTTTTTTTCCTTAAGGTAAAATATTCACATCAACTATAACACAGTTTTAATAAGATGAAATTTGTTTTTGTTACATGATTATCTATTTATTTCGTTAAAATATTCTACATAAATAGTTTTTAAAAGATTCTTTTTATAGGATACAAATTTCCGTAATGAAACATCTAATTGGGTAACTTAATATTTGGAAGAACAAAATCCCAAATTTTACATGATTTAAAAAAATTTACATACTTTTCTTAAAAACAAGCATTAGAAATTTATATGTGAAAATGCGTACACCCCTAAATTTACCTTCTAAATCTTTAATTTTTCATATCAACACCTCCAACCTCTTCTTTCACTCAACAATAATTCATACTTGTTCTTTTTTATTTCCATACTCGAAGCTGTCTCATTCTTCTATTTATTTCATACACCTCTAAATCTACCTTTAAATCTTTAATTTTTCGTATCAACACCTCCAACCTTTTCTTTCGTTCCACAATAGTTAATACTTGTTCTTTTCTTGCGTTTCCTATCTTGCATACTACCATTTTCATCATTTCTGCTAATACTAAATCACACTCACCCAAGGAAGCCTTTTTATTATAAATCTACATCCTTCAAAACCGCTAACCTAGGCTTCTTCTTCTTCTTCTTCTTTCCATGAACTTATTCTATTTTTACACTTCTAAGAAATGTTATACGATATCCCTACAGATCAATAATCTTTGACCTTGACCACTACACTTTTAGACTTTCTAAGAATTGTAATATGATGATGAAGATGATATTGCAATTTCTATTTTTACTTTGACCTTGACCTGCTCCGAAAATTTTAATTCCCCGCCAAAAGCATGCTTCAAACGTCCTTGAGGCGTGGAGCGCGTTCTGGCATAATGAGAAAACTCACTTGACCTTAAAATAAATCCCATAAGATTTACATGGGTGACCTTGAAGTGGAGTAGCTTCGGCCTTATATTACTACTATAAACTTAACCGGTAACGTCGGGAGGTAAAATAAAAGTGTCCAATCAAAAAGTTTTGAATGATCGCTCCCATACATTAACTGAGAACTTTTCTTGATGACCACGTACAACAGCAGCGTGAGGGTTCCTGTGACTCCAGATATGGCTGTTGCGTGTGTTGAACATACCATTCCTTGTAAAACATGCCTCATCAGGAAACATCACATCCGAAGCATAAGAAGTCACAACTGCAGATCTCTCCAAAAACCAGAGACAAAATTCTGTGCTACGCGCAAAGTCTGCTTGATCTAGCAACTGAACTTTCTGCTTGTTAAACGGATGTTGTCGGTCTTCATGTAAAACTTTCCAAACCGATATGTGAGAAACACCTATATCGTTAGCCACGGCACGAGTGCTTGTGGGTGGATTTTCTTCTACACGCTCTAAAACCTCCTCTTCAAAACGCAATGTTCGCCTGTGTCTCATTTGTCCAGGGGGTGTAGGACGCTTGAGAACTCCAGTCTCTCTTAAACGAGCATGAATGCGTTGGAAAATTTTACGGTTTGGATGCCGCCGATCAGGAAAACGTTGGCGATACGAACGAGCGGCTTCCCATTTGCAGCACCATAAATAATATGCGTATCTGTTAATCCAGCACATGTGTAGTTTTCCGTAATAATAAAAAAACACGAAAAACACGAAACTGATGCACAACAATAATAAAATAATAAAAATCACGAAACACACGAAACTGATGCACAATAATAATAAAATAATGAAAAACACTAAAAACACGAAACTGATGCACAACAAGCCAAAATGCCTTGACAACAGTAAATAAATATTCCTGTAAACTACCTATCTGATTTTGTTAAAATACATTATTTTAAATAATTCAAAATTAAGACTGTAGAATATCTAAAATATCTCTGTAAATAAGCCATTTCTTTTTCTGAATTAAATTTAAAATTAAAAAGATTTGAAAAAAATTCAGTGGCGTACCTAAAAGATAGGGAGGGAAAAAGAAGGCCAAACCTGAATATATACGCCACTGGAAGACATCTACAAAACCTGAAATAGCCAAATTAGAGATCTTTGTTTGTTTTTTGTTCATGCTGTGTTTCATCACAATAAGTTTAAGTTTACACTGGTTATAACCAACAACTGTAATATTTCTTTAAACTTTGACACCCTGTATCTTTTAAACGAAAAGTCATTTTGAGTTGAAATTTATTTTTTCAATCTATATTTAAGAGAGGAACTGCCCTTATAAGTTTGGCCCAATATCAAAAAATAATAAGAAAAGTTCCTATACACTAATATCCGATGGCTTTTTGTTTTCAAGTTGCAGGCTGTTGGAGTTTTTTTTATAAAGTGTAAAGGCTTTTATTAAACATTAATTAAACATTTCAAAAAATATAAAAATATGAAAAAGCTCTACAGAATGTGAATTGGTGACCTTGTTCTTGAATACACATTTCCAATCTTCGTGTTAATGACTGACGACATCTTTGAAATATGTTTGGATTATTCGAAATCTATCAGCAGACTCCACAATTTTGTTCTGTAATTCCTCTTCACTATTTATTATTAATATATGATTAAGATCATACTGGCCATGGTATAGGTCCCTCACGATCGATCCACCTATTTCCAAATCTTCTTTGCGGATAGTGAACTGGCGCGCCGTCATGCATGTAATACATTCCTTTAATAATATCCAATGGGACATCTAATAAAGTGTGCAGTTCATTTTCCAAAAAAATTCGATGAGGTTCGCCTTTCAATCGATTGCGCAATCGAAATGGACCAATTAGATAATTGTCAATTATACCTGCCCACGCATTAATAGAAAACCCCTACTGGTGATTCTGTATTACGGTATGATGAGGGTTTTCATCGCTCTAATAACGCATATTGTGTATGTTCAAAACACCATCGCGACTAAATCCAGCTTCATCAGTAAACAAAATTAATGACAGAAAGTTTCCTCTTGGTTTTGCAACCACTCGCAATATTGTACACGCGGTAAAAATCCCATTCCAGTAGGTGATGAATCTTTTGAAAATGAAATGGACGAAGAAGGTGTTCTTTGGGGATTTGCCTAACTGATCCACGATTAACATTCGGTATTGCTGCACTTATTCCTCTGGTGCTTATTTTTTTATTATTTTGTGTTATTTGCAATACAGCTTCTTCGTTTTCAACAGTGCGACGAGTTCTGTGAGAGAGTTATGAAAGTTCAAAAACAAACAAATTCTGATGAATAATGACGATCAAGGACTTTTAGGCTACTCGAAGCTTAATAAATTTTCATAACTTTCACTTTCACCAGATAAGCAACCAAGCGTTACTGGCTGATGGTATATATATATATATATATATATATATATATATATATATATATATATATATATATATATATATATATATATAGACCCACACACACACACACACACATGGTGCTCGTTTTTCGAGCTTCAATATGGGGATCTGCTATTTGAAGAAATGCATGTCGGTTAAATTATATATCCGCTGATAGTATCTTAGCTATTGAAACTCGTTCGGTGTTTTTATTTTTGTGTGGTACGTGGGTGTACTTTGTTTGTTACAGTTCCTGTCACTGTTCCAGTGTTCCAGATTTTTTACAAATGTCTGCTTCACTCACGTCCGTTTACGTGGGAAAAAATTGGGCAATTTGATTTACTGAATGTTTGGAACAATATTTTAATTACACTTGTTCACTAAATTCTTAATTGTCTATAACGGTAGATTAAGCGCTGTGAATAAACGCATATATATTTAACTCGGTATTATTAATGTCCAATATTGTCTTAATTTAATTTACAAAGCTTAACATACCTTTATTTAGTTACATAGAAGATCACTAAGTTTCTTTTATACACAGGTTTTATACACAAAACATTTTAACTCAATGATCACTGATTGTCACAATTCTGTTTAAACAGTTCTTAAATTTTGATGAAATGCAATTTCCAACTCACATTAGTTCCTTTCATTTGTAAACGTTTAAATAGTTCATCCCCAAACTTGGTTTTTGTAGTAAACTGGTATATACTGCGGCATTAATTATTTACAGATAAAAACAGCATAGATCGTTACAATATACAGCACCAATATATCAGCCATCTTGAAATTTATATAAAAATCTTAATTCTTCGAACCATCCAAATTTCGCATCCATGTTCACTTCACATAATATCCAGATCTAGATTCAACTTTTTATGAAAGTCCCACATGTGCGCGACCTTTCCTTCCGCAAAATTCAGTAAATTTCAACGCCATTTGTCCTTGAGCGTACATAGCATTTTCCATTGTGCGATATCATTTATACAAACAAAAATATACATACATATTCTTCCTCTACACTGTAATACAATATCAACATGTCATAAATTCACAGGTTACACATTTACAGCAATTTTAAACTCTGCATTCCTTAAAATGCGGTAGTCAAATACAGTAGGATTTATTATCCAACTCATAACTATTTTTACCACATTTAAATATGCTTTACTAAATACAGAACGGTTTACTAAAAATTCCAGTGGCGTAGCATTTACACCAACTTACACTATGTACACACAAAACTGCATCTACCCAGTGCGTCAAAATAATCTTATATTATAAATTATTATAAGTCTTAATTCAAGTACTTAGCTTTTGCGTTTTTAATGTTGTATATTTTTATGTTTATACAAATCTACGTTTTGATAACATTACTGTAATTGTCCTCAGTAGTTCTAACATCTTAAACAATATTACAACTACTGCGGACGATAACTGTAATTGTTATCGAAACGTATAGGTTTGTATAAATATAAAAGTATACACCATTAATTACTCAAAATATAAGTATTAGAATTATGTTTCATAATGGTGAAAGTTTATTTTCATATTATATATACTATATACTATATTGTCTTGGAAGAGGGAGGCTCTATGTTTGGGTATAGTAATTTGGCACTGTGTACATCAGTTCTAAACAAAAATTTATTAAGATCTTGTTATAATTTTATGAAACTGACATGTTATCTGCAGTGTAAGCCTGTTGTATATCATTTTAACTCGCTAATAGCACATACTAGTCACAAACATGAGTTTTGAACATGTTTGATCTGCTTTAGGTTTTTAAAGGTAAGTGCCGGCCCATAAACCAAAGATTAAAATGAGAACTGGAATAATACAAGTGACTCACAAAGCTTCACTTTAGTTCTGATACTTATACATTGATGATATAGCATCCTTAATGCTCCATAGGTTTTCTGAGAAATAATATTAACATGGTTCTGGAATCTGGCTGAGGTATCTATTGTGATCCCTCGATTCTTAGTGTGTTTACCATAGACAATCTAATACCATTACTAAATTTCTAAATATCAATCCAACTGATTCTCACGGATGCGCGCCAACTACGTATTCATAGATAATTTTAAGTTCTTTATTCATTTGTGATGTTGCTTGTGGCAATATCACTTGATGGGTATACAGTGTGATGAAAAGAGGACCAAGAATAGATCCTAGTGGAACCCCTGTTTAATGGTCCTTTGGTTTGACACGGTTTTAAACATAAACAATTTGGGATTTTGCTTGGATGTAGTAGGATATTAAAATCAATGTATTATTATTAAATCCCAAATATTCAAATAATACCAGCACGATGGAATGTCATACAGTATCGAGTGCTCTAACTTTAAAACGGTAATTTTTTCCTTATTACGGTCTTCGATAATGTCGTCTACAACATTTAATTTAATAAATAAATTATTCGGATTGCTAGTATTTTCTCGAGAGCCTTAGATACAGTGCGCAATAAACTAATTCGTCTAACTTCACTAAATGATGTTGATACATTTTTAGAAATTGACTTTGTCACTGCAGGTTTTCACAGAGTTGGAAATTGTTGTGTGCATCTAATGACATTAATATGTGTTACGGATAGTAGTATTACTAGACAACATAGTTTTCACATCTGAACAGATCAGTGCCACATGAATTTGATTTTCAGTCTAGTATCATATTAAGAACGTTCTCCACACGGACTGTAGCCAGGTAGTATTTGATTTGGTAATCTTTCCATTCTTGGGTTCACATTTTTTGGTTTATACAAAAAACGTGCATGTTCTAACGTTTATATTCATTTGAAATCAATAGTTTTGTAAAATAACGATTTGATAATAAAGGTTTGCAGTATAAATTTAAATAACACCCTTTGATGAATAAATATTTGAAAGTTTGACTTTTTATTAAATTTTAGAGGTAAATGTGCCTTTTTGAGAATATTGGATATTTTTCAGGTGTTGACACAGGAATTTTGGTATGGGTTATGGAAAGTTTTACGTTGTAATTGAAAAGTATTGCAATTTTAGCAACTGTTGTTTGAGAGTGTAGATGGTTATTTCTGTGACGACGTGAAAACTGCTCTAACAGCGTGATAAGAGAACGAATTTAGGCTCTATATAGCTAGTTAAATAAGATTTATTATCGTTTATTTAGGATAGATAGATTAGTACGTGCATAAAGTCATAACTTAAATGTTAAATATCGTTTTTTGCATTGGAAATGGCTGACGAGGGAGCTTTGTAGGTTCGGTTTGGCACGCCGTATCTCGCGCGAGGTGGCGGTACTATTTCTGTAGTTTGAGAGAATGTGATTGACGCGAGCGGGTCGAGTTTTTGATGGAGAATTGTTGAGACTGGAGTGATGAGATATTAGATCTGTAACTACCTTGCGAAAAGACTTAACCCTGTTTTTGTGAGCGTGTGTCACGTAAACTTGGTTCATTTTAGTTTTAATAATGTAAAGGCGTAGCACATCAAAGGTCCTGAAATAAACTAATAGTTTCTTAGCAACGGCAACGATTAAACATTAAATTAATAGTTGTTGCAATGTTATGAAGACTTGCTTTTGTTGGAAAGTAAGAGTTTGAGAAGAGAAAAGAAAGAATATAATTCTGTGGAGCACGGTATCCAACTCGAAGGTGATGTCGAGGTGAATTATACGTAGCGTAGTAAGCACCACCTTTGCACCTGGTGGTTGTTTCTCTTAGCAGCCGACCGTTAGTTAGCAGTGATTCATTTGTGGTATGATGGTGAAACAGTAAAGTAACTCATGATTTGTGAAATGTCTTTTGTTCTATAAAAATGTGTACATAATTGTACTGCCCATGAATCAACTTTTTGTTAGTTTTCAGTTCGTAATGAGGCCTTAGTTTGATTAACAGTTTAAATTGGTTGCGTATTTGATTGCGAATTGATTCTTTACGCTTCCAGTTTTTTTTTTGTAAGCGTGAGTACGTTAACGGCTTCAATATTACGATAAACAGTGCAAAACAGTTACATCAAGTAATTACTCAAAGTGAGTAGATCGGTAATATTTTTATCAATTGATTGAATAAAATATCGAATAAGAGCAAGCGCTTGTTTGGAACTTGACAGTTTCTGATTCGTCAGAAGGGTTGGAGAGACGCGCGACCATGGGTGAATTCAAAGTAAGTCTACGTATGTATTCGTGTCATATCAGTGCTCACGTCTTGTATATACGTATATTTTAACCCATTTCAACATAGCACCCTATGTTGAAAAAGTGTATTACCCGAATACAACCACACGACGTAAACATGTGTTATAAATGTCCTACGAAGTCATATTACAACCCGTGACTTAATTAAGCCTTTGCGAATTTCCCTATCAATAATCTAATGCGCGTTTGCTATGTGACAACTTATTAATTTTTTTAAGGCAAAAGCATGGTTTGCTTAGCATTTTTCTGCAAACACTGTTTCACTTCTGGTCAAACCGGATGAGATTGTAAAAAAAAAATCGGCTTTAATGAACTATATCTTTAACCGATTATCACATTTCTAACCTTATAAACAATTGAATGGGCTCGTGTACAATGATTTTGTTGTCTTACAATGAGTTCATGAGGAAAGACATTTTATTCCTTAAGATACATTTCTCGTATTTCTTACAAAGTTTGAGGAATTGAGGTAGGTGGTACATGGCGTATTAGGTTGTCCCACAAGTACTAGGTTAGATGTAGGTGTGGGAACAGGGTTGACCAAAGTATTATCCATGGCATATAACCAAGCCTGTTCGGATTTCCCACAAAATTTCTCCTCATACCGTTGTGGAATTTCCGCCCAATGGTATATATTTAAACATACAATCCTCATTACGTTTAATAGTTTAATTTATTCCAAAAAATATGAGATTATATTTTCCGAAGTTCTTAAATTTCAAAAAACGATGAGTTATGATAGCATGTGCGTATGCTCGAAATGCAAAGACGAAAGGTTAATTCTTCGAAAAAATTAAGTTGTGAGAATGCTGAAAATAGGTTACACGTTATAACTTGTTAGTTGTTGGATAGAATCTCGTATTATGGTGTAGACTATCTAAAATGGAATTGTGAGAATCTTCTTGGTCTACGTAACAAAATTATTTGAAGCATCAAGCCCGTAAAGGCAATTGCGCGCACGGCATAGCCCCTGTTAAATACACGGGAAACGTCATGGACTAGATATAATGGTCTAATAGGAACTCAAAATAAAACCGTTACCTCCACTAAAATTCTACTCCAAAAATATTTACGCAAAGTTCACCCAAACTCAATGAAATCCTAAGCTTTAAATAAAAGCCTCAAGATTGCGATAATAAAACCATAACTCATTAAATATTTCGATAAACTTAGCACTAAAATCATTGGCTCAAATACCACAAAATAACTGATCAATACGGTAATTAATTATTCAATTTCAAACGAAAAAATACGTCACCACAAATCTAAATTGACACGGTCAAATATCTATAAAATCCTAAAATCTAATAAACGACAAAATCGGGATTGAAATCCCTAATTACGCCAGTTCACAGCTCAAATAACTCGCTTACACGCAGTCACTGATCTGATCAAAAAACAATAATTCTGTTGTTACGCTACTTTACTTAATAAATCTGAATTTCAAAGAAATTATACTTCCAAGAAAAGAAGTCACTTTACTTCAATTTACAACCACTTGAAAATGTATCAAATCAATCCGCTATAGAATATGCTCAAATTCATGAAAACATGCGTTAACGCATCAACCTTTAGATGTTACGTTATAATTAATTAATCACTTGTAACGCTTTCGAACGTAATTACTTTACTTAAAATAAACACAAACATATTGACGTTAATCCAATGATCTCATCAAAAAACAAAAAACAAACAAACACTTAAAATGCGCGTAAATACTGTGCTGTATAATAAACGGGGTCCACAGCTGGATTCACATTTAAAAAAACAACTTCGTTAACCTAAAGATATGTGATATGAATTCATCCCCTTTGAGATAACCACACAATCGTTACATTAATTTCTTTCTGTTCCAATTAAATGGTTTCGTTTACCTAATAGGCGGTGATACTAGCTAGTTTTAACGTCAGCCTTTACTAAAATTACTGTGAACATTACTCGTATGCCAAAATAACAAATGGTTATAACAAATAAGTTGTGTTCCCCTCGTAACGCAATCGTTAGTTTAAATTTCGGTGCAAAATAACCAATACAACAAATCAAAGAATTCACATAAATTTGACTATAGCACGGGTATAGCTTGGATTAAAAATTTCAACGATCGACTACTAAGAAATTAATAAAAAAAAAACAAAACAAAACAGCGTATTCAACCGTTAGAAAAAATTTTGAATACTTGTCAAATACGTAAGGAACAAAATAAAAGCGTTACAATCGAAAAGCTTCAAAAAATTTATTCGTTATCAAGTTCAATAGCAAGAACTTATACTACATTTCAGATGTATGGTAGGTACTAAGGAATAATTTAAAATTTCGGAATTAACGGCAAATATTTGATTGCACATTCCATAATTTGAGGTTTTAAAATGGTGGATACGTTCAGTATGCAAACTCTAATCTTCAATGCCTTTGAAGTTGTAACGCGACCGAGCTTTTGGATCAGTGGTATCGCTTAGCATTCGCGAGGTAATGAGTTCGATGCCCATTATCGCCTACTCTGTATGAGGTATTTTTCACGGACTTTTCTTTATATGTATACATAGCGGCATGATTGCTGCATATACGCACATCATGTATGGCTATTTAGGCGAATACTGGGCCAGTAGCTTTTTCCTTCAGTACCTTAACTTCGTCCCTTCCGATCTTATCCTGAATTCATCATTATGGCTGGAGGAACTTGGAAAGCTCAAGCATTCCGCCCTTCTCCTTGGGAGGCGAATGAAACATGTTGACTTTTACTTTTTTTACATAAGGCCACATGAACAATGTATTTACAGATCAAGCATAGCAAAGTCTGCTACATGTTACAGAATTTAAGATTGTAAAACGCTTTATTTCGTATCCAATTGAAGTATTTCCATACATTGTATCGATATTTACGCACGGACAGCTCACTAATTTGTTTTGTCGGCTCATATACTTTTGTTTATCACTTCTCCGACTGAGCATAACTACGAATTGTTAAACTATTGCATTTAAGGCCTCATTTTGGTCCCGCGTTGCATTTATTTCATAAATTAATTAATTAAAAAAATTATTGACCAACCCATTCTCTTGCTTTTGCAACCTTTAGATATGGAATTTATAAGCCAAGCTTTCAAATATTGTATATTTGTAGGCTTTGAGAGTTAAAAATTTGAAACTACATACAGAGATTTATATTTCATAAATACAAAGCATAGATTGTGAACTTAATGAAAAAATGAGTACGTTTTTGCATGTAAAATCATGACTATGAAAAGCTATTAATAACAAAAATTTTTTAGTACCTCCTGATTTATTTCTACTCGGATGTATTTTTGTTGTCGTTGAGCTTGATCGCTTTTTGGAAGAATCAATTCCGAATTGGCAGGAACAGATTGAGAAACACGGAGGTAGTTTTTCTTTTTGTAAAAAATTGTTTACAATGCTTTGTATTAATTAGGTGAGATTGAAAAACAATACTGTTCGAGGGTTACTCATGTTTTATGTGAGACTCAACGACATGGTGTTGTAATGCAAGCACTTCGTGATTGTAAACGCTGTGTTACTCTCTATTGGTTATCTGATGTAATGCGTCGTAAACAAGTTCTACCACCTTGGACAGCTTTACACCTACCCACAATGTATCTCGACACAACACCTGCTTCGAAACATTTAATTTCTCTAACAGGCTTTGTGAATTCTGAACGAAATCGTATAAAACACATGATTAAATATGTGGGAGCTACGGTAAGTGTATTAACTTTATCTAATCAACACGCTAACATTCACTTTTAGTTCACAAACTATTTATCAAAACACAACACTTTACTAATTGCTGCAAAAGCAGAAGGTTCGAAATATCTCCATGCGAAAAAATGGGCAACTCCTGTCGTTAACGTTCAATGGCTAACAGATGTGATGTTGGGGAATTTTAGTGCACTTAACCAACTAGAACACATTAAATATCAACAATTTCAGAATCCCCCTCTATTCAATTTTGAACCAAGCCTTGTACCGAGCTTAATGCGTAAGTATACATATCTGAAATAAAATCAAAAACCACACAAGATTGTATAAACAACTAAACTTATTTTAATAGCTAAACTGTTACCATTACTTAATCATTAATATGTTTTAAAATAAACACATGTTGTCGTTATTATGCTCGGTGTATATTTGCTTCTCTTAGGATTGATTAATATTTCTGTGTTATGTACATCTGAGTCACGACGATTTATTTCACTATACTACAGTGGTAAGTGAGATGATAACTAAAAGTGCATTTCTACATAAAGAGGTACGTAAGTATATCACACTATTGAAGTAGATGTTAATTTGCAACACTCTGTGCCAGTATTTCATCAAGTGCTTTTTCACAAGTGTAATGTATTGGGGAAGCATCATTGGAAGCTAGATTCAGTGCATCTCCTTAATATTTTTTATTAAATTATTTTACTTATTTACACTTCTTATAAAAATAATTTCTTACGCATAAATATTATTTACTATGATTAAAAAGAATTTGGTCAAATGTGAAGATTTCCGAGTACACACCGACGATAACTTCAGTTTAAGGGTAAATGATATCCATATATAAATATGTTCGTCTTTTTAAGTAGAATTATAAGCAATTTAGGCTAAATATGAATATTAAAAATCAATCCCAGAAATAATTAAAATCGCAATTTTGCGCAATTACAATCTGTGAATTCATTCTGAAAATTTTATATTTGTAACAATAAGTGATGTTAGTACACAAAATAATAAAACAATTTAATTTTTTGTAAAAGGTTTGTTTATATTCTTAGTCTAGTTACCTTTATATCTAAAGAAGGAAACACCTTCGTAAATTAATAATTGATAAATAATATTTGTGTGTGTGTGGTGTGTGCGCGTGCTTGTTTGTGTTTGTTTGTGTGTTTGTTTGTGTTTTTGTTTGATAAAAGTTTTCTCAAACACTTTATTCCTCTTATCCCTTTAATTTACGATTAAGCCCCCGAATCGAATTTTTGGTAGATCTAGATTCACCACAAGCCTATTTTTTGTGAACTTAATTCTTCTCACGTGGTTAACCAGAATTTTACAAAACTACGACGTCGTTCGGTAGATTAGTTAGGCATCGTCATACACTTAAAATCACGTTATAACATCTCCAGCAATAAGATATAAGTGCAGAAAAGTTATCCTTTGTACGCGTATTTACTAGGGCTTTTGATAAGTTTGAAAATAATCGATTATTTGATTATCAATTAATAAAATAAATGGATTATTTTCAGTAATTGATTATTAATTATTCAAACTAATAATCATCCATTCCTATTCTATATTAAACTTCCTGACCATACCGCCTTAGTTTATATTCTTAATGTATGCATTAGTTTATTAGTGTATTTTCCTACTAAGATTCTACATATAAATAACCTATCCTATATTATTACACAGTAACATAATATATTCAAGAGAAAAACTGATTATGCTAAATTATTCGTACGAAATTTGTAGATCCATGACATAATCAGTCAAGTGAACTGGTCTTAATGCTAATCGAGTTCAAAAGTTCATGGGAGATACCTAACTGTTATCTAACTATTCAATATTGGAATCACTCACTTATCACAATAAGTGATTTTTCTCAGCCAGACTATAGGTACAGTTCTCATTGGTCACATAGTTTTATGCAAGTTTTATATTCACTGCAGTAAATAATGTAAGTTACAGTGAATAACCATTACTCACAGGTAAATTTATTTATATTATTTGAATATGATTCTAATTATACTCTTTGTTTTATGAATTTTTGTGTGGTTTTTGTGTAGTAACAATTTATTACCCAGTGCATTTACATTTTTCTCACATATTATTGCATTTTAGATGCATGGAAAATGCCAATAAACATATCTCAGGAATCATATGAAAGGGTTAAACGCAGTGCGTCACCTGTATCATTACCAAAGAAAGTAAAAAAATTAAAGGTTAAGGAAGAAGAGGAAGTTATAGAGGATCAAAACCTAAGCACAACTCATCGTATATTATTTTCGCTATTTACCAAAACTGATGAACTGAAAAATATTGTCAGGTATTTTACGTTCACTTTAAATTTTGATTTTAATCTGTTCTTTGTAGAGAACTTGGGGGATCGTTAGCTTACAGTCATAGGGATTGCACACATTTAGTAATGCCTTACTTAGGAAGAACAAACAAACTGCTGCATTGTATATGTTCTGGAGCTTATATATTACCAGAATCATGGTTACGTGACTCTCACACCGCCCATAAATTCCTTGATCCTGTAAATTATTCTTTAGATACGAAAGATTTTAATAGCGAATATAAGTGTGATTTTAATCAAACGTTGTTAACGCGTAACAGAAATAAGTTATTCGAAGGTAAATTTTTTTATATAACACCTAGTGTTTTTCCTAGTAAAACTGTTTTAACCGAACTTATAGAAAGTTGTGGAGGTAATGTTGAAAAACATAGACGTACACTTTCCCAAATCGAAGTTACTAATCTTAATTCGCCCTATAGTTATATAATTTTAACCCACGCTAATGATTTACATCTAATCTATGATGTGTTACGAAATAAAAAAGATAAAATACAAACGGTGTGTAATGTAGAACTTATTTATAGTGCAATTTTAAAACAAACTTTTGAAGTTGAACCTTACGCAGTGTTAGTATGTGAAGTTAGACGTTAATTGTATTATTATAAATTATACGATAGATTTAATTTTTTTAAAACGTGTATATATGTATATATGGGTTTAGAATGTATAATTTGGAATAAAAAATGCAATCATACACTTTCATGTATCAGAAGTTTCTTTAGTTATATTTACAAGAAAATTTCAGGATATTTCAGATGATAGATTTGTATGTACTTAAAGAATGAAAATGGAATATATATTTCTCTCTAAAGGAATGGTAATCCAGATAGTAAATACAGTTTGTAAATACAGAGTAATAATGATAAACCTTCCCAATAAACTGATTGTATTTAAAATTAAATTGGTACAGTTTTGACAAAAAATAATCTTCAGGTGGATAAAATGAAGTCGACTAACACATAATTGAAACCAACTAAAGATTTAAAAAGCTTTTTTATTAAGTGAAATTAATTGATAAAACTAAATTAATTAAATTGAGAAATGGATAGTAGTAGTTTTTATCAGTTAATTTCTTTTTGTAACCTGAGAATATTAATATGTTGTTTATATACTTTTCAAAACTTGAATCAAAAAATGAAGAAAGCTTCAAATTCCTATTAAATTAAACAAACGTATATTTATTGGAACTTGAGATACAGATTATACTTATTAAGAAACATAAAAATAGTCCTTCTAAGAGCACTCCGTTCACCACTTTCCCCGGTGCTCGCCACAAATAGGATGTTTGCGTGAGGAAAGTACATGGTTGTCATGCGTCGTAATCGGTTAGGCCAATCAAAGCGTGGCACGTCTGCGTTCAACTTGAAGGACTTCATCAGGTTGGTCATCAATTTTCAGAATTTACTTGATAGTTTCGTGCAGATTTCGGCGTAAATTTTAGATTTTCAGCCTTTCCTCCATCCATGGCCTGGCAAGTTCGTGATATAGATGAATCATAAATTCATAACTTCGCACAAGTTTTTCACGTTTCTTTATAGTATTAAAACAGTACAACATAAGAATTGATGCAGGTTGGATTGATCATGCCGTAAAAAAGCAAATCCACCATTATTTAGTTTTTCTAACACATGGCATATTTGAACACAATTGGTTAAATGAGTCTACTCTGATTTAGTTTATATATATATATATATATATATATATATATATATATATATATATATATATATATATATATATATATATATATATATATAATCATTTAACGTGATACATTTTGATTCACTTTAGTAATGTAGTTATCAGTGCTTCATTTATCTCCTAGGTTTTGTCTAAGCGCTGCGTTATAAAATTTCATTTTTTTAAATTATAGGAATATTTTTTCCGGGATCAGGACTAAATCCACTGCCCACTGCTTCTCCAATTTATATGAATATCACTTGCTCTAATTCTCTTTTACTATTTTTGGAGTAGTTACTGTTGCGTGTAAACCTATATTGTCAGCAATTGTGAAGTTTTTATATTCGATTGATTTTTAACTATAACCTTTACATAAATATTGTATAACAGGACTGAGAGCTCCTGCTTGAGGAACTTATTTAGAAACGATTCACTTTATTTGTTAATTATGAATCTTGCAATACTTTGTGCTTAATTAAGAAATAGTGTCTTCTGTTTTGAATATTTGCGGGAAATTATTAGCCGAAGTTACTTCGTAACTAGATCTTATAAATACGCGTACCGAGTTGAAATTTCTTATTTGGCTTCCGAAATTACAGTTTCAACAACACTAAAATATTGTTCCTTGGTGCGTAATTTTTGTGTTGAATTTGTTGATTACCATTGAGTTACGGCGGCTGCAAATGTATTAAACGTAAGTACACTTTATGGTACACTTTTTACGCACGAATACCTAACTAATAGGATAAATTTATACATCTAGATGACAGATTTTTGTAAAAAAAAACGCGTTAATTATAAAAGCGCGATGAGCATAAACTTTGATTTATCAATTGGAAAAATTAAATTAAATCCAAGTCAACGTTCGAAAGAGCAGAGCATTGTTTTCCAAAGATTTATCTTTATTGAAATGTATCCAAACATTTTAACTCTTATATTACGATAAGTTTGTTGACACCCTATGTCATACTTAATTTTATTCTAAATAGATGTCTGATAATCGCAAAAAGTTTTGTGAAGCTCTAGACAGAAAAAGAAAGCTCGAAAAAGAAGAGGCAGCTGGCTCACTAAGAAAATTTTCAATCTCACAAAAATCGGACGAAACAGCAGAGATTACATCACAGATCACAATGACGAGATAGATGAGACACAGGGAAAGACCATCTTCATTAACAAATTTTTGAAGGAAGTTAATTTAACCGAAGAGACCAATCCTGAAGCAGTTCAGTCCGTGGCCAAGAACGATTCAGAAGGTCAGTGTTCGTTAGAAGAAGTAAGCGTGTATAAAGACGATATTTATAAGGATCCTGGCCATTGGCTTTCCGTACTAATCAACAATATTAAATTATGTTTACTAGAATTAGACGTAACCCAACTTACAAAAACAGAAGTAAACCTTCCCTTGGATAAAGAGTGCAGAGGTTTCCTTTCGTACTGCCTTTGTTGGAGGGTATAACGATAGGGGAGACATTTATCGAGCGTTATGAAAATCAAACAGTAATATTTGTAACAAAATCTCGGGTTGATTTAAATAAATCGATTCAATCTCAAACCACTATTGATTCGCTAAATGAGAAATCGATAAATCAGGAACAAGATAGATGAGTATCTGTGTTAAAAATTATAATTTATGCTGTTAAACGTTTAACCGGTCAAAATTTAAGTTTTAGAGGTAAAAATAATAAGTTGTACGAGGAATTTTTTTTAAATTAATAGAAACGATTGCACAGTGTTATATATAATATAGGTTGCTACAGCTGGCGCTGCCTCCCTTCCCTCAACCAGGTTCTCCATCTCTCCCTATCTTCCCACTGTCCCTCCTCTAGTCCTCTGGTTTCCATCGCTTGATCCACCTCATCTCTCCATGATCTTCTAGGTCTCCCTCTCTTTCTCCTTCCCACTGGGCTCCAATCCGTGATCTTTCCAATCCATCTATCTCTTCCTGTTCTTCTGACGTGCCCATACCATACTAGTCTTTTTCTTCTATATGTTGTATTGCATCTTTTTCAATATCCATCCTTCTTCTGATCTCTTCGTTGGTTATTCTGTCCATTATCGTGACTCCGCAGCATCTCCTCCAGTACTGCATTTCTGTTGCTTTTATTCTTCCGTTATTTCTTTTGTTTATCACCCAGTTTTCGGCGCCATATGTCATTATACTTTGTACCATGGAGTAATATATTCTTTTTTTTGTAGTTTTTGTGATGTGTCTATCCCAGAGTAGTGAATTTAACTGCCTAATACAGGTTCTTGTTTGTCCCATTTTGCTTTTTATTTCCTCTTCCGTTGTTGCGTTTTTGATATAACAAAACCTAGGTACTTGAATTTAATTGTCCCTTGTATGCTTTGATTTTCATCTATTTCTAGTTCTTTCACTTCTTCTTCTTTCGTGGTTAAATACTCTGTCTTTTTAAAATTAATTTCCAGTCCTGCCTTTGTGTATGTCTCCTGTAGTTTTCTTATCATAAAGCTTAAGTCTTCTTCGTCTTGGGCTATGACCACCTGGTCGTCCGCAAAGCTTAATGTGTATAAATGTTCATTTCTTACCGGTACTCCCATCCCTTCACATCTTCTCTTCCAGGTTTTTAATGTGTTTTCTAGGTATATTTTGAAAAGTGTTGGTGATATGGGGCATCCCTGTAGCAGTCCTTTTGTTGTCTTAAAGCTAGTGCTTAATCTTTTCCAGTTTTTATTGTTATTGAATTTTGTCTATATAGATCTTTTATTGCTTCCACAAGATTCCTATTTATCCCTATTTGTTCTAATGCCTTCCAGAGTTCTGATCTTGGTACTGAGTCGTATGCTTTTTGATATCTATAAAAGCCATGTGTATATCTCTATTTTTGCCTTTTTCTTTTCAATAAGTTGTTGAATTGTGTAAATATGATCTATACATGATCTGCCTGCTGTAAACCCAGCCTGGTCTTCCCAATTTTATCCTGTATTTGTTCCTCTAATTTATTTCTAACTACTCTCCCATATATTCTTCCAAAGGTTGCTATCACACTTATGCCTCTATAATTCTCGCACTTTTTTCTGTCTCCTTTCTTGTAGATAGAAGTTATGTAGGCCTCGGTCCATTCACTTGGTCTACCTTCTCCATTTATGGCTTTATGGAACATGTTTCTGATTATTTTAAATAACTTTTCGGTTCCGTATTTTATCAGCTCGGTGCTATTCCTCCGGTCCTGCGGCTCTATTGTTTTTTGTTGATTTTATTGCATTCTTAACTTCTTCTATGCTCACGGTTATTTTATCTTTATTGTTGATTCTATCTGTTGTTGTTTCCTCTGTTTTATATTCAGGTCTTTTTTCTGTTAAGAGTTCTTTATAGTATATTTCCCACTGTTGTTCGTGTATTATAGGTATATGTGCTTTTTCTCTTGTATTTGTTTTTAAGGCTTTGATCTTTTTCCATGCTTCGGAACTTCTAGTACCCCCTAGGTATTGTTCAACGTCTATGCACGCTCTTTCCCAACTTTCGTTTTTTTCTTTATTGATTAGACTTTTTACTTCCCTGTTTTTCTCTTTATAGTTTTGTCTATCTTCGTCTGCCTTTGTGCTTAGCCATTTCTGGTATATTTCTTTTTTCTTTTTTATCTTTTCTATTGTACCTTCGGTCAGTTCTATTTTGTATTTGTTTGTATTGTCCTTCTTTATTCCTAGTGCCTCCCCGGCCGCTTTTTTAATATTATTTTTTAGTTCTTGGTACATTTCTTCAGTATTTCCGTATGTAAATTCATTTAGTTTCTGATCCAAACGTCTTTTATATAGCTCCCTTATGGACTCGTCTTGGAGAAGATGTATTTTAAACTTTTCTTCTTTAATAGTTTCGTTTATTTTTCCTGTATTGTCTTTATTTATGTTCTTTCTCCCATATCCTGGTAGTTCCATTTTGCTATTAATAGTCTGTGATCAGTTCCGCACTCGCTCCTCTTTTAACTCTGGTGTCTTTTACCTTTATTGTTGTATTGCTTCTTACTATTATGTAATCTATTATTGATTGGAGTCCTCTAGTTTCTTGTATCCATGTATATTTGTGGATGTCTTTGTGTCTGTAGAAACCGTTTAGAATTTTTAAGTTATTTAGTTCGCACACTTCGATTAGTCTTTCTCCATTTGTATTAACGGTATCTTCCCCAAATCGTCCGACTGTATTATCATTTTCCTTCCTCCTACTCTTCCGTTCAGGTCGCCCATTAATATTATTTCTTGATTCTGTCTCGCTTTCCCAATCTCTTCTTGTAATGTTTCCATAAAACTTTCCTTTTCTATTATTGGGCTGTCCTCTGTTGGTCCATATACACCGATGATCATTGTATCTCTTCCAAATATGTCGAGACTTATTTTAAGTATTCTCTGTAATAGGCTCCCATGTTTTAATTTTGTTTCTCCATTTCTTCTTAATCAGTATTCCTACTCCGGCTTTTGCTCTATCTTCTTTATTTACTCCGCTCCAACAGTGTAAGATATCTTCTATCATTTCTGTTCCCTTTCCCTTTTTTTTAGTTTCGGTGGTAACTAGTATGTCTATATCCATTCTTTAAATTCCTGTATGACCTCTACGCTTTTGTTTCGCCATCCTTGAGTGTTCCATGTCCACACACTATACTCCTCGTCCTTTTCTTTTACTCTTCTTCTTATCATCCTGGTTGATGTTCAAGACCGGTTCATACATTTAAAAGCAGAACTGCCCCGTATCCGTTGGGGCTCCCTCTGTTAGAGTGTGGACTTCCACCGGGGAAATTTATTTTGATTTTTCATTCTGCCCATGTTTTCGCCCTTTGTTTTACATGTCAGGGTGCTAAATCCTGGCAAAACCCCTAAGGAGGACCTTAAGCTCAGCCGCCCGCTCCGGAACAGACGCTGTTGCCAGCCGCCCACTCTGGGTCAGACGCTGTCGGTGCCTGTTGGTCCGCAGATTCTCTTACCTCCCATATCTGGGAGGCGTTCCCCTATCCGCCACCCGGGGACGCGCTCTCTAGGGGTTGCAGGCTCCCCCGAGAGTAGAATTAACAGAAATCCAACAATTATGCCTTACAGTTTGAGAGTCCATATTCAAAATGAATTTATCTACCTTTCGGGACAGAAGACAACACACGAAATAATAAAGCTGCCAAAGACTCCACACCTGATGTAAGTCACCAGGACCAACTTACTGATGTGGTAACATCTGTTTCGTTAAGTCAAAGCAAATGAAATTAGGGAGCACTTTTCAGGATTCATTTTAATATCTAATTCAACAAGACAGGGTATAACTAATGTTGTAATAGATTTCTTGAAGACATAACAATTATTTAGATGATCTAAGGGGACCGTGTTACGATAATGGTGCAAACATGAAGGGTTGCAATAATGAAGGGCAAAGAAAATTCTTCACTTAAATACTAGAGCCTTGTGTAGCCCACAGTTTAAATTTAGTCGTTAATGATACTGCTAAAGCGTCTTTAGAAATAACAAGTTTTTTTTGCAATTGTACAAGAACCTTACGTTTTCTTCTCTGGATCAAATAAACGTTGGCAGGTATTAAAAGATGAAATCCCTAGTTTAACATTAAACCTCAAATAACTTCAAAATTAGTAATTTTTTTGACTTTCAATAAGAGTACTTTTTTATGGTAAATTGTTTAAAAAATATTATTTTTGCCCAAAAAATTAGAAATATCCCCATAAAAAAAATTTGGGGACAAAAAAGTGGCACCCCCACCCCTTTAGAAGCGCTCCTGTACAAAATATTAAAAATTTTCTCAACACTATCTTTTATGACCTAATCAAAGGTATTTGTGATTTAAATTTCATTTAGGTATCTTAAACCGTTTCAGACATAAAAAAAAAGTATTTTTGGGGCCAGTTTTACAGGGCCGTATCTTCTTAAGGAGGCATTTCCGGACACATTTTTATTAACCAAACTAACGTTATTTTTTAATATTCTATTTTCCCTAGAAATTATCGGAACGTTTTTTTAAACACCCTGTATATAACTTCTAACGAATATTATTATTCCGTGGCTCAACGGTAAAAGTGTCAGACTTGTAAGTGAAAGGTACCAAAGTTCGAGTCTGAGAGTAGTAGGTAAGATTGGAGACTTCTAGAACACCGCCACATTTCCAAGGTCCCACATTTCCAAGGTTGCCACAAAACCAAGGTCCCCACCGGACCAAGGTCAAAAAAGCGCTATGTGTGACCCAAATACATATCATTACCACGATACCAAGGTCCCCACCGGACCAAGGTCAAAAAAGCGCAAGGTGTGACCTAAATACATATCATTACCACGATACCAAGGTCCCCACTTCACCAAGGTCAAAAAAGCGCAATGTGTGACCTAAATACATATCATTACCACAGGTCGCAAACCCCGCTTTCCTGTTCCACTACTACAAGGCTATCCGTGTGACTTGGTTGCCACTCTTACCCACTTTTTGCCCACCCACAAAATAAAAGAAAAATATATGTTAATATATTTAATGCATGTATTACTCAGATATATGATTTTCTTTAGGAATAAAACATTTTGATTTAGTACACGTGCAAAAGGTCCTCTCGACTTCCGTTTCAGTACATCTGCGCGGACGTGGTGCGAGGAGCTGAGCATACGTGCAATGTGGTGCCCATCGTAGATGTTCCTGTAACGGATTGACATCTGGCTGCCATCGGTTTATTCTAACCCCACACATGAAACATTCAACCGTATCGTCTGAAGATGTGGAAATGAATCCTGCTGCAGCAAGCGATGAGGGTGAGTGAACTCCAGACCATGTTCGATACGTTAGTAATCGTTTATCGAAACAGTTGTAATACTGAGGATAATAAAAGTTCGGTGGCACGTCGCACATGTTTTCACTAGAGGATAAACTAAGCGACTGGCATAAAATATTTTATTACATACAATATATAGACAGCAAAACAAAGTATTAATAATCAACATAACATACTTCCTCACACAAATAACAAGAATCATCATCATAAACATTATATAAAGTGGTTAATGGCGCTCTACATGATGAGCACCAGTATTCATCATGTGAAAGGTAGTACAACATTGTCCATCGCTCCATATGGGTGTGGTGGTCCACCACGCGGTAATCTCCTGGTTTCAACGTGGAGTAACATGTATAACATAAACACATACCACCAAGCAGATGGTAGCGAATATACAACGCAACTATGTGAGAGTAATCTTTCAAACTACTCCCGAGACGTGGTCAGAGATTCGCTTCCCAAGGTGTCAAACCATGCCGAATCCACTTTACATCTTCATATTGCATACGCACTACTGATGTTATGGAAGGCGGTAGTATTCCTTCTTTTCAAAATTTACCCAGTTCGGAATTAATTGACATGTCCGTCGCGACTAATATTAAAGAGGGTTACTGGTTGGTACACTTAGGAGTCTTCCAATCGTCTTGTACTGGAGTAACTGACATAGTGAAGATCGGTAACTATGGTATATGTAAAACCCCTCCCTTTAAGTATATGAATAATACTGAGTGGGGGTATGTGACCTTCGTGTAGTGAACTTGTTGTGGTAAAGTGGAACAACCTTGGAAATAAGTATGCCTAGGAATCCTTGAAGTAGTGGTGAAGCCAAGGTTGGAAAAAAAAACAAAATGAGTAACAGCCTTGAACGAAAAGAAATCCTTGAAAAGGTGTAACCGACAAGACCGCTAAAGCAATGTGTGGTATAATGTGAAGGTCACGTAAGTAGCCTTGAGGAGTGTATATAGAGGGGAGAGTGTCATATATAAAAGAGAGGGAATGTATGTAAAGCCAGTATCGTACATAATGGATAACATCGTACGTCAAGCCATAGAAAAGGCGAAGATTATCGGTGCTATAAGTTCAAGTAAATATTGCGATATTTTGCTTAATAATGTGCATTATTTCTTAAATAAAAGTAAAACAAAGTTTGTTAGTGTCGGTCTATCACCCAAATTTGGATTTGAGCCAGTCGTAAAACTAGGTGGATCGAAGAGTGGTGGAGTGGTGTTTGACAAGCAGGAATGGCGTATACTTATGGATAATCAAGGGTGATTACTAATTATTTCTACAGTCCTGAAGGAACATGGCTACCTACCAAACTGGGATCGAAGACTGTCTCGTACGAAAATATTAACAAGAAAAAAATTATACGCATCTGTGATAGTGACGAAATTGATATCTATTTAGGATGGGAGTCTATAGAACAGTTATGGAAGCTTTTGAAGATAATATATTACCGATTGGAGTTGGCAGATACTGTGAACTTTCCAGAGTTTTATAAAAACCTAATAAAGTCGGCAGCGGTAATTCCTGAATGTAACATTCACCAAGTTATAGGTCCATTGCATGATGTATTTGAGGTCAACATAGCTTGCCTTCTGGAAATGGAAGCATTTGCCAAGGAGAAACTATATATGGATATGGATCTTGCCAAACCTATACCTGAAAGGGGGGGATAACGCGCTTGTAGTCAATAGGGGATAGTATTAGGTGTTAGTCAATATGTGGATGTGTTATAGTGTGGAGTCGTGGCCTAAAGCTGTAGATTGTGTTAGTGCAGTCCAAAGACTAATATGCCAGTTACAATCATTAGAATTCGATGTTGATCATGAAAAAGTGTATGGAATGGGTAGATTTAGTGATGACTATTTAAATAATCTAGTTAATAAGTATGGGGGAGGAATACGCCTTTGTGAAAAATACTTTACATCGCATGCAGATGATGTAGAGTGTATTTGTTGTATAAAGCGATTAATAGAAGACCTTAAAGATGTAGCATTGGAGCAATTTATACACGAAATAGAAAGATATTTACCGAATTTTGAGCCATCAGATGACGACTCGCCCAGTGAAGAAGGTGTGCATTAAAGAGTCCAAAAACGTAGTTCACTACATAGTACTATGGGAGTTGGCGCACAGGCATGCGCGAAAAGGAGAATGGGAACAAATAGCTAGAGATTCTGCACGATTTAAAAAAAGAATAAATGACTGTGGTAATATAATTTCACCAATTCTCGAAAAACAGCATCGTGAGTGTGTGTTTGTCAGACGCTTTAGTAGTATGTAGTGATGTATATGTATAGGATAGTATTAAATAAAAAGAAAGTAAAAAAAAGATCTATTTATTGCATATAAATATTACAATATATAATTAAGGTTAATTAGCGTATTACACAATGTCTTTTGTAGAAATCCAGGAGTTGTGAGAAGTATCAAAACCCAACCACTTAACGAGAGCTTTATTGCCTTGACGTCGGATGACACGTTCAACTAGATGAATGTCTGGATGTTTAACACTTTGTAGTTCGGGCTCATAGAACCGACCTTGAATCTCTTCATCTCGACTATCACGTAATGTGTAGGTGAGTGGGCTTGAACGTTTAACTGTTGATATTCGAAAGACTTCGTAACTCCAATTAGGTGTGTACCCCTTAGAGAATATGCTTCTATGTTTGCTAATGCGTACATGTTCCCCCACTTTAAATTTAGGTGTTTTACGGTCAAGAATTTTTTGACATTTTAAATGTTTTGAATTTTTTTTTTCCGATACATCTACCGGTTTGTATCCAGTTGTTCTGTGCTTTCTTGAATTATACTCGGCGACAATGTGTGGTAATATTGATAGCCACTTATAGGATCCTTGCATGCTGAAGGTTTTCCACATTATTGCTTTAAGGGTGCGATTTACACGT
Organism: Vesta saturnalis; assembly: GCA_036346205.1. NCBI lineage: Eukaryota > Metazoa > Arthropoda > Insecta > Coleoptera > Lampyridae > Vesta > Vesta saturnalis. The sequence continues at coordinate 617,350 of JARFJB010001736.1, read as the reverse complement.
TCCACTATACTACTTTTCAAGGTGGAATAACTACTGTAATGATTGATATTAAATTTTTTCATTACTTTTTTGAATTCAGCATTGTAGAACTCAGTCCCCATATCAGTTTGTATATGTGTAGGCGTCCTTTTCAAACCAGACAAAAGTTTATCCATTACATCCGCGACCATTTTACCATTCTTGCGTTTGATGGGAAAAGCCCAAACATATTTAGAGAATGCATTTATTATTACTAAAATATATCGAAATCCTTTATTCACATGAGCATAAGGTATCATTTCCACTAAATCAGCTTGAAAGAGATCATTTAAACCTTTTAGTACTACACAACGTCGCGGAAAATTTCTCCTTGCTGGTTTGTGCAGTTCTTCAACAACATCGAATTTACTCATTTTTTACTTTGGATTGTAGTAGAATCTCTAGGATGAATAATTGTTCTTTGTCGAAAGTGATATCTTTTGGAATTATAGGCTGAATCACACCTGCCTTACGAATCGTTTTATTATTTAGAAACAGCGGTGTCGTATATATTACAGTATCCACTCGAAGATGAATATCTCGAGGTAACCACTTACAATGCAATATTTTTCCTCTGTAGGAAAGATATCTACCATTGCTACCCAATGGAATATCTACTGTTGTCTGTTGCAAGACACCTTGCAAGGTAAAATAAGTTTCGTAATATATATCACTTTGCTTCGTAGCATCACTGCGATGATGAGTAATATGTTTTCCAAATTTATCCACTGTCATTTGTTGATGAAGATGTCTGCCAAATTTATCTATGGGCATAACTGATGGGCATGTAGTATTGCCTTTAGTGGTAGTCGGTGTAACAATGAAATGAAAAGGATATAGTAATAGGTTTATAACAAGAGCTGTTACTGTATTACTTTTGCTTCACGTAGTTCATCAATTATATATACTACTTCGTTGTGATTGCTAGTATTTCCTGTCGACATTGATCCTAATAATTCCCATAGCCAATCTACTAACTTATTCGGGTTATTCCACGGTACAAATTCAATAGCTTTGTTATTGTATCGCAATAGTTGCATGCCACCACCTCTTTTGGAGATAGAAGTTGTTCGAGATCTTGTGGTTGGAGGGCAATAGATGATGTAGCTGACCGTTTTCTAGGTTGAAGTAATGGTTTAATGATTTCCACATATTTTTACTATTGTTTCCACGGATTTGGTCTGTCGAGTTATAATTACGTCGCGCAGCATTAGTACGACGCAATATGTCGTTGTATTGCTGTAGGTCACTCTTTTGTACCCGTAGGAATTTTTTAAAAAGTAGTTCATATAATCCCGGTGTTCCTTCATAGTCTAGGGAGAATCCATCAGGAAGAGTGATACGAAGGTTTTCACCAATAAAGTCTAATTCAGCATCACCAATAAAAAATTTCTCTTCTTCCGGAATGAAATGTACGCCATATGTTAAGTCATACTCGTCTTCTGTATCTCTAAATATACCTTCAACGTAGTACTTAGCTAATCCTTGGTATTGATTTAGATAATCTTCAAAGGCGGGTTGAGATCCAGCAGCTAACAGTTCTGATTTCAATTGTTGTAAAGTAGGAATTTCCACATCATCATCGTTAGTGGTATCAGCAATTACAGTTTCCTGCAAAGGTTGCGCAATGGTTGCGGGAACAAGAGTGCGTGGAGCCTTCCGTAATCCAGCTGTTTTAGGTGTGTGATGTAAAAAACTTCAGTTTCTTGTGCAATGACTTCATTTTGACATCTTCTGGCGTAAGGGGTTCAGCTTTGATGAGAGACCATCTTTCTTAGTAATCAATTGCTGTAAGGGTTGTGTGATAGGTTTAAAGTGTGCTTCTATTGCACGTTCTGTAAGAGCGGTATCTTCTTTCAAAGTAGCATATTTTGTTGCACGCTCTTGCGAGCACGCAAAATGTCTTGTACTAAGCGCTCCTTCATTACGACTGCATATGTTCCGTACTGCTACCATATTTATAATGCTATAAAACAGTCAAATCTCTTACGGTACCGACCTGTATTAACATCGCTTTCTTTATCAATAACAATAAAACCGAATTTGTCTTGCCAGCAACAAAAACATAAATCTTTAAACCTATCAAAGGACATATCGACATTAACGTGATCATCATACACATGCTTGAGATTAGTGTGATCTTGTTGAAAAGAATAAGTAAATTAGCATTATCACGTATAAGCTGTTTTGGAATTGAAGAATACGTTTGACACAGATAGAAACAATCATTATTTCGATGTCTGCCAAAACAGAAATGATCTCTTATTTCATTTTGCTTATGACACGCTACATCATCGAAAATCATTATTGAATTTTTACGGGAATCACTAGGGATATAACATCACTATTATCACTGTATTCAAAATACCCGACTTCTTTTATGGGTGTCAGTAAATTTCGTAGGTACTGGTATTTAGGTTGATATAATGATTTGCAATAAATATATACATTTTCAAAACGTAAACCATTTGGATGTTCTAACAAGGTAATCATAACATTTGTTTTTCCGCACCCAGATGGACCAACGATTATACCTCATTTACATCCTCCTTTCAGTAGACCGCCATGTTTAGAGTAAAGTTCCTTGTTATCAGCTGTGTCATAATTTTTAATAGGTAATTCTGTGTCTTGCGGAATGAAGCGTATGGTGCCCGTCATAGTACTAAACCACAAATTGTATGGTACTAATATATATACGTGTCATACAATGAAAGTAGTTTAGTAGTGTACTAAGTATACTTCTCGGTGTAATAAGAAGAAAAGGGGTTCAGGATTAATTAATACCTTAATTCATAAATTACCCGTGGAGTTGCATATACCTGGGTATAGATACTGCGGACCGGGCACCCGTTTACAAAACGACTAGCTCGCGGCGACAAAGGTATAAATGAATTGGACGAAGCCTGTAAAGAGCACGATATTGCATACTCCCAGTCAAACGATTTAAGTCAACGACACATTGCCGATAAAACTTTGCAACAAAAAGCTTGGAATAGATTTCGTTCCTCAAACGCTACATTTGGAGAAAGGGCTGCTGCATTAACTATAGCTGGAGTAATGAAAGGAAAACGGAAAATGGGGATGGGTGGAAGATCACGGACAGGCAATAGAATGGGAAGCAAATCACGAAGAGCAAAGCGTACTCCCAAACCAATTTCATTGAACAAAGCGGTACTTCTAGCGCGACGTCGTGTTGGTGGTAAACTTCGATCATCTTTACGATCTACAATACACCAAGCCTTAAGCGTTCTAAAACACAAAAAAATCATGTCACCCAAGAGCAGAATATTACCTATACCAAAACGAGGGGTTCATACCTCTTATTCCCTATTTGCAGCATTAGGAGCCTTAGGTTCGTTAGGTGGCGGTGCAGCTGCAGTTGCAAAAGCGGTTACCGACGCAAAAGCTGCGACAAAAACGTTAGAAGAAACCAAACGACACAATCAAGCAATGGAAGCAGCAACCGTTGGAAAAGGTTTATATCTAAAACCATATAAACGAGGTTTGGGCATATATTTACAACCGTATTCAAAAAACTCCCACTGAAGCTACCACGCCACGCCTTAAGTAATGTTGAGCTATCAAAATTTGTTGAGCAATTAAAGATTCCCTACTTTAGAGGGATATATATGCGAGATAAGCTACCTACACGAATCCATAGGAATGAATGTGGTATCGTGAATCTGGATAATCAAGCTAATCAGGGAACACACTGGACAGCATATATTAAGCGTAATAGACATATAACATATTTTGATAGTATAGGACATGTTAAACCACCCTTGAATTAGTCCACTATTTTAAAAGTGATGGTAGCAGAAACACAATTGATTATAACTTTACTAAGGTTCAAGAGTTCAATACATACAACTGTGGTCATCTAGTCTTACGATTTTATATAGACTACTCGTTCTGATTGTCAGTAGTTGTTACGTGATCGTGATGTCGTACACATTTACCTTCACCGGTAAAAGCTGTATCCTGCAAGCCACATTTAATCCACCGATTTTTCTTGATAATGAGTCGGAATATGTAATGGGGTTAACTAGTTTTGAATCGTTCAATACTATACAAAACGTTACTTCAAAGAACAACATGCTCATATTTGGAAAAGAGAAAATTACAATACCACCAGGAACATACGAAATCGCAGATGTGAATAAATATATTAATGAGTCAGTGAAAGACGATAAGGGGTATATTGATTTACGAGCAAATAATAATACTATGAAAGCAACCATGAAAGCAACCCATAATATTAGTTTCAATGTGGTCCATTCGATAGGGCCTATGCTAGGCTTTAATAAAACTGCTGTTTACCAAGCTAAAAAAGTGTACACCTCTGAGAACCCTATTAACATCATCAAAATTAACTCTTTAATTATCGAGTGCAACATAACAAGTGGTAGTTTTAAAAATGGTGAGTCATCACACATAATTCATCAATTCTTCCCCAGTGTACCAGCGGGATATAAAATAATCGAATCACCTCAACATGTTATCTACTTACCTATAAATACATCTACCATTTCAACAATAACACTTAAAATAGTAGACCAAGACGGAGATCTCGTCAATTTTAACGGAGAAGTCATAACGATAGGACTACATTTAAAGAAAATATGGTGACGCGGTATAATACATGTGCATGTAACCAGTGCAAAACAAACTATAAAAGAGTGAAGTGTGGAAAGGGTACAGTCAGTAAGCGTTCAGCGACCAAAGCGTTGACAGCGCAGAACAAAGCATTCTTGAAGAGTCTCGGGTTTACAGTACTACAATGAGTGTATTAAACGTTAATGAAAAGTTGTTGTTGATAATGCTATAGTCAATTCCGAACTGCACACCCATCAACCATATACTACGAGATTTGGAAACAATGATGAAATCAGGATACCCATTCAGGAAGACATGTGCACTCTACCATCAGAAAGTTATGTTTATGTAGAGGGAAGATTATTGCGACAGGATGGCACTGTCTCCAATGCCGCAAGGTTCGTTAATAATGGTATCGCATTTTATTCAGTGAAATTAGATATGAGATGAATGGAATAGTGGTAGATTCCGTAACTAAGGTGGGGTTAACGTCGACAATGAAAGGATTAGTATCATTGACACCCAATGATCTTGCCCGCCATCAAAATGCCGGTTGGTTTCCTACATCAAACAGCACACTAACAAATGAGCAAGGGTATTTTAATGTCTGTGTACCTTTGCGAATGCTGCTTGCTTTGCTGAAGATTATAATAAAGTGATTTTGAACATTAGACAAGAACTTGTATTAATTCGTAGTAATATTGATACCGATGCAGTAATTTCAACTGTGGACGAAGCATTAAAAGTTAACATAGATAATATTTATTGAAAGTTCCACACATCGTTCCAGCATTAGCGGAGGAATTAGCGTTAACGAAATACATTGATAAAAATGTGAATACTCCACTAGCATTTAGAAGTTGGGAAACCCACATATATCCCGCTATACCAACAACAGATAAGCATACATGGGCAATCAAAACATCGACTAGTATTGAAACACCGAGATACATTATTATAGGGTTTCAAACTGGACGAGAAAATAATGTTATGCACGATGCGAGTAAATTCGATAAATGTGCACTAAAGAATATTCGGGTATTCCTCAACACCGACCGTTACCCGTATGATAATTTAAATGTTAATTATGATAACAATTGCTTTGCCACGCTGTATGAAATGTTTGCTAAATTCCAAATGTCATATTATCAAAGAGATGGACAACCATTACTCACACCTATTCAATTTACGACGGCTGCACCACTGATGGTGGTCGACTGCTCAAATCAAAAAGAAGTATTGCACTCGAAAGCAGTAGTTCTTCGTGTAGAGTTTGAAACATCGGCCAACATACCCGCTAATACGACAGCATACTGTGTTATACTCCATGATCGTTTAGTTACGTACAACGCGTTAACCAAAGCAGTACGACAATTGTAATGCAATGCTGATTATGGTGGATGTACAAGGGTTTAAAATTTCAAAAAATTTTATACCGAAAGAACTCGCACTTTATAATGGAAAAAAAGTAGCTCACTACGTCTTTAAATCACCGTACCCGTGGCACACATTGGATGCAGAGAATCGTCGTCAAGCTACTTGGTTAATACATAACCAGCACTGTATTAAATGGGAAGAAGGGTATACACCACCACACCACTTTCGAAGAATACTCGAGAGATTGATTCAGCCAACAGATTCTGTCTATGTCAAGGGCAGAGAGAAAGCAGATTACATCAGAAAATTTGTGACCCAGCCTGTTATTGAACTTGAGGAAAGTCCACCTCTTCCTGCTATGCAACCCGTTTGTTACTTTCATTGTAAATCATTATGCCACTGTGCTTTGAGTCGGGTATATCATTTATATAATATATATGTAATGCAATAAGTCTTGTACACATTTTTTAATAAAAAAATAGTTAATAGTCATTCTCGTTTTTTTTATATTTATATCACACAGTATTTGTATAGAGTAAAATCAACATCGGAAGACACCAAGCTGCGCAAAAAAAGTGACGTCAGAGTGTAAAGCTCAACAAAAAAATATACGTTTGAAAAAATAAAAGTTTAGGTTATGTTACTTCGCGTTTGTTGTCCAAGAATACAATTTTAGAAGTAAAATTTTTGAAATAATCATAAAGTAAAATAATATTTTATTGTCATAGTTACAAAATCTAGTTTTTTAAAATACATTTGCCAATAACAATTAATCTCCTGATTTTGGCCAGATTTAAATATTAGCAGAGCATTATTTATAAAGCCCATTTCACCACCTAAAATAATGATAAATAGCAACATATTTACGTTATAAAATTAAATAAACATACCAGCATGTACGATTATAAGGCGATTTCCTTTTCCAATAGGAGATTTAAGACCTGCGTTTGTCCCATCTGTCCACGAATATGGTGTCGTATGAGACGAATGTATATGTGTTTCATCTAAAATTTACATAAGATTATACAGTAGAAAGTATAGTTTATAATCTTCAAAACTAACCTGTGTATATAACTGGTCGTCCTGCTTTCCGATAATTAGTGATCGAACGTATATATGCACAACGCAAAGAACGTATTTCATGTCGTTCTATTATAATCTTACGACGATCGGATTTTTTCCACCTACATAAAACCCAAGATAAGATATGATTAAAATTAATCAGTAAACTTACCTGAAGCCCATTTTTAAAAGTAAACTTCTAAATGACGTTTTCTTTCCCGAATATCCAACTGTTTCGTCATCTTTAATGAGGTTATAAATTCCTTGGAATATTACAAAATAAAACGTTGTTATCCAACTGCTTTTTACCTGAATTGATACTTTTAAAGTTTTGTAATTGTTCACACAATCTTGCGAGCATCTTCAGATAACACATGGCGTTTTCTTGCTTGAGCGTTATGAGATATACTTGCGTCGCACATTATATAAAGAACTAGATTTGGTTACATTAATATAACATGAAATTAATAATTAAAGTAACTTACTTATAAATTCAATACAGGCAGCGGATAGTTTTAAAATAAACTGTTTTGTAGAATAAGTAATAAACAAATTTGATACGCCGGAAAAACAAAGAGGTTATAAACAAAAGTTGGTAAACGATCAGCTGGAAAGTAACGTTTTTAGAGCGCACAGTACTAATATCTGTGTCATTTTCCAATCATTACTGCATCTTTATCTACACCTTTTCCAATTTTATACGAGAAAGCATAAGGTTAATTTGAGAAAGTATCAATTGTATTTGAGAATAGTCAAATGTATTTGAGAAAACAACAAATATAGTTCAGAATAGTCAGTTGAATTTGAGAAGGCATCAAATGAATTTGAGAGTAGTAAATTGTATTCAAGAAATGGTCAAATGTATTTGAGAAGATATCAATTGAAAATGAGAAAAACAAAATCACATGTATAACATAGCCCGCTGCTGCTTTGAGCTCCATATTACAAGTAATTAACATGAATTACATCAATATTTTCTTTCAAAAGTGCAAAACACATCCACTACCGGTACAAACAAAACATAACCTTATTTGTTATTTAAAAAAAAATTTGTTATTTATTTGCAAGTGAACAAACAAACAATACAATAATCATAACACCGAACAGCTGATTTTAATTTGGATATTCTTCTCAAATACAATTTACAACTTCTCGAATTCAAATCACACATTCTGAAATACAATTAACGACTTCTTAAAATGAAATGATACTTTTTCAAATACAATTGACTATTCTCAACTACATTTGTTGTTTTCTCAAATTCAACTGACTATTCTCATCTACTTTTGATGTTTTCTCAAATACAAGTAACAATTCTCAAATACAATTAACAATTTCTCGAATAAAACTGGAAAAGGTGTAGTTTAAAATGCGTTTCTGCGCTGGTGTCTTCCGATTTTGATTTTACTCTAGCATATATTCTCTTACTAACGAATTAATACATAATATTAATATATGTTAAACAACTAAAGGAATAATACAACTTATTATTAATATAAGTTTCATTATGGAGAGAATATAGGAAAGAAACTAGCAAGTGTCAGTACCCAAACTATTCTTCTTCCGGTTAATATAAATTCATTTGCTTAGCAACCTGCAATAGTTCGCTCAACGGATCAGCATTCTCCAATTCCGGTATTCGCCAATGCCCCCACGCCAATGTAGAACACGTATCACGTAGTCGATATCGTTTGTCATCCTGGGACCTAAAGGCAATTTTGTTTAACATTTCGGTATATATATCATGTAAGGTTGATCGAAACACAAGCATTTTACACATTACTGTTTTATCAGACCCTCCGCAACCGCTTTGTAGTCTACTTCCGTCAACACTTTCTGAATAACAACTTTCTTAACACCTTTCGCTTTCTTAACAACTTCCTTATCAGCAAGCTTCAGACAGTATGACTTCGATCCAGCACCATAAAAATAATGAATCGTTTTCCTGCGTACTCATCTTTCATTCGTCCAACGACGGAAGCAGTCGTAGGAATACCATGCAACTCATTATGATAGTTGGAAGTATCATATTCGTCTAAATTATTTCGCATGTGTCATACATATCATCAGTTACTATCTCAACAATCAAAGAATCCGTGTCAGTATAGAACAACGTGACATTCTTGCCATAATGAGCTCGTAAGATATCATAAAAAAACCGATACATTATAATTTTGGAAAGATCTAAAATACTGAATCCGACATAGACGGGTTTGTCGTACGTAACTACCTGTTTCGACAATTCCGCCGCAAACAATTTATCAGTGAATTGAATAAAATTTTTAAATTGCGGTTTTGCAACGTACCGTGCTAGACCTACCCGACGACCGTTATTTTCCCAATGTGTTAACAGTTTAATAACTTCGTTTATCGACATTTTCCATTGTTTTACCAAACACGCCATTATTCATGATTTTATAGAAATCCTTTTCGAACTTGTTGTTCTGCGCTCTGAGATAATCGTTGTGTTCGTCATGCAGATGGTGGGGATAATGTATATCAACCTCCAGTACAAATCCAACATCGGCGTCATCATCAATCTTTACTACGTCAAAGTGTTCTATTTCCTCTTGAGGTAACCACATAAACCCATCGTGGGGCAGGTATTGCTTCATACTCCAGCCGTATAAATTCGTGGCATCTAAATATTGTAAAAACACTTTCGGTTGTTTAGGATCATAGTTTGGAACAAACTCGTTATTAGCGATGCTTCTCCGCTTGATACAAGTACTGACTCCACCCCGAATACCTTGTTTAAAAAGTGATACATATCCATATCCGTCAGTAATTCTAGCTCTACTTTCGTACATTTCAACATGACATCCCACGCCAATCCAGGAAAGTGACATACTGTAGTACACAGTACACTTAAAGTGATCCCATACCAGTAGAACGCGACAGTATTCGTCATCGGAAATATTTGCATCGCGCATTTTATCATAGAATTTGTCATATGATGGCACCGTGACGTCGTTCAATTTACTAAAGCTGTCTACGTACGCATAAGAAACTACCTTTCTTTCTCACTAAGTTGAAGTCGCTATCATTACTAAAATATTTCCGTACCTCCATACATTGATCATCTGATAAATTCTGAGATAGAGTATTTAAGGATGCAGCCATGAATCTACAACTATCGACGAAACGTAAATTAATGTATTTCTTTTCCCTGATACCATGACTGTTTACATATTCATCAACAAAAATATGCTTACCAAACGTTATATATTTTTCACTATTAACCGGAAGTACGGTAATTTCTTCCGTTTCACTCGCTAACTGTTTAATGAACAGGTGAACATCATAACCACTGAGATTATGTAGAAAAACGGGGAGAAATGTAGGTACCTGATAGTTTAAGTTACACGTTGAATGTGCTGCACCACGATACTCACCAGTAACATGGCAGTACTCTCGTACTTTCGGATTTGTCGGATCCCCCGTAAAGTGCTTGCCGCATATGTAACAACATACACTGCGTTCATACGTAACCTGCTGTTCATCCGTTAATGGTGTCATTGGAACAATAGCTTTGAAATGTTCATTATATATCTGTTTTACATCACTTTCCAGTCGTCTTATAAATATCTCCCCTGCATTACTCCCCCTATACAGCTCTAACTTAGACCACGCATCGTTTACACTACACTTAATGTAATAACTAAACGAATATGGTTCGTGTTTACACGTTTTATCGTGAACGGTTTTTCGGGATCTGGTTCAGCCGTATCTACCGGTACTAAGAGCGCTTCAAAATCTGCATATATTACGAATGGTAGAACCATTTGTTTCTGATAGTTCGAAACGCGAGTATATTTTCCGCGTAGAATTCCCCGGTTATGTCTTTTTTGTTTCACGCCCGGTAATTTTGTATATACGAAGTTACAGTCGTGTGACACGTGTCGGGTTAATTGCTCCTCGGATCTAAAGTAATACAAGCATGCATCACAAAAATACATTGCTCCGTTCCGCCGAGTTATTAGGTTGCTAAGTAAACGAGAAAAATTTTTTATCCGTACATAATGCTGATTATCTGTTTGGTTACTGACTAATAATAATAAATTGACATGAACTGCCTGTTTGGCTTTGGTATAATACAGAGGCCCCACTACCTCTGTGATACGCTGACCATCACGATAGGTATCGTCTAACCCATACACCATTCCAGTTGAATAACGTCTGGAAATCAGGGTAAGAAGATGTGCGTTGTGGTACTCCCATTGGTGCCACTAGTGCCGATACAACAGCCCATGCAAAGCAACAATTATCATTATTTTTTACATTGACTATAGCGTGTTTATGTGCGATTTCGGCGGGGACAGCCATATAGGATGAACCAGTGGTGGGAGAAAATTTAAGCAGGTTTACCTCTATATACACGAATTGCACCAGGGACCACCCTAAAACAGTTGTTACAAATCGATTACACCATTAGTCACACTTACCAGAATCTTTATGCTGAAATTCGGATTGCTTTGCATCCAATATTTTACTTATTCTTTGGAAATACTCTTCTAACACCGTCCCTACACTGAGAATATCATACTTAGTCTGAAAGGATTTCAGTTCTGTGCTTTCCCTACTGTTCAAAAAGTATAAACCAAACAGCTCAACGTTACATTTTAATGAGTAGTGTTTCTGCAACTGAATCTGTACCAGTTTTAATACGTTCCCTTTAACCTCTGCCATAAAGGTGGACACATCAGCATGAGTATTGCATGGTGACAGGCGGTACGACACAATGCGTTGTTTAAACGCATTTCGAATCACTTCAACCCCAGTAGCGACAAGCAAACATACATTTGCTTTGTGCCTATTGCTTCTGAGGTGTCCTTGGAATGCATACCTAGGTACATCCATTGAACAATCTGTGCAGTGTACACTTTCACCACTTTTTTTCGGTTGTACCGGTTCATCGCGTTGGTCAGGCTTCCGCTTCCTTGAGTTGCTCAACCCTGATGGTCCGGGTTTCGCATTATCCTTCGCATAGTTTACCCCAGATGGTCCTGGTTGCAAAAAGGAATCAGTAACATGTCCATGTACTGCTTTGTTATCGACCGAAGTGATCCCTTGCACCACATTGCTCCCTGTGGTTTGGTTTTGTAACGAAACCTCCTGCATGACAGATGGTGCAGTAGATACTGACATCCAGCATGCTGTTTTTTGATGTCTCAGTAAAGAATCCTTTCGACAAAATTTCTTGAGGCATTCACATTGGAACATTTTTGCTGCAACAAAGAAAGAATAATAACTATATGCTGAAGTGTAGGTTGATGTGAATAAGGGTACTATACGTGTTGGATAGGAAGGGTAGCCGGGAGAGATGCAATACGAAACTAACACTTACTATTCTTTGAAGACATGATGTAACACCGCTTTATAACACTTGAAACTTTACTTGGTGGCGCATAAAGACGGACTGACACTGTAGTGGAACCGCTCCGCCTTAAATACAAAATTTGAAGTGTTGGGGGGAGTGGGGGGAATTGGAATGAGGGGCAGAAGTGGTGAATCCGGACTCCCCCTCTCCCCAGATAACCGAGTTGCTACCTACAGTAAAAATATCATTGTTCACATTTGAAATTCTTCTTTACTTCTATATATATATATATATATATATATATATATATATATATATATATATATATATAAGTTCCAACCTAATCCTTGTTACACCATTGAAAATCCTTTTTCTACCTTCCAACATACATATACATATGTAAGTGTAAAAGGTTATGAAATAGACTTTTTTCACTATCGCTAAATCGAATTATTCGCTCATTTTACAACTTTTGACCAAGTTTCGTCAAGATGATGTCTTATCTGTATGTGTATGCATGTATGTTAATATCCACGATAACTCCAGTAGGTCTGTTGGACAGTTCGGCCAGACAGTTGCGTGCGCAACTGCTTGAACCCAAATCCCCATGTGGGAGTTACATTACAGGAAGGGGGGTTAACAGGAGTCCGTTTTGAACTGTAGTAAATATTTTTAATTGTTGAAATGCATGTTTCAAATATTGTTAATTATAAAATGTACTTCATCATTATTTCTCAAATGTTTGTACAATATCGATGTAGTTATATTAATAAAACTTTATGAACCAATTAATAAAGTTAAATATTGACTTTTTTTTCTAAATTACAGTTTATAATTAATAAAATTGGGTATAATTCGTTATGACAATTAACATATGAACGATTTGTTTATTATGATGATAATAGTTTCAAAGTGTTCGTCTAATTGCTATATTTTTGCATTCAGTTCGTTATTGGCCATTTTATTGTAATGCGTTTAGCTTTGGTTTCGTTTTAGTTTAAAAAAGTGGAATTATACTACAAATCGGAATGAGAGCGCCATCTGTTGATAAATACGTTGATACAAACGAATGAAGAAATCTGTATGAACAGATGGTAGCGACGTACGTTTAGGATATGTTAAACCACATGAATGTTACAAATGATTCATACACATGTTAAACGCGGCCCGACTTTAGACGCTTGATTATGTAAAGCATATAGTTGAAAACAAGATTTGCTTTAAATGCTGCGTGTGTCATTGTTGCAATGTAGACATATATTACCACATTAAACTTTATTACAGATATTAAACATATAATTGTGATTTTCCTGCTTACTGGCAAAATCAATAAAAAAACACTTCTCTACATAATAATAAAACTACTTTATTTCCCACAGGAAAACGGAAATAAAATAATACAAATGCAAACATAAGGAAAATTATTATTAATTTTATTAAATACATAAATAAAAAGTTTACCTCGAGTAGGATTCGAACCTACGACCTGTACTTTGCTAGAGTACCGCGCTACCAACTGCGCCACCAAGGTTCAAGCCCCAATCGATGCAAATTTTGTCTTTATGTATGTAAAACTGATGTAAATTCTAAAACGCCTTCGTTTAAAAGATATAGGGTGTTGAAGTTTAATTATTTTTTTGTTTTTTTTTTTAAATATCTTTTTACAATGATGTAATAAGCGGACGAAATTTTGTACACAGGGGCTTTTTATCACGCAGAATTCAAATATGACCTTAGTTCTTTTATTACTGATAGAGGGCGCAACATACCGGTTTCCATCTTGTTTTAATCGATCCTAACTTTTTTGCCTTACACTGTATGTCATTTTCGACTGGAAAAATTTGTTTTCCCATCTTTTCTGCTTCAGAAAGGTATACCTTATTGAAGTCGCTAGGATCAACGGTTTACGAGAAAAATGCATCCGATGCGTGCAAATTATCCAAAAGCGCCAAAGTAATATTATATCTATAATATATAATACTATATCTTTTAAACGAAGGCGTTGCGGACCTAAGTTCATAGGAACTTTATTTCTTATTTTAGTGTCCTCTATCACGTGGCACTATGCATGGCACTTGTTCTGTCACCCTGTATATATATATATATATATATATATATATATATATATATATAAATATAATATTTGAAGTTATTGGGTATGTCATAAATGATCAAATTTATTTAAATTTTTTATTCTGATCGAGTCTTCAGGACCTAAAATTTTAAAATAAATATAAGAAATATAATAAATAAGAAAATGTATTTGGAATGCAACAAAGACCCCATATACCAACTTTCAACCAAATCAGAAAAAAAAAATAAAAAATACCATTTATTCCCCTCTGCTTTTTTTATGAAAAATCATAAAATCTTGTTTTACCTGGAAATAGTTTTAATAACATAAATTACATAATTTTAGGTCAAAATTAAACAAATATTTGTAAAATAGAGCAATAATTTATAAGCCGAAATATTTGATTTTTCCACAGCCAACTTATTAATTCAAAAATATCGCTAATTTAAAATGTACTAACCAATATTAAATTTAATAAGGATAACTAATGTGTTGTTAAGTTTTAATTACAAATATTAGTTCGATTACATTTTATTTACCGGGTAAAATATTAAATCAGCTCATGCGCTTCAATATACAGGACACGAAGACAACCAGTGACGAGGCTAAATCGTATTTTTTTAATTTTCCTCTCACAAATTGTCTATTTTACAAATATTTGATTAATTTTGACCCAAATTATGTTATTCAAACTATTTCCTGGTAAAACAGAATTTTATGATGTTTCGTAATAATAGCAGAGGGGAATAAATGGTATTTTTTTCTGATTTGGTTGAAAATTGGTCTTTGTTGCATTTTAAATACATTTTCTTAATACAATTTTTCGATATCTTGTCAATTTGACCCATTTTTCGGGTATCACAGTTAACATTTTTCAAAATTCCCGCCAAATCTATGGTCACGTGACAAATGTCACAATGGATGTTTTGGTTGTCAGACATGCAGAAACGAACCGCTAATAGTTTTTCTCTCTCTCTCTCGGTCAGCGGAGGTCATTTCGAACATTTAATTCGTTAATTTGGTGAAATTATAAGTTTTTGTGTTATTACTGATATTCAACAAATAAATTAGTTAAATTCAAAATATCTTCAAAGTTATTTCATAAATTAAAAAATGTGTAGAGAAATAAATTACCTTTCAAATGATGACACTTGACCACACTTGCTATTTAAAAAAAATTGGGGGCTGATGCGGGCCGCAGGGGGTTGCATTTTTGGGTATGAATTTTGTGTGAAAATTCGTCCCCTTCCCAATAAAATTTGACGTGTTTTTTTTTAAATTTTGAAGAAACTCTTAGTGTCAGAGTTTCTGAGGGGGTCAAATTTTGGTTGGAACGATATAAGTTAATTTATATATCGACTGTTTAATTAATAATATTTGTAGTTATTGAGTATAAGTCATAAATGATTAAATTTATGTAATTTTTTATTCTGATCGGGCTTTCGCTAAATATATTAGCTTCTTCAGGACGTAAAATATTAAAATAAATATAAAATTGGGCAAAATTAGAAATTTACAAAATTATTTACTTTTTTTTTTTTTAATTAATTGACATTCTCACTAAACTTTCTAACTAGATAGTTAATTAACTCTATGCGTGAAAACATATAGATTTAATAATATAGACAAAAAATAATTTTTTTTTATAATCGTAAAAGACTAATAAAATTGAAAATAATATGAATTTATCTATTTCTAAACTTATTATTATAATAATTTAATATATTAGAATAAATGATATTTAAACCTTTGATATCTGTTTTTTTATTAATAGCTAAATTTTTTGGGTTAAGTTATTAACTAGTGGAAAACATATATTTATATTAAAAATGCCAAAATTGTTATTAGTATTATTATTATTACCATTACTACTACAATTTAGGATTGAAATATTATTAAAAAGTAATTTATTTAATAAATGTTTTGGGTAAGAATTTTCAAGTAAAATTAAAAGGAATTACTTGAAAATTCTTACCCAAAACATTTATTAACTAAATTACTTTTTAACAATATTTCAATCCTAAATTCTGGTACTAATGATAATAATAATAGTAATACTAATAACAATTTTGGTATTTCAAATATAAATTATAAAAATATAACTTTTCCACTAGCTAATAACTTAACCCAAAAAATTTTAAATATATTTAAAAATATATTAAATAATGAATACAACATTACAATAAAACCGATTAATACTTTACAAAAATTATTTTCTAAACTAAAAGACAAAATTCCTATGTTAAAAGATCTAATGTAGTATACAAAATTAACTGTTTAAATTGCAATTCATGTTATATAGGACAAACTTCCCGTAATTTAGATTTAAGGATACATTCACATAAAATTGATTGTAAGTATCATTTATTCTAATTTATTAAATTATTATAAAAATAAGTTTAGAAATAAATAAATTCATATTATTTTCAATTTAATTAGTCTTTTACGATTATAAAAAAAAAACATTTTTTGTCTATATTATTAAATCTATATGTTTTGACATATAAATTTAATTACTAATATACAGTTAGAAAGTTTAATATATTTCACACAGTTCACTCACTAAAATAATTCTTTTTAATATTGTTGCACACAAAGTTGTTAATTTCGCTTACCTGTAGTACAGACAGCACAGAAATAAAGTGACCACCATTTTCCTTTTCTTCTTTAAAACATTGGAATAATAGTACAACAAACTATTGCGATTGGAAATTTAAAACTTCACCGGACATTTTTTTAAATAAACACACGTAATCAGAAAAGTAAGATTTTTTGCAACTTAGTTGACGAGTGACAAGTAACTGTATTGTCGCTTACATATTACTTGATAATTATCTATTAGTCACAATAGACCGGGTTAATGATTGAATATAGGTAAAAATAACACCCTGATGCGTAATGCAATTTTAATGTTGAAACTTTCAACGACCGCTGACATTTTAAAAATCTTGAACCATACAGTTACTAATGCATAATCACTCATTAACACTAGAACGAATTTACTATAACAATTTTATTTAGTTTACGGACCTAAAACACTATAATGTAAACAACAAATTCTGATAGCTTCAAGTCACCTATAAGTCTTTAAATTTAATTAATTTCTTGTTTCTTCTATAAAAAGAAAACTATGTAAAAACCTGAATTACGACAACAAAGCGATGCCAACTTCGGCAAACTTGATCATTGCTACACCTGCTATCTCCGTTCCTTCCGATCCTATACTGACCACACCCATCCTTAATCCCACCATGTATATATATATATATATATATATATATACGTAATGTATGTATGTATGTTGGGAATCCATGATTGTGTCTGAAAGAGCTCGGAAAGCTCGAGCAGCCCGCCCTCCCCCTTGGGAAGGGAATGAAATATGTAGCCTTTTCCTTTTTCAAATATCTTTGATTAGGTCATAAAAGATAGTGTTGGCAAATTTTTAATATTTTGTATAGGAGCGTCGCTAAGGGGGGCTGACACTTATTTTGCCACCAAACTTTTTTTATGCGGATATTTTTAATTTTTGGGCAAAGATAGTATTTTTTATACAATTTGCCACAAAAAAAGATACTCTTGTTGAAAGTCAAAAAAATTACTACTGGTTTTGGAGTTATTTGAGGTTTTAGCAGGTAATGCTAACCGACTTGTAAATTATTTTAAAATGAAACAATTAATAATTTTCATACGCGAGAACGAACTACCTCAGGGCATAATGATTGTTTCAGAAACAACTATGAGGTAAAAATATTGTAAATTATTTAGAACTTAAAAAAGATTTTTATTGTATGACATTAACACAGAACAGACAAAGGAACCAATTAAAAAAAAAAAAGGAATAACACAAAACGAACAGAACAAAAAAAATTGAATAAGTAGGTACGGGTTTCTTATTTTAGGTGAAACATGTTAAAACCTCAAGCAGCTTCAAAACCAGTAATTTTTTTATTTTCAACAAGAGTATCTTTTTGTGGCAAATTGTTTAAAAAATATTATTTTTGCCCAAAAAATTAAAATATCCCATAAAAAAAATTTGGTGGTAAAATAAGTGGCACCCCCCCCCTTTAGCGACGCTCCTGTACAACATATTAAAAATTTTTCAACATATCTTTTAGGACCCAATCAAAGGTATTTGTGGTCTAAATTTCATTTAGGTATATTAAACCGTTACAGAGATAATAAAAAAATATTATTTTTGCCCAAAAAATTAAAAATATCCCCATAAAAAAAATTTGGGGGCAAAATAAGTGGCACCTCCCCTTTAGCGCCGCTCCTGTATAAAATATTAAAATTTTTTAACACTATCTTTTATGACCCAATCAAAGGTATTTGTGGTCTAAATTTCATTTAGGTATATTAAACCGTTACAGAGATAATAATAAAAAAAAATTTGGGGCCACTTTTACAGGGCCGTATCTTCTTAAGGAGGCATTTTCGCACATATGTTAGAAATTAGCGGAACGTTTTTTGAAACACCCAGTATAAGTGATTTATTAATACCGTACCAATACATTTTGGATTCCTATACTTATCTTTTAAGTACGTGGTGATATTAGTGTTATTTGATTTTGATTGTACATAATTCAAATTGTATAAAACATGAGTAGACCACAAGACGAAAGCCTAACTGTGGAACAAAGTTTCGAAAACGAGGAAGATGGTGATGCGTGCAGCCTGAGCAGTGCATTGCAATGTTCTGAAGATGCATTTATCTTAAAGAATAAGGATCTGTCAACTGATTTACAAAATGTCATATTGCATATGTACGCTCTGCTAACAAGAGAGCAGCTGAATTACAGAGAATCAGTGAAGAGAATATCTGTATTAACTGGGATATCTGAGGCGACAACAAAGCGAATTGTATCTGCTGGAAAACCCATTGATCACACAGAACAGAGAAAAAATGCAGCCAAGAAGAGACTAATGAACATTGATGAAGCTCTAAAAGAAGTTATATGACAAAAAGTGTATGAACTGCACAAAACAAAACAAGCAGTCACACTTGCATTAATACAGAAAAAAATTGAAAAAGATGGTGTTGATTTTCCCTATAAAGATACACGTAACCGCACTTTATCACACTTACTGCGGGAGCTTGGTTTCCACTTTAAAAAATTAAATAAAAGAAGTATCTCTGAGATCTGAATACCTCAGAAAAATAAGGAAGTTTCGAGAAGAAAATAGACCAATCGTCTATCTGGAAGAAATATGGTACAACACTCACAATGCTGTTTCTCGGGGTTGGACGGATGGCACCCAAAAAAGTTCTCTAGGTACTCCCTGTTCTAGAGGAAAAAGAATAATTATTGTTCATGCCAGTACGGAACATGGTTTAATGTGCTCTGCAAAAAATATTACTAAGTGTTTGGCAGATTATCATGAAGACATGACTGTGGCTTTATTTGAAAAGTGGTTAACAGAACAATTACTACCAAATCTCTAAAAAATCCATTATTGTAATAACAGCGCAACTTATCATTCTCGTCAGTTATTTAAGATGACAAATAGTATCACAAAGAAAGAAACATATTGAAATTTATGGGGGAACATAATATTCCACTTCCAGAGAAAACTGCACAAAGAACATTCTACTCACTTTAAATATAAGAAAAAAAATTTGAAGAAAACATATGTGATCGACGAAATGGCTCATCAGAATGAGCTTACAATAGTGAGCTTCCGCCTTATTATTGTATAGTTAATCCCATCGAGTTAGTATGGGCTACATTAAAAAGTTCAATTAGAAAATATAACACTACTCCGACACTCGATAAATCAGTCATTCTAATAAGACATGTTGAAGGTGAACTAAAGAAGACTGACCTGTGGAAGAACTACGTTTGTCCTGTTATTGATATAGAAAATTCGTACTTCGCCATGCCAGAAATAAAACAATTGCAAATTGTTTTGGGTTCCAGTAGTTCCTGTCATATTCATCACTAGGTACTACAATGTTAGTGAGTCATAAAGTACAAGAGATAATGCTTTATTAATTATAATTAAGTACGTGCCGTACATAGGTCCACTACTATCTAAGTTGCACTTCTGTGTCTCCCATACCTGCACACTCTCCTTATGAACTTTATAAGTTTCTACAGTATGTTACATCTCCCTTTTTCTTATCCTAAACTAATGCAAATTTCAAAGTTAGCAAACTTATTAGGTAATTTTATGATTCTATCGCTTTTGGTTTTATAATTATTATCAATAGTAGGGTTAACATAATTTTCATGAACATTACTACCTAACTGCATTTCTCCATTATTAACAGTAATATTAGGATTACTATTGCTAGTTTCTTCCTCAGGCACTGTGGTATCGTTTAACTTAAATTCATTCTGACTCTTTCGTAAATGGATTGAATTTCTTCTCAACATTTTGCCTTCGGAGTTCTGTGCTAAATAAGATCTGGGAGAGGGGCATTTGCCAACAATTTTTGCCGGTTCCCAAACCTTACCCTTTTGAATAAGAGCATTCTCACCCACATTAAAATCAGGTCTTGATTTAACATGTCTATCATAGTAGTGCTTATATCTAATTTGTTTATAACTAATACCTTCATGTGCATCATTATACAAATTTGGTTTTAATAATTATTTGAGCAGGAGAAACGTTTAATCCTACGATAGGAGTATTACGATACTCTAGTAGTGCTAGTTCTATATCTATGTTATCATCTTTAGCTTTCTTTAGCAAGTTCTTTGCAGTTTGAACTGCTCTTTCCGCTTGGCCGTTACTCCTCGGATATTTAGGAGAACTAGTAATAAATTCAAAGTTCCAAGTTTTTGCAAACTCTCTAGATTCAAAGGAATTAAATGGCATGTTATCTGATATAACAACCTTTGGAACACCATGAGGTGAGAATACTGTCTTCAATTTAGAAACAATTTCCGATGATGTTTTTGACTTTAATTTTAAAATTTCAAGCCACTTGGTGTAATAATCTTGTATTACTAAGTAATCATTACCTTGAATTTCGCAAATATCACATGCTATTTTATTGAAAAGGATATCCGGAATGTCATGCGGAATCAGGGGTTCAATCAAATTTGATACCCGATATCTATCACAAACAGGACAACTATTGATTACATTTTCTATTTCCCTATCCATTCCAGGCCAATATACAATGTCTCGCTCGAGCCTTTGTCTTTTCGATTCCTAAATGTGACTCATGTAGTAATTTTAGTATGTAATTTCTTAGTATTGAAGGTACTATTAACCTATAATTAAAAAAAAGCAAATTTTCCTCACAAGTAATTTCATTTTGTAATTTGAAATAGTGTTTAACATTTCCAGGCACTAGACCCAAAGAATTTGGCCAACCCTCAAAATAATATTTTTTTATACATGACAACACAGCATCAGCTTCAGTTGCTTCTTCAAACTCTTTACGCTTTTCATTAGAAATATTAAGACCACTACTAATCGAATGTATTGTTTCCGTGATCCATGTGTCATCAATAAAAGATTCATTTTCTAAATAGGACCTCGACAATAGGTCAGCAACAAACATGATGACATGGAAGTAGATGAATAATAATTAGGATAAATTAAGTATCGATTAATTTTTGTTATTTAAGCTATGCAAATGTATAAAATATTTAATATTTTCATATACTTATATATTTCGTATAATGAGATGTCTGTAGCTCAAAAATAGAAAAGTAGATATGGAGTGGAAGAAAACTCAAAACCAATATTCTCACTTATTTTTTAAAAAAATAATTGAGAATTTGCGTTTTGAGCTTTTCTTCCACTCCACTTATATATTTATTTTTATGTGTTTTTAAAATGAAATGTAAATGTAACGTCTTGTTTTATACTCTGATAAACATAACATAATTTAAAATTAGCTCTAAAATTGACACATGTTATAATATATGTAAGTTTAAATTTAATAGTAGCTTATACTGTGCTACGTGTATTGAAATCTATTTAGTACTACTCATTGATGGTTAGCTAGTATAAAACGAATAAAACATAAGTATATTTTATTTTTATGGAAATCCGCTATAGAATAAAAAAGTTGAATTTTAAATCTATTTAGTACTACTCATTGATGGTTAGCTAGTATAAAACGAATAAAACATAAGTATATTTTATTTTTATGGAAATCCGCTATAGAATAAAAAAGTTGAATTTTAAATCTATTTAGTACTACTCATTGATGGTTAGCTAGTATAAAACGAATAAAACATAAGTATATTTTATTTTTATGGAAATCCGCTATAGAATAAAAAAGTTGAATTTTAAATCTATTTAGTACTACTCATTGATGGTTAGCTAGTATAAAACGAATAAAACATAAGTATATTTTATTTTTATGGAAATCCGCTATAGAATAAAAAGTTGAATTTTAAATCTATTTAGTACTACTCATTGATGGTTAGCTAGTATAAAACAAATAAAACATAAGTATATTTTATTTTTATGGAAATCCGCTATAGAATAAAAAGTTGAATTTTAAATCTATTTAGTACTACTCATTGATGGTTAGCTAGTATAAAACGAATAAAACATAAGTATATTTTATTTTATGGAAATCCTATAGAATAAAAAAGTTGAATTTTAAATCTATTTAGTACTACTCATTGATGGTTAGTAGTATACAACAAATAAAACATAAGTATATTTATTTTTATAATCCGTATAGAATAAAAGTTGAATTTTAAATCTATTTAGTACTACTCATTGATGGTTACTAGTATAAAACAATAAAACATAAGTATATTTTAATTTTATAATAGCTATAGAATAAAGTTGAATTTTAAATCTATTTAGTACTACTCATTGATGGTTAGCTAGTATAAAACGAATAAAACATAAGTATATTTTATTTTTATGGAAATCCGCTATAGAATAAAAAGTTGAATTTTAAATCTATTTAGTACTACTCATTGATGGTTAGCTAGTATAAAACGAATAAAACATAAGTATATTTTATTTTATGGAAATCCGCTATAGAATAAAAAGTTGAATTTTAAATCTATTTAGTACTACTCATTGATGGTTAGCTAGTATAAACAAATAAAACATAAGTATATTTTATTTTTATGGAAATCCGCTATAGAATAAAAAGTTGAATTTTAAATCTATTTAGTACTACTCATTGATGGTTAGCTAGTATAAAACGAATAAAACATAAGTATATTTTATTTTTATGGAAATCCGCTATAGAATAAAAAGTTGAATTTTAAATCTATTTAGTACTACTCATTGATGGTTAGCTAGTATAAACAAATAAAACATAAGTATATTTTATTTTTATGGAAATCCGCTATAGAATAAAAAGTTGAATTTTAAATCTATTTAGTACTACTCATTGATGGTTAGCTAGTATAAAACGAATAAAACATAAGTATATTTTATTTTTATGGAAATCCGCTATAGAATAAAAAAGTTGAATTTTAAATCTATTTAGTACTACTCATTGATGGTTAGCTAGTATACAACAAATAAAACATAAGTATATTTTATTTTTATGGAAATCCGCTATAGAATAAAAAAGTTGAATTTTAAATCTATTTAGTACTACTCATTGATGGTTAGCTAGTATAAAACGAATAAAACATAAGTATATTTTATTTTTATGGAAATCCGCTATAGAATAAAAAAGTTGAATTTTAAATCTATTTAGTACTACTCATTGATGGTTAGCTAGTATAAAACGAATAAAACATAAGTATATTTTATTTTTATGGAAATCCGCTATAAAATAAAAAGTTGAATTTTAAATCTATTTAGTACTACTCATTGATGGTTAGCTAGTATAAAACGAATAAAACATAAGTATATTTTATTTTTATGGAAATCCGCTATAGAATAAAAAAGTTGAATTTTGTACATAACGATCAAATTTCAATATCGACCCTTCTCGCTTTAATAAAGAGCACTTTTGTATAAAAAATAACTATTTCACTACATTGTATAGTATAGAGCTGGTTTAACAAGTAACGTTTTGTTAGTCAAGTCTGAGGCGATCTCGAGAGCCTTTTGTGTTGTACTATACGTTAATAATCTTAGGGGATTTTAACACCTACTTTGATAAAAACTAGGTATATATGTGAGAAGATAAGAAATGTGTGATGACAACAGATCGTTGACGATTATACTCATATATCACCAAATGGACAAACTTCTGTAATAGATTTAGTAATAACTACCTATAGTGGTATTACTTGTGATGTGTTAACGGCAGCCTGTTTTTAACAGGCACTCGCTTATGAGGTTAAATATAAAAGTTACGGAGACAGATGCAGAAGAATATTTGAGCACAGTAAATTACAAAGTTTTAAAATACTTAAAGACAGGGCACTTGATATCGTTAATAATTATAGAGAAAGAGATATTAATATGAGATTTAGTAAATTTTATGGTGATTTGTTATCTATGATCGACGAATTAATGCCAAAAAACGAAATTATTAATAAAAAGAACCATTGGTTTAATGAACAAGATGATGACTGGAATGACTATGTTGTAATGAGAAACAAAATATCAAAGTTAATAAAAAAAGATAAATGTAAATATTATTAAACTCACATAGATTCTAAAATGCATAATCCTAAAGACATGTGAAAAACTTTAATTTTTGAAACTAATAAAAGTGAGAATATAATTCACATGGTACATTTTTGATTACTTTCATTGGTTAAAATACAAAAACAAAATCGAAGAATAGGCTATCAAATCGGTGATAATTTTATCACTGCATGTTGACTGTCATATGATTTTAATGAATAAAATAGTTTACTATCAAAGTGACAAATTGTTTAAAATTGTAGACTTTAAAAAAATATATTTTCTATTAACGTACATTACATTCTCTTACCAAATATAACACATGTTATGATTAATAGTTTATGATACCACTCGTTACAATCTTTAGAAAATGGTAGACTTTAAAAAAATGTTATTTTCTATTAACGTTCATTATATTCTCTTACCAAATATACCACGTGTTATGATTAATAATCGATGATAATCATAACACTAGTTATATTATCCCTGATTAGAATAGAATTTGATGGAAAAATATATAAAACAGAAATTGCAAAAAATTCAGAGTATTATATAACAAGTATCAAAGCCATAACAGAAACTATACCTGATCATGACTGCTCTGACTTTCCACAAAGAATTAACACAGTAAAAATGGAAAATTTTACATTACTTGACCATAATAAATTAAGAAATACATTGAAATCAATACTAAACAAAGGAAGTGCTGTTGATTTGACGGAAATTATAAAAATATCATTGGAAGAAACAATAGATGTTCTTCTAAATTTGTTTAATAGTTCATTAGTAGGAGAGGTACCTAGTGAGCTAAAAAGAGCAACAGCGGTACCAATTTGTAAAGAAAAAAGAACACGACAAATTTTGCTGCGGTAAAATATTCTCGCAATAACCAAGATGTAAATTCAGTGGTACACGAGTTTTGAACAGCATTTGTGCTGGTTCTTATTTAGACTAGTTTTACATCTATTTTGTAGGTGTTACAAAATTTCCTTTTGCATGATTTTGGTCTAATTTATATTTTAAGTTTTATACCAAAAGATGTACACGTTTTTTAAATAAATAATTCATAACTTCAGCTTCCCATTCAGGATTTCTCTTAATTTAGTGCATAATTACTACTACAATTTGAGCAATTAGTGTTACCAATGCACTTGCAACTTAAATTGACATCTAGGAGACATTCACAACATAAAGGCGTTTGTTTATAAAAGACAGAGAATAATTTTTTATTTAGCACAGAAAATGTTTTGAGAGTATACATATCCAGTAAAAACTCGTACTATAACTTGGGTGACCATATTTATTTTCAGAAAAATAAGTACAGAAATAAAAAGTAACAAAAAGTTGTATTAGGAATAGATAAAAACGGACAAATCAAAGAACTAAATGTAGAGTGACATAGCCAAGCATCAAAATGAGAATAAAAAATAAAATAATTTTTAATGACACATGCATATACATAATATATGTACCTATATTCCTATATTAGAAAAATACAAACACATAAAATATTCTGGCAGAAATGTGTAATGTTATTAATTATTTTGACGTGCCTGCAACGCCATCAGTGGGGTCACTTTTGTGCCAATCGTATTTTTGACAGCTTAGGATAGATTCCAAAATTTGCTTTCTGGTCTTCAAAACTGGAACATTTCACTGCAAGTCTCATCGAAGTTTGTGTACACTTGCATCACAGCTTCTAGTGTCGATATTTTCATTTGCGATTTTCTGCACTCCAGTAGTTATTAATATTAGAGAATAGTCGCTCAATTGACGCACTTGTTCCAGGAAGACAAAAAATAAACTGACATAAAATCTCACAATTTTTGAAATCTTCACTTGATCCAGACCTTGATTCCATTTAAATACTTCAACCCATCGATCTTCGGTAGCTATATTTTTCGAGTTCCACTCGGCAATTTTATCTTCTGACAGTTTAGCTTGTAATAGACTAACTTCATCGAAGAGTTCGTCCTCATTCAGTGTCGAACCCAAGTAGTCTTTAAAAGCAGCACATGAACACAAAATTTGATTCCATGAAACTTGGTTTCTCAAATTTATCCATTCAAAGAGCCTTAATTCATTTAAATTTGTACTCCAATTCTTCAAGTAACTCACACAATTTGAATAAAATAATCTAACCTGTGAGATGAAGTCATCTCGATAGTTTAAACTACCTTCCCAATTGTCAAGTTGTAAAGGGCTTCTCTTACTTTAAGCGCCAAAAATAATTCATTCAAACGATTTTCAAGCTTATTTTGAAGATCGAAATACTGTAGAGCGGCCTCTGTTGCGCATATTTTGTCACCCTCTACCTTTAATATGACTTTGTGAAACATAGAAGCAATGTTGTGTACAAACCACATCCAAATTTCGCTGGTGCGACACTCAAAAATTGCTTCAAAATCATTGGACAATTTTCAATAGACAAAAGTATGCTTTCAACGGTTCGTACATTTGTAGAATTCGTTCAATTGCGGGCATCAGACTTAAAAATCTTGTTTTAGAAAATGATAACATCTTTTTGTATTCAACATTAACAAAGTCGCAGAATTGTTTAAGTTGATTTACTCTCACTGTATAAATATAGAAATGCTTAAATAACTTAACAACAATAACCTCAACGTCAATTGGTAAGACGTCCGTAGCATTTTGTACGCAATTGTTCAAAATGTGTAACACAACCAATGCCAACCAGAGGTTTGCCAGAGAAGCATTCAATTTTGCAAATAGGTTGTTCACTCCCTTTCTTTTCATTCCCAAAATTTGTATTGGTATTATCAGCAGCTAATCCAATACACTTGTCCACTAAATTGTGGGTTTTCAAAGTATTAAACACATAACTATTTAACTGTTCTGATGTTTCACCAGGTAAGTCTTGCAACTGAAGTAATTTCACTTGAATACCTTTTTCACAATTAAAGTATCTCACCAACAAAGGTACTATTTTAATTTCTTTGTGGTTGGACGAATCGATCATGATGCTAACAAAATGTGCTTTGTGTAGATCAAGTTCCAATCGCAACTGGGATTCTTTAGCAAAAACATTTTTACAATGGCTTCAGTTTTGGTTCGAGCTGCCATAAATTTGGGCTCAAACATGTTCGCTATTAGCTTTGATGTGCAATCCAAAGATCTAAAACTCTGCTGATGCTTGATCGTATGATACGCGAAAGTACCTTCCTTGGCTGCAATTAACATATTTTCAGAGCTGAAGTTTTCACTTTTGAAAAAGTGTTTAGTGTAGCGCTTTTAGACTTCGTATTTGCAGCTAATGTATGCTTTTTCTTGGTTAGATGAGCCTTAATATTGCTGCGACCACTGTTGGAAATATCAACATCACTTCTACAAATTTCACAGTACACAATATGCGGACTCAATTTATTTTTATTTTCATAAACGGTTATTCTTTCTGTAACTCCAAACTAAAATGACACTTTCTTCGAGGCGGTGCCATGTTTACGCAAATAATGCACAAGTAGGTAACTGAAATCAAACGACGTTGCTTTTTAGTAAGCGAAACCAGCACAGAAAACCAGACTGCATTCAACAAAACAATTAACAAATAATATGTTCGCTTGCTGTCGAACGGTAGAACTCGTGTAGAATTGAACTTGTTTAGCCTTAGTCCGAGCGCTGTCACTATTTATATGCGGCTCGCTAAACTTCGCTTCGATTCTCGCACGTTCCAGTCGCGGAGCATTCTGGGCTGTGCGTCTAGGATAATCGAGGGCGGACTGGAACGTTCGGGAAACAAACTACGCGAACATTCTCAACAACTTCTTAACGTCGTTATTGCATCATGATCAGTGAATCACCGATAAGCATTCTTTTTAAATAAAAAATAAATATTTTGGTATACCTATTTGCGATATTTGCATCTTCAAGAAAAAGAAAGTACATTTTAGTGTACTTCATGCTTCTATTAAGGACCTTAGGACACTGGCAGAAAAGAAAGTACTGTCCTACTAAAATAAGTACGTATGGTCACCGTAAACATAATAGCATACAAATACTTTTTTTATTAAGATTATACCAAAATAAAAACCGATAGAAAAAAATTTAATTCTTTATATACAAAACCAACTTACATAAGATGAGCTACAAGTACAACTGTAATGTCGAGTGAGGTCCAATAAACAGTAGTCCATATTCAAGCAAATAATAAATTATATTTCCTTTATTACATTTTTTTTTTGTATTTTGTGATATAATTTGCTTCAAATGGAAAACGTTTAAGGAAACGGCTCAAAAAAAGTACATACATAACTTAACCTAACCTAAAATAGATTTTTTCACTTCTTTTTGTTTTTATTTGTAGCACCTCTTGGAGGTGTAACTGGTCTTCCGGCATTCAAGCCGCCGTATTGAAATTTCCGTTTATCTGCAGGTTTCAATATTTGAAAACTGCACATTAAAGTCTCATCTACTGACATCATCGCACCAGCATTGTCAAATTCCCCTGGATATTAAAAATGAAAAACAAATATTAAAAATCTCATTTTAACCTACCGCAATAATTAGGAGCACTAAATAAAGTTACCAATTGACGTTTCGCAAAAAATTCGTATCCATCCTCAACAACTTGATGTGCTCTACAGATTAAATCAAAATCATGCTTATGTAAAAATTTGCCAACAACTTCAGCTCCGAAAGTGAAACTAACACCTCGATCGTTTTCACCCCAGCCCATTGTATCTTTATCAGGATCCGACCAAAGTAAATCACATAACAGTCCTTGATCGGGTACATCAGTAGGCCTCATTATCCGTCTAATTTGTTCCATTGATTGTAAATCTGGACTTAAACCACCATGACAACAGAAAATTTTTTCGTCGACAATTGCAGCAACAGGTAAGCAATTGAAACAATCTGTGAACGTTTTCCATAATTTAATATTATACCTACGTTTGCACTCATCATAAAATCCATAAATACGATTAATTGATGCACACTCGTGGTTTCCTCTCAGTAAAAAAAAATTTTCGGGATACTTAATTTTGTATGCTAATAATAAACAAATTGTTTCCAAAGATTGTTTACCGCGGTCGACGTAATCACCCAGAAATAAATAGTTCGATTCTGGTGGAAAACCTCCGTATTCAAACAAACGTAACAAATCATAATATTGACCGTGAATATCCCCTGTAAGTGGATTTGTTAAGTATCGTAAAAGTTGCATTTGTTTCATACAAACCGCATATTTTCAAAGGGGCTTCTAGCTCCAGTAAGATGGGTTGTAAAAGAAAGATTTCTCGGGATTTTAAACAAAGACCCCTGATTTCATTTTCTGTTAATTGTACATTTTTGCCTGGTCGTGCTCCACGTACTTAAAATGAAAATATAATTATTAGGAAGGCGTATCCGAATGACACCATTGATGACAACACAAAGTTGACCTTCAATTGCGGGTCATATTTACCTTCTAAAAGACGGGCAATAATACTATCAATATTTAACTTATCAGCTTCGGCCATTTGATATTTATCATTATTAATCACTTTCTTTTACTTATATCTAGAAGATGGCTCGGAATTTTATGGAAATTACACCGAACCAGCTTTACTACTATGTTTTGGTTCTAAAGATCGCAGCCGTGATCCGCGACCTGACTGATGTTTAGTCAAAGAATATTCACTTAAAGAAGCGTCACTCGCAATACTACGGAAGCCCGGTAGGGCAATCGTATTTCCTCCCACCACACTTACTACCTCACAACACGGAATACCTAGTTAACGCGTCACAACTAAGAAATTCCGAGTTACTGCGTCACAACTCGGATTTCTCAGAGTTAATACGTCATAACTCGGATTTTCCTGTCACCAGTTGAATATTCATCTTTGTGTAGGTTAAATGAAATGTTTTTATTTTTAATTTGTTTTTGTTTAACGTCGACGTGAAAAATGAAAACGAGAGATAAAGTAGGTAATTTGTATAAGTTACATTATATAGTATAGGTACAAACAAAAATAAAATATGTCATTTTAATAATGTAAACATGTATTACTCATTTGTTAACTGTTGATTAAAGTTTTGTTTATTTTTTACAAATTGTCATACAAATATATACCTACCTATTTTAAAATTTATTTGCATCCGTGCTTAATCTGTATTGACGCCTAGGTATATAGTGAGTCTGGAAGAACGAGTAAAATTATACGGAAATCTATGAGACAAAAACAAGTTTTAGTAAAACTTATTTAGGACTTCGGTGATATAATAAAAGTAATGGAAAAGTATATGTAGGTGTATGCTACATTACATAACCCCACAATCTTATTTTAAATAGAAAAAGGGTGTTTTTGGTTAATTATTTTGATTTCTTGATGAATTTTAGGTAATTCAAAATGTATTAAGTTCAAATAGTTACCTATTAAAATATTGCAGATCTTTCTGAGTATTGCAGGTAAAGGAAAATATTTTAAAACCTGGCATTTAACAATATGTTCAGATTATGGGTTTTTCCTAAACTCAGCTAAACGGCCCTTGGTTGGTTGTATTTTAATACTGAAATTATTTTAAAAATATGATTGATAAAAATTTCATAACGAAAGCTTGTAAAACGCTCAAAAAGTGGTAAAATATGCACTATCGTCAAAAAATACTAAAATATGCATGCATTTATAAAAAACGCCTAAATATGCATTTATATGCACTTTCAAATTGACATATGCGATTCATATGTGGCTTAAACATGTAGAAATCTAACTCTGCATGTTTGCTGTAAGCAGAAAAAACATACAAATGCATAGAAATCCTATACCTAGCGATTACGTACCATAACACTAAAGTGATGTGGAGCGACATTGTGCCTGAGAAACCGTGTATATATAAGAAATCATTTTTTGTTTGTATTTGTTGCCTGGTGATGATGATAACTTAGCCAACGAAATGCTTTTGGTGTTATTAATTTTGTGTGGTAGATGCATTCTGTTAACCAATTTAATAATAATTTACAGGTGGAATAATTTTCTAATTGTGCATGTACTCATACAGTAGAAGAGGTGAAAAGTGGGGCATTTTCAGAATTGGACAGCCACCGCTCACCTTAATCAAGACATATGGTCACTTTAACCTAGGATTTCTGCATCTTTCTGTAATATGCAAATCTATTTCCTACACTATATTTTAAAAATGGGGTTAGTTGAATACAGCAGAGAAAAGTTGAACAGTTCTTAACCTGTTTTGGCATTGGAGAAACGTCAATCTATTTTAACCACCAAGAGGATTTGATACTATCGGAGATCAGATTCATAGAAATTCATCTATACATACACTCTAGCATTTTCGATTGAGTGCTCTCGTAGAACTCCGAAAGCAATATTTGTACAATTGCAAAATTCAGAGGTGATATTGCACAGCAGGTGCTCATTGACCTAGTCTTGAAAGCAGATTATATCTAACTAACAAACTGATAACCTAAAAGTTGTAACTTTTGTTTGATTATGTGAATAAGTCCAGGCACTCTGTCAAGAGGCATGTGATCTGTGAGCAAATTGCAAGCGATCCCACTATCAAACTATAATCGAATAGACTATTACATTTACCTAAGCTGTAGCTTTCAGAGTTTGTTAAACCGCTACTGTACATAAATTCTTCATGATTTTAGATTAAAAAATAAAATATACACAAGCGCTTTAATTATTGAAATGGCACCACGGTAACAGCATTGTACATAAAGTAGATCTGTGTACGCAAATACACACATATTTTCAACAGAACAGAAAAATTATAATAAATGGAATTACATACAGTCTTTTACCTGATTCTATATCATACAAATAAGCAAGACGTTTACAATTAATTACAGCTTGAATATTTCAAGAGAAATCTAATGTGCCCCTCTTTCTTTGGTTTCAACCTTAAAACACCTTAAAACAAACTTAAATCTAAATTCTGGAAAAATACTTGTTTAAATTACTGTAATAGAAACATACAAAAAGAGGTTTTACACCTAAAACCCGATGTCATTCCCCCATAATTCATCTAAATGCTTTTATACAAAACACAACAATAAATATTAAGAAATACAAACATTAACAAAGATTTCAATAGATCTGGAACAATAATAATAATTAATAATAATATATCACCAAGCTTAATAATAATTACGATAAAAAATATCAATGGCAAAAATTACTGCATTAAACACATTTGTTTACGAAGTTCCGATTCGTTGTCTTCTAATTCAACTTCGGGCAAGATTTCACCATTACTGATGATATCTGGCAAGTACGGTTTATAATTAAGACCGGAGCGTTCATAAAATAAAATGTACGCATTACTAGTGTCTATTTTTGGTATTTTAGCATCGCTATAAGCACATTTAAAATTATTAAGCGATAAGTTTGATGCTGCTTTTGTGGTTATTGTTTCATTATTTACTATTAGATTTAGTTCGTCAATTAAGTCAGTGCCATCACCATTTTTATCACTTAAACTAAAACTATCACCGTCACATATAGTAAAATTCTTTCTTGTTATTAATGGGGTCACATTTGCACTTTTACTACATTTATTGCCATATTTGTATTCGTTATTATTACTTTCTATTTGAAGTGTTTCCGTTGAGCTGGAGCAACTTTCGGTAGGCACTTCTCGGCATGAGCTGTCATTGTAGCAATACCAATGACCATTTGGATTACAAGCGTACGAAATATAATGACCACCATTTAGCAATCCAGAATGACTCTGAAAATAACCGTTTATAAAAAAATCATAACTTATGTTTTCCCAAAAACATATTTTGATGTAAAAAGTATACTTACAACAACAGCGTAAAGTTGATATTTTAAATCGTAGCGATTTTGGCCTTCTAACAGTTTGTGTTCGTGGAAATCATGTAAATTCTCATCGAGAATTGGCGACCTTTGTAAACTAGTTGAAATTAAGCGTTCACGTACTCTTTCTTGATGTGGCACTTTTTTTATATACCCAGTTTTAGCTTCATGTGAAACTAATCGACTTCTTTCGTTATACGTAACAGAATCATCACCATTGCTTTGACAATGCTCTTCGCTTTCTTCAAGTACGCTACTTTCGGTTGAATTTTCTAAATTTGTGTGATTTTGCTCTACTAACTGCTTATGTCGTAAGATAGTTTCTTGAGGGACTGATGCAAGATACTCTGTTGGATCGAAATCCTTAAATGGGAAGTTCACAACCTTTTGTGTTTTAACCCATTTATTATTTACATAATCAAACCGTTTTAAGTGTACTATTAAAATTGGAGGTAAACGCCAGATCTGAAGTTTTTTAGTTGCAGGCTGCTTATCTTGACACTTCGAACAGTGATATTTTGCTTCTAACCTTTCTTCAGATGTAAATGCTTTAAGGCAGTAATCAAGATCGATCGGTTCAGTGTGCAATTTACGACAAGTGGAAACAGTTTCGTGTTCTAAAAATACTTTTTCTCTACTACTTTGGTAACGTAAATGTAAAGCTGTTGGATCCCAATCTATTGCAACACATAATGGCAGTGGGCCCGGATTACAAATATCGAATAAAAGTTCTTCACCACACGGTAAAATACACCCACGACAGAATTGAGACCAGTGACATAAAGCACATAGCTGACCCCCTGTACAACTGCTTTTAATGTGAAGGGAAACTCGTAGCCAAGAGAATCATCACTGAAACAGCAAAATCTGCATGTTGCCTTATTAACATGATCACTTACCAATCAGTGGCATGATTAGTTTGATCACTTTGTGGCAGTGGGCTGAGTAAACGTGTAACTTGATTCCAAACGGCTTCGTACAAACTTTGGCAAGTACTTGTAGAACGGCAACCTAATAAAAGTGGAATTCCAAATAGTATAGGTTTTGATTTATGTTGTGAAAGGAAGTAAGTTTCCTGTCGTACACATTTTCGATGAACTGCTATTAAATATGTTGGAAGTTTGCTTTGCAAGCCTAATGTAAGAGATCCTTTTTTAGGATTTTGAGACATCGGTTGAATATCTGGTATGTTTACATCACACTTATTCGTCTGTAAAAGATACAATTTGTATTAAACAGAACTATTGCAAAATTGTCTTTATGATTCTTCTTATAACTCTGTTAGGGGGAAGGCAACGAAGCAGGATCACTGCGTTGCAAAAAATAATTATTACACGCTCTTTTTAACAAATTAGAAGCGTTGGCATTCATATAACCATTCAAACAAATACATATTAACCGACAAAAGAGAGGTGAAAAGCCGCAGTTATAGATGTCATTAACTAAAATATTATAAAGGTGTCACTCGTAATGGTAAAATGCGTACTTTATCTCCCTACTATTTCAAAATTCAGGGTACATTCTAGTTTTTGTTCAAACTCAACATGTAATACGCACAATTATAACACAATTATAACTGATGGCAAACACCTTTAATAATTTTTTTATAAATGTAGGTAAACAACTGGCTGACAGCATTGTAAAATCAGGTACCTCTAATAACACAAATATGAGCATTGGTGGGGAGAGCCTTGACAAATCTTTTCGTTTAGACCCGGTCACAGAAAATGATATTTTAAAACTAATCAGCAAACTAAAAGATGGGGTAAAGGGGGGTGAGGATCATATCAACTCAAATATTATTAAAAAAATATAAATTGTTTCTAATAGGGCCACTGTGCCATATAATAAACGTTGATTTTAGTACTGGTGTCTTCCCTGAAAGTTTAAAATCAACAGCAATACCGCTCTTCTAACAAGGTGACCGAAAAAAGTTGAATAACTACCGACCAATAGCATTAAGAACTACAATTAGTATAATTATCAAAAAATCTTTCAAACTGAGATTGGTACAATTGATGGAAAAAAATTAAATTTTAAACAAAAATCAGTTTGCATTTAGGGAAGGC
The DNA here is from genome assembly GCA_036346205.1 of Vesta saturnalis. Taxonomy (NCBI): domain Eukaryota; kingdom Metazoa; phylum Arthropoda; class Insecta; order Coleoptera; family Lampyridae; genus Vesta; species Vesta saturnalis. The sequence goes on along the minus strand of JARFJB010001736.1, from coordinate 581,530 downwards.
ACCAGTACTGAAAACGCTCTATGTGAAGTAACAGAAACAATTCTGTGAAATCTGGATCAAGGTAAGAAAGTTATTGGTTTGTTCCTGGATCTGAAAAAAGCTTTTGATAATGGGGCACAACACATCCTCTTGAAACGTCTGGACCGTATTGGCATCCATGGCATCCCTCATAACTTAATAAAATCGTATTTGACAAAAAGAAAATAAAGTGTCAATGTCTTTGGAGAGGAAAGTGGCAGACTAGAGGTAGGATGTAGTTTGCCTCATGGTACGGTGCTGTCACCATTGTTGTTTAACATCTATATCAACGATATATTTACAGTAACTAAAGAAGGGGAAGTTTTTTGTTTCACCGATGATGCTGGTGTGGTGATATGTGGGGATTACTGGAAAACAACAAGAATTAAGGCGGAATTGGCGCTTTATAAAATAAAAAATTGGTTGTATATATCTCTACTTTCACTTAACATAGACAAAACCAAATTTGTTGCCTTCTCATTGTCTGCACGATCACTCCCTAGCATTCTTCGCCTTAAATTACACAAACCACATTGCTGGTTGGACGAGCACTGCCCTTGCGAACAGTCCATAGAAAGAAAATGTTTGAGAATACAAATTAATGAAAATTTCACTTGGAAGGAGCAAGTAAACTGTGTGACAAACAAGATTCGAAAACTGATTTTCAAAGTCTATGAACTTAGAAACATATTGCCATTTAAAATACTCAAAACAGTTTATTATGCTCTAATAGAGTCAATTGTAACCTATGGATTGGTAGTCTACAGCAGTGCTAAGGCAACCACTATGACTAAACTGCATGTAGCTCAAAAGTGGATCATAAAATCATGCTTTGGAGAAGCAAAACTTACCCTACTCACTTACTGTATAAAGAAAGTAATTTATTAACTCCCAATCAACTGTTCATTAAATCAATAATTAGGTTTATACTGAAAAATACGGAATAATAAATCATTAATGTTAATACAAGATTCGCAAGTCAGAATAATGTACCTACTAACTACAAAGCCCCAAACACTCTGTTTACCAAAGCCACATATACTGTGTTAGACCAAAAACTTATAACGATTTGGCAGTTAACCTAAGATCAAAACCATATTATTTAATTAAAAAGAAATCACACAATGGCTGTTTCAAAGTAACTACAGCATTAACTATTTCATATGATTAAATATGACTAAGGTATTATGTGATCTACTTTGTAATATTGCACTAGAAATACTAGGTTAAATATTTTTAAGTTATGTATTTAGAGATTAAAATCCTCAGAAGGATATCTTGTTAATTTTAATAAGCACCCACCCACAATATTTAAAATACCATTGTGTGCTTATACTTCGCAATAGCGAGGTAAATCGTTAAATTTAGTTTTGACTAAGAGTTATTTTGTTTTAATTCTTCGTTATAGTTATTTTACACTGTATTTGCTATTGCTAAATATATATATATATATATATATATATATATATATATATATATATATATATATATACAGGGTGAGTCATTAGTGCGCCGTCGGAAGATCCTGGCTTTATTATTAAAAATTAAAAAATGTTATAGCGCCGATCTATATCAGACTTAGATGTGCATCGAATAAAAATACATATCTATCTATCAGAGGTACATTTTAAAATTATAGTCACAATATACAGGTTGTCCCAAAAACCCGATACATGTCAAAGTTGTTTTTTTAAAATGGGACACCCTGTATATTCTTACTTTTTCGATTTATACGGTCAAAATAAAAGTGAGTTTCTTTAAGGTTTACCTCTACTAAACCTAAAGGCTTTTAAGATATATTGTATTTTGTGAAAATGTAGTAATAATTTCGACACGTTTGTAGTTAAATTTTTCATGAGCGCTTCTGTACTAAATTTGGGTACTGTTCAACTAATTGAATAAGTTTCATGTTGCATTTGTGAAAAATGAATTATCTTATACAAGGTGTTCAAAAATGTTGACCTTACATTGTCAATATTTAAATTGCACAAATGGAACCCCTGTAATTTATATCAACGCCAGTTGTAGAATTTTATTCTCTATCAAACGATATTACACTTCCCTATAGCTAAATATTACAGTTCTCATGAAAAACTCACATTTAGTGAAAGTACACCGATTTTAACTATTAACATCTATCAAGTCAACCATGAAATTTTTACAGGTAAAATTTTATTGCTGTCAGTTGTTGACATGTTGCACAATTTTATAAAAAGAATTATATTGGGCTTAGAAAATATAGGCTTTGAAGTTTTAGCAGTTGTTACAGATAACAATTCAATCGATCGGAAAGCCATGGCATTGTTTAGTGACCTCCAGTTTTGTATTTAAACACTTACTCTCGCCCAAAGGATGCAGCGAGGCCTCTTTTTATTTAGTAGAAACCGTACATTTAATGAAAACATTAAAAACAACTGGTTAAATCAAAAACCTCATCAATATATGATGTACCCAGAGTTCAAAGAGGAAGTAATGATACTTGCTTCATTTGAAGCATTAAAACAGATGCATTCTTTAAAAAGATAAATTGCTGAAATATGGATACTCTTTCCTTAAAAGCTCTTTTTCCCACTTCAATAGAACGACAGAATGTGAAGCTAACTTTGCAAGTCTTTAACAGAAATATGGTAACGGCATTAAAAGAATTAGGTCCAACCAAAAGTTTAGAAAGTTATGAAGATACTGTCAACTATATTGAATTGTTCTGTACGTGGTGGGATATTGTTAATGTTAAAACATTACTTAAAGGAAAACGTTTAAGGAACAGTTTTCAAGAACCGATCACTAAAACATCAGAACATTTAAGTTTTTGACAAGTTTCTTAAATTGGTTATCCCGATGGGAAAATTAACTTCAGAAACCCATAAAGCTTTATATCAAAGTACAAATGCCCTAATTAAAATGGCAAATTATGGTTTGGACATCAAGATTTGGAAAGTACTGGCAGCAGGCTGGGGCACAATATGTTTCAATTCGACAAGTTTTTGAATCCGAGTCCAAGTTGCGCATGCAAAGTGTGATACCATTAATTTTAAAATCTGCATCACATGGTGATGTACAATTAACTGTAGAAGATATTTCTTCATTTAAAGAATGGTCTGAAGGGGAGACAAATGTAATGGAAAAAATTCCAATTTTAATTAAAGATGCCTGCATTACAGACGATGATGAAATAGACTCTATCGATGACAATACATGGTCCATTATTGTATATATTTCCGGCTATGCGGCTTATTCTGCAGTGAAAAAATTACAATGTAATTATGTCAAATCAATTTTAAAGAAGATGGTAAATTTTTCTACTTTGATTTCTGCAAACGATCGTGGAGGCTTAAGCTACCAAAGTGAAAATGTAGTAACCCTTATTGGTTATAATTACTTAATTGTACAAAAACTACTTCTTATTGAACATGATTTCTTAATTGAAAATAATCATAGAGAAATTTCAAAAACATTAACTTTTGAAACGATTAAAAACTTAGATTTAGACATTTTTTTAGGATATAATTGCAAAAAACATGCTAAAGTTGAGTTAATACATAAAATTTTACACCCTACTACAAATATTTGGTTAAATAATTTTGTTAAGAAACGAAATGATGTAAAAACAAAAACCATGCCCCAATGTAAACGAGTAAAACCAAATAAAAAGAATTTGTATTGTGGTCATTTTGATACTCCTCACACCTTATTGTAAATAAATAATACCTATTTATATGTATTTTTTACAAAGTGTTATATTTTTTCAGTAATTTGCAACCAATTATAAAGCAAGTGATTTTTAAATAACGCGCGTATATACGGCTAGCTTCGTCAATAACCTACTAATGATGACGTCATGTTTTAAGTTGACTGGTCTTGTTTGTAGGTGGTGTTGCCCTACCTGCTTTACATTTAACAAATAAATCTTCAAAGTAGGATTTTATAATTTTATTCTTCCTAGTAAAAGACAGATTTAAGAAACGGTAATCATTTCTGAAAATAACAAATGTGCAATTTTGCTTTAGTTTTACTTAGTTTAGAAGTTAGCAGTCCTAATAGAAAAAATATATTTCCATTGAGGTGATTATGGATTGGTAAGTTTAACTCAGCATGGTTGTTATATGCATATTACAAATGATAATTTTTACACATTCGTTACTAATCAGAAACCGACAGAAGAAGCTATGGCAGATAATACAGGCACCGATACAGATTCGGAAATTCCACAAAAAAAAAAAGGAAAAAGGATTATAAAGTAAAACATAAGCATCATTGGGAAAAGGAATTTAAGTGGGTCAAGTATGAATACAAAGAGAACCACATACATTGTATGTAACAAATTTATATATTCTAATTTAACACATGTCAAGACATAATAATACAGTGGCATATACTAAAAATATGACAAAAGCATTAAAGACACCATCCCTTGAAGCATTTGGTATAACTAAGAAACAAAGTAGTTTGGAGAAGGAAGTAAAATCTGCTTTAATGAAACACATGCCACAATTATTAAAATCTATTGCTCCTGATTCAGAAGTTATCAAAATATTAACTGTTCTCACACTAAAGCTACCGAACTTACTAAAATCCTAGCACAAGAGTCAATCAATACTCTCAAAAAGAATTGTCAAACAAATTGTATTCCATCATAATTGACGAAACCACAGACATCAAATCAAAAGTCCCTTAAATTCTTGTTCGATACTTTGATGATAAAGTTCAAGAAGCTTTTTTTTTTTTTTGGGTTCGATAAGATATCCCAACAAATAATATGATTGGTTTTGTTGCAGATAATGCTGCAGTAATGAGTCCAAGCAAAATTAAGGGAAATAAATCCTAATCTGTCTGTCCTAGGATGCACATGCCATTCTATTCATTTAGCTGCATCGGCAGCAGCACTAAAACTGTCAAAATCTATTAAAAATTTTCAATCATTTCTCCAACAGCAGCCAACGATTAGAAGGATCCAAGTCAAACACGATGGTTGTCCTTTCAAGTATTGTTAAATTTTTTCAGATTTTGTAGATAATCTTTTTTAATAAAATTATGTTTTAGGCTGTTGTTAATCGAATATTGAATTCATGGGATAGCCTTCAATTATATTTTACCAAGGCCGCATTAGGTGATCACTAGAAAAACACCCAAAATATTTCGGACAATCTAAATTCACCGACATAACCTTAAATTTCAATGTGAAAATCCGAAAATTCATCAAGTTTTAACAAAAGTAAAAAGTTTGTACAGAACAATTTTGCGAAATTTTATAAAATTTGACATTTCAGACGAATGCCTTAGCTTTTCATGTTTAAGTTGCCAAATTAAAAAAAGATTTAAGTATGATGATCACCTATTAAATTTTATTTCAGTTTTTGATCCAGAAACTGCCACTAATGGACAAAACAGTTCAATTTTAAAAATTACTAAGTTGATACCGCAGATATCAATTTCTGACATAGAAATTTTAAATACAGAGTGGCGCCTTTTGTCAGATATTGAAATAAAAGAAAAAGGAAAAAGTTAAACTTCGGTCGATTTTTTGGGCATTTATTATTTCAATGAAAAGTGAGGCAGGGGAATTTATGTTTCCTAATCTTACTCTTGTCATTAAAGCTATTATGACATTACCCCATTCGTCAGCGTGTGTTGAAAGAATTTTTTCTCAGCTCACATTGCTAAAAACAAAGCAAAGAAATAGGCTTTTAGTTAATACATGTGAGAACATATTGAATGCTAAACAGTTATTAAAGCCAGAAGTTTGTCATAAATGGAAACCATCCCAAATGTTGTTAAAAGCAAAAATTAGTTATTATTAAGTGTATTGTAGTAGTTTTACTAAATAACTTGTTTTTTAAACTAAAATAAGCATATAATTAAAAATTAATAATAATTTTTAGTTACATATTTACCTTTGAACTTATTCGTTCATAACAAAAACTTATAATAAAATAAGCATGTTTACTATATGTTTAATTTTAATATATTATGTATTAGTATTTATTTGTATAATCTATTTTTTTTATTTGCTCCCTAGATTTGGGGTGTTTTATTATTACACCAAAAGTATGCTGGTATTTAGACGGTTCTCACTAACCTCAAATCTGATTATATGTCAAAATGAATTTAACAGTTGCCACATTTCATTGAAATGAATAGTATCCACAGATCACCGTATAATAATAATAACGGATATTTAAAAAATCCTCATTTTTAATGCTTAAGAAAAAGCAACATATATCAATAACATGTTGAAAATAAATTAATCAAATATGACGTTAGTGAAAATTGAAAAATATTATACCAACTTCGTAAAAATCTAGGGGGCAAATAAAAAAAATAGATTACACAAGTTATCCCATAAATTGAATTAATTTGCAAAGTACTTAATAGAATACTAGATGTCAGTACGTTGTCAATCAAATTAGAGACGCTTCAATAAGAGTCTGGCCAAAGACGCCATTTATAAAACAAACAAGCGCGGGAAGTTTAATTTTCAATATTGATTTATGTGGTGACGTCCATTTTATTTTGATATCTTGATTTTTCACAAGGTTAAGGACTTTACTAAATAAACGGCCGTTAAATGCAATAGTTTTATTTAGAAAAGTCCTTAACCTTTGATTTTAAATTTACACACAAATTCACTACGATGCAAATTAAAAAAACCAAATGTAGATTGGGAAATTTATTAAAAGGATAACAAAAGGACAAAAGAATTGATCTTTTTCATAACTATTTTATTATGGAGTGCATTGCCATGCTTTTGCTAGCATGAGACATTTTCCGTATTTTATTTTTCCTACAAAAAATTTTTAAGCGGAGGGTAATAAACCTGTTCATTAATTTTTACCTCAAATTGTGACAGCTTAAAATATGACTGCCCTTGATGGAAGAATATTTCAATTGCAAAAATGAAATGGGATCTTTAATTTGTTTAATGATATTTTGATGTTTCCAAAAAACATCTTCCATTGATAAAATAAATTCAAAAGTGTTCTTATTAGAAAAAAATAAAGTGTCGTAACTTAACTAATTTCGAATATGAATAATTAGTAGCTGTTTTAGAGCCTAATGAAGCTATACAATATTGGCACACGGTAATTGGGTAGCTTTTATAATACTTGCAACAAGGTATCCAGCGGCAGTGTATAGTGTCAACGTGTCAAAATAACCTCGCTCTTAACTGTCACTGTTTTATTCAAATAAACAGAAAAAATTTAAAATGGTACGTATTTGTATCGTTTCGGTTAGGTAATGACACATACAAATGTAAATGCAAATGAAAACCTTGTACGGAAAAATATGTTTGCCTTAGTCGACGCGGTAAAAATTTAAATTGTGATATAAAATGGCGGCACCAATCAAAACTTGGCAATGCTTTGGCCAGATTCTTACTTGAGGGTCTCTAAATCAAATTCTGTACTATTTCATACTGCTTTACATACTTTAGTTTTGTCACTGCTGGCAACATTGGCCATGTTTCTAACCTCAATCTGTCTCAAGATAGAAATAAAAAAGAAAACTAAAATCTACGGTAACCTAGGAAATTTAGTTTTCTTTTTTATTTCCATTTTTTAAATCAAACTATAAAAATGCCTTCGTCAAAACACGGCCCACCATCCTCTATTTACCGCCTCGAGAATTTTTAGCAGTAAGACAGCCATCTATACAGGTGTTTATGATTCGTTATGATGAATTGATCCCAAGTAACATTTTTCTTATAATCTTAACAATAAAATATTTTTCCATTTGTTGCAAACTCTTTACCAGTCACTGTATAACCAAAAATGCATAATTTACGTTGAATTTTTATAAAATAATATAAAAGCTCCCAATGTAGTTTGTAAGTTCAACTACTACAATCGTTAAGCATTTATACGTAACACTGTATTGTTTTAACAAATAAAATGTAGTATTACTGTTTCAGAGATATCTAAATGTTTCTAATATCCGTAATTCAGTTTTGCTAGCATATTAATAAAACTCAAGGTCATAACATACCTGAACACAGTTCATCACATATAGTTTCACAAATTATTACGATTACATAAATATCATGACTATTTGAGAACAGAAAATTAAAAAAGTATACACCCATCAATTTAAAAACGTTAGATTTGGTGGATACAGAAGCGATCCATTTGAACATTACCAATTTGCGTTCATTTATAATTAATACTGGCTATTATTTACAAGTAACTGATAAAATGCATTAACCTCGGTAAACTGTAATCGATAGTAATAAAATACTTTTCAAACTGTCCTTAAACAATCATGAAACATTTAACTGCTTACTACTTAATAGTGCTAATACTAATCTGAATGATATAAAATACGCATTTTTCCATCAGGTGGACCATCTCCTAATATAGGCGTTGAGCCAGAGGGCATGTACGGTTTCTTTTCTGGGGAGTAAATATAACCTACAAATTTAGATTCGTCATGAAGGTAGGATAAATGTTTGGTATGATACTTTGTAAAATTCGGTAGCTTAGTGACGTTATGACGTCACAAAGATGGCCGCTGGGCGAAAATCGTAATTAACCATTTTAAGTCTGGTTTCATTTGTAAGGAGTGAAAGTATTATACAAATTTTGATGCAGCATAAAGCCAGGATCAATGTTTGAGATGATATTTTGTAAAATTGGGTAGCTTAGTGACGGGATGATGTTACAAAGATGGTCGCCGAGCAGATATCGGTCTTGTTATTCCAATTTGCCTATAGTCAACTTTTGCCTTTTTATTTCTGAAATGGATTCCGTGGCAGACTTTTCACCACTGGCAAAAACGGTTAAAATGACAGATACAACCGATGAATTTACTGTACCAGCGACAACAGCAGTATAGTGAGTCTATCATCTATCGAATCATGGAAAACTCTCCTGAACGCATCGACAATAAGGAAACACAAAAGATTGCTGAAAATTGCAAAGTCAGTTACCAGAGAAGAATTTCCTGTATTAAAGTACCATTCATATTCTGGTCCGATTTGCTCTTAAATCCCTCTCTGGTAAAGTTGTTGAGTTAACTAAACTCCTAAATAGATGTGGCCATGGACTTTCATACTCCCAAATCGAAGAAATTGAGACAGAAATAGCTATGCAAAAGATTTCCGCTGGAGAAGAGCAATACTTAGTAATTCCAAGAAATATTGTTCCAAATGTATTTACACACCTCGCATGGGATAATATCGATCGTTTGGAACAAACTCTCTCAGGCGGTGGGACCACTCATCGAGTTAATGGAATTGTAACACAGCCCGTGCATTCCGCTTTAGCAGAAGGTATAGATACACAGGAGCAAATAATTATTGATAGAAAGCTAAAACTGCGAACCATACCAATGCATGGAGCCGCTCTACAGCCTTACAACCCTGGCAGAAGGGTTGGTCCTACTCATTGTACACAAGAAGACAACCCGGATTTCAAAAACAGAATCTTGAAGTGCAGATGTAAACACATTTTGTGTACTATGATGCGCTGTATTGATCCCAAACACCAAGTCGTTCCCAGTTGTACAATATCAAACTGCGAAAGGGCATTGTAACAAATCCTACAGAAATTGGATACTTGCCAACAAGTGTTGTGAAACACCCCAAGAAATTCCACTCTATAGTGCTAAACCTTGGTGGTTTCCATGCTATTTGTAATTTCATGGGCTGTATAGGAAAGCGTTTTCAGGATGCTGGATTATCTGACTTACTTGTGGAAGCTGGTGTTGCAGCAGAGGGGTCGCAATCATCTATTATCACAGGGACACACTATAATCGAGCAGTACGTATGCATAAATTATTTTTGAAGCAATGATGAGGAAGTCATTTTGCCGTGGCTTGAAGAAAAGATACAGATGTTTACAAAGACCTAGAAGATTTGAAGAAGGAGCTGTCATAATTGTATGACAACATTAAGTGAACAATACAATATTCAGAGCTCGTTAGTGGTAGTACATTTTCTTCATTATGTGCTGCAGTTGGACAATACTTAGACTTCCTAAGATAAAGGAAATCCATCACCTCTATGGATGTCATATGTTGACATGGTGGAGATGTTACTAATATTGAATGGAGCCACTAGAGAGGGCGACTGGTTCCATGTATCTATCAGGAATCAGAATGATGATACCGTGGTGCTTTTTGTACGATCACCTGAACTATGCTCGATATTTACCTGTGTATTACGCTGATATGATGGCTTTAAAAAGAACACATCCAACTGTGTATGAAGCATTCGAAAGAGGTCAATTTTCAATACAAATGTCTAGAGAAAATCCCTTTGGTTGAACTCCCGTGGACCAAACAATAGGAGAAACCATCAACAAGGACACGCATGGTAGTAGCGGAACTACAAAATTTAACAAGCAACCTACAGCAGTTGCAAGATATTACCTTACTTTTGATATGAAAACAGCATTCCTACATGTGCTTCGTAATTAAACTGGTGGCATTTCTTCAAAACACGTTCTTCATAATGACCTGTCACCAGCTAGAATTCTCAAAGATGAGCGTGACGTTTCATTTACAGTGAACCTCCTAACTAACGAATAGATCAACCCATTCGTGAATTTAGATATCTTTAACATCTCGACTGGTAGTCTTACAACTGCGAAAATCACCAAAGACTTACTCGAGGCACATGCAGGAGGAGAGAAGGCATATTTCGAACTCAAAAGTAAACGTTTGTTTATAAAAGACGATGTCAGCCAGTTTCACGCTGTTATGCAAAGGCAAAACTTGAAAACATTCACGGATCTAAGCAAACAAAAACGTATAAAAGTAAATGAAAAGGAACTAATTCTGGAAGCAGATAGAGGCCTGTTTGCTCAGATGGCAATTGTTGCTCAACGCAGAGAGCTTGACATGAGAACTGTTTTGTCACATCTACTGGGACCTCTACCATGGGTTTTAGCAGTAACGGATGTAACAATAAGAAAAACTAATGAAGCTAAACTATTTGAACTCTTAAGTAAGAACTTCCGCCCAGCTGAAGTACTACCGGAAAATGCTGCATATGTTATCGATAGAATGGCCTTAGTACAACAATTAGTTGAAGTACCAAACGCTTTTGGACTCCTAGCTGATAAATTATTTTACAGAATTGTTCGTTGTTTTTGATACGTACAGAAGTATATCAATAAAGAATGCTGAGAGACTGCGGCGTGGAATGTCTGAAGTGCGTAACTTTTCTAGCATTAAAGACAATTCTAACAGTCTCTCAAAATAAATCGGAGCTTATCAAATTTTTGACGCACGAGTGGCACAACCAAAATACACTAACCGGTTGGGGTCCAAGATTATGTTTGTGACGTGTGAAGACCGCTGTTGCCAAGTAACACCCAGTAACGCAACAGAAGTAACATCATTGCAGTGTTCTCACGAACAAGGAGATACATGTTTATTGTTCCACACACATCATGCAGTAAACTTTGGATTTAAAGATGTAATTATCCACTGTGATGATACTGATGTCGCTGTTATAACACTACATACCATGTCTTCCTTCAACGACCTAGGATGCAATGTCTTCCTAAGAAAGGGAACTATCAATCGGCTGAAGTACTACAATATGAACGAAATGTTTGAAGAAATAGGTGAAAATATGTGTCTAGCATTACTAGGTTTGCGCGCCTTCGGCTGCCACACAGTGAGTGCGTTTGCGGGAAAAGGAAAGCTACAGCGTGTGTAAAGACATTTCCAAGTGCCATGTCTGAGCTGCGAGAAACTGTAGGTGTATCTGACGAAACAAAGATAGTTCTCGAGACAATCGTATGTAGGCTCTATAGCAACATTACCAAAATCACAAGGGCCAACGAGCTAAGGTACATTTTATTATGTGGCAAGCAAGATAACATTGAATCGCACCTCCATGCCAGAACACACTACATAAACATATATCAAAAGCCAATTTTCAAGCAACAGTATGGAAGAAGGCACTAGATCCACACCCAGACATTCCATCACCTTTAGGTCATGGATGGTCAGAGGGTGACGGTAATTCATTGTTACATATCGATTGGATGAGCTGTGCGCCAACACCTCTTGCTGTTATTGAATTATTGTCATGTTCATGCAAGAAAGACTGTGAGCCGAACACATGTTCATTGAAATGTACGGATATGTGTAAAATTCGAGTTTGCAGTAACTACTCACAACCAGGTTATGTTCTCGAAGCTTCATCCGACTCAGACGCCGATTCAGACGATGAATAATTATTGTTTCTTTTAAAAATAAATATATATGCTCTGTACAATGTTATACATAATAATATTAATATAATGAAGTATAATATAATGTCAATCCATTTTAATTTTAAATTAAATTTTAGATTTATGTTTCAATTAGAATTTGTTAAACAGAAATAAGTGAATACAAAGTCTATATTAAATTATAAAGCAATATCAGGAAAACCGCCGCCATCTTAGCTATCAAATTTTACAAAGTATCATCCAAATCATTGATCCTGTCTTTATGTTTGATTAAAATTTATATGATACTGTTAGTCCTCACAAGTTAAACCTGGCCTTAGAATTGTATACTACTATATTCACCCGGCGGCCACCTTTGTGACGTCGTAATGTAACTAAACTACCGAAATTTATAAAGTATCATCTCAAACATTAATCCTGGTTTTATGCTGAATCAAAATTTGTATGACACTTTCAATCCTTACAAATGAAAACAAATGGTTAATTACGATTTTCGCCTGGAGGCCATCTTTGTGAGGGTTACCAGATCCAATATTAAGTTTTCCTGGTAAAATCCCTGATTTGTCAATAAATTTCCTGACAAGGAAATTTTATTTAGAATTCAGTAATTTAGTTTTATTTTTAAATTTCAAATGAACCGCTAATTCGAATTATCTTCTGGTGCTTATATTTAAATAAACAACTCGCCTATTCGATCACACATACACACGATGAGAAAGAACGCACGAGTCAATCAGCACAGAAAATTCGGGGACAGTGCGGCTGGCTTGGCTGGCGCCGTTATTTTCTAACGCGCGCGCGCGCCGTCGGCCGACCCGGACGGTCAGTCACCCAGTGAACGCAAGCGGGAGCGCACGCTCGAGTTGTGACTGAAGGAACGCCGTGTAGCTGACTGGCCATTCTTTGGTTATTTTTCTTTAGTTTTAGTGTGCTTCTTCACTGTTTTGCACGTTTCAGTTGTTGAGTGTTACTATAGCGTGTGCCGCGTTCGCGCAAATATTTTGTATTAAAGAAAAAAATGAAGTGAGAAGGGTGAAAATATGGCTTCAAGTAGTAAACGTAAATGTACGTTCACAGACATTTTACGTGAAAGATATCCTTTGTTGAAACAAGGGAAGAGAATCGTCTGAAGTTTATTGTACAGTGTGTGATTGTTATATTTCCATAAAGTACAAAGGTGTGTTTGATATCAATACGCACAATAAAAGCAATAAACACAAGAACCAACTGCTAGTGGTGAATAAAAACCATAAAATAGACACTATTTTTCAGTCAGCGTCGTCTCAGAATAAATCAAAAGAATTTGCTGCCGAAACAACCCTGGAATTTCAGATAGTTAAGCACCATCAGTCTCACAACACCATGGACTGCACTAGGCGGTTGATGAAAGTAATCTTTCGTGATTCCAACGTTACCAGAGATATTGCTTGCCAACGGACAAAAAATGACGCGATAGCTCCATGGATGGTTAAGAATATAAAATCCATGTTACAAAATATAGCTTATATTGGAGTGTCTACAGGCGCAAGTAATCATGGCTCCGAAAAATTTTTACAATCATGATTCAGTTTTTGACAGCGAAAAGGAATACAATCTAAATTACTGGATGTCATTAACACGTCCAACGAAACTGCAGAAGCAGTATCAGAGATAATCATCAAGATCTTGCAAAAGTACAACTTAACTGAAAAATGTATCTCTTTTCAGCAGATAATGCTAATGTAAATTTTGGAGGAATCAACAGACAAGCATAATTGCATCCAACATGGTACAGATGTACTTAAAATTGTTATTGAGTCACTGGTGATTTTTTCTCTGTATATACTGTGCGCACTGAAGCCTTAAAAGCCATTTGTGAATATGTTGAAATCAATTACCAGAAGCTTCTGTATCATAGTAAAACCCGGTGGCCAAGCCTTTTCCCTGCTGTTGAAAGGATTTTGAGAATTTATCTGCCGCTAAGAGTTCTTTTTAGAAGAAACTCCTCAAGTGCCGACCACGATAAAAGCTTTCTTTGAAAATGAACTTACAGAAAGTTATTTATTTTTGTGCATTCTCTTATGTCAATCTTTCAGTCACAAATCACTAAAACAGACAGAGAAAATAATTCTGTCATGGATGATGCTGCTTTTGTTACTTTAAAGTCTGAGAATTCCTTTCAAAGTGCTCGAAGATGCCAAAGAACATTTCATGAAAGACATGAAGGATTCTTATATTATTTGCCTTGAATAAATGGTTACAACCATTAGAGGAATTCAAGGTATTTGACTGGATGGTACTAAAAGCCGTTGACGTAATTTTGAAAAAGTGGACCTTCCCTCCTCCACTTTATGAATAATTTTGAAGTTGGTGTGGATGATGTCAAACTTTTGACGAAATCACGGCATTAAATTTCTTCATTAAACAGCAAAGCACTGACTTTTTGAAATGGCATGAGTTGAACAGTGAAATCCATCTTGAAATCATTAAGCGTGGAAAGAGTACGAGAAATCAACAAAATTTGTTGCTTCGTATTTGCGATTCAAGCTCAAAATGCAAATGTTGAGGGAGTGTTCTCATTAATGAGGGCACAGTGGGCAAAGGAAAGGAACAGATTGGCGGTTCGTTTCTGCATGTCTGACAACCAAAAATCCATTGTGACATTTGTCACCTGACCATAGATTTGGGTCAAATTGACAAGATGTCGAAAAATTGTATTAAGAAAATGTATTTATAACGCAACAAAGACCCGATATACCAATTTTTAACCAAATCAAAAAAAATATATATATCATTTATTCCCCTATTATTACGAAACATGATAAAATCTTGTTTTAATAACATGAATTACATAATTTTAGGTCAAAATTAATCAAATATTTGTAAAATAGACAATTTGTGAGAGGAACATATAGAAAATACGATTTAGCCACGTCACTGGTTGTGTTCATGCCCTGTATATTGAAGCGCATGAACTGATCTAATATTTTAACCGGTAAATAAAATATAAACGAGCTAATATTTGTAATTAAAACTTAACAACACATTATTTATCCTTATTAATTTTAATATTGATTAGTACATTTGAAATTAGCGATATTTTGAATTTAATAAGTTGGCTTTGGAAATAACAAATATTTCGGCTTATAAGGATGAAAATTATTGCTCTTTAAAGTACACCTCATAGGTTAAATAATAATAATAATAATAATAATATTTATTGTGTAGCTTATTTCACCAATATTTACACTTGTCAGAATTGTTAATTATCTAAAATACATAAATGGCACATTTCACTGATTAAAATGAATAACAAAATAGTCGTTTATATTATATAACGGGTTCTTAAGTAACACTGCTTTAATACTGGATTTAAATTGACTAAAAGATAAATTTCTTACATTGGTAGGCAGTGCATTAAAAAATTTAACAGCCCAGAAGTTAGGTCCATTTTGTGACTTAGATAATCTTACATAATTACAATGTAAGTTATCTTTGTTCCTAGTATCATAAGAATGTATTTGACTATATGTTTCAAAAGTAGGAATATTATTCTTGACATAACATAAACAAACAAAAACAAATAACGAGTACATGGTCATTACACGAAGTTTAACAAAGGATTGCTTACAGTCGGAAGCGTATGGCAGACGATTTAGAACACGAATACCTCTTCTTTGCAAGGCGAAAATTCTTTTTGCGCTCGGGGCGTGTCTCCAAGTAATAATTCCGTATAAAATATGGCAATGACAAAGCGAGAAATACGCAATCCTTAAAATTTCAGCTGAAACAGACGTAGCTAAATTGCGTAATGCAAAGATGTTTTTGCTAATTTATGCGAGATATGATTTATATGATTGTTCCAAGATAGCCTAGTGTCCATTCTGATACCTAAGAATGTGCACTCATTACTATAGCTTCCGGAAGCGATGTAGGGTCTTAAGGTAAATACACCATTCTGAGTTTTATCTTTATTTAAAACTAGATCGTTAGAGTTGAACCATGTCTTGGTATGGTTAACTGCAACAGTGCAGTGAGAAATTGCAGTGTCAAAGTCAGAGTTAGAAACGGTAAGAGTAGTATCATCAGCAAAGAAAATTGATAATACATTATTTAATTTATTTAAATAATAAGGCATATCTTATATATGTATAAGAGTAAGGGCCCCAATATAGAGCCCTGAGGAACTCCTTGCTTGAGATTAAGTTGACTAGAATACGTGTCACCAATCTTAACCGTTTGCATTCTATTAGATAGATACGAAGATATCAAGTTGACACTGGTCCTATTTAAACCGTATTTATGTAGTTTTTGTAGCAAGACGTTGTGATTCACTGAATCAAACGCCTTGCTTAAGTCACAAAATGCAGTAACACTAAATTAACCTTCCTCAAAACATTTAATTACATTATTTGTAAATTCCGTAAGGGCATTGCTAGTTCCTTTACCCGCTCTAAATCCGAATTGGTTATAGTAAAAAAGACGATTCGTTTCAAAATAGTTTCTAATTCGTTTTCCAAAACGCGTTCGATTACTTTTGAAAAAATAGGCATTATAGAAATAGGTCTGTAGTTTGACATATTCTCAGTATCACCTTTCTTATAAAGAGGTAGTACCAATGTGACCTTTAAACAATTAGGAAATTGTCCACTTTGAAAACAATTGTTAATTAATGCGGTTAAAGGGCCAATAAGGATGTGAATATTCTTTTTAATAGGCAAGAATTGAGTTCATACACATCCTTAGCTCTGCTGGACGATAACGACTGAATAGCTTCTCTGACATCATTATAAGTTACTTCAAGCACAGATATACACACATAACAGATTGCTAACGGCAATGCATTTGATGGGTAACAAAAATATACTTAAAATATACTTATTTTAAATGCCTTTGGTATACTAAAACCCGCCCTCTATTGAGCAGCTCCTCAAACATGCGCCTATACAACTGTCACTGTGATTTTAACAAAACTGCGTTTATGCACAGATTAACTCGTTAATCTGTGGTTCACCTATTTCTACTTAGATGTCGCAAAAAATTTAAAGCGTAATCATTTAAACAATTCCAATTCTTTATTCGTGTTTGTTTGTGTTGGGTATTCGTAATTAACAGTGAGTTTTAGTGATTTGAACGTGTTTGTGATTTGTTATTGTTTTAAATTTGTTATTGTTTCGGATTTGTTGATTCTTAAATTTGTTATTGACTAGTGCGGCTTTTACTGTTAAGTTATCTGTGACAATTTTTTTTATCATAGGTACTGTAATTAGTTTTGAGGTAAGTACCTATAATAAAATATAAAGCAAATATTTGATGAGCAAATATTTTCATTATTCACTTCAGACAACATGTGTGTAAGTGTAATATGATCTCTCAAAGACATTTTATATGGAAATATTAAAACCATATACTCATTAAATCAACACCGGTTTCAAATAACCATCTGAACTAAAGGTCGTTTTGCTTATAGTTTTATTACCTGTGGTTTTATTTATGATTCTAAAAACCGTGTTGTGCTCGACGAACTCCCAATCAGCAAGGAAATATTTAAATTACGTTTTAAAATATTAAAACGTTGCACGTATGTAGGTTGTTAGAAAATATAATTTTTCTACTCTATTAAAAAGCTAACATTTTTGCACCCTTTATGGTGCAAAAAAAAAATGCGTGTAAATACGGAAGCAAAACTTTGCATTTCTGTAGTCTTGCGGTCTCAGGTAAAATTCAATGAATTTTAAGCACTGCACAAGGTTGTAGTAGCTAACTAAAAACGGTTGTTTCCCGCACTTAATAAATATAAATATAACTATTTTCAGAAAACATTTTTTATATATGTTTAAAATGACATGTAGAAATAGTTTTATAATAAATGTGTAAAAAATATTTATGCGAAAATGTTTTCATTCTGATATTTTAAAAATCACTATGAAATGTTCACCGACATCGAAGTTAACCATTTATTCTATACCTGCTACGTAACACAAAAGAACAGGAAGTCATACGGGTTGCTATTGCCGCAAGGTCATGAAACAAGTTCCATTGTTCTTTGACTTGTTGCTGCATCTTTGCAATTTTTCCATCTTTTAAAAGTACTGAAATACTGGTAGTTCTCGTTGTCCAAGTAAGCGAGTAGCGAAGAAGATAAAGACAATTATAAACTATTCTGTAATGATAACGTTTGTTGTGTTTTCCTTATTAAAACATATTTTAAACCATATTTTAGAGTTGTTCGTTCATTTAAAAATACTTTAACAGGTATTTTTCGGTCATTTTATCGACATTTTAAAAATAGTTTTATAGGAATTTTTCAGACTTTTCAACATTTAAAAAATTCGTAGAGGCATTTTGCTGACATATTTTCATTATTTTAAACATTTCTTTATAAATATTTTTAGAGAACGTTTATAAAATTTTTAGATAATATTTGCTTGCTGTCTGCTGATTTTTCCAACATTTTAAAAATTTAATTACAGGCATTTTATAGACTTTTTTTCATTCAAAAACATATTTTGAACGTTTTTCAAATATTTTATTTACATTTTCAAAATGTTTTTGAAATATTGCAATTCCAACGTGTTTTTGGCCATTAGCAGATTTTAGCAACGTTTTCTATAACATTTCTGCAATATTTCAAAAAAATTAAAGAAGTATTTTTTTAATACTTTCTTGTTGATTGGGCTGGTTAGCATTTAATACACTACATCCTGGAAAAAGATATAAATCATCAGTATGTTTGAATAAATTGATTTAAATACTATTATTCGTATTACTTCAAAAATAATCGATTAATTATCATTTTGTTTGGTACTGATGAGTAGCGTTTTAAAGAGTTTTCTAATGATGAATTACAAATAGTCTTTTATTAATTTTTTAGGTTCCTGTTACTATGCCTGCCAGAAGAGGTGCGAAGTGCTCCTATTTTGAGTGCCCTGCTACATGGAAAGATAATATAGTTTTTTCATTTTCCAAAGAATGAATCTCTCATGCGAAAATGGATTGTAAATAGCGGAAATAGTAGTCTATTTGCTCTTCAACATGAGGAATTAAGAAACAAATTTCTATGTGAAAACATTTTTCTTCTGGAGATATATCAAATAGCACCCTTCACAGAACCAGATTGAACCCAAATGTAATTCCTTTGTTATACAAGAACGAAGATCTTACCGTTCGCGTTCCGGTCAAGCAGTACCAACCAGCTTCTTCTAGTATCAAACGCCATTCACCAGAGCCCATGGTCATAGATGAAACATCTCAAAC
Source organism: Vesta saturnalis (assembly GCA_036346205.1). NCBI lineage: Eukaryota > Metazoa > Arthropoda > Insecta > Coleoptera > Lampyridae > Vesta > Vesta saturnalis. The sequence continues at coordinate 562,093 of JARFJB010001736.1, read as the reverse complement.
ATCATTTATATCAACGTCCTCGTCAGAAAAGCGTTATTTGGAAGAGGTTTGTGATTTGCCAGAGGCACCGAAGAAGCAAAAAATAATGATCAATCCCCAAAAGAAGCTCGATAAATTATCCTTAAAGTTGAAACAGAAAACATCACTACTGAGACGCGCGCAAATTAAAAACTTTAAACATGCAAATGTCATTTTAAAACATAAGCGACAATTGGCAACCAATATCATGTTCAACTCGGTATTGCATAAATCGGAGGCTGTAAAAGCGATGTTCTCGATGCAATTTTTACACAAGTGTAGAATGCCGTGGACTCAACTAGAAAAAAAGTTTTCTTTGGCATTTTATTATAGTTCGCCGTCCGCATATAAAATGTTTAAACGGAGTGGGTTCATTCTTCCCGCATTGTCCACTATATAAGAATGGATTGGTGAGTCCAGACTTTTCCCTGGCGTCGATAATAAATTTACGTGAGAACTTCAACTAAAAGTCGAAAGTATAGAGCCGGTCGAAAAACAGTGTATTTTAGCTTTCAATGAAGTCGACATTATGGAAAAGCTCGAATACTCGAAACCGTTGAATTTTATTGAAGAGTTTGAAGACATGGGTCACCTGGGAAGGACACAAGCAATCGTTAAAAAGGCATTGGTATTTATGATAAGAGGTCTTTTCTGCAAGTGGAAACTACCTTTTGCCTACTATTTGTCCAGTAGTACCACTAAAAGGAGCAGTTAACTATCTTGATCACTCATGTCATCGGACAAATTCAAAAATGCGGGTTAGTTGTGAGGGCTGCTGTTTGTGACCAGGCGACAACAAACGTTGCCGCTCTCAAGCTTTAGGGGTGACAGAAGAAAAGCCGTACATCACTGTGAATACTGAGAAAGTCATTTTCATTTACGATGCGCCACATATATTCAAAAATTTCCGAAATAATTTATTGGAAGGAAATTTTCAATTCGAGATAAAACGATAACATTTTCAGATATCGTAGAAACATATAATTTGGATAAAACGTGTAAAGCAAGAACGTTAATGAAAATAACAGACGTTCATATGTCCCCAAATAGTTTTCAAAAACAATCGTGTAAGTTAGCGCTTCAAATTTTAGCCACAGTGTATCAGCAGCGATAAAAACATGTTATCAGACAAATCAATTAAAAAGTGAAACCGCAATTGAGACTGCTAATTTCATCTATTTAATGAACAACACATTTGACGCTTTAAACAGTAAATTGAAATACGACCAAAATCCTTACAGAAGTTCCGTTTGTAATGAAAATGTGGAAGTTTTGGAAACATTAGAAACGTGTAAACAATTAGTGAAAAGTTTAGTAAAAATAAGTGTTAACGGTAAAATCACTAGGCCGCCTTGCTTTTCGGGACTAATACAAACTATTAACGGAGTGATGTTGCTTCATGCCGAATGTAAAAAAAGTAATTTTAATTATATACTAACAAATCGGTTGTGTCAGGACGTCTTGGAAAACTATTTCTCCGTAGTTCGCAAGAAAGGCGGTTGCAATAGAAATCCCACATGCAGGGTTTTAGATGCATATTTAGATCAACGGTTATAAACTGTATTTTGCCTTCTGAATATGCAAACTGTGAAGCAGATGAAGATAATTACTTTAATACTTCGAATGCGTCTGAATTCAGTTCGGATTCGAGAATGTTTAATAAAGAAGCAGAAACCGCTTCATCCGATACGAATGCCAACCCTAGTGAAGAATTGCCATCAGAAACCAAAATTTAAGTAATCTCACAAGTGAAATAGATGGACCGATAACGGTTGAGGATTGTGCGATCAATTATTTTGCAGGATACCTTTGTAGCAAAACTATTAAAAAGTTTAATTGTGATACCTGTTTACAAAACTTTTCTTGAAAAGTGAAATACTAAAGGACAAACTTCAGTTACATATTATAAACAGACTATATAAAAAACAGACACATCTAAAGGCCTATTTTCACCACCACAACATATTTTCAAATTAGTTAATCAATGTTTAATTATTTTCACGAGGAATTTAAAGATATATTTTGGGAGAGAGAAATTAGGGCGAATTTGATGTTAAAGTGCTGGCCTCTATTTACGGTTAAAAATTTTTACGGTTGAGGAGCATAAGAAGTTTTTCCTTGAGTTACTCATAAATTCAAAAATTCACAAAGAGTGTAGGTGGTCCTTAACGCCTAAGTATTCGTCAAAATCAAAATTAAGAATTATGCAACACAAATAGAGGTTTATGTTCTTACATATAAGTAGTTATAATTAAGGTAATTTACTATAGTTCTATTGATGAAACAACCAATAAAAATAAACGTTAAATATCAAATTCATAAATTCAACAAAATTTCATTTTCATTTCGTGGTAATTAAAGAAAGAAGTGTTACAAACGTTTATCCTGACCGTAAATCTGTTGACCGCGAATAGTGAAAAAAATCGCTAATATCGAATGTGATAATGACTGCTTGACATGCATCTCAAAAACAATGACAGTGGGAAGGGCACTTTAGATTCTAAGCATCCAATTATTTGGAAAGGTTTTAAAATTATTTGACAGAATTTACAGGCATTCCTTCAAACACAATTTGCGTCGGATCTTAAATTTTTTATAGTGATGGGTATGTTTTGACAACTAACTTCATTTGTTTATTATTGTTAAACTAGCTCATATTAAATATTGATTTGTGCTAATTTTGAAAGAAATTAATAAAAAGGAACAAAAACGCTTATTAATTTCAATAATGTTTATGTGATATTAAACAAGCGATATACTTAAAAAATCATAAATAAGTTAACTATTTAAAAATAAAAATTTGATAATTATTGAAATCAAAGCTTATATTGAACAATAAACAAAATTATGGCCCGTTTGTAGCATTTTCAAAGTTATTTTAAAAACTTTTGAGTATTGAAATCAGAACATAAATATAAATAACGCAGTTATAACATTTTTGCCAAACAGCCTGTATACGTTTATGTTTACCCGGTCGGTACCTAACAATTTTTGTAAGAATGTTCTGCAAGCAAATAAATCATTAAGGGCAGTTTTTCATTCAGATTAATGACTTTAAATTTGCAAATTTAAGAGTAAATGAACCCTTTTCAATCTCGTTATAGCGACCTACATTAATTTAGAGTATACACCGTTATGAGTGTAAATCTGTGGCATAATAATGTATTTGGTATTTATTGTATACATGAAAGCTACTGTAATATTATTATGGTTACAAATATAATTAATTTTGTTTACATGTTGCATTTTGTGTAATCAATTCATTATCATAATTAAATTATTGTTTTTAATAAAATAAATATGGTTGGAGTTATGTAATATGTCACAGATTACACACAAGTATATCTGTGGTGGTAACATTATACGGTTACAGCACAGATATACCCGTGCGTATATCTATGGTTACAGTGATATCTGATAGAAGCTACTCATGAACCAAAATAGCGACCTGTAATGGATTAGGGCTCCCTCTAACAAAAGAAAGAAACATCGCTGATATGTACGAAAGATTGATTGAGTGTCTGTGCTTTAACTAAAGAAATTAATTTTTGTTATGTTTCTCCTGTTTGTAGGCCACCAGTTGTACGTATTAGTATTCCAGTTGCATTTAGAATACTCACATCTAGTTAGCAATCTGTTATGTGTGTATATCTGTGCTTCAAGTAAACTAAAACTAAGATTAGCAGGAATAACAATATCAAACAAAGATAACGGATCAACTTTTGGGTCTGCCTTTAGGAATAATATATTTTTAGATACATTTAGAAAATGTTGGTTCCACTGATCAGCTGTAAATTTATTGGTCAATGCATCATTATTACACACTTTGTTAGTGTTAATAATATTCCAAATTGCTTTATTTTTATTGTTTGAATTTGATATCACTTTATCGTTAGCGGCGATTTTAGCACGTCAGAGTTCAGCACCCTTTTGTAGTTATTATAAGTTAATTTCAAATTTTCACTACCCCAGAAACTGTAAAGTTCGAGTAAATGGAAAAGGTAACTACGCATTGCTTTTAATGTAGGTGTATACCATGCTATATTTCCATCTTTGTTCCTACTCTTAACTTTTTTTAATGGAAAACATTCTTTAAATAACGATAAAATATGATTCATAAAACGTTCAAATTTATCGCTCACAGGTAAGTTATAGTGTACGTAAGAAAAGTTAGCACATTCAAGAGAATTATGGAAGGAAAAACAGCCTTTCTCAGTGATAGGTCTGACAGTTTTTACATTAATCCCTTTATCAACATAATCATTCGGTAATATGAAAGAGAGGATCTGTGCAAAATACCTAACATTATGTAATTTATGTTATTAAAACTATATCCAGGTAAAACAAGATTTTATGATGTTTCGTAATAAAAGCAGAGGAATAAACAGTATTTTATTTTTTTTCTGATTTGGTTAAAAATTTGTATATGGGGTCTTTGTTACATTGTAAATACATTTTCTTAATACAATTTTTCGATATCTGGTCAATTTGACCCATTTTGCGCATCACAGTTAACATTTTCAAAATTCCCGCCAGATCTATGGCCACGTGACAAATGTGACAATGAATTTTTGGTTTTCAGACATGCAGAAACGAACCGCTAATAGAGTTTTTCAGAAATTTCAATAAAAAAAATTTTTCCCTTATGTGTCCAACTTTATGTCGGTCCCTGTACTTAATAAATATTTTAATTTTCTACATTTGTGTATTATTTTTCAAAATTCCTGACAATTTTGTTTTTTCCTGTTTCCCTGACAGAGGGTTGAATTTCCGGACTTCCTGTCATCTAATAACCCCTAATCATACCAAACATTTATCCTACCTTCATGACAAATCTAAATTTGTAGGTTATATTTATGCCCCAGAAAGGAAACCAAACTGTCCATTTTTGGCTACTTGGCTCAACGCCTAATAATACTTTAATCAAAGATATAAAACCAATATTCCTTTAATAACGGCTGTTAGTTCACCTACCACTTTGCATGAAACTCCTTTACCATACAGATGCTTAAAAGTAGTTTGTAAATCTGTATGTCACACATTATTTTTTACGGCTTCACCTCTTTTGTTTTACAAAGTAGTTGTACACAATTTTTTTTTTAATGGCTAACATAACAGATATCTATTAATAGCCAAATTTAAGGCCATTATAGCTGCACTATCTACTGTAAGCAGCCATTAAAGCATTCAAATAAAACGCCAAAAAAAACACACTAGCAAACAAAAACGTGTGACGCACGTGCATACCTTAAAGCAAAGAATGTTGGGCATGCAAAGGGCCGACCCGCTTCTTACCTCTGGACTTTGTGCCAGCGCATTTTGTAAATTTTCGTCTTCAATTCCTAGAACAAACATTTGCTAGTAATAATTAACAAAATTTACAACATACCAGCATCATGATTATTAAATGTAACAACACCATCACCATGAGGTAATTCGTAAGCGTACAAATCAGTAGCTGTCGACATGTTAATTTTAGCATCATCCAATAACGCCTCGTGAATTTGTGAATGTGCCACTTCCGCTATCAGCAACCGATTTGGAGGAATGTTACACAGAGTATTTAATTGTAATTTTAATTCAGAATACTTTGAGTCAGAATTTAAGCGTAATCCATACTTTATGGGCATTTCACCATTTAAACGTATCACTAAAAAACATACATTCGAAAAAGAAACACTAAAAATCAAATAATTTACCTATAACTTCACACAGAATAAAACTTTCCATTGGTAGAGGCAAACTCAGTAGATTAAATGCATCGAAACGTACAGATTCATGCCCACAATTCTGACACGTTACTTTACTCTTTAATTGACCATAAAATAAATCCGTTATTATAGAATGGTCACGAGCTAAATGCTGCTGCCATGCCTCTTCAGCTACAATTATATCTGGTCTACCATCAGAGTCACGCAGCTCTGTATACTGTTTTCGGGCAACTCGATTTAAATCCTCATGTAATGCATCTAATAACCATGCAAGGAGTTCCTTCAATACACATAGTTTAGATTTTATTATTACTTGACAACGACATTTACCTGAGAATCATGCTGACCACCACCACCAAGATGAGGAGCATGTTTTGTAACACACCAACGTAGCTTAAGAGGTGCAACACTTCTTGTGGAGCCAGTCCATAACTCTCGACAAAGTTCTGCATACCTACGAGCAACTTGACCACGAGTACCAAGGGGATTTGATGAGTTTAATTCGCAAAGTTGTAAATCACGCTGGAAGTATTGAGTTAGGGGTCGTGTGTTAGAAACTGCTTGAAGAGCAGCATTCATGAAACAAGTATTGCCTAAATTGTGTAAACCAGTAGCTCCTGAAAATCATAAATTACATCAGACTAATCAATAATATATTTACATCGTACTAGCCCTCTTACCAATCAAAAATTGAGTTTTCGTACTATTCGAGTAAAAATTTTGAGATGTAGTGTAACAACAGTTTAACTTTTTCTGTGTCAGGGTAGCCAGGTTATTTTCTAATAATCTGGTTTAAGTAGTGTGTAAATTATATACAGTTAGAATTAAATATTATGCTCCAATAGAAAATTTTACACAGTCGACTTCAAGGAACCGTCAACTTCTGCATAAATCCATTTAGTGTTATGCACTGTTATTGCAAAGACGCAGTTAACTTCCCAGTCATTAACTTATGAATAAATTAAGAATTTTTTTTGAGATAATTAGGTCGCAATTATGTGTCACCATGCTATGAAGTAAGGTATTGGAAAAACTCTATCCACATGACGTAACTTTGAGAACCAACCATGTGTTAGTGGAAGAACATGTTTAATTAAATTGTTTAACCCCTATACGTTCATAGCCCAGTGATAAATGACCTGATAACCGATTTTTCGTAATCAATCTTAAAATATAAGTTTGGGCTCCTTGTCTTTCCTTATTACTCCTGTCTTGGACTTAATGAACAACAAATTTCCGATACAGATCGACAGTTTTCAGGTACAATCTGCAAATTAGATATGTCCAATATACAGTGAAAAGACTGTAAATGTCATCTGCAGGTACTGACATGTAATAAGGTTTATTGAAAATTCATATTTATCTATTATTCGTGTCCCTTCCCACAAATTTTAACTTCTATCCCAAGAAAACCATATATTACAGGTTTATTTTCGAAAAGACATAAAAGACGAGGTACTTATCTGGGTTAAAATTGACGCAGACTTAAAACGCCTATATTGTTTAAATTATTTTGGCGGTACGAAGGTTAAGAGACTTCTGTAAACTTCTCTAGTAGCATAAAATAAAGTCAAATATTGTAAAGTAAGAAGTAAGCTAGAGAGAGACCAGAGAAGTAGGAAACACTTTGAAGCAGGATTGCCCTTAATCCTATCTGCTACTGTTGGTATAATTCTGTCTTGTCCTGCTTCTTATTACATCTCTGCAACACAGCCCCTTCACGAGAAATAAAATTTATAACCTTTGTTGTTGACTTGCTTGTCGGCAACACAATGGAAGCAAGATCATCAAAATGCAACATCTGATTGTGTTGATATGCGTCTACTTTGTTTTTTTCTAAAAACAAAAATAAAGTTTCGGTTGTGTATCAAATTAAGATGAAACTTTAAAAATTAACATGTGATTTACAGATTAGTATCGATAGTCAATGAAAGCCTTTTTACTAATTTGAGAGTTAATTAGTTTTGTGTAAATGTTCTCATTTTAAATTTGGTGAATTTTGTTAAATAAGTTTGAGATTGCATCATGTAAAAAAAATTATATTGCGTTTAAAATTTATTACATTGTATGGTAAATCTAATGCAAAATTAATTTTAGCCGTCAATCTGTCGCCGTTTCTTTTCGGTAAGGTTTTGAGTTTAAACAAAGAGTTTGGATTTTATAGGCGTTGGTTTAAGGATCATTATAGTAGAGGTTCGTTATCATAGGCATATCATATTACAGAGGTACTTTTTAGGGAAAGCAGTTTCGATGCATGGTGTAATTTTGTTCAGTTCGGCTCACGAGACACTTTGTTTTGGGCGCAATTTAAAATTTTAAGTATTAAATTGTTATCATTGGTTAAATTAAAATGTAGGGGATTAAATTGAAAATTGCGAGATCTGAACGATGCTTAAATCAGTGAAGCCCATGATGTAGGGGGAGACTCACGCATTTGTTTGCGGATCGCAATATATGCGAAAAGGGTTGGAACAAGTTATACATACCGAGGGTGTATCGAACCTTATCGTTGGAGTAATCTCCGCTTCCACTGATTGGTGATAATATTTAGTTTCACTACACCCTCGAGTTACTTTTCGTGTGTATCGTTTTGACATTTTCGGTCATAGAAAGAAGTGGTTTTCGTGTTTTTGCATTTTATTTGTGCGGATTATTTTTAAGGAGTTCCTGGCTTAAATGATAACTTTCCCGTACACTGCCGACTTCGAACAAATAATAAAAACTGCTGTAAATATAATGCTTAAGAAGTTTCGTGTAAATATGGTTTCGTTTAATAGATGTGTACATAGCAAGTAAAAGCATTTTAACGTAGTTTGTCTTATGAAAGTTATGTTTGATTTGCCAAGTTGGTGTAAGATAATTTTAAGAATTAAGAAGTATTGGTTTCCATCAATTATATACCGAGAGGAGCTTCTCCTATACCGTTGTGAGTAAGAAAAGGAAGTATCGATTGATCATTTGTGCATATAGTAACTATATTTTTCTGAATTTATTTGTTGGCGATTTTTAATAAGTGTTTATTTGTACATATTTAGACGAATGAATATGCCTGTTGGTATAATTTTAATTAAGGAACGCTTAGATAGCAATTCAATGTATATAAAGCATATTCACTCGTAAACTATTTCGGACTGTGTTTAGACTTTCATCCCGTTAATGTTATACAAAATTACGTAAAGCCAGATTTGTAAAATTTATATATTCCACGATTTCTTTATTTTGATGGTAATTATAATTTAGGATATACAAAATAGATAAATTTGGGGTTGTTGGAATCCTCTCTCTGGCTCCCTCTTAATGGGTCAATTCACTGTCTCTCTTTCGAGGATAGAAATAAGTAAATGTAGCACCATCTTGCATATTAGTAGAAGGTATCACACAGTTCGCAGCACATGGTATAATTTAAAAATCTAATAGCACATACATCTTGTAGTATTAGAAGTTAACATAGTTTGCAACGTCGCCTAATAGGATAATTTAATCTAATTGAGATAGCTTGTGGAATAGTTAGTTAAAAGTTATATAGTTCGCAATGACATCTTGTGGCATAATTTAAACTATAGTTCGTAAAATGGATTGAGAATTTCGGCTTAGCGGTTTATTTGGCGTGCACTCTCGTAGTTTGTACCTATTTTGTTCTAACACACAATCTTTGGAAATAGATAGAATAGAATGCTACATTATCGATGCTGTAGGTGGTGAACTAAGACGGACACTACACGTTTAAAACATCTGTATTTGTGTCAGGTGTGTTAGCAGAGTAATATTTGTTTTAGGCGTCTCTTTAAAGACTAAATTGTCTGTTGTAATCCGTTGACAGTGGTATTCAAACGCTTATTTCGCGTTTTTGTAACTAACAACTAATTATGTTATATTCCTTCAATTTATAAAAAAAAATTAAAACGTAATTGAAAATATAATAATATAATTTATTCTTATAAACAAACTTACCTTATAATGAACTAGTTTCTAAATAAGAACATTAAAGAATGTGGGTCATTAATATATCATTATTTTACACAATGTAGCAAAGTCTACAAATATGTATGCAAATAATTTAATTTTGTTCAAACCATTTATAATTTTAAATTTCAGTATTTTTGCAATAAATAAAAACTACAAGTAATAACTGTAAATAAGCATGTAGTTTAATATGCAGTTTTAATTAGAAGAATGTAATATTTACATAAAAAAAGCTTTTTTCACTCAAAATAAGTACTAAATATGTTTCGATTTTTATAGTAATCATTTTATTGAATTTCCAGGGCCAGCTTACAAAATGTTTGCAACATATGTGGCCATTACCATAAGATTTTTTTATTAAAAACAGAATGAACCTGTGTGGAAAATGTGAACTTCATTAGTTGTGTTACCCATCTCTGTACTTTCAGGGAACCATCAAAAGATTTGGAAAATCCATATACATGGTGCGTAAAATTCTAGAATCCAAGCCGGCTAATTTTTAAAGACCGGTCCTGGATTATTTAAATTCTGATCACGTGTGATAATTAGACGCAGGAATAGCATAACTTCGCACGAAAATATGAAATTAATCAAATCAACATTAACAAAGTTATTGCGTAGAGTAGTTTTAGTAAAAACTCATAAATCACCCTATAAATTATTAAGCAAGAGAAGTGGACATTTTTAAACGCTCATTTTATGTTCCTTTTAGAGGTCTCTATATGTGGTAGGAGTATGTACAGGGTGGTTTTTTTTGTTAATATTATAGGGTATAGGCTAAACGGTAAGAGACACAAAAAAACTAAGATACGTGTCCCCTTCTCTTTTTTAGTGTTTAGTTTAATGGCGCAATCGGATCTACGCTAACTAAATTGGTTTCGAAGATACAGAGTGATTCTCAAAATCTGCCGGTTTTATTATCTCTTATGACTTTTTACGTTGAATCCAGTGGCGTTCTTAAAAAAAATATAGATGTTTGATTTTTTAAGATATCAAAAGTCGCATTTTCTTAAATGGGACATCCTGTATCTGATAATCTCAAAAAATTGCATTTTTTCTTGAGATTGCAACAATATATAACACTTAGTATTTTGCATTGTCCTAAATTGCTAAAATACTAAAAAAACATTTTTTTTTAGTTGGCCATTAATTGAATGTTTTAAGCAATTGTTTTTGTTTGTTTACATGTCATAAAATTCAGTAACAATTATGTATTGGTATTCTTATTTCGTTTCCGATTATATTTTTTACACAAGGTGATTAAAATGAATAATTTTCAAAATTATAAAAAATTAAATATGCTTGAGTGCTACATTGAGAGTAATAAAAATAAAGACGCAGCTCTAGACTTATATTTTGAGCGTTATCCGGAACGACGACAGCCAGAACAACAAATATTTGAAAGATTATATCACAATTTAAGTGAGTACGGATCATTTGGAAAACCAAGAAGTAAGATTTACAATAAGGCAAATAGAGAGATGAAATAAATACATTAGCTTGTGTTGCTGCTGATCCGACGATATCTAGCCGTAATATTGAGAAAGATATTGGCACAAGTAAATCTAAAGTTTTAAAAACGTTAAGAAAGCATAAGCATAAACCATATAAAATAAGAAAGGTTCATAACTTATATCCTGGAGATGAAGAGCGGCGTTTAACATTTTGTCATTGGTATTCGCAGCAGATTAATCGGAATCCCAATTTTTTTCAAAATATAATATGGACCGACGAGGCTTTTATATCTAGCGAAGGAATTTTTAATCGACACAATAATCGATATCGGTCAAACATAAATCCTCATCAGACGGTCGCCAGGATACAACAAGTACGGTTTGGGTTCCATGTATGGGTGGCGCTATATCAAAACAGAGTCCTTAACTACAGAATTTTTAATAAAAATTTGAATGCTCAAGGATACATCCAAATTTTGGAAGAATGTGTAATAATGGAGTTGGATAACATGCCATTAGCTGCAAGAAATAATGCACATAATAGCCACATAGTAAGGGACTTACTAAATGTCAATTTTGGCGAAAATTGGCTTGGTACATATGGACCAAAGAGATGGCCTCCGCGTTCCCCCGACCTGACGCCACTCGACTTTTATTTTTGGGAATCTATCAAAAACGAAATCTATAAAACCCGAAGTAATACTGTAGAAGAACTCAGAGCAAATTTTATTAATTGCATTGGAAAAGTGCCAAATATTCAAATCTATAACGCCACTCGTTCAGTTACAAGCAGAGCCCAAAAATGCATCGAGCAGAATGGAAGACAATTTGAGCACCTTTTGTAATTAACCACCTATGCTAATTGTTATATATAAGTATTTGAAATAATTACTGTTGAGTTGTCATAAATCTTTTCTTGTTTTTTGTAGTTGTTGTTTTAATTTATTAATGTTTTATTATTGTTATTATCTGCAATTTTATTATGCCTATTATAAAATAAAGAATTGATTAAATCCATGGCCAACTAAAAAAATGTTTTTTAGTATTTTAGCTATTTAGGACAATGCAAAATATTAAGTGTTATATATTGTTGCAATCTCAAGAAAAATGCAATTTTTGAGATTATCAGATACAGGGTGTCCCATTTAAGAAAATGCTACTTTTGATAATATCTCAAAAATCAAACGTCTATATTTTTTAAGAACGCCACTGGATTCAACGTAAAAGTCATAAAACTTTCGTATCCAAAGCTTTTTTATCTCCATAAATAACCGAGTCATAAGAGATAATAAAAACCGACAGATTTTGAGAATCACTCTGTATCTTCGAAACCAATTTAGTTAGCGTAGATCCGATTGCGCCATTAAACTAAACACTAAAAAAGAGAACGGGACACGTATCTTAGTTTTTTTGTATTTCTTACCGTTTAGCCTATACCCTATAATATTAACGAAAAAAAACCACCCTGTACAGTTCCTTATGACACCCTGTATACAATGTAATTAAGGTTAATTGCAAACTGTATGTTTTAAAATTACGTTAGACTGTTAGAGTTAACTGTCCCTGACTTTGAATTGTTTTATTAGATTTAAGTCCACCAAATTGGGTGGCATACAAATGTAATTAAGTTTAATCGCAAATTGTACGTTTATACAAGTTATTCTCTTCATAAAATGTATTTTGTGTAGTCTCTGGTAAAGGCAAGTTGGCGCAATTTTACATTAATTTTTTCGTTAAGTTTTAAAATTACGTTCGAATTATACCTGTCCCAGATCTTGAATTATTTTATTAGATTTAAGTCCACCAAATTGGGTGGTATACAAAATGTATTTATTTCTAATTGCAAACTGTACGTTTATACAAGTTATTTAATTAAGAAAAACAATTATGAGCTTGTAAGTACCGGTAATTAGAGATATTGAAGAATTTCTGTGAATCATAATTCATAATTTCAGATATAAAAAAAATTATCAGCCCAAGTAATTTCTTTAATGAGTTTTGTAGTCTCATGTTTTGTTTCTTTAACTAAAATTCACAATCTATGTTGTATAAAAGGATCCTGATGGGTGTGAATTGTCGAAAATTATTGTTTTTCAAGGTGGTCGGGATATGTTAAACCTTTTTTACATTAAGGTATGATACTACAAATTTAAATATGTGTAATCTCTTTCGCAAGCACAGAACTGAGAACCTATTTACGTGTTTCATTCATATAATATCAGTCACGATGTTATGTACATTATAAAAGGGCATCTACATGACAAATAAATGTTCACTATATGGTATTATTTTTTCAATTGATGTAAACTAACATAAGCGACACAAGTTTCAATACTAGAGACAAATAAAATTAATATTAGTAGCTGTTACGTACTGTTCATGTTCCTACAGAGTACGTTTTAAAAAATTATTACCCTGGGCACATTACTGGATAAGTCTTGCCTTAACAATCCAGTTTCAATTATTTATCAGGAATCAGGAGTACAAAATCAATCACAGATCACACATTTGTTCCCGATCACTGTCCTTGACTTTTTATTTAAAGATTGCAGCTAAATTGTGTATGCGATGGAAAATATATCACAATCTGCACTTGTAGTCTCGTAGTATGTACATCTACTAGTTTGTATTTTGTAAGTACATGGTTCTGTCATGATATATTGATATAATGGTGGAACAAAAACTTATGGTATTCGGTATTCTAAACATTTGTGTTTATTACAACGTAATAGTTACGAGTAATTTGTACCACCCCTAGTATGTAAGGACGATTTATGTAAGACATATGTAATACAATTACATTAATTAAAGATCATTATGAAATATGAAAAACAGAGTATAACATAAACAATTTCCTTTTGGTTATACTTGCCCAACGCTCATTATAAAGAATGGATCAAAACCATTGTGCACAGTCATACTAATCAGTATACAATCAGAATATTAATAAAACTTAAATAAACTAGTTATAAGTATTCTGAATAATTTACAATGCAACACTCATGATTAATGCCAATTATGAAATTAGCAATCACCAAGAAAGCTCGAATTACTTCCTTACACCAATGAAGAAGAAATCTGATATTAATTTTTGGACACATTTTATACATTACCTGAATTGAATTACAAAACATTTGCTTGTTACCAAAAATACACATTCAAAATTCTTCGTGAAAAACTCGTAATTTTGCAAAGTAAGAGGATAATATATATTAGTATGCTAATTACCTGGTGGTAAGCAAATTGTCGGTCTGCGATCCATACTAATCAATCCTTGATTATTCGTCACACCTGATACTAACGCCCCCAATTCTTCCGGCCATGTAAGATCTTTATTACGTACTTCTAACAATAGATGATCACTATCCTGTATTCCTAAATCTTGTAAAGTAGCGACTTCATCATCTAATAAATTAGTATTGTCTCGTACGTGCCATAAACGAACATCCTCAATTCTTAAACCTAATCGTACTGATAAAAACTCAATGACTTGCCTAACATTTGCTAATCTACTAAAAGCAGCTGTGTGTGCTAAGTATCGTCTAGGCGAACCGACTGGAGTTGTTGTAATTCCAGCAGTATTTAAAGCAGCAGCACCATACCCACCCACGACACTTGTCCAAGTAGTCGATGAATTTACAGTTTGTGTATGATGTCGTAAAATACCCAAATTTAAAGGATAAAGCTCAAGTTCAACTTCAATACTACCAGTAGGTCGAATCACTTGACGAGGTAGTGGTAATGGACCTCCATACCATAACGCTAAAGCTTTCCAGAGTGAATCCGGCACTAAAATAAAATCGCGATGTTGTACCAACGGCCTATCGCGTTTTAAACGACCTCCTTCACCAGTGAGTGTCGCTACCTTCAATAAAGATTCGGCAACCAAACATGTGTTATCAATAGGACCAGGTCCACCTTGATTACGTTTACAACCGCTGCTTGAACTACTAGATACACCTGAGCTAGATGCTATACTGCAAGTATCACCTCTACTCAATAAATCACCCATTGAATCTGTACTATTAGATGTTAACTCATTTGAGTGTGAAGATATATAATCAGTACTGCTGCTTGTGAAGCTTTCATCACACACAATTCCTTCCTCTATCGGTAACCTTTGCTCTAGCCTACAGTTACAATGATCATAACTTGTTCGATTTGCTGTTGTGTGACTAAGCCAACTTTGCCACCATTCGGTCGAGACTAAGTACCAAAATTGACCAACTCGATAACCACGCAATTCTTCTCTCGTTAACCATCCCATAACTACAAAACAAAATACTTTAAGAAGGTAAGTTACTTAATAGTTATGTAGTTAATTACTTCGTAGCTGTATTCATGTGATTGAAATTACTTAAAGCTTTGAATAAGAATTAAAAGGCGCAGCAGAATTCAAACTACCTTATAACGCTCTGATAGTTCGGCCGGCCGTTTGTTGACTCAACTATTACAAGATCTAATTCATGCATGTGATACACAAGATGATTGTCTCGAAGTGTACGATTTTCAAAGCTTTAAAAGGCCGGTGCGGGTGCCATTTGCACTACCTTTCTAACCCTTGCAACCAGTTTTTTCACTGTGGTTTTCAAGATTATTTAATAATAAAAATACTTACCTTTTAAAAATACAGAATTTAACAAAAAAAATAGCAAGGTAGGTATAATTTCCATTTGAACCTTAATTCTTTTTAAATAATTTAATCCTAACTCATTTTATTTAAAAAAAAAATTATTATACCAAATTATACACATAATTAAAGCTATGTTTACACTATAACCAATGTATTTATACGTTCGTTTCCAAAATATCATTTTGATTCACCACAAAAAATTGTTTACATCACTGCACCAACCAACACCATATTACAGGCACACAATGTTATACTTAGAGTTAAAGCAATTTTTACAGTGTACGCAATCTTTTTACAGAACCATTTCCAAAATATAAACAGATCTGATCGACAGCAAAAAAAATTAATCATTCCAAAATTATTGTGTTTGTGCTTAACTATTAAAAATTAAATTGTACCTCCTCCCCTTTTTAATAAACAACAATATTATAATCAGAATTAAAGTTATGAATACAGTACAGTCTATTTTTTTATAAAAACTATTTTAAAAATACTTCACTATTGCTGAAATATTAAAAACCAACGTATTTACAAAAAAAGTGCCAGTTACACACCCATATAAACAATATTAAACTCAGCATTAAAGAGAAAATTTCGCAACAATACCTTTAACCAATCAAAATGGGTTTTTTGACAAGTTACCATGGCAACGCATGTATTTTCTCTCTACAGTCGGTAACTAACCGCGAATTACAATTTTTGGCTGTCATAGAGATAAAAAAAATCTACTGTGACCTAGGCTCCAAGCTACGGTACCCTACAAACCATTGAGAGGAGTCTTCCTTTTTAATTTTCCAATTTTTAGACAGATTGAGTTTGCGTTATCACGATTACAACCAAAAATTTTATTGCCGTGAGACACTCGTAATTATAGTGGAATTTTTTTGGCATTTCGCAAAAATGCACTTAATTTTTTTATTATAAACTAAAATTTTTATATGTATGTACATCTCATTTACATAATTAAGGTGTTTTCTGTATTCTTCTGCCACCTCCTTTCGTCTTAAATTATTTTAAACACAATTTGGTGTAAAAAATTTTTACCGAATACCACGCGAGGTTAAATTAAATCTCGCTCATGAATATTTTCGACTCGGGATATTTTCAAAATATTCATGAGCTCGAAAAAATTTCCAGAAATAATTTAACCTTTTGTGGTATCACTAGTGAAAATATCCCGTCGTCAATAGCAACGGATATTTCTTCTCGTTCACGAATGTTTTGAGAAAACTATCCCCCGTGTTCGACTCCGGATAATTGTCAAATCATTCGCGACTCGAAAAAATTTTCGGAAATAATCCAAGCAGTAGGGAGATTACATGTGATAATCTTACACATCTGGTTTAAAAATGCTTCTGATATTATGACTCTCCCTAAGGAGTATTTTAATTACAGAAACGCAAACAGGCACGCACGCACGCACACACACACAGATGTATTTTCATGTAACATGTCCTAACCTAAACTCAACAGGTCTCGAGAATTTTACGATTTAACATTTCAGTAACTGTGACCGTATCAGGTGTACAACTAAGAAAAGCAGCAAAAAATTACGAAACAAAAAAATTTTCTTCACAAGTATAAAAAGGTCACTTAAAAAATAAGTATCCGAGGTGATCAATACACAACGGATACATGTTTTTCTTAGTTATACACCTGATATAGTCTAAGTTACTGAAATGTTAACTCGTAAAATTATCAAGAACTGTTGCGTTTAGAATAGAACATGTTACATGAAAACAAAGAGTATGCGCCAGAATATACAGTACTGGAGAACTATGTTACTGTTATTGTTATTATTTAGTTATCGAGATGACACTGTAAATCTTCAAAATGTGCTCCATTGCGCTGTAGCGATCACGCAGATTTTGAAACATATTCTGGAACATAGGTTGCTTCAGAGTCCTGAAAAACGAGACGATCTTCTGACGTAATGCAGGCACAGTTATGGGTGGATCTGGACAGCTGAAAATGTTCTCCTTTAACATTCCCCACACATAAACATCAGGTGGTGTCAGATCGGGAGAATAAGAAGGGTAGGGAACTCAGTCCCACAGGAAACGATTCGTCCTGGAAAGGTTTCTTGCAGCATAGCCATAGACTGTCGAGCGGTGTGGCAGGTCGCCCCGTATTGTTGGAACCACGGTCTATTCATCTGAATGTTCCTGGCACGACAAAACCTTCTTAGATCCTGAATGGCCTGACCACAATGTTCCTATAACGTTCCTGGGCAACAGTAAGAGGTATACCATCATCATCCTCAATCAAATACGGACCTAGCACACCGTTTCCTGACACTGCACACTAAATCGTCACACGCACACTATGTAGC
The DNA here is from genome assembly GCA_036346205.1 of Vesta saturnalis. Lineage (NCBI taxonomy): Eukaryota > Metazoa > Arthropoda > Insecta > Coleoptera > Lampyridae > Vesta > Vesta saturnalis. Next base: position 543,982 of record JARFJB010001736.1, on the reverse strand, counting down.
GGTTTCTGAACGATAACGTCTGGCCTCTCGAAAACAAGAAAGCGAGTTGTTTGGCGATTGATAAAACCGTCCAAATAAATGCGACTTTCGTCGGAGAAGCACACGTTGACTAAGAAATCTGGATTCTCGTACACCATGATCGAGCAAAATATTCAATCCTGACATCTTGCTCCGTCAATCGCTGTCCAACCTGTATTTGGTACGGAAATCCACCTAAGTCTTTAAACAATCGTCGAAGTGACGTATTACTGATGCTTAATTTCAGGGATGTTCGTCGAAGACTTCGCTTTGGTGTCTGCAACACCGGATTGAGAACACGTCCGATATTTTCATTTGTGGACACAGTTACAGGCCTACCAGAATTCCCTTCCGTTGACACAATACACTACCCGTACCACGAAATTTTGTAATGATAGAAAGCATAACTAAGTATAACTAACTTTAAACTCGGCCCGCTTTGATAACCATTTCCGTACGAGCGAAAATAATATCCCACTATGAACACTTTTTCCTCTGTCGCGAAACCCATTGTCACTTCCAACCGCAGAGCACAACGTTCGTTAGACAACTAGCAACACAAAATGGTGATGCAACAACACGCAGATTCACAGGCATGCGCATGCGGGCTGTGCGAAAACCAGTACTGTATATTTTGGCGCAGACCCTACCTAGATTTTGGTGGTAGTAACTGGTTTTTGGGACTACCCTGTACACATCATCACATAAAAAAAACCGTACAAAAAAAAAAAAAATCGACGAGTTGAAGCCCTCCCGTCCTACATACCGCTTAACTTCAAATGAATTTAGACATTACTTTGCAAAACATTCGTGACTCGAAAAATTTCCAGAAAGAACCCAATCACTAGGGAGATTACAAGTGATAATCTTACACATCTGTTTTAAAAATACTTCTGATATTATGATTCTCCCTAAGGAGTAGTTTAATTACAAAAACGCACCCCCGCACGCACACACATGTATTTGTTATTTATTATTGCATTCACATGTCCTAACCTAAACTCAACAGGTCTCGGGAATTTTATGATTGAACATTTCAGTAACTAAGACTGTATCGGGTGTACAACTAAGAAAAGCAGCAAAACATTACGAGATAAAAAATTTTCTTCACAAACATAAAAAGATCACTTAATTTGAATAGTATCTGAGGGGATCAATACACAACGGATAAATGTTTTTCTTAGTTATACACCTTATACTCCTAGCAACTTGTTTTTGGGGCCACCCTGTACACATCGCCACATCAAGAAAACCGCATTAAAAAAATAAAAATCGACGAGTTGAAGCCCCCACTTTTCTTGTTTTGTTATCCTGCATTGAGTATTATTTTATTGAGTTTATATTAAGCAATCCACTCTCCACCAAACACCGTTAGATGTGGCTCCTGCGGCATGTGCTTATGAGAGTATGTTTATGTGTGTGATGCATATTTGGGAAAAAAAGTTTTACGTTTGTTATTAAATTAGTGTAATATATAATGAATTGCTAAACATGATTGGTATTTAAACATGAACCTTATAACAAAAATTCATATAAAGAATTCAGCTACGCCACTGGAAAGGGGTTGAAAATAAATAGCAACGTATTAAAACATTTTGTGAAAATATAACATAAATCATATACTTGAATTCAGAATAGGTTTATGGTGTAACATCTAAAACTCTTAAATAATTTTAAACGAAGTACACTCCCCGACAAAAAATTCCTGACACAGATAATTTAAGTTAATTTTGGTCGCCCATAACTTTTTTAATTGTTTTCGGATTTTGGTCAAATTTTTAGCAGAGTATTGACATTTGCCTCGGATTGTTATTAAATGATGGCTTGATCATTATACAGAAAGAAACAAAAGTTACTTTTTTGCCCTTAAATACTTAACGTCCTGTGGAAAAATTGGGCGGTAAACTTAGTTCCATTATGTATCGGTTTGAAGTGTGACCTTTTCTTAACAAAATGTTTTTTGATTCACTTCAATATCTCCTTTTTAAGAGAAGTTGCAAATTTTTAAAAACAGTATAAGACCTTGAAGTGTAGAAATATCGACGTTTGGCTATAAGTCGAAAACAAAGGAAGATACTAAATTTTCTAGGTCAACAAAGTACCACGTGAATGTAAAAACTGCAAACTTCTATCTTTGATAATAACAATCTTTAAAAAACGACGAAAACAACGAAATCTGGACACAATGTACTTTATAGAATTATAAACCATTTAATATAATGTAATAAATGTATTTGTATGGTTTTAAAAATAAATGTAGCAGTTTGAGTGTCACGCATAATAATTTTAGGCGAAATTATTTTCATTGAGCTCCAACCTGGTCCTATCTCTTTTTGTTGCAGGTATAATTACAATGTCCGTAAAGATACTGTACAATGTAAATATAAGCGCTAAGCCCAAATTGAAAATCATTCATTTTAAAGTCTTTTTACTTCAACCCACTCCGGTTGATTTGACCGTCCCCACTCGTCGGTGATTCACCTCCCGTCACGAACAAAGCGTCATTGTTTTTGCTTACTGTTATCGCTTGTCAAATTTAGTGCTACGCCATCTCGCGTATCGTTTCTACCGTGCGTGTTTTTTGTGCTTATACTGTTTATTGGTTTTGCGGCAGCTTTCTTCTGCGTTCGTGTATTTGTTTTAAACTGTGTGAACAATTGTGTTTTATCAACATGTCTGAAATGAAACGTCAACTCATTACTCTTTCATTAAATTGAAAATCAGCAGTGCTACAAAGACTGGACAAAGGGGGACCACTCCAAAAAATTGCCAAGGAATTCAATGTAGACGTTACGGTAATAAAAGATAGGAAAAGAAATCGGAAAGACATTGAATCATATACAATGACGAAAAACGCTCTTAAAAATCGCAAAACGTTGACAAAACTTGAACTGATTGACAACGCATTGTGGATGTGGTTCTACCAACAAAGAAAGGAAGGAACCCTGATATCTGGGCCTATTATAAAAGGCAATCGCTTTGCACAAAAACTAGAAGCCGATGAGCTCGCAGCTAACGTGAAGGCTGGACTGATCGTTGAAAAACCCATCCGGTATGTTTTAATTTCTGGTGTAAAACTATGTGCTGATGCCGAGGCGGCTAAGGAATTTTCTGTGAAGTTTCAAGAAATTGACGAAGAAAATGAAGGTTGCTCCTTGTGTAACAAACTTCGAACGTGTTGTTAATAATTCATATTTAATTATTTTAATTAGAACTCGTACGCATAGCGTTCGCACATCAGTTTCAGAGATGTTCATGCGCAAAGACTACTGTAGCGATTCTTGTTGAGATTTTGAAGGTGGATGTAGCATCCATGTTGCTTGTTAAATTAAAAAAAAAAAGTGCTATAAGTTTTATGGTGAGTTATAAAAAACTATTATATTAAAATTTGAGACGTTTGCTTTTTTATTTTTTATTTTTACTTTAACTTCACCTTTACTGGTACTTTTCACAGGTTATACACATCTACGCAATTAATTATTTCACTGTTAATCCAAGTTACGGTATTAGTACGATTGATCAAGAGTGAAATTTATTGATTTGGGAATTATTAAGCACACAAATCCAGATTTATTTCAACCTGAAGCAATATTACGCATCAATTTTCCAAAATCGCTGACAGCATGCATCCATTTCGTTATCTACAGTGTGACCAAGACTAAGGTATTCTGAATCCATTAATTACTCATAATAACATTAATTATTTATTAGATTATAACGTTACAAACCTTAGCATTAAATATTACTGTTTATAATTAAGTATAGGTTGAATTAATAAAACTTGCTGTTGTAGAAATTTTCTTTTAACTTTATTGTATAACGGTTTACTTGTTTATTCCATATTTAAAAACAAGTTGGCGTCCGAGTATTTCACTATTAGAAAGTACTGGAGCAAACTTACGTAAAATGATCTGAAGATTTCGTCCCTAAATTCAAATATTTTAATTAGAATCATAAACGGTATATTATATTATTGTGAGGATGTCTAACAATAAGTTTTTATCAATATACAGGGTGTCTCAGGAGTTCGTACCAAAAACTTGGGAGATGATAGAGGGACTAAAAATAATTATAGTACTTCATATAAAATTTTTGCCTTAAACCTATAGTTGAGAATTAAAAATTGTTTTTTATTTATAACTATTAAATAACTTATTGGAAATTAATAACATTTTAACCGTTTATAAACATCATAAATGCACACTAGGTGGCGTCATAAACAAGTTTGCACTACACATATGAACTCAGGTACGGACTAAGTTCAATGGTCGATTGTTTTTTGAATATAATTTTTTTCACTTATAAATGCCACAATTACATTTCTTAAACATTTCTAAAGAAAACACATCTTCTTGCGACATCTCAATAAAATTAACGGCAGGGGCGGCGCTAGACCAAAAGTGAACGTCGGCGACATCAGGTTTGCGAGGCCCCTTACATTTTCTAGTTAGCAAGAAAACGTTAAAAGAAATGGAATAAATTATAGACTAAAGTAAGAGTACCTATATAAGTTTTATTGCTTATCAAATTATGATAAAACTACACAATGAAATATAAATTAAAGCAGACGAACTTCTCGGCTTTTAGCTTTACTGAATTTTTTGAAGATTGTATTATAGTCGATACCAGCAGCTATTTTCAGCTTCAGTTGATAAAACTGGTAATGCAGATAGTCTCTCTTGGCTCATAGGGGTTCTTAAGGGGAGGCGGTAAGCCTATACCTTTCCATGTTAATGTAAGGAACATTTACTCAGAAAGTACTTAAGATAATTTGATTTTTTTACCAGGTTTTCTATACATACAGTAAGGAATACACTGAGTTTTTTTTAACCAAATTGGATTTATATTGAATGAGTTATGAATTTTTTTTCCCACAAGCCTACAAGTGTGTTTTTTTGCATATATATTTTTTTTCCTAAATACCTAATTGATGTTGGATAACCAAAAAAACTCAGAAACTAAGAAACAGTGAGGAGAATGTTAGATAAAAAAATTCAGCTCAGTAGCACCTATACCTTTTAAGATAATGTTCCTAAAAGCTGAAAAAAACGCTACTTTCGGAAAAATACAAGGAATTAAAAAATAGCAATATTTACATGGTATTTTCTTCACTATGTCAATATACTGAGCATATTGTGTGTTTCTTATGATAGCTATTGACTATGTTATTATTTTGGTATAGAATTTATGAAAATAAAACACACCAATAGCAACAAATATTTTATTTCGCTTTTTACAAAATAGGCCTATATTAAAACTTATTCTGGGTATAAAACTACAAAATTGTGTAAAAATGTCTGGTAAATGCAATAAACAAAAACTTATACAGGTTTTTTTTAGGTCTACGCTAACAACTTTCAGCCCTACATTGAAAAAGTTTATTCCGCAATAAATAAATAATGCATTCACTTATTCTTTAGTGGATTCCAGACTCATAAGCAGGGGTTTCTTCAAATTCTTCTTGTCTTTTTATCAGCTTCTCTTTCCTGTTGGCTTCTTTCAAAGTCCGAGATCGTTTGTTCAGCCCTGCGGACGCGTTCAAAATCCAACCACCTCATCGCAGTCACTGTCCTTTCGCCTGGAACTATAGCTAAGGAATTCAACACTTTGCATCTTGTTACATTTCCATCATTGTAACAAGCAGCAGCCTCATACACTCCCAACTCTAGAGTTTTGATGGTAACAAAGGTGTTGTTAAGAATGCAAGACCAAATCACATGGTTGGAGTTCTCATTGACATTCTGCGTTGAGCTGTTCAAACACCATTTTAGAAGATCTGGGTTAGTCAGAGCTCTAAAAGTAGGCTTCACTTCCTTCATGATGGCATGAGAAAAGTATTTTTTGTGCTGATATGTTTTATTCTTTGCTACTACTTTGTTGAACTTGCACCATGAAGTCGTACCTTTAGGACAAAGACTATGATGGGGTTTTCATCAGTCGATAACATATGAAAATATATTGCCCACACTGCTGATTTCATTTTTGTCAGGTCATGCTTATTTGCTTTTATTGCTTTACCATAATATGATTGCATTTGATCAATTATCTTGTCGGTTAGGCGATTATTTCCAGAAAGCGATTTGCCATCCTCCAATTTCTGCCCTTTCTTTTCTTGTTCCAACCTCCGTAACCGTGCTCCCGTCCGTTTCATCACATGATTGACACATTCTAGTTTTTTTTATTGCAGTATCCCCATAAGGTTTGGTTTCAACTACACTGGCGTAGTTGTTGCTGTCAGCGTCACCCATGTAATTTACGTACCTGACATTGTATTTTTGAAGTGATCGGCCAACGATTCATTGGGCACCAACACACTCCATCCCACCGCTTGATCCATGGTAGTTGGCTGCACATATTTCATCGTGCTTTTTATTGTCTAAGCATAAACAATATTTGGACAATACCTCAATATCAAGAATCTTTCCACTGTCTATACTGGTGCAGATGATAACACCGTTCAACGATTTAAATCCACGTCGTTGCCAGGTTAATAGATCTCTTGGGTCGCCCTCCTCACCCTCATTTCCAACCTTGTTCTCTTCTACTGTCTCATCAGCTCTTTTCATAGAATCATCAGCAGAAGTTTTAGTAACAAGCCTCAACATGTCATATTACTGCATGAACCTTGCCGGCGGCTGCGGAAGGTTCAGAATACCGCATAAGATCCTGCTCGAAAAGAATCCTTTACCTATGCAGCATAAACCATAAACTAACCTCACATTTACTTCAAAAATTTTTTTTATCAGAATCAGGGATTTTAATTTTTTTTGAACTGTGTAATTTATCACTAAAGTTACAATGTGTACAAAATAATTCTAACTTTGATGCTAAACCTGCATGCAACTCTGACATTGTTTGCACAGACTATTTTCTAATAATTTTTGACAGAGTAAAATTAGATCAACAATCTCGTTCTTGCAGGTTTGGTCACTACTAAAATGTTCGTACTTCTCAAAATCAATTTTCTTTGTGGAATTACTATAGTGAAAGTCACACTGAGAATGCAGTGTGGAGTCTTATGGAGCACACCGTTGCCAGTTGTCGTTATGCTGGGATCGGTTAAACCTCAAGTCCGGTCTCAGGCAAATTTCGCCGCTCTCACAGATTCGCTAAAAACTTGTTGGAAGTTTGATGATGTTTATACCTTTGCCTTTGTTTAAATGTTTTCAATAATTAATAATAATAAACAATAAATTTCAAAATTACAAAACAATTATTTCAGGCAAAGTTAATTTAAGAAAAAATAAACAGAGAATTAATTGTACATTTATAAACAAACTCAATTTTTCATCATTCACTAAATGACAAATGATATTGAAAATTACAATTTTCGCACTCGCATGGAGCATTTGTCCGCGTTTGAATTTTTTAAGTTCCATGTTACCGGTAATAAGTCACAAACAAGACTAAAAATCAGTATTATATTTAGGGTTGTTTGTTTACTTTTCAGGTACATTAAAAACTCATTAAGATATCTTCCCGCATAAGCTTGGTTTGAAATGACGTAAATGCATTGTAAGTAACTTTCTAATTAATACAATTGTTTAACGATATTTAGATCGCCTTGAAAATTCATATTTGAGAATTTTGAGTGATTTTTTCAACTAAAATTTTCCGATTTTTTCAAAAATAAGGGCAGTTTACTCTTACGTATCGTTCGCAAAAAATAAAAAAGTTTTTCATTTGTGTCCAACTTTTTGACGGCACTGTATAATAACTTCAGAGCCGACCCTGTCACAGCCATCGGACAACCGGCAACACAGTGTACCGGCCTCCCATTACAAATACATTGCCTATACCCCGCCACACTGCATTCTCGGTGTGACTCACACTATAGTAGGTTTTGGTTGAGTCCTAGGCCTAGGAGTGGTTTCATCATTTAGCTTTTTATTACCACGAGCACTAACAGATATCCTGCTTTTAGTAAGGTTGCTTGAATGCCTAGGCATTTTATAAAACGTTTATGATAACTAAATAAAAATAGATAGCACACAATATCACAATAAACCAAAACTAAAACTAAACTGATACACAAACCTTCACAATGTACACAACATTTGGTTATGTCTATAAAATGACAGCAACCACCATAGATAAATCACATGAGAATGTACTACCAACAAAACAAACAGAAATAAAATGTCTAAGTATTATGTATGACAGTGTAACATTACTGAGCGGTGCAACCTTCACACGCTTCAAGCTATCAGCAAAAATGTGTTGCAGGGCTAACTTTAAAAATTAATTTATATATGAAAGACACGTCAGAAATTAATAATTAATATAAGATTCTTTTCAGAAAATAGTCGTTAAAAAAATAAAATAAAAAAAAAAATGTTGAAAAAAAATATTTTTCCTTACAGCCTGCCCTTAAGTAAGTATTTATCAATTTCAACTTTGAGAAGCTTCTCTCAGCAGAAGCTGTACTGACAGGAATTGTGAGCATAATTCTAATTGTTATTTAAACATTTGGATATACGTACTTCTTCTAAGTTATTGTCTGAAATGAACTGAAGTTCTTTCGCATCATTAATAGAGCCCGGTGAATTGGATTTTATAAGCTGGAGTTCTTCATACAATTCGTAGGTCTGTACATGGCTTTTTTCACCGTCCCGAAGTATTGCACCCAAATGATTACAATGCTTCAAAAAAATCCTCTTTCAGTACAGATTTCAAATAATTGATATAAAAAAAAGCGGAATCCTCCGAAATATTCATTCAACGCTTTGAATTGACACTCGGTGTTGACTATAATGGCAACTATCATCATGTTGAAAAAATTAACCCTATACTGCATTTCAACAGTTTGAATAGGTTCATCAATATGTTCATATCTGAACATTCATTCTTCGTCTTCTTTCTTTCTTTAAATTGAGATTTAATAACTGCTTTTCTCCATGAACAATTGAGCCCCTGCTACGCTTGTTTCAAATCCTGTTTTACGGAATTCTTGAATCCAACTACCAAATTAACGTAAAGTATCAATCGCGACTTTCAAGTTCATTTGAACCTATTGCCATAGTTGACTTATATTGTTCACACATAGTAAAATCTCATACCAATAAATTCAAAAGTTAACATTTTGTTCAAGACTGCTTCACATTCACTTAGAGTTTCGGAATCATCAGTTTTATTTTTCAGGTCTTTCATGCATTCGATAGTCATCATATTGCAAAAATATCGCTCTTACAGCTCTGATCCTATTCTCCCATCCTGTTTCAGAGAGAGATTTTAAAGCCAACATTAATTTAGTTACTCGACTTTGAAAAGAGCACAATGATTTTATTAATGACACCAAAAAGTGTTTTAGCTCTTGTAGAACAGTTAGCTGCATCTATCAAAAGCAAATTCCAACTGTGACATCCGCACGGCGCGAAGAAAGCTCTTGTATTAATATTTAGTATTCTTGTTCTGACACATTTATTAATACTAACCATACTATTATTCACAAATCCCTAGGCACCACCTGCGTGTACAATAATGTATCATTGACTTGATCTATCGGTTCGGTATACTCCAGGGTGGTCTTGCCAACACTTGCTAACACCATATGAAGGATGGATATAGGTTTCATCCAAAAAAGTTACCGGTTTCTTGTTTTCCCCCAGAGCATTATTCTCTCGCAGCTTACGTAGGTAGCGAGAACGCCAAGCAACGATATCGGGCTTTGGAATGAATACTTTTCTTCGATTTAGGTTCCATATTTCTAACCTAAAAGACAATTTATTAAAAATAAGATGTTAGCTAAAATATTTATACATACCTATTTTTACAAATACAACATATTGCTTTGAAAAAAGCAGATTTTACTAACGAGTAACGCAGAATCAGTAAGAAATTAACACACAACTATAAACAATACTGTCAAGTATAAATTTGATTTCTGAATGTACTAAAATAAATATTTTTCTGTGATTCGTTAAAAATCTTGCTGTTTCAAATATTTCAAATAAAATTTGCTTCGGTACGCTGTATAAACGGTTAAAATTTTATTAATTGCCAATAATTCATTAAATAATTATAAATAAAAAACAATTTTTAATTCCCAACTGTAGAGTTCATTAACAAAAGGCCTAAGGCAAAAATTTTATATGAAGTACTATAATTATTTTTAGTCCCTCTATCATCCCCCAAGTTTTTGGTACGAACACCTGGGACACCTTCTACATTTTTATGATATACTTAAATGTTACTCTGCATGACTGCCATTATTAACAGCGATACAAAATCAGAAAGACATTAAATTTAATCGTTATTATTCCAAGCATAAGTGTAATAATAAATAAATAGCAAGTGTTTATTTGTTCGCTCCTAAAAAGTGTTTATTTGTTCCGCTCCTGAACCTGGCACGATGCACAGTCAAATCTGTTAGTTCACAATCCACTGACTGACACCGATGCTGAAATACGAAATAATTTTGAACTGGGAGTAATCGGTAACCGGTAACGAGTACAAAGTAACGATGAATGGTCATGCGAGTATCTAGTAATCGCGAATACTAAAAAGTAATCGTACTTGATATCACTACAATTGAATGAAAATCAGCTGCGCCTACTTTTATACATCCAGCAGATACCTACAATACCACTCAGCAGTGCTTGACAAATTATAATAACCATCAGCCTTGCAACTGGTTTCATAGGAACTAGTTGTACATGGACTTCGGAGGCCTGGTTTAAGTAAATACTAATGGAAAAGATTTATTTTTCGATTTCTTCAATGTTTTTTGAATCAAGTGTGTGTTGAATGAAGACATGTTTAGAGCATATCTGAATGCTCAAGCCGATTGAAATTATTTTAAGCAAATTATGAGTAACTACAATCTCTCTGGGCCTAAGAGGTCCGTTTTATGCATACTGGGGTTAATTTTTTGCTAATGAGAGGTGCACCAATTTTTTTGTGATAACTTTAGGTGTGTGCGGATTAGTGAGGTTGTACTGTACTTTACATTATTTAAAAAAAAAAAATGCAAAACAAAACTATACTTACATTATTAAAACCTCACTATATTGAACTCATACAATGTTAAATGGTTACAAAAAATATCAGCACTGTATTATACCATACAGACCACATACCGGGTGGTCGTAAAGTAAGGAATAAATTCAATATTTCGTAAAGCACAATTTTTTTCAAAAATCGCTCGGACACGTCGATTTTATATTTTTTCGGGGCATATTTTGCGAAAAAAAAATTTTATACAGGGTGTCTCAAAGAGATTTGCTAAAAAAATTTTTTTTTTCAAATTGCAACCCAATTTGTTTATTGCATTTTTGGATTACCCTTACAATTCTAAACATTTGTCATGTAGCATGTGCTATACCTAGTCCAAGCGTTTTGGAGTTATTCGCATTCAAAATTTAAAAATTGAAAAAAGATCATGAAGAAAACGAAAAATAAAATAATTTTTATAACGTTTTATTATATCGAAAACAAAGATTCGTAAACTTAAAAATAATTTTATTTCAGCAAATGTTTGAAATGTCCTCCGTTAGTCAACTGACAATAGCCTAATCGATCTACAAATTCATGCTGCACATTTCGAACCATTTCGGGCGTTATTCGACGTATTTCTTGACGGATGCGTTGTTTTAAATCATCTAGATTTGCCGGTTGGCTTTTAAATACCTTGCCTTTAAGGTATCCCCATAAAAAAAAGTCTAGTGGTGTTAGATCGGGTGATCTTGGTGGCCACTCAATAACACCGCTCCTTCCAATCCACCTGTTTGGGAAAGTGTCGTGCAAATAAGTTCGAACTACCACAGCAAAATAGGGGGAGCACCATCTTTTTATAATATAATAACGCCCGAAATGGTTCGAAATGTGCAGCATGAATTTGTAGATCGATTAGGCTATTGTCAGTTGACTAACGGAGGACATTTCGAACATTTGCTGAAATAAAATTATTTTTAAGTTTACGAATCTTTGTTTTCGATATAATAAAACGTTATAAAAATTATTTTATTTTTCGTTTTCTTCATGATCTTTTTTCAATTTTTAAATTTTGTATGCGAATAACTTCAAAACGCTTGGACTTAGGTATAGCACATGCTACATGACAAATGTTTAAAATTGTAAGGGTAATCCAAAAATGCAATAAAAAAATTGGGTTGCAATTTGAAAAAAAAAATTTTTTTAGCAAATCTTTTTTGAGACACCCTGTATAAAATTTTTTTTCGCAAAATATGCCCCGAAAAAATCGACGGGTCCGAGCGATTTTTGAAAAAAATTGTGCTTTACGAGATATTGAATTTATTCCTTACTTTACGACCACCCGGTATGTTTAAACTAATGATTAAACGCAACCAATTCGATTATCATCCCTGTCGATACTGCCCTAGTTAATACATTATATTCCACTATGCTTTACATTATATTTGCATAATATTTAACTTTTATCTAATTTTTTTATGCATGCATTTCCCTATAGACTGATGTTCTCCAACTAACTACCTGTTGATTAATCAATTGTTTGATTAATAGATTGCATGATTAACATGTTCGCTGCTAAACGGGACATTTTGACCCCGTACTGTGTCAACATGTCATGCGGCCTACATATTTGGTGTACCTTTGCTAAGTGCGGATGCCATAAATCATCCAATTTTTGACAGATGTTAGAATTTTAGATAGATTCTTGTTTTATGTGTTCTCGTAGACTTAGAGAAAACCTAATGTGATACGGGTCATATATACCCCGTAACACACTGCATAAAGAATTCTTCCGCATGTGCTATACGGGATGCGTACTCACCGACCATCAAGCGTTAGAACCGATATATAAATTTGCCAGTTAGGTTACAATAGTTTTGTTTATCTAATCTGAACTAGTTTGGACTTTTACAAATACATAAACTTTTGTTGTTTATCTATTTTTGTATTTGTAAAAATCGGGACACATGAACCCCGTACTGTTGCAAGTGATTATTGGTGAGAGTTAGGGGGTGGTACCCCCAGAGACATGCCCAAATCTTACGTATCCAAGAAGAAAATTGATGATTAAGGACATCTACTCTACGGGTGATATAAGCCCAATAACGCATCAACGTAAGTTTTGTCACAGGACATATGTGCCCCGTAACGCACCAAAAAATGTTAGTGCAAATCAAGAGTAGCAGCAAACGTGTTAATTGATTATTTGATTGATCAATGATTTAATAAATTATTGGCTAATCATCATTTGATTAATCGATTGTTTGATTACTCGATGTCTGATCAAAAGTCATAAAGTAAACCAATCATACATGTACCGTAGTTTAAAAATCTTTAATTTACAACTATTTCATTCTATAGTTACCTTTTCTTTAAAAATCACTTGAATGCAGCTACTTTGTAATGAAAAAAATAATTCGAAACTGGAGAAAATTACACTAAAGCAAAATACAAACCTATCTCATATTCATGATGTCGACATAAAGGCTTCAAACCAAGAGATACATGACAAACTTCAAAAAGTAACTGCAGTAATGGTGTAATTAAGTTATTGTCATCAATGCCCCATATTAAGAAATCTTCCTGAGTTAAAAGCCCACTTGGATTTAACCGTTTCTTTAAACTTTCAAAAACCTTCCAATATGTATCTTCACAATTATCGTCAGTTTCGTGAGTAGCCAATGGTGCTTTACTAGTTTTATCCGCTGAATCTAAATGCTGAACCTTTGGTGTATGCTCTTTCGAAATAAACATTAAAATATCAACCATATGCTGTATCTCTTTCATATTTAAATATCCGTCACGATCCAAATCAAATATTTTAAAACAGAACTTGATGCGTTCTGCCGTTGGACCACGGCATGCAGCCGAAATTCCACAACATAGCTCTTTAAAATCCACATGTCCATCACCATTAACATCCAAAGCCAGAAATAATCTAAAATTTTGTATATATATTTAAAGTAGTAAAGAATCAAAATTATTACCCATAACAAGCACTTGCAGGTACAGGTAGGCTGGCAAGCGCACTAATACAAGCTAAATCCAACTGTCTACAAGGTGAGGCTGCAGAAAGTGACCAAAAACATTTTTCCAACTCGCAAATATCCTCCTCCTCTAAATGAGTAACACCAGCAAGTGTTTGATAAAATGTCGGGGTTTCTAGCTCCGAGCTCAGAGACACGCATGAATTCGATAATAACCACTTAGAGAGCACAGTTGCTTCTTTATTAAACTGAATCCAGGCACGAAAATGTTCGAAACTTACACGATCTTGGCCAACACCAAACAATGATATTATAGTACGATCCCACCATACATTCGGATTGCTTAAATTTGAAGGTAGCGTGCCTTCTATCTGCAAAGAACTCTGAAATTCGGCTTTTGTAATATGAGTACCAGCATCATTCGAATATAACGTCCACAAAAATTTAATCTTCTCTTCCTGAGTTCCTTTAGTTAGTAATACAAGTCCACAAATAAGATCACGTAATGCAATACCACGTCCACCACCTCCACAGGCTGTATAAAGCCAATCTGCGATTGTAATAGGTACACCATCTCCGAGTACATTCTGTGTAAAAGCGTGTCTATTCAACAATTGATTTCCATTCGTTAATCGTTTAAATGCTTCACACACACGCTTAAATTCAGTTTCGGACACTGAAAATTACATTATTATAGATTAAACATTATTTATTTACAACACTTTATATCACATGATAATAACGTCAAGAAGGTTAGGTGATTTTAATTTTGTTTTGCTACTTACTGCGTTTTACGGCATCCTCGTAGCTTAAACATGAACGCTTTGAGTCTTTTGCACCCATTTTTATTATTAATTGTTATTAGTTTTACATTTTTACTTTAAAAAACAGAACATTCTTTACATAACAAACTGAAATGTCACTTCATCTTTAACACATCCCATCCAGTGTTGCCAAACTTTCATTTAAAAGTGAGTATATACAAAATATTTCAATGTTGCAGTGTATTCAATTTGTTTATTTTAACATTACCATAATGATTAGTTAATTACGAGAATATAATTATGTAATTGTCAGAAATGAAATAATAATTATAAAGTTATGTGTTATAGTATATTAAGTATCAAGAACAGTAAGGGACGTTTTTACTAGTCGACGGCCATAGCGAAGCCTCGAATTTGGCCGGAGACCGGTACAACCCGTAATGTTCGTGATGCTTATACTGTTTCTTGCACGATTGTATTAAATTTACCACAATTGAAATTATTTAATTTCTACTAAATAAACGAAAAGTCAAAAGTGACGTTTTAACCCTTTCGTGGGCACATTATGGGAACAAGAGGTAAATAATATTTATATGGCGGATTTTATTGACATTCTTACATGCATTTTAATGGTGTAATATCCAACTTTTTTTTCTGTAAGGTTTTTCGAAAAAATCTGGTGGGATAAATACTTCCCACTGCCCTGACGTAGACTTAAATTATCATACTGTAAGAAAGAAGCTATTGTTTATATTTTATGATTTATTTAAATACAATACAAAAAAAACAGAAAATAAACGGAAGTAATGAAATAATGTCTTATTGTGCCTTTTGATGAAGCTTTTTGAAGCAGGAAGGAATGCAAACTGGCACCTTGCACTTGGAACAGGTGTATCGTGTCCTTTTTTCATTTTTTTTGGTGCTGCATATCCTGCAGCGACGGTATGTTGCTTGCTCTGGGTAGTGGTTTCCCGCTTGAGATAATCTCACTTCATCGGGCACTATTCTTTTGTTTCCTAGAAATTGAACAGTTCTGCCTCTTCTCTTGCGGCTGCTGTAACCATTTATTAGTTGACGAGCCAAAGCTATCCTATATGTTAGCTGGTCATAAGCGCATGTGTTTCGTGTAGACACTTGGCGCAAAATAAAACTATTTACTACACATAAATCAATCAAAAAGTATAAAATTCGATGCCACCATTTGACCGACCGCCTACCAATGGCATATCTCTCCTTCTTCTGGTCGAATTTATCAACACCGCCCATTATTTTATTATAAATATCCACTGCCATTGGGCAGTACACTGCTGCTTGAGAGCCGTCCTTTTGGGTCCTTTTGATTAACGTTGCAACTCTTGGAGAAGCCGCGGTTGTTAGTAGGGTAACAGGTTTGCTATCCTGCCATTTTATAGCACTCACAGCCCCACGGCATGCAAACATAAACTCACCCCTGTCTAATTTATCCTTCTTCTTCATCATGCAGGGTAAACCTTTTCTGTTAGTTCGTACAGTGCCTACACTGAAAATACCGTTTCTATGTAGTTTCTTCAAAATTCCAACAGAAGTGAAGAAATTATCAAACGCTACTAGGCAGTTTTTCCCTTTCATATGTTTTACTAGGTTCCAGACCACTTTTTCACCCAAGCCTTTGGTTTTGTCCTCGGTATTTTCTTTGGTTTTACCAGTATAAACTTCAAATTTTGCAATAAAACCAGTTTCTGCATCAGCTAAACACCATACCTTGTAACCACGTTTAATCGGCTTGAGAGGCATATATTGTTTCATACTCGTCCTGCCTTTGAAGGCTATCATGGATTCGTTAACTGATAAATTGGAAGAGCACTTGTACACTTTTATACATTTGTCACTCAAATAGGTTATAATAGGTCTCAGCTTATATGATTTATCGTAATCTGGACTATCTCTAGATGGGCAAGTGGAGTTGTCATTGCAGTGCAGCACTTCAGTGATTTTCTTGAATCGCTTTGATGTCATTACGTTTGACACACAGTTTACTCCTAAAATTGGATCACTACTCCAGTAATTCTCCAAACATGGTAACTGGTGGATACCCATCAGTATCAAACATCCGACATAAGCTTTTAATTCTTCTAATGTTAGAGGCTTCCAATTCTTTGCATTTTTTTGTTCGGCATATAAATTCGATTGGGAAACAATAAACTGAAGAATGTTATCGTCTAAAATTTCTTGGAAATAAGAAATTTCTTTTCCATTATTTGCAGAAGATAAATTAGTAGTAGATTTTTCTTCAAAAACTACAGAAAGATTTTCAAAATATTCCGATTCTTGGGTCCACTCGCCGTCTTCAAGCTCTTCTTCTTCCTGACTACAAAGATTTTCCGAGGCAGAATTGACAACAGCAGCATCTGCTTCATTCAGAGAATTCTGAAGTGGTGTACTATTAGTATGACGTTCCTGAACATCTTCGTCCATATTTTCAGTAAAGTCAATCTTAGCACTTTCTGAACATGGAAAGCTGGAATCGCCATCAGTACTGCCAGCTTTTTCCCCTCGATCCAAAGCCTCAAATTCTTTTATATCTTCAGGGTCAACGTCTGCCTCTGAATTGTACTCATCATCAGGTAAACTGCAAAAATAATTTAGAGCCTCTTCAGCCTGCTTCGGGTCATTTAAATCCCATTTGTGCTTGTACATCTGAAAAATGGAATTTCTGATATTCGACTCGTCTGCGATGGATTTACTGTTATAAAAACGATTAAAAACCACATTTACAATCAATAAATTTTATAAACTGAGGGGTACATTTGGGCGGTGGGAAACATACTTCCCACGCGTTTGATGAGTAATTATTAGTACACCGAAACGTATTTTTAACAAACTATTCATATAAATGGATATCATACATTACTAAAATAATTAAATACACGACAAAAACCTTATGTACTTACCTTGTCAACAAACAGAGCCAACAATTGATAAAATCGTACCCAGAACACATAAACACAACCTCCAAAACGCACCTATACAGAAACATGAAGATCTCTATAGCACAGAAGTACAAAAATAGCGCTCTACTATTTTTTCTCCAGCTTCTAATAGTAAAAGCTAGGTGGAGCTACGCCCAAGCTGTGGTTAATGTACCGTCCACGGTTTTTAAAGAGAAGTAAAGTTGGTGGGAAGCATGGATCCCACGGCCGCGAAAGGGTTAAATAGAAATCTCCAAAATTTTTTTTCTTATTGTTGTGAAATATAGGTAGTATTAGGCCTCGCAACCAGTAAACATATCCTAGTGTCTTGGAAACAGATGTGGTAAATGAAAGAAAAAGCTCAGTCGTACAAAAAAATTATAAAGTCAAATACATAACGAATGTGTTGTGTTTAATATACGGAGAGAGCATAAATAAATGTCCAGACGATATTATTTTCCACGAGAGATATCAAAACTTTAGTCCATACCATGAAATTAGCTGCTTAATATTACATATCTGAAATTTTTAGTTTAATGCGTTAGGGAATTGAGAGAGCTATTTTTGGCGTTTTGTATTATTATTCGTTTATTTTCTTTATTATTGTTGTTTAATAAGTCTTTTTTAAGACTCGTTATTTACAAAAACGTTTAAAACAAGTAAGAACAGCATAAACAAAAAGTAACCCTTTAACCTAAATGTAAACGATATACAGTAAGGTCCGAAAGTCCTGTCACCCCCCGTTTTTTGTGTTATGATGCATACCTATATGTAATTTTTCTTTTCAAGAGGTAGACACAAGTACGTATAGTGTGGAAGAACGTGTTTTGGCAAGTGCATGGGCTTATGAACGTGCACACCCCGGGAAACCCATGAGAGATGTGCAAGGGGATTTTGCGGCACGATTCAATAAAGAAGCGCCACTCAAGAGAACGATACTGCGATGGCAACAGAAACTGTTCACAATTGGATCCGTTCTGGATAGAAAGAGGACAGGTCGACCATCAACACGACAAGAAACTTGTGCAGCAGTGGCGGATTCTGTGACCAGATCTCCCAAGAAATCATTGCGAAAAAGATCTTCTGAACTTGGAATTCCAAAAACGACTATGCTGACACACATGAAAATAGATCTGGAATTAAAATGTTTTAAGTCAACATTCGTAAACGAGTTGAGTGATGAGGACATTCGGCGAAGACATGAAGCTTACTCAAGATTACTCGATGTGTTTGTGACACTCCCGCAGCGAGGCAAAGTTTTCTTCTCAGACGAATGTGCAATTTACCGATCTTCTCGGAATAGGGGTATTTTCTTCTGGACCAAAAAAATCCATATTATTATGAAGAGTTAGAGAACAATCCACCACATGTTATGATCTGGGCACCAATGTCCAGTAGGTATCTGATAGGGCCGTATTTGTTTGACGGTACTGTCAACCAAAATTCTTACTTGGAAATGTTGCAGGAATGGTTCATTCCACAGCTTAAAAGACTGAACATTCTTGATGACAACAAGATGGAGCTCCTGCTCACTACACTCTCCGTGTCCGAGAATTCTTGGATGAAGTGCTACCCCAGAGGTGGATAGGGAGAGAATCGCAGCATCTGCCAGCGCCGATCGAGTGGCCTCCCAGGAGTCCAGATCTGACATCATGCGACAATTCTCTGTGGGGAATAATTAAGCAGAAGGTCTTGAAACAACGATATCAGTCTGTTGAAGAATTGAAGGAAGCTGTTAGGGAGGCATTCAGGGATATCACCCTGCCTATTCTTCGAAAAATCTCACACAGGACCTGGCGCCGCATCATTTTGTGCCGTGACAATGACGGTGTCCATACTGATATTCTGGACCACTAAACAACCTAAAACTGTAACTATCAACACATGCTGTGGCATGTTCGCAAATACACATACAACACATACAATCATCATACAAATAGGGGGTGGTGACAGGACTTTCGGACCTTACTGTAGATTAAGTGATGGCTTACTCTCTGCAAAAAAACTAATTTATGAATTGATTTATTCAGTTACGTTGTGCACAGAGGAAGTAGTGAATCATTTCCCGAATAATGAATTTAATTTCAAGCAGACATATTCGCAGACTTATCGAACATTTTGGAACTACAGACAGTGCTGACATGAGTAAATCATCTAGACGAATATCTGTTTTAACTGAAAATGTTGTGGATGATATACGTGTGCGCATAGATAGTAGTCCTAAAAAATCTTTAAGGCAATTATCGCAACAAACAGGTACAAACTTTTCATTATTATTTTTATTAGGACAATAACTAATTATTTTATGCATTTTAGGCTTAAGTTATAGAACGTGTCGGAAAGGTACTTAAACAAAAGTTACATTATCGTCCATACAAAGTAACTGTAAAGCAAGAATTACTTCCTCCTTGATTACTTTTTATTTGAGCACTTAAAAATATGGTATATAAGACAACTCTGCATACTGTAGATGATTTAAAAAGTTCAATTACTGCTGCGGTTCAAAACATTACTCAAGACCAGTTACAAAATGTGTTTAACTATATGAAAAGACGAATAGATGCTTGCTTAAATAATAATGGTCGTATAGAACATATAATTTAGAACTAAAACGTCAGTTTCCTAAATCGAAAATTTTTTGATCCATTATACTGTAACTGTTGTAAGATAATCAATAAAACATTACAAATTATTATTGTTATTATATCGCCATTATTTGTTTGTAATCTTGTACAACAAATTAAAAAAAAAACATCAATTTACTAATAAATATTAGAAACAATTTTAATTTATGCAGGTTATTCAATTTGGCTAACTTCAGAATGATGTCAAAGTTACTGGAAGTAAACTTTGATTTCATAGGCAGTGAAAAGTATTTTTTTCTGAACATTGATTAACGCTCTCACGGTATAATTCGAACAACTTTTATTTTAACATTGTAAGCTGCCTTTGCTTACTATATAATTTAAGTTTAACTTTATTTGCCACAGTCTAGCTCAAATCGGTTTTTATACAATAAGAAGACAGCTTATTATTCTCGTTACGTTTGCTGCGAAAATAACATTAACTGCTTGTTTACATACTCCAAAAGAACTGATCTGAATGCATATTGCAATAAAAAAAGAAAATTTTATTTAGTTTAAAATATTCAAATATTATAAAATCCGGATCTGTCTGGTAGCTCCCAGGGGAATCCACTCGTTTTATACAGTTATGATAACAGGGTGTATAGTTGGACAGGTGTTTGCGACGATAAGAGAGCAAGGTGAACGATTCCTTATATACCTGATTTGCGGTCAGACAGAAAATCAATACTTTTAAAGGGACAGTGCAACTTTTAGGTAAAACTTTTACGAATGAAAATTAAAATGAATCTAACTAATATTTACAGGTAATGTTAATTACTGGGGATTAAAATATATCCTAATTACGTTTAGTAATTAGTGGAGATTTTAATGAAAAAAGAATTTGTGGTATTTAAGAATTATTTAACTCTATGAAAGTAAATATGGATACTCTCGTATTTAGTATGCATGGTGCAGGGAATGCGTACTGCGTTGGCCGCTTGGGTACGCTCGGCACGTCTGGTGTAGGTAGCGGCGGTAATGACTACCTGGAGGACCCCAACTCGTGGGCGGTTTTTATAATAATAATAATAATAATAAGGTATTCAAACCTTCATGAACGTTTAGTTTCAGGATTGTTTATCAGGTACAGGATAAACCAAACGTAATTATGGGTTATCGCGACTTGCGATCTGGATTCAACACTGTCAAAGCTTGCGATAAGAAGTAAAATTTGCTCAGCCTGGGGACGGCGCAAGACCTTTAAATCTTCGGGAGCATTCGGTATTCAAAACTGTTAAATAAACAGACTGACACAATAACGGAAAGTTTTACGTGTGTCGTCATTTAAGAAAGGTGTTAGATCATGATATATGCTATCCTCTGGATATCTCACGATGAGTGAACGGTTAGGAAAGCGGTTTCGGAACTTTTACTGAGAAGTAAGCTTCGAACAAAACTTATTTTAAACTGGTAATTATGTTAGGTGAGATGGAAATGTAATACTCACTATTTTACGTAATGTTTTTGTAATTTACTAAGCTGGGCGGGAGGCGTGTCGCTTTTAGTCTGTAGGCTTCCTACACGTCGTCTCTAATTTGCAGGTGAAGGCGTATTAGTGTGTAAAATATCAATTAAAAGATTCTGGGCTTACAACCGTTGCGATGTTTTATTGATACCGCGGGATTCAACAGAATTCTGGCAGTCCGCCTTTCTATCCAATGGAGTAAGTAAAAGACTACGTTGGGAATATCCTCCAGCATAGTGTCGCTTACTAGCGTATGTGCACGGTTGTGTAATTAACCTACATGCAGGTGACCACAGATTTAAGCAGCAGTAACCCAGGTGTCTTAGAAAAATTTCGAGCGGGTTGAGTCGAGTTGATTCAACGGAGAATAAGGATAAAAACGACCTGGTCGGTCTGGGCTCTTAAAAGAGATCCATGGGAATGAGTCGAGTTGACCCAACGGAATGAGAGCGAGAGTAACGCGTCTAGCGGTTTTATTGCAAACGTCGGAAGGTGGGATTCTGGCGGTAATTCTAATACTGACATTGGTTGTTAGGCTGGAGGGGACGTTGAAAAACTCAACCTTTTTGAAACAACGCCGGAGGGGATATATATTCGTCATTTGATGATTTTTTCAATTTAATTAAAACAGGTTAATTGACAAATAATTAATTCAAAAACATTAATAATATTTATGTATTAAGGACATAATGAGGTTTTTATGGTCCAATGCGACATTTAGAGACTTCGCGCGCTAGCGCGTGGGCTGGGAAAACGCCGTAGGACCATAAAAATCAGTTATGCCCGCAATGCATACAAAATTTTATGAACGATTAATACATTGAATATTTAAAATAAATTATAACGTTAATTGTTTTCAAAAGAAATACATTTCTCATTTATAATAGTAGGTATTGCTGCGTTACCATGCAAACGAGTACAAAAGCAGGCTTGCCAAATTGATAATTTATTTGACGTTTTGGTTTAGTTAGTTTTAAACGCAATAACTGAGATATTTACGGAAATAAGCTGAATTACATTGAGAGATTGTACCACTTAATATTAACATGTCTGATTGTAATGATTTCATTGTAAATATTAAATAATAAACTCATAGTTTTGTGCCTATTATTTTCAATTGTTGACCGCTGGGTCATTATGACGTCCGCGGGCTATAAAAAACAGTTAAGTACATCAAAGAGATTTGGTTATAATTATCACATTATAATGTAACCGTGCATAAAATTATTGACAACTCCATTCAACCTGACATATTGTATTATTAATAATAATACCTGAACTCTACTAGCTAACCATAATATTCGTGATGTAAAACAATATACGATATTCCAACATACAAAGATGAAATTAAAAGAAGTAAAATAATTTTAATAATACTTGTTTTAAGATTACCACGCAACTTCTTTATTAACACATTCTTAACGAAAATAGGCAACATTATAAACACAAAAGCAATAATCTTCATGTCAGATAGAGGTTAATAGACAAGACATACACACACACGCACACACGCACACACTCACGCACGCACATACACACACGCGCACTCGCACACCTGCAAGCACGTACTTAAGCACACGCACACTTTGCGGAACGTTCTAAAATGCAATAATTCGATTTAGCGATAGTGAAAAAAGAGTAGATTGGATAGCCTGCTATGCCTACATATGTATATGTAGGTTGGAAGTTAAAAATAGAACAATCCTGGAATGAACCAAATGTCTACTGTTAGCAGCAAAACTACCCCAAATGTTTTGGGCTGAAGCTAATTACTTAATAAACAGGTCACCTTCAAAATCATAATACGGCGAAACTTCATTCCACAAATGGCTGGGACATACTCCGTCAGTTAGACATTTACATGCATTTGGATCTAAATCTTTTGTTATAAACAAAAATCAAAATAAAAGTAAATTTGATTCCAGAGTCGAACCTGGTATTTTCATGAGATATTCAGATATCTCAAAAGCATATAGAATTTGGATGAAAGAATAGCACAAGATTGTTGTTAGTCGAGATGTAAACATTATAGAAAAAATTGATAATGAATTTCCAGATTTTAGTGAAAAAACATTGGAGCTAATACGAGAATATAAGAAAATGGAAAATCAAAGCATTATCAAAATAAAAATCCAAAATTCCAAGAAATGAACGACAAGTACAAGAAGATATTTTATTTGAAGAAGACCTCAAACAACAAGTGATTCAAGAAAGTTTGCAATACAAAAAAGACAGTGAAATTACTGGCTTGAACAAATGATTACGACATGTCATTTATATGTGGAGAATATGTAGATCAAGAAAAGGAACATTTAGAAATTTGGTACGACGCTATCAAAGAAGAAATAAAAAAAAAAGCTTTGTAACTAGAGGGTTTACTCAAAAATAAAATATCGATTGTACAGATATTTTCCCTGTAGAAAAATTGAGTTCACTTAGATTTCTTTTAGATATGTGTCAAACTGCCTATCTTAACGGTGTTTTAGAAGAGAAAATATTTATGGAAATTTCTAGACATTTAGAACAATTTTGCAAGATACTACATTAGAAGAAAGCGGAAAAGCAAATCTAGAATTGTTTGAAAAGACCATGAAAATGTTAAATGAAAAGGGCGCCAGAGTATTTGAAATGCCTGACTACGAAGGTTCACAGCTCGTTTAAATACCAAAATAACTCGCTTACGTAATCACATGCGGTCTGCAGATCTTCGCTATACCTGTAAGGCTACAAAAGTATCGCACGTTTCTCTTAAA
This sequence comes from Vesta saturnalis, assembly GCA_036346205.1. Lineage (NCBI taxonomy): Eukaryota > Metazoa > Arthropoda > Insecta > Coleoptera > Lampyridae > Vesta > Vesta saturnalis. Next base: position 519,488 of record JARFJB010001736.1, on the reverse strand, counting down.
TAATTACGTGTTGCAAAATTCGTCACCAATCTGATTAAAAAACAATAATTTTGTCGTTGCGTTACTTTACTTAATAAACCTTACTTTCAATGAAATTATAATTCTAACAAAGGAAAACACTTTAATTCAATTTTAACAACCACTTGAAATTATATCAATCAATTCGCTGTAAAATACTACTCAAATTCATAAAATAATTCATTAACGCATCTTTCGTTAAATGTTACATTATAATTAAAATAATTAATTGGTTATCTTTCGAACGTAATTACTAATTATTTTACTCAAAACAAACAAAAAATATTGACGTTAATTCGATTATCTCACTTAATAACGAAACAAGCAGTTAAAATGCGTGTAAATAATGTGATGTATAAGAAATGGGATTCATAGCTGGATTCACATTAAAAAAACCAGATTATTGACCATATATATGTATTGTAAATAAACCACTTCAGAGATATCGATACAATCGTTACATTAGTTTTCCACACAAATTAAATTCCTTAGTTTACCTAACATGCAGTGATACTAGCTAGTTTCAACGCCGGCCGTTACTAAATTACTGTAAATATTACTCGTATGCCAACATCACAAATGGTTATAAAAAAGAATCGGCGTTCCCCTTTTTTAACGCTTGCCATAAATTTTAAATAAGAAAGTATTAAAGGAATTGATCCTACAGGACAGCGTATTCAACCGTTATCACATACGAAAAAACACAAAAAATTGTCAACACACAGCAACAATCTGAACGGAAATGATTATCTTAAATTTGATCAGGCTTTAAATCAATTGGCTTCTTTAATTTACCCCCTTTCGGTATACAGCCACCTGGTGAAAACCCAGAAAATGAACCCTACAGCGGCTTCGGCAATGTGATCGACGTAACTACGCTCGAATCTCCCAGTATGACGCACCTCGACAAGAAAACGGCGCGTCGAAGCAATGCCTGAATCGCGGATGGTTAATATCTCAATTGGTTGTGCGGTACACTGCGATCTATATAATAACAAATAAAAAATTGGGTGTGGGATTGATTATTACATTCAAAGGTAAATTGCACTTACTGTACTTGAGAACTCCTTTTGAACAGGCCGTGAGGGAGGCAGAGATATATCCACAGATATAATCAGTAAAAAGCATTTCTTTGTTGGATGCCACTCAGTTTATAAGTTTAATAATTAGAATAGAACAAAAATTGAGAACGTTGTACCTTAATAACATAATAGGTAATCTGAATAAACACTAAACAACTGTATTTATATGTATATTTAATAAAACAAAATTTCTGATTAACATCAGCATAAAATAACTATAACGATATTTCTCGTGAAGATTTACGATACTAAAATTACAAAATTCAACACAACTATATAAGCTTACAATCCATATTTACTTAAAATTCAAAATGCAATATGATCAACACTGTATTCAAGAATAAAACGTATTCTTGACCTATGTCAACAAATATCACAGTACTATAGGTTATGAACTCAAATGTTTTTATCTTAGGAACAGAAAACAGCTGTTCCTTTATAACCGTATCAAAATAACACTAACTGATTTGTTTACTTACTTAAAACGTACTTTACATGAAAGGATACGTATTACTTACATGTACTCAAAATAAATATATTACTTCATCTTAAAATGCACTGTAGTAGGAGAACTTCATTTCCATTCATAATATAAACATACGCTAAAGGTAATTTCCATTTGTCAATAACGTACCAATAAACGAACTGAGGACCATATGTGTAAGGTAATTTTCAAGTCTTCCACATACCAATAATGGAAAAACTGCAAACGCAGGAAACTAACAGCAGGCGTACTAACAGTAAGCGGTAATGATTTAAAGGTATCCCCATTTTTAATTATTCAAGACAAAAATCTCATATCATCGCTATTTTATGTAATTTCATGACGTCACCATCACACTTTTGCAAATAGGAAATTCATTAAAATTTTAGCTTTTTCTTAACACAAGCGGTTTGCTTAATGTAAAGGCGTGCCCTTATAAAAGGGAATGAAAACTTAAACGTAATGTAATGAACTGTATGGCAGAAGAAACGGGAGGAAGTGAATCAAACGTGTTAAGTTCGCATTTACGCACAAAACAACAAAAATAGAAGCTACTAAATATACACAGGGATTCGTAATTATGTAGACTAAAGTGAAAATATCGAAATACATTCCAAAATTTAATTATTGAAAGAAAAAAGATACCAACGTAATTTAAATATATTTACCACTAATAATACAAACTCAAAACTTAAATTAAGATAACGATAGACAAGAATTGGCGCGTTACAATATTTACACGGTACTCGTTAACTTTACAGAAAGCTTAAGTATGAGCAGCGAGTTTTTCGTTACCGACGAGCTATGAACTTAATGTCTCGGGAAATTAGGAACGGACGTTTTGTTTCTTCCGCACAAAAGTGATAACTACTCCATAGAACAGGGAAATCACTAGGATTAACGCTTAACACCTTCTTCTAGGATCACCGACAAAGTCCCTTTGGACACACCACACTTAACCATATATCAACCTCGTGTTGGTTGAAACGACACAATAAAATCCCTTCAAAAAGTTGATTGGAAAAACTGTCCTTTCTGACGGAAGTTCTTTCCACGATAATTCACCGGCTGGGGTAACGTTAAATTGTTAACATCTCTGCGTCTACATTTAGAGTCCCTGGAGAATAATTCACATTCTGCCACATTGAATTCTGCCTACTTAAATCTTAAATAACCAATCATAAAAAGGATCGCTTAAATTTTTAAAGCGCGTCAAAAACGAACTAAACTTCAAAGTCGACGGGAAAATGGCATCACAAAGAACACATCACAACAAGCGGGTTGTTTTAAATGTAACTGGTATCCAGTAAGTTGACGATTTCATTGCGACGCTAGCCCTTAACGCCTCGTATCTAAAAGCGAAACTCTGTTTACGAGTGCAAATTTTATCGAAAAACATCCGCCAATTTGTCGCCTAAAACATTTTAAAAACTGCGATATATATGCTTTCCACACTATACTTGAATGCAAGCTAATAATTTTAATATGAATGTACCAAATCTTGATAAATAAGCTAAAAAACTTTATTTCGTGTTCAAAATAGGGATTCTAAAGGCGAGTACTATTTGTAAACATTCCGAATACTTTCCACACGCATAAAAGAAAAAAAACGTTACAATTCAAAACCTTCCAAGAATTCATGCGTTCTGAAGTTCAACTGCATGAACTTATACTACATTTCAGAAGTCCGGTACTAATGAATAATTCATAATTTTGCAAACTAACGGCCAATTGTATTAATCGATAAAATCACGACTACGTGACGAATTAAATAGCACAGTTAAAAAGTTTGATTTTAAACCATCGACAGCTGACCCCTTTATGTACATTTCCATGAAAGGAGGAGTAAAAATTATTATGGCTATTTATGTAGATCAAGCAATCCAAGGAGTTAAGAAAAAATTAATGGATATTTTTAAAATGAGAGATTTAGGCACAATAAAATATTGTTTTGGCATAGAATATGGGAGAAGTAATAACAGTAGAAGAGAGGCACCATGCGCCATCTTGGATTTTTGGCGAAAACCCACCATTTTTTATATGACCACGTATGGGACGCGTTTTTCCACCCCTATGGTTTTTTTCGGAGACCTTGATGGAATTTTCATCCCTAATTACGGCCTCTTTGTTTTTACTCACCCACGTGGGAGACCGTATTTTTCACCCTTATTTATGGTTTCTTTTCGGAGGCCTTTTTCAACCCCTTGATTTCACCCCTATGGTTTCTTTTCGAAGGCCTTTTTCAACCCTTGATAGAATTTTTATTCCTAATTAAGGCCTTTTTGTTTTTACTCGCTTACTTGAGGGGGTGTATTTTTCACCATTATTTTATGATTTCTTTTCGGTGGTCATTTTCAGCCCTTGATCGGAATTTCAACCCTGATTAAGGCCTTTTTGATTTTTTTCATGCCTACTTGTAGGAGTCGTTTTTTGTTGTTCATTTTTTATTAATTATTTTTTATTAATTAATTAATTATTTTTTAACCCCGGGGAAATCCTCAATCCTAATCTGTTACCCTATAAGATGACCTTAAATATGTATTCTGATAAGTGTGCGCAGATAATCATTAGATGTAAAAGATAGTTTATTTAATCTGTGTCTACTATTAATATTTATTAGAGCTTGTTTATCAGATATTTGAATGATATAAAACTCATTTAAAGGATTGATTAGGTAATAATTACGTGCGCGACAAAATTGACTGTATTTCCCCATATTACTTTATTAGCGTATTTTTATCAAATGAGATTGTTATTAGAATTATTACATTTATTTTAATTCCTATCTACAGGTTGTTTAACATACGAAATTTATTTATACATTGATTAGGTGTTAACTTGTAAGACACGTTTCGCTGGACGGTACAATTGTAAGCGAGCCCTAACCTAATCTGATAGCTTATAAGATGATCTTGTCTTAAAATCTGTATTCTGATAAATAAATTACAAGTTTTCATAATAAAATATTATTAGAATCGGTTTATCGGTTATTTCAAGTAATTGTTTCAATATATATATATATATATATATATATATATATATATATATATATAATGCATGAGAGTGGACCTTGTATTATTTGTTGTAATATGTGTTATTACACTTTCTTTTTAATTGCAGGTTGTAACCTCCTACCTACACAACCTTCAACTTATACACGAATTAATAACGACCTCCAATAGTTAATAACACTATTGAATGGGGCCGCTTATGTATTTAATGGCTAGAACATATAAAATTATTCACACTTCCTTGTCACGTATAGGTGATATTTCGAAATGTTTATCTAGTGGACCCCTGTAAATGCATCATGCAATTAAAAGAAGAGCAATAAGACCATTTGATATTAAAAGATGATTAATTAATATATATATATATATATATATATATATATATACCGTTGTATTTCAATTTAAAAAAACAAGCGCTGTATTATGAGGGTCAATCGGCCCACACATGTAAAATAGGCTTTTTGAATTATGTCTATATAAATTGTTAAAATTATATAAGAATAAAAAGTGCCGATGTATTTAAAGATTACTACCAAAGACTGTTCTCTAATAAAATGATAAAACGGTTCTTTTAAAACAAAGGTCTTAGATTTTAAGTTGACGCGTATTTTTACATTTAGTTAATTAAAATTATTTTTCAATGAGTGTTTATGTCGTGATAAATATGTTATAAAAGCGCTTAGCTAAATAAAAACGTTATTATAATCATTACATTCCTTTTAGTGCCCATTTTGGCTTCGTATGTACAAATTATGTTATTATCACCTAACGTCACCTTCAACAATAAGGTCATTTGGTATTAAAAGATAAACATACTTATTTCACTTTGAGAAAGTCATTGATCTCGAAGTTAGCCATAGACGAAGACGGCCTTGAAGTTAGATTTGCGAATTTTTCAATTCAGCCTTGGAATTGCTTAAGTTGACATACCTATTAATTAACCATGCCAAGAAAAATTAAAATTATTACACTACCATTTTGTAAAGAGCCAGAATTGGGTAAGACAAATTAATTGTTATTTTAATAAAAATTATTAAGATAATGTTTAAATAATAATTCATTTTATTCCAGTTCTTAAAAATGTAAATAATCAGCACTTTTGCGTGTGCACCAGTACCCCCTTTCACGATGTGCAGAAAAGTTGCGACATTTCCTACCTAAAATCGCACTCATTCGCAAGGTTTATAAGCGAAATTATTGGCACTTTTAAATTAATTCAATTCTCTACAAATACTCTCCTGCCTGTCCGTTTGTAATAATTTATTACACCTGAAATTCTGTTTGTAGAACGCCTCTCTACAAATACTCTCCTGCCTGTCCGTTTGTAACAATTTATTACACCTGAAATTCTGTTTGTAGAACGCCTCTCTACAAATACTCTCCTGCTTGTCCGTTTGTAATAATTTATTACACCTGAAATTCTCTATTCGAGAACATAACCCCCTGACCTGCTCTTAAAGCAATTTCAATTGAATTAAATAGAATTCTAATACTCCGAAGTATAACCAATTTTTACGAAAATAGTTGTAATACCTAGAAATTCCTATTAACAAACCATCCTTAAGAAATTAATTGACGTCAAAGAGGTTTTGCATATTATACTGGTCTTAGGTAGATTGACTGGTTAACATCGGCGGTCACCGGGACTATTATAGGACTTCTTCTAGTTAATGGGGCTCATATAAGCCACGTCTGGTTGTCCGATCACGCGCTGTAACGTCAGACACGGCAATTTACAAATCCATTCCTGAACCCCTGTATATGGTTCTATATATTCAAACTATCCGATACAGCTTTGAATAAATAGAATCTCTAAGATTCGTTCATTTAGACTGTTGAGCCCACTGGCTTGGCTATTAACGAGATTATAAACGAACACCCAATATATCCTGAACCCCTGTATATAGTTCTATATATTCAAAGTATCCGTTACAGCTTTGAATAAATAGAATCTCTAGAATTTGTTGATTTAGCTCGAGCTCCTTGCTTGGCTATCAACACTTATAATTTATTCCCCCTGTATATTACGAAAATCACCTGAATATCGAATCCAAATAACAAATCCAATAGATTAAAGCAATTTATTTGCGCTTTAGCTATTAAAACTTTAAGATAATTATTCTTAAAAAAAAAATCCATTTGCATTTCGCAAATAAGTACTCACATTCAATTAAAGTGTAAGGAATCATCCTCTTTATACAAATAAAACGAAGGTCAACGTTCCATTTTATTAGTTTGAATGAACTCATCAATTTTCAACAACACATTGTCGAAAATATCCCTGTATCATATGAAACATTTCAAACATAAATTGCGAATTCCAAACGTTGAAAACGCCTTGTACATATTTGATTGTATATATTATTTATAGTTAATTTAGAATTAGTCTTCCCTTAGTCCGTGTGTATAAACCCTCAAAAAATCAATTAAGTGTAATATTTCATAAAGATTTATATTTCCCTTTCCGTAAGAAATTGGATGCTGATCGCGCAAAGCGTGATAACTTAATTCTATGCGCAGATGCGTGGGGGGACACTTACAGGAGCTACTCTGAAAGCCTCTATTTAATTCACTTCCTGCTGAATGTTATAGCATGAAACATTGTTTTGGGGATTTTCCCTAAATTTTTGAGCATAAGTGCCATCGGTTTAGATGGTACTTTTTGCATACTTTAATAATTCATACTTTTAAATGGCACTTTTATATGGCATTATATTTTTAATTTTAATGGCACTTCGATTTTTTACATTTTTTCTCTTCATCTTTCACTTTTAAGTTTTACCTTTATTATACTACTTTTTGGATTACATTTTAAATTGCAATTTTAATATACTAAAACATCAAGAAAGCTATAAATTTATTGGATAGAAAATTTCTACGAATAAATATTAGATAATAAACTCCAGTAAGGATGCGGCTGATCGCGTTATTACAAGATTGCGCAATGATGATGTAGAAATGATATCATGCTGGTTGACCGCTCCGTATTCATAAATGTTGTCAATAAGAAAGTCAGTGTTCAAAGGTATTTATGTAGTGATTTTTTAGTTCTTTAAGCATAGCTTTAAGGCCTTTTTCTTTCCTCTCCTTAATCATCCCTTAATTTGGCAAATAAACATAATTGCACATTGTTATTTTTTTTTTATATTAATATAAAGCTTTTATTGTTCATTAACTAGGTTTAACTGTTCCGTATAATAATAGTTTGGCGCTCGAGGTATCATTTTATTGTTTTTATTTACATTACATTTTTTTATTATTTAGTATAAGAGAAAATAATTAAGCAGATTGGAATCAAGCAGCATTATAGGTATATGAGCAAATCAGTTTATTAGAACCTGCCCTTTCTTAATCTACCGATAAGAGTCAAAGGCACAAATTAGTGATGAAGGTTAAGTACCTCAATTAGTTGTATGATTTGTGTTTAGGGAGAACTTTACCTAATTTCTTTATTTCTGTATTAGAAAATTCAAATTACATCATAACAATTGAGTAGGTACATCACCACGTTTTGTTATTACAATTTGGCGTTGTTTATTTTATTATTATACTGGCGTTATTTATTGTTGTTACAAGGTTTATTGGCTCCCTTAATTTCATCCCATCACCGCTCTCGGCATTTCCGAAAACTTTCAATTTCCCCGAGTCCAAGGGGTATTTCCCATTTCTCTTCAACACATCCGAGAATCAGAATTACGAGGGTTCTTTGCCACCGCTTGAATATTATTGTGCAGATCAGATGTCTGAGAAAGAGAGGCAAAAACTTTTAGGTTGGCACGCCACTCAAAGTAATCATGTTTTTAAGATGAGTGAAGAGATTGTGAAATATTGCTTAATGAATGTTAAGATTCTCGTTAAAGGTTGTATTAGTTTCTGGGCCACCTTCAACACCCAAAATAAAAGTCGATCCGTTTGAGGAGGCTACTACAATTGCAATAAAGTGTTTCGTAGGCTTTTCCTCAAAGAATACACAATCGGGCTCATTCCAAAAGGCGGGTATAGACGCGCCGACAACCAATCAAAGGTCGCAATACAGTGGTTACGTTGGATTGAACATTTACAGCAAGTGAGCATACAGCACGCAGGGAAAGCTCGTGAATTTAGAACACCTGAAGGCGTTAAGTTCTACGGTTATTACGCAGGATCAAATACCGTTTACGAATTTCAGGGGTGTTATTGGCACGGTTGCGAGGAATGTTTTCCCAACCAGGCTAATATTCATCCTAAGCATGGTGCAAATACTTCCATGCTCGCCCGAAACGAGAATACGGCGGCGAGGTCCCGGTTTCTACGCGAGCGCGGGTATAACCTAGTGGAAATGCGTGAATGGGAATTTAAAAAACAAATACTTGCAAACGATGAGTTAAGAGCGTTTGTACAGAATCTAGGTGACCAAGATGACGAACCTTTAAATCCACGAAACGCGCTTTACGGTGGCCGCACTAATGCGAGTAAACTGCATCATGAATGTGACGGTATTAGTGAGAAAATCATGCATTATGACGTGTGCTCATTATACCCCTATGTAAATAAATATTGTAAGTATCCTGTAGGTCATCCGAGAATTCATGTAGGTTTAGATTGTAAGAACATTTCATTGGATACGGTAGAAGGTTTAGTTAAATGTCGAGTACTACCGCCCTCTAATCTCTACCACCCTGTTTTACCCCTAAAAATGAATGGCAAGTTGATGTTTTTGTTATGTAGAACTTGTGGTTCTGAGGTAAATCAAGGGGAGTTTGGGCATAGTGAAATCGAACGCAGTTTCGTTGGGACGTTTGTAGCTGACGAGCTGCGTAAGGCTATCACTAAAAACTATAAAGTTTTGGACGTTTTCGAGATTTGGGTTTATTAGGTAACCACTTATAATAAAGCGACGAAACAGGAAATATTGTTTAGTGGTAACATCGATAATTTCCTGAAACTCAAGCAGGAATGCTCAGGGTGGCCTAGCCATTGCACGACAAAAGTCGAGAAGGCTCAGTACATAATAGAATACCTAGACGCTAATAATATTAAGAAAAACCCCGGTTTAAGGTACTTGGCCAAACTGATGCGGAATTCTTTTTGGGGTAAGTTTGGCCAACGCGAAAATTTAACTTAGTGCAGTATTGTATCTGAGCCAAATAATTTATTCAAACTGGTTACGGATCCTCTGGTTCAGGTACAATCCATTATCCCTATTAATGATAATGTAGTAATGGTAAATTGGGATAGACCGGAAGGTGAAGGTGAATCACAAAAAACTATTAATGTGTCCATAGCCGCTTACACGACAGCTCATGCTCGCTTAGAATTATATTGTTACCTAGAGAAACTAGACCGCCGCGTTCTGTATTATGATACAGATAGTGTCGTATTTGTTGCAAAACCCGACGACTGGAATCCAATTTGCGGAGATTTCCTTGGTCAGATGACCGACGAGCTGGAAGCGTATGATGAAGGAAGCTATATAACTGAGTTTGTTAGTGTAGGACCGAAAAACTACAGTTATAATGTGTTTTCAGCCGATGATCAAACAATCAAATCCGTGTGTAAAGTGACCTTAAACTATAAAAACTCTCGTGTTATAAACTTTAAAGTGATGAAGGATATGGTGCTTAATAATAGTGAAGACTCTCTTTTTGTATATAATGATAAAAAACTAGTTAGATATAGGTGCTACAATGTATTAAGTAGACCTGAATCTAAACAATATAGAATAAGTTATTCTAAGCGACGGATAATTGAAAACTTTGATATTCTTCCATTTGGGTATAAGGAATGAATAAAAGCATATAAGGAAATAATTATTTTATTTACAGACTAGACTCTGCAGCTTTGCGTGTCTGCGTGTTTTCGTTTTGTGCGTTTTCGTATTTGCGTGTTTCCCATTTTCGTTTTCGTTTTTCGTGTTTGCGAATTTTCGTTTTTCATGTTTTGTGAATTTTCGTTTCTGTTTTTCTTGTTTGCGTTTTTCGATTTCGTTTTTTCGTGTTTGCGAATTTTCGTTTCTGTTTTTCGTGTGTGCGATTTTTAGTGTTTGGGATTTTTTCCTTTTCGCTTTTCGTGCTTGCGATTTTCGATTTCGTTTTTCGTGTTTGCGAATTTTCGTTTTTCATGTTTTGTGAATTTTCGTTTGTTTTTCTTGTTTGCGTTTTTCGATTTCGTTTTTTCGTGTTTGCGAATTTTCGTTTTCGTTTTTCGTGTTTGCGATTTTCGATTTCGTTTTTCGTGTTTGCGAATTTTCGTTTTCGTGTTTGCGAGTTTGTGTGTTTGCGAATTTTTGTTTTCGTTTTTCGTGAATGGGAATTTTCGTTGTCGTTTTTACCCCTAACGGGATTTTATGTTCTAAACAGAGTGACCAAGGTTTTTTGATTTGTTTGAGATTGATCTGCTTCATTAATTTGTTTGTTTGTTTGTTTGTTCGTTCGTTTGTTCGTTCGTTCGTTCGTTCGTTTGTTTGTTTGTTTGTTTGTTTGTTTGTTTGTTTGTGTGTGTGTGTGTGTGCGTGTGCGTGTGCGTGTGCGTGTGCGTGTGCGTGTGCGTGTGCGTGTGCGTGTGCGTGTGCGTGTGCAAACTGTATAGTTTTAGCATTTAGGACGAGTCTTCTAAAAAAAAAGCTTTGCCGTAAGTAGCCACTTTAATAAAGAAAATGAATAACAAAGAATATCAATAATGTTTGTGGTTGAATATGAAACCCCGTTATAAAGTATGTATTGCACAACTGCACAATCAAATCAAAAATGGGTTTCTGTATTCAACCACCAATTACAAACACAGTTACTGAAAAGGCAATGTTTTACTTTCCATTTACGCTCTATTCCAAAAAATACTGTATTCCTTTCAATGAGTTACATTATAACTTCCAAGGTTATCTTGTTACGGTAGAGAATGACAGTAGAACAGTGTAACAGATAAAATAAGGGGTGCCATAGCTCAGTAGTCCGGTGTGGGTGTATTATTAACCTAGTTTTCGGTAGATTAAGGTACCTTGTTATACGTAAGTCACAATATAGGTTGTCATGAACCGGAAAGGCGCCAGAGTATTTAAATTAACACAATCGGGGTTGAAATTCCTAATTACGAAGGTTCACAGTTCGCTTAAATACCCATATAACTCACTTACCTTTTATCGTAATCACAGGTAGATCGAAGGATCTGCAGGTGTTCCGCTAATACCTGGAAGGCTACAAAATACTATTCGCACGTATTTGTTAAATAATTACGTGCTACAAGGACAGCTTCTGGTTTGATCATTTTTGTATGGCTATGTTAACGTACTTATTAAACCTATCTTTAAAAGAAATTATATTAACCAAATTCAAATAACGAAACTGCTAAAAAAAATTTAAATTGTTACGTTACCGTCGATAAAGAATATTGAAAAATACTCGCATTTCGTGACTATGAGATCGTGTAATTCAGCAATCTTCACAAAGAAACTAAAATAATTAAAATCAGTAGATATTTGCATACCACAAATGTCTCCTCATAAATTTCGTATTAAGGTAAATTATATGGCAAATAAAGAAATGGGGTCACAGTTTGTTACACCTCAAATTAAATAACTCATTCATGTATTGTAATTAAACACATCTGTTCGGTGTGAAACACCGTGCTACACAAAAAAATAAACACAATATGTTACAGTTTTCATAGGATTCTGTCATGAAATGTGGGATGCGCTTGCAAGATCATTAACCACAAATAATCTAAAGCAACTTAATTGCAACTATATTCAAAACGACGGTTTAGAATGTCAACAAATTTAGTAACATATAACTTTTCAAATATTGCATGAAATAATCAATGTATAATGTAACACAACCAAACCGCGGATGGATATGTTTTATAAACTGAAATGTTTAAATAACCAAAACATATTCATCCGTTCGACACATACAATAATAAACATACACTTTTTTATTCAGACAATCAATAACAAAACTAAATAAATAAACGAAAATGTTTACCTTATTCTTAATCAAACATCAGTGACCTTCCTGAACAATCCCTTTTTTTTTATGCTGCCTACGGTAGGACTGTGACGATGGTCCCCCAGGTTACTGAACGGTGGTTAAATTTTTGTGGCCTTTGCAAGACCATAACGACGATCGATCGCTTCTCAAATGAGAACTCCGTAAGAATTTCGAAAGTAATTCAAATCGAGATGCACTATTTGTTTTGCTGTGCCACTTGGTTAATATAATCTCGCAAAATTATTTACACATCGATCTTGTACTCTAACTACCTATATACAGTTTTAAGGAACGAAAGTTCTAATTACACCAATTAAATTAAGTGGTATATTTACAGCGACTTTTCTAGTTACTAGCTAGCCGTGACCCTGACTGTCTTAACGTTTAGGAATGAACGTTTTATTTCCTCCGCACAAAAGGCGACTTTAATCCAAAAAAAAAGTGAAAGCACTAGGTTTTAACACTCAACCCCTCTTTTAAATACGCTTAACGGTGTTCTTCCGGACAAACGATATTTTAATCATGTGCTGGTTGAATTCACTCAATATCCCTCAACAGGGTTGGTGGGGAACCCTGCCCCTGACGGAGGTGCTTTCAACACGGATTTTGGTAACACCATTCCCCAATTGAACGCTGACTTGCTTCGTATTTCTACCGGCCGCAGTAAATAGACTTTATACTCTTACATCTAAATTAGGACTGACACATCAATCTTTCTCTGCTCGCCACATTGGATTTTTATCTTAGCCAATCATATTAATTTATTACTTAAATTACATCATAAAAACAACCTGCCTGTTATCAGTGACATCGATATCCCCTACGACCTACGTCCTCTCGACACTGAACCTTAAGATCTCGTATCTAGAAGTCAACTCTTTGTTTGAATATCGAATAATTCCCGTCAGCCTGTCGCCAAAACGTTTTTAAAACTGCAATCTATGCTTTTCTGCACTATATTTCAATCCAAATAACAATTTCAATACGACATATAATTATCCAATGGAGCAGTTTAACGACAATAACTATGATTAACGTAATTTAAGAGAAATACGAGCAACCATTATTTACAAACTCTCACCTAAAACGGTAAAAGGGATTTCACTATCTACCGATGTCAACGTGTAACCAAGTCTTAATTTAAAACTGCAATCTATTACTGGTAATCAAACCATAACTGTATTTCGTTCTCAAAATTGGGATAATTAATTCTATTAGCATCTGCAATAATTCCAGATAAAGCGTTACTATATACAAGTTTACAAAATTTATGCTTAATCACGTCCTGAACTATCCTATAGTTCGAAACTAACAACAAATACTCGATAGAATCATGCACACACATGACAATCTGCAGCAGCTGGATACAGCTGGAAGTCTTTTAGTTATAAAGTGGTTGGCACTAGCTTCGTATCCGAATAATCGTTACTTACGACTCCCGCCTTATGTATTTAGACAGGATCGATTGTTCCTTTTTCACTCAATACTTATAATGATACTAATCGATAGTTTATGTAAGTATACCAATACACACAGTTTATTTCGTAAAATATTTTAGCATAACTAGCTTCATACAATTTATTCTACATACATAGACCTTAAAACTACTCTACTTAAAATGGTTAAAATTTAATTTTCCTTTTCTCTTGGTTGCAAAATTATGAATCCGTAGACACGTTAAATATTTTAGGTTACACTTTACTTACTTTGCAGTGACGGTTTCTTTTAACAAAACTGCCGAAGACGACATTTTTATAAATTAGTATCTTTTAATTAAATTTTTGAAGCATCTCCCTTCGTCAATTATATAAGGATGTTTGCACTTAATGTTTATTTATTGCATCAGCCTTAAAATCAAGCTACTGCACAATATTATAGGAAGTTTACGTCAAGCCGAAACAGACATTAATCAAAATATCCTAACATACGTATAGTGTTTGCTTTTTACCTTCCACAGAATAGTTCATCAAAATTAACTGTTTTCTTTTGTTAAAGTATCATCCGCTGTGCCAGAACTAATCAGAATGCAGTTCACCAAACATAATGCTGTTCACCAACATCTCGAATAGTTACGACCTGACATTTTGTTTCTATCTGAAACACAAGTTTCCTCTGAAAACGCCAATTCATCCGACTTACAATTTTCCCACTACAATCTTCACTCTAACTATCGATAGAAAGGAGGAGTATGTGTCTATCGCAAGGAAAACATCGCTTGCAAGAGGATTTCTTCTTTGATGAATAAAAAGTTCCACGTGGTTTGTTTCAAACATTCTGGTTTAAAATGTGTAAAATTCTAGCGTTGCGTTTGTAGGTGTTCCGATGGCAGTAACTTTCAACTTCGATTACCATAGTTTGAAAGATGACTATCTTCGGTCTTGGTTTCCATCTTGCGATATCTCAATTCTGAGAGATTTCAGTGTTCATAACTCTAATAGACTTTAGTTTTTATCTACAACGAATCTTGCTTGTTATAGTGCAGAAACATTTACTATTTCATGTGGCCTCACGCAACTGATTTCCGAACCCACTAGAATACTGACCATACCCCACGTTCTCTAAACCTTTTTCTTACATAAAACCAACTTGTGTACAAAACATCAATCTTTTACATGGCGTAAATATTATAAAATAGTTCGGACGTTGTTCTTCCAGTATCTGAAGTCGCCCTCATAGGAGTGGAGTTGCACATTCCCAAAACAAAGTCGTATAGGTCATTCTCGTTCCCAACTCTAGTTCAATATCTATGAAAGATAAATCTTATACCAAATGGAAATTTAATAAAACCATCAAGAATCATGTAGACTACGTTGGCGCTAGAAATACCTTCAAAAGTGTTACTTCTGCAGCAAAAAAATTGTTTGAACAATGTATAGCAATGAACTAACTACATCTCCTTTGGGCAGTTCAAAATTTTGGTCTTTAGATAAAGCCATCACTAAAAACTTTGTACATTTTTATTTCCCGTCGTGATATATTTTAATGGACCTGCAGTTAATGATTCTATAGACAAAGCCAATCTTTTTGTGGATTTATTTGCATGAAACTCGTGTCTTTATGATTCTGGAAAAGATCTGCCCCTAGTCAACTCTTCTTCATACGCTGTGAAACCAATTCACTTTCGGTACAGACTCCTAGAATCCATCATTAGTAGGCCTGATGTCAATAAGGTGATTGGCCCTGGCAGTATCCCAGCTATTGTCTTAAGGAAATGTTTGCCCGCGCTAGTACCAGCCCTATCGAAGCTCTATTATATTTCTATGTTTTCTGGAAAATTTCTTTCATCTTGAAAGTTAGCCAATGTTCAACTTATTCCCAAAAAAGCCAACACCGATCCTTCTTACTACCGACCAATTGCCATCACTTTCATCTTGTCTAAAGTCATAGAAAAAGTCATCAATCGGTAACTACTTTATTTCCTTGAACCTAACAAATTCCTTAGTGGCCACCAATATGGTTTTAGTCAGAGTCGTTCAATTGGTGATCTTTCATGTACCACTCAAGCTTGAAACAATACATTAGAACAATTCGGTGAATAGCTGCAGCCGCTTCAGATGTCTCAAATGCATTTCACCAAATTCGTCATAAGTTCTTACTTGACAAACTCACCTCTTTTGGGTTAACTGATATGCTTATCAACTGAATTTGTAGTTTCCTTGTTGGCTTCTTTTCAAAAGAAGATGGCATTAACGCGGGCATGGCACAGGGATCAATGAGAGCGTATACACTTCTTATGCTTTACGTAACTGACTAACCTGAACCATTTCTTCGCTGACGACAGCATTCTTCATTGCAGTTCATCTCAGTCTACTCATAATAGTAATCTACCTTCTAACTCAAATCAAGACATTAATGCTGAAATAGCCATATCAAAAAACAAAGACATGCAACGTATCCTTGAATGGGGCAGTAATAATTTAGTTAAACTCAAAACTCAGTGTTACTTTGTGTCCGCTCATAAGCTGTCCGACTTTATTACTGTGTTGGGAATGACTGCAAATTCAAATCTATCATTGGTTGACTATCTTCTGTCAGGCACTCACCTTTGAATTAGTGCTCCCCAATACGAGCTTAATATCATTGATCGTGTTCAAAAAAGATCGATTAAGCTTATTTTCCTAATTATTAATTATTTAATTAATTGGTGCAAGTTTGTGTAATGAAACAAGCCCCACGTTCGGTACCAAATTGTAATGATACTTTCTTAATCAGCGTTGAAACAAAATCGGTTAAGACGTAAATTGTCACTTAATCTTTCGTCGCCACATTGGGCGACAAATTGTAATAACTCAATCAATTCGAGCCTCAGGCGTTGGGTACTAAATTACAATGAAACGGTAAGTCTATGCCGACACGTTGGAGAGAAATTGTACTGTAATTTTGGCAACAAATTTATAACGTATTGAATAAGTTACAAAATGTATTATTTATCCAGGCTAGCTCTTTAATGTGTGATTGAAATGTAACTATAATCTACATTGAATATGAATTGTTTAAATTTTGGAAAAAAAAAAGATTAGCGAATCTGAATTTTACTTTTAGGAAGCTCGAAACAATATCAGTTATTGATACAATTATATGCTATTTTTAATAGAAATTAATCCTGCACACTTTAGGTAAGATCATTTTAATTTAAATCGTGGAACGAGTTTCCCAAAATCACTTTATGTAAACCAATTTGAATATAAGTTCAATATGAAACTCTCCAAAGGTTATTAATATTTAATCTAACAAGAAAATTCAATTTATCATTACATGCCACTGCTAATAAAATCAATTTTATCAATTGTTTCTTAAATCCTTTAGTGTAATAACATTATAATGGTACTAAAATCTATGGATTTATATAAAGATCTGTTTAACTTTTTAACTTTATTAATATTATTAAATTGATCTCTGACCTATAATCTTAAATATTGATTCAAATTTGAATTAATCAAAGTAATTAAATCATTTTGTATTAATAATTCACACACAACTAGCGTAGTTTTCTGCTTAAGAGACAATGACAAATTTCAGTGTTAAATTATACTTTTTGGTCACTTAAAAATAAAATAATTGAAGTAATGAGAATTTTATATTAATTTCTTGTATATTAACTGTCAAAAATGTTAGAATATTTATGTCATAATCAATTAAAATATATATGGAATTCTTACCACCATTACCTAAGTGAGACTATGCCTTTTTTTCCAACTTAGTATAATTATACTTTAATAATGATACTTTAACTTGTACCAGATAGAATAAATGAACACAAGGGTAAACTCTGGTTACCTAAATTGCAATTTACACATTAAGTACAATTGTAATGAAACTATTAGGTGATGTCACAGACATGTATACATTGTAACTTCTTATATACCCAGAAGCTATTAGCCCTGCAATAAAAAAAATCTGGCTTATTAAACTATACAGTATTATTTTTTTAAACCTGACAGGCTATTTTTTTATTACTGAAGATAGAAGTTTACTTCCAAAAGTAAAGTTTTAGGGCGTATTCTAACTAAGAAAATTTCATGAAAAAATACTCCAGCGTTGCCAGTTGTTATAGTATTTCTCAAAATAACATTTTTTTAAATGGCAACATTACATTTTTTAGCAAAATCTGATAGAGCGTTTCACTGCAGTCAAAAGTACCAGAGAGAACAATTTTCGTTTTGGAAACCACTGCTGTCGGGTGCAACAGGGCATCAGTTTGAATATTTGATGAAAAAAAGGTTTTTGTTTAACTTTTTGTTCCATTTTCTTGCTAGATTTTTTAATTTTAATAATTTTTATTTGTAACTTATTATTATTATTAAATTATTAATTATACCAATATTTTCATAGTTTAATACGCCAAAAGTGATGTTTTGCTAAGACCACTAGAACAATAATAATTCGTAAACAGCATCCAAAAAGAAACTTGTTCGGTCTAGTACTTGTGACTGCAGGGAAACGCTCTGTCTGATTTTGCAAACAAAATGCAATATTGCCATTTAAAAAAGGCCGTGTCTTGACTACCACGTGAAAATTATAACCTCAATCTGTCTAAAGATGGAAATAAAAAGGAAACCAAATCTGCGGTAACCAAGAATCCTCTCAATGGATTCTAGAGTACCAACGCTGGGATTCTAGGTTACCGTAGATTTTAATTTTCATTTTTAAACAGATTGAGGTTATAATTCCACAAATTTCGCGTGGTAGAAGACACGGCGTTTAAAAAAATGTTGTTTTTGAAGATACTAGAAATTTTCTTAGTTAGATTACACCCTAAAATTTTACTTTTGGAAGTAAAAGTCTATCTTCAGTAATAAAACAAATAGCATATATTGTCAGGTTTTAAAAATAACCCTGTATACATACAAATTCAATCGTCGAACTCTGACACTCACAACAATAATTTACAAAATCAAGTACATTAATAATAAATACTAAAAATTTACATTATATCAGCACGAGACCATTTTCTTGTCTCAATAATATACAGTGTGCTCAGAAAGTAACGGACAAATTCATTATTTTCGAAATTGTTGATTTGTGATCAAAATCCTGCGACACGTCGATTTTTTATTTTGATTCCAGACTTTACGCTGTGTCGCACATGTAGATGGCGCTGCGCACTTTCCGGATATGACGTCAAAGTTTATATTTTTAAATAGGAACCCTGTATGTTCTTCGCGGAAATCGATGCAACTCTTTCTCCTGAGTTCAAAAATACCCTATTTCTTGGGATTATTTGAAACAGTATGCGCGATATTAATTATTAAATGTGGCATAATTCGAAAAGTGATGCGGTGTTGTCAATGTTTGCGTTAAATTAAGAATCTGGGTACTAAACAGTGCACAGCCTTTATTAAAATAAACATAAACTGAACGAAAACAAACATAAAATAAGACTTGAAAGGGTTTTTGTCTTCCGGTGACAAAAATACGTACTTCAAGTCTACCTATAACGATACATAAATATGCGGTTTTCGGCCGCTTGAAAATAAAAAATAAACTCCATATCGAGTTACCCAATTGCTTGTTGTTTTGACAAAAGCCTGCATTTCAATCACACCAGTTTCGTTCTTGAGTAACACAGCACCACTTTTCGAATTATGCCGCATTTAATAATTAATATGGCGCATACTGTGTCAAATAATCCTAATAAATAGGGCATTTTTGAACTCAGGAGAAAGAGTTGCATATATTTCCGTGAAGAACATACAGGATTGCCATTTAAAAATATGAACTTTGACTTTATATCCGGAAAGTGCGCAGCGCCATCTATATGTGCGACACAGTATAAAGTCCGGAATCAAAATAAAAAATCGAATTGTCGCAGGATTTTGACCACAAATTAACAATGTCGAAAATAATGAATTTATCCGTTACTTTCTGAGCGCACTGTATAAACAAACATAACAGCTAATTAATAATCATTATTAATTTTATTAAATATGTAAATAAAAAGTTTTCCTCGAGTAGGATTTGAACCTACGACGTGTACTTAGCTAGAGTACCCCACTAACCAACTGTGCTGTCGAGATACAAGCCCCAATCGATGTAAACTTTGTCTTTATGTATGTATGTAAATACAATTTAAACAAATATTCTGAACTCTCAGTTATATTCAGCTAATTGTGAAGCATGTTATTTAACTATTTATTTAATTAACTTTATAAACATTTACAGAATGTTATACCTATTGGTTCCTTTAAAGAGCAATTAGTTTAGCACGCTTATTTATTAAACATTCACTTGTCTAATTTGAAGCACTGCACAATAATTATTTGGTCAGATCTCTTAGTATAACCTTTAGGCTTTTTAAATCTAATATACAATTACTAATAGATTTAAACAACCTTATATTTAATGATTGCAGGCGAGAAACTTTCAATTTTAAGGTTTAAAAATGTTATAAAATTTCAAACTAACATATTCTAAATGGCCATGTGAATCGATTATGAATACCCTCACCCTCAAAATTTATTTATACTTCTCACCCTGAAAAGCGTAGTAATATAGTCAATATCCAATAATGTCAAAATAAACATGTCATATGACCGAAAAAGTTCAAAATTCCCTTACTCAAATTATACGTTCTTATGTTTTCATTTTATACGTAAATTAATACGAATTTCAGTGTAGCTTGTTAAATCAATGTGAATTTCTGATTAAATAATTTTTATGACTTAGATATCCTAATACAAATAAACTAGGGTTTTTTATCGATTATAATATCAATTTTTTAATTCATTTTGTAACAAATTTTTGAATCCGCCCTAAAAAGTAGTTGCTAATGAACATATTTTTGCAAAATTAAAATAATAGGCAAGATTCACGTGTAAAATTAATATGTAGTTTTTATTAAACAAAACACGGTATTTCAAACGTTGTTTAAATTCTTTGATTACGTAATAAATTTTACCCATTTTTATATTAATTTTATTGACAACCATTACCTTTATTGGTACCTTTCAAACTAACGTTAATCAAGGTTTTATCAGTGACGGTTCGTTACCAATTATATTTCTGAATTAGATTTCAATTTTATTATTGATGTAAATACTAATTTATACTTTGGTTAAAATTATTTAATAGTTTTAGATGTTAATCCATACACTTATTCTGAACTTGATTTTATAACAATTTTGGTCAATCTTAGTATTAATTTTATTGAGAAGTGGTGCCTGTATCTGTGTCTTCCAAACTAACGTAAATCAAGGTTTCAGCAGTGATGACGGTTCGTTACTATTTACAATTTTTGAATTGGATTTCAATTTTATTATTGACGTAAATACTAATTTATACGTCATTTAAAATTATTTAATAGTTGTAGATGTTCCCAACCATTGACGCAAACCGACAAATAATCCGGAAGTACAACGCATTCACTCAAAATTGTGACCCTTTTAGCTCGCTGGTCTGGAAATGAGGTTTGACCAAGTAGAGGACCATTTCCGAATTAGTGGTATTCTCAATTACGACGCACGATACGGCTACATCGCATGAAACTTGGATTCTAAGCACGCCACCGAAGTCAGAGACTTCCTCAAAAATCTCCCGTAATCGGGAAATATAAAAATCTCAAACGAAGCAATACGGAGACTCAGTATCAGTCAAGAGCATAAGATAGGGCAGCTCTTGGAACCAGAAGAACTTGTAGACCGCATGTCATCTCAGTTCCTACGACATCTACAACATTTGGCAGGAGAATAGATTCTGCCCGACTTACTCAATCTGGTCGCAGGTTACCAGCAGACATTTAAGCCATTCTAGTCACTCAAAGGGGGTCCAACATCGACAACATTGCCGAGTTTACAGACGCTATAGCGAAAACTCAACTCCACGGACACCTGCTTGAAATTTATAATGGGGCATGTTATGAATATGCTCTAAAATTGTTTACATAAAGTAACCTGTACAATTGGCTACAAAATAGTTTATGTAAAAGTTGACTTAAAACTTATAAAAAACTTTAAGCTTTCCAAAAATTTGAAAAATGCGATAATTAATTTAAAAAATTTACTAAAGGTGGTAACTTCACGGTAATCTTACTTTTAATTTTAATGTACAAAGACTTGATTGTCCAATTTAAAAAATAAGCATTCTTATTAAAATTAATACAATAAGCAAAACAAAATGCTTGGCCAAAGCTCGGAATCCGGAAGGAAACTATACAATAACGCAATCTAAGCATTACCTCAATAAACAGCGTATATTGGTACAGTCTGTCATGTACATTTTATTCCGGTTACTCATTAGATACCAACTGCAAGGGAAAGGATTTAAACATAATCATAATAAACCACGCGTAAGTCCAAATTATTAATTACTCGTAATATATTATTAAAACTGCACATTTAAACGACAACAAAAGGTAAACTTTCTACAATGTGGCTTTGGCGCCACTTGCTTGAAATTTATAATGGGGCACATCATGAATAGCTTCTAAAATTGCTTTCTTAAAGCAGAAATGCAAACTGTTTACTCAACTTCAACGCCCGCTGAACATTGCCCCAACACAGCTGAAGTTAACACGGTCAGTCATGTACATGGAACTCGGATTCTCATTAAATACCAACAGTAAGAGAAAATCGAGACGTAATCATAACAAACAGCACTAAATTTTAAATTATTAGTTAATCATATTTATCTATCTACACATTATCTTTATCTGTATAACGGGGACAATAAGCATTACAAAAAAATGGTTCAGTGCGCTTGGTTAATTTTCGTTAATTGGAATATTTTATGTGGATCCAAAATAGTGCTAAGCTTCTCCAGGCGCGAAATTGTACTTTCATTACCACATCTTTATTTTAACTTAATTAATACTTGCACGTGTACTATTCTAAATAAAAGGACGTAACTAACAAATAGGTATTTTCCAAAACAACCGTAACTTCGCAACCATATAAAATACATGCTGTTGTGACACATTTAATAAAAAGCTTTCAAATTTT
Source organism: Vesta saturnalis (assembly GCA_036346205.1). Classification (NCBI taxonomy): domain Eukaryota; kingdom Metazoa; phylum Arthropoda; class Insecta; order Coleoptera; family Lampyridae; genus Vesta; species Vesta saturnalis. Next base: position 496,496 of record JARFJB010001736.1, on the reverse strand, counting down.
ACTTTACTAGCCAAACTGGTCCTTAAGCGTTACTCGTCAACCAACTTCAATGTTGTCTTTAACGGTACATCTATATGCGGCACTGTGAAAGTCAATCAGCGGTAATTAATTACACAAGTAAGACACAGCGTGCTTTTCACCCGCGGTTTTACGGAAACAAAACGACAAGCGCCAAATGTAGAAACTCCATAAACTTCTTTCTAATATGGCGTAGAGCTCAATCACGATAATACAGATAAGTTGTTACGTAAACATTCAATCTAAACGGCCAAACCAAAACGCTAGTTTTGTAGTCTCTAAGATTTATTCCAAACAAATATCATTTGGGACCCCTAATACTACTTCACGACGTCGGGTCTACCGCAACGTCACGCTACTATACGCAAAATTTTTCTATGTTCGCCAACTAAGTAAAGGAGACACTTACTACCCTACTCCTATAATTTCTTAAATACGTTCCAATCAAAAAAATCATTTTAATGAGCTGTATTATCAAATTCTATGAGAAAACATCAATATTTGTACGATAACTGCGATAATGAAAAAACTCTACTTAACCTAATATGACTTGATTAATTTAACAAAACTTTCTCAACGACGTTTTCAAAACATTCGTAAACTAATTAATCTGTTAACACAATGTTATTATCGAACAAGATATTTTTACACATTACGTCTTTGTGAAAAAGGAATTACTTAATAATCAAAATGTTAACCTTATATTATGCATGTGCCTAATTCAGACGAACGTGACACAAAAATGTATTACATTAAATTATACTAAAAATATATTGTTTGCCAAGGATTATTAAACATCGCAAGACGTGACGTCATTTGACGATACGTGTGTGAACCAGCTATACGTTGAACATTGCCAAATACCACATACGGGTATATATATATATATATATATATATATATATATATATATATATATATATATATATATATATATATTTATATCGTTATCTGTTTTGAGACGGACCTACTGTAACCGACCCGTTTCCTTGTTTATTGTTAAATTCTTATTTGTTGGAATGGTCTGTCTAATTTTTTAATTGAAATGACTATTAATTCGTTATGTCTCGACTATAACTCAGCGCAATGAGAAAACTCTACTCTACAGGACTTCGTGGGTGTTAATGTATGTATGGATAATAATAAAAGTTTAATGTATATTTATTCAAAACAACAGACAACACGGTTTTAAACCATATTACAAAGAAAACCAAGATGTTACTACTAAACATGCAATCGAAAGCTGACGTAATAATCCTCTAGCTATCAATTCAATTTAATAATGGAGACACGTTAATTAGGTAATTAAGTCACCTTTCTAATTATTAAGCATTAAACAAAATACATGCAAAAACCTGTCTACGTTCGTGAACTTCTTTCTTTGCTCAAGCAAATCCGTCGTACAAAGGTGTGTATTGTTGCCTCGATGTGATTCTTGGCTTTCAACAACAAAAGCCAGTTGATACTACAAAAGCTAGGCGAATTAACGACAATAGCTTCTTGTAGTAAATATAGATCGCAGTTTACTTTTTCAGGAGAAATAGTACTCAGTAATATATCTAATCTACTGACTTTCTCACCTTTGTTAGCGTCTCCTCTTCTACACACACTAACTTAATTTTAGAATATAACTACAATACACAAGGTAATTTTCATAAAAGCATTTATACAGGGTACCGCAAAGTAATAAATCTCTTGCTCTAAATTGAAATAAAATTAAATTTCTATGCTCATTCACGAGGTGTTGCAATGTACATACGCCTGTATGTTTAATGACATTCATTGCATATAAATAAATATCATTGTGCCATATTCCATATGTACATGTTATGTATCTTACAAACGGTAACACTTCAGCATGCGCAAAGTACATCCATATGTACACACATTACTTCTAATGAATATGTTATGTACCTTATATTGGTTTTGCATTTTACATACATAAAATGTAAGAATCTACATTAGAATGTACACCCATACGTTATGCATGTGCTAAATATTTTCTGTATATTGATTTCATGTACAATGTACTTGTTTTAATTCTGTTCTGATATACAAATTGTAGTTACTCAGCTTTAATCTATATAAAAATTAAAGCGTTCACAAATACTTACATTTTGGGAATAAATAGTGCTGTATATTTTACAAAGTTATTTGTTTTGACATCAATTGTGCAAGATAAATATTTAATTTGTTTTAATCTAGTCTTTATTTTACACACATATAATAAAATTACATTTTAAAATGTTTTATCAATTTCTGATTTATTTTACATATTGGTATTATAATTTGAAATACTTCCACAAAAATGTTTTCCGATCAAACAAGGAGAGTTTCATTACGTTGCACACTGCTCTGAAACGTAGTAATTATTTCAACGTTTGTGTTCTGTCCTCCTATTAGGAGCATTTCAAGTTATAATATTATAATTAATTACACTGAGAAGGTTCATTCTAGTTTTTATAGTACACATTTACACCTACTATTAGTTAATTATCGAACAAATAATTTTTCACATTTTCTAGTCGACACCTAATAGTGTGAACTGAATAAATACCTGCCGTACTTGTAATAACACTTTCTGACATATTTTAATGTAATAACGCTAATTGATTAATTACTGTTGTTAATTCTTAAAAATATAAATATTTAGACCTGCGATCAACTATGAGTTTTAAGAATTTACCTATTTCATGATTGCTAAGATTAACAACAAAAAATCTTATCAGAAGTTATTCTTATTTTCTGTCTATCTGTTGGGTGCAATTAAAAGTTTATAAAACGTTGAACTTCATTTTTGCAAATCCTTGATGCAAACAGCTGATGTTGAACAGGTTAGGTTATGTTTACTAACCATAAAAATTATTTTAATGCAAATATGAAATAGGTAATCCAATATATACCTAAATTGAAATTGTTACAAATGATCATTCAATAAAAATGTATTCAATTACGATATCAGTCGTTAAAAAAAATTGATAATTACAAAATTTATCCATTTGCCGTATATTTTTAGGATGGCATTTCTGCTACCGACGTTTCCCGATTATAACATCGTTTAAGTTTTTCAAATTGCAGAAAATCACGCCGCGCATCTCGAGTGCCACGACGTTTTGTAACTACTCTAACCTAAAAGAAATATAATCATTTTCAATAAATTACCTTGTTCGATTACTATTTTGGAAACAATCTTTGGCACACAAAAAAATAATAATTATTACTTTTTCGTGACGAAAGCTTAAGCTAGACTAAATTTTACAGTTAGGCATCTATAGCTAGACTCTAGGGAAGGATAGGGTAAAGTGAACCCAATACATTTACTGTGAAATGGCACCAGTTAGGCTTTAACGTTTTAAAGAAAGAAGGTAATATACGTGAAAAACAGGTGAACAAAACATGATAATTATAGAAAGAGAAAGTATAGTTACAGCATCGTTTAAATGTATTAATAATGGTACACAACATAACTGGTAGAGAAGTTATACTGTGGTATGGTCAATCCCATTTATGGTATTTGTTCCTTTCGTTACTTTTCCCGCCAATCATTAAAAACTGTAACACCTTTGAAATTGACATAGGCACAGAAATGTGAGTTTTGGATAAATCATTATTTTTTTATTTAGTAATTAGGCGCTATTTTGGGCTGTTAAAACTAAGTTTTGTGCCATTACAGAAAAGAAGTTATGGTAAAATTACACTAACACTGCTAATTTCTCAGGCACGAACTTCTGCATAAATAATTTTTTCCTTATAAAGTAATTAAGCGCCAATTATGCGCCGCTAAGATAAAATTTTGCGCCTCGTCAGGAAATAAATTATTCCAAAAATTATATAAACGAGACCAACTTATGAATGACCCTATGAATAAGTTAATTTTTTCTTGTGTGATAATTACACACGCATTATGCGCTGTTTTACGCCGTTAAGGATCAATTTGCGCCCATGTAGGAAACATGTTATTTCACGACGCGACTAACTTCATAACTGTGAACTTCTGCAAAAATCATTTTTCTTATGCAATAATTATGCGCCAATTGTGCGTCATCACGCAACGTTAAAGTAAAATTTTTGCTCTTTTATAGGAAAAAAATTATTAAAAAATTACACTGACACGGCTAACGCCACAGCTGCTAACTTCTACATAAATCAATGTTTTCTTATGTAGTAATTAAACGGCCATCATGCGTTGTTTACGCCGTTAAAGTTAAAATTTGTATTATTATTGAAACTCTACTTCTTCCAAAATATATACTTAACCCATGTTCTTACATTAAGACTACACCAATTTTTTTCTAATATTACCTTAATTGGATTCTACACTATTCTTACTAATCTTAACGCTTAGTAAACTCTAACTCGTGTGTTTTCCTTTAAATATGTTTATTGTTATAAATTACATATTAGATATTCTAAGATACCTATCTATGTTTTAAATTCATAAGGTTGCTTATCCTTTACAATTCAGTGCAGTAATTAGACACCAATTAGCCCAAAACGGTCTATAATTAGCATCTAATTAACCCATAAGGAAAGACTAATTTCCTACATAAGTTCACGTTAGCCCTGTTGATGTCATTTTTACAATAACTTGTTTCCCGTAGGGGTGCTTTACTTACCGGCGCATAATGGGCGCCTAATTATCGCGCACACAAGAATAGTTTATTCATAAGACCATGAAGTTAGCCTTGGTGTAATTTTTGCAAATAACTTATTTTCTATGAGGACGTAAAACTTTTCATTAGCGGCGCAAAATGTCGCATAATTGTCACCTAATTTACGCAGAAGGTCATGGCTGTGAAGTTAGCTATGTTGATGTAATTTTTATAATAAATTGTTTCCTGCAAGGCTGCAAAATTTATTTTTAACCCATAATAGGAGTCTAGTTATGTCGAAACAAAAGATTAATTTATATAAAAGGATATCATGTAACCCTTACATTAACTTATTTTTAATGAGAGCGCAAAATTTTAGCTGCGCAAAACGGCGCATAATTGACTTCTAATTACTGCATAAGAAAAAACTGATTTATGCAGAAGTTCATAGCCATGAAGATAATACAGTACAATAACGCTATAGGAGCGCAAAACTTAACTATAACGGCATAAAACAGTGCATAATGGGTGCCTAATTATCGGGCAAGAAAAGATTAACCTATTCCTAAGGCTATGAAATTAACCTTGTCGATGTAATTTTTGGAATAACTTATTTCCTGTGGAGGCACAAAATTTTATTTTAACGGTGCAAAGCGGGGCATAATTGTCGCCTAATTATTGCATAAGAAAAATTAATTTATGTAGAAGTTTACGGCTGTGTCAGTATAACTTTACATAAGAACGCAAAACTTTGTTTTAACGGCGCAAAATGCTCAAGTTTAAATCACATTATTCGAAAGAGACCCGGATATCTTCACAGGTGATACATAGACATATGTAGATATATGAAAGATGCAAAGTATCATTCTATATAAGTTTACACTTTTATTGCATCTTAATTTCCTTAACTTGTTCACAACTACAGATTGTAATATTGCAATCTTTTGGTAACAACATTGCTTACGTAAATTATTAACTAATTAACAATATTGTTAGGAAGGGAATAGACAAAATTTAGAAATCAACTCTACTAGTAAATTATACCAAACTAAACTAACTTTATGTCTATATAGTATATATACCAGTTGTCCGCGCGAAAACTTTAAATGGAATTATATCTGGTGTTTTAAAAGGTATCGACTTGAAATTTTGGAGGAGAAAAATTAATAATCTATAAGATACCACTCCAACGTGATATTCGCCGTTCTAGCCACCCCCGGCCTAAAAATTTAAATGACACCCTGTATTTTTTTGACATATTCTGAAAGAGCGTAGTTTTTTTAGTATCTCTATGTGAAAAAATGACTTAATAACATAATCAAATTTGTAAGATATTATGGTTTAGTGAACAGACACAATTGTCGATATTGGAGCGATGTTAATCCCCACGTTTTCCGAGAAGGCCAAACGTAACATCCCCAAAAACTTAATGTATGGGCTAGAATTCTTAATAACCAAATAATTGGTCCAATTTTCTACCAGGAAACTTTAACTGGATCTAGCTTTCTAGAGTTTTTGGAAGAATTGATACATCCTCTTATCATTCAGTGCTTGGAAGAAAACTTAGATAAAACACAGGAGAATCAGTTATACTTTCAGCAAGGCGGGGCTCTCCCTCATTACCGTTTAGAAGTAGGCAATATTTGGATACCGTTTTTTCTAGGACAATGAATAGGTCGTAGGGCTCCCCAGACTTGACCCCACTGGTTTTCTTTTTATGGGGACATTTGAAATCTGTTGTTTACAGGGCACCACCACAATCCCATGGTGATTTGCGTAATAGAATCATAGCGGAATGTAGAAATTTAACACCACAAGTCTTTGAAAATGTTCGCAACGCTTTCGAGAATAGACTGTATTATTGTTTAAATGCAAACGGTGAATGTTTTGAACATTTGATTTAATTAAAATAATTAGATTTTTTGTTACTATCTGCTTTAATTATTTCGACATTTGTGTATTGTCCAAGTTTACCAATTCTTTACCTTAACATCTGGTACATGAACCTTTTGCTGTAAATATCTTACAAATTTCATTATCTAATTAAGTCATTTTTTTCACATAGAGATACTAAAAAAGATACACTGTTTCAGAATATGTCAAAAAAATTACAGGGTGTCACTTAAATTTTTGGACCGGGAATGGCTGGGCGCGGCGAATATCACGTTGGGGTGGTATCTCATATACTATTAATTTTCCCCCTACTTGCTTAATGACATTCCAAAATTCCAAGTCAATATCTTTTAAAACACCAGATATAATTAAATGAACCAAACAGTGGGGACTACACCTAACTGATCTAATATTATAGTATGCTGTATACAAATTATACAATGCATATATTTAGATAAAATAAATGAATCTGCACAAAGCCATACACGCATATCCATCATATATTTTGTATATTATGTACCTATAATGTGTATTTATTTCAAACGCTGTATATTTTTTTAAAAACTAATGCGCATGGCATATCGTGCGCTGTTTGCGTTTTTATTATTTTAAACAACAAAAAAAAAAGTAAAAAACTTATGACAATAAAAATTCAAATAATCCAACCTAAGAACTTATTTTTACATTTAAAACGTACTTATCATTTAAAATTGACAGTTTTCGTTCTTAGAAACACGCTTACAATGTTAACGGTCCTAGTGGCAACGCTCACTGCTCAGAACGCACACTCTATGTGTTCATTCGATCACTTTCAGATATCGTTTACAATGAACACTTTGCCTGTAGTTTGCCACAGTCGACCGCTGATAATGATAGCTTATCTATTGAAACGCGTTCGGTGTTTTTTTATTTTGTGTGGTACGTGGGTGTATTTTGTTTGTTACAAATACTGCCACAGTTCCAGTGTTCCAGATTTTTCAATCTCACTACTAAACTTTGTTTATGCCGAACCACTCTGTTCATAAAATCCATCATATGTATAACGCCACAGATAATTTATCTGTAATAACGCCCACGATAATAACGGCTTCTTCGTTATATGATAATTTTGCCAACTTCGTTGAAAATGCCATTAGAAACTACGTTCCGTTCATAAATCCACCTTGTTCACAGCTCACCAACAAACCTTGTTTAGAACTCAAAGTTCATAACGCCGACTAATGACGTTTGTTCAGCTACTTTTTCGTAGCACCTACTAACCAACTTTGTTTCTGTAGTCCATATATTTAAATTATCTGCGTTCGCTAAATCCAGTGTTGTTTTTGTAAAACCGTTCTGTATTATATAACGATAACAGTAGAAGACGGACACCTTGGCCGCCATCTTGGATTTTCGGGGGAAAACCCACCTTTAACATTTTTATACGCTCACGTGGGAGACCATATTTTCCCCCCTATGGCTTCTTTTCGGAGGCCTTTTTCATCCCTAATTATTTTTGTTTTCACTCGCGCACGTGTAGGACGTGTTTTTTCACCCCTATTTTACGGCCGCCCCTGTGTAGTACGCGTTTTTCCACCCTTATCGTTTCATTTCGAGGGTCAACCCTTGATAGAATTTTCAACCCTAATTAGAGCCTTTTTGACAGCAATTTTTGTATTTGTCCACGTGAGGTGCATATGCAGGTCTTGGGTTTGGTCTTGGACTTGGGGTTGGTCTTGGACCTGGACTTGGTCTTAGGGTTGTTTTTGATGGACAGCTTTAACCCTAATTAAGGTACTTTTGGTTGTATTAAGAGCAGTACCCCTGGAGGTTAGGCAAACGCACACGCATACAATGTTGGAAATTGCATAATTACCCTAATAAGATATTATTAAAATTACCGATCCTATTGTTTTAAAATGGTCATATGCTATTGGGTACGTTCGGATGACCTTTACGAGACATTTATTTATACGTTGTATTTCTAATAAGGAGGTTCGTGTAAGACACGCGTAGAGCTTCGCAACTTGTTCTCGGCCTTCGCCCCCTGGCTGGAGATGGTATGGGAACCCTAACCTTATAAGACAAGTGTAGAGCTTAGCCCCCATCGTGGCCCCCTTGGTGCAATTGTATGCGGGTTCTAACTTAATCTTACAACTGTAGGCCTTCGCCCCGTCATACAAAATTGTATTCTAATAAGGTGGCCCTAGCCTTGTTAGACAGGACTTGTATCAGAGTCTGCCCCCTGGCCCCTTTGAGTTAAAATTGATTTTAGCGTCATCTAGTGGCGTATAGACTAATGAACATTTTCTATACTAGAAATTGATAATGCACTACTCTCTCTTGCTGTATCTCGTTTCTCTCTCACCCTCTCTTTCTTTCGGCTCTTTCTCACACACACAAACAAAACAATTAATTAATTAATCAATCAATCTCAAACAAATCATGCTCGATCAAATCAGCCAGATCAATCTCAATCAATCAACCGTAATTATGACTTACAGTTTGCGGAAACCAGATTACAGTTAAAAACTGCATACATTAAAGGCTAATTAAATATGACGTGAAATAATAAATAATTTCTACCCTAATGTAATGATGCTTATATATATATATATATATATATATATATATATATATATACATATATATATATATATATATATATATATATATATATATATATATATATATATATATATATATATATATATATATATATATATATATATAGCATTCTCTCTTTCTAAACATGCACCACCCATACATTCGGAAAATTACATCTGATTTATTTGCATGTTTAATTACATACACACAAAATTGTTTCATAGTAACATATTCATTAACAGTTATAAAAACCCCATTAAAAAAGACTGTAAAGTAATAATCACTTATATATAATATAGAGTTAAATTAAATTAACATGTTTTTAAGAATATCAAACTGATATAATGGAAATAAAAGGCAAAAGGTTTTAATGGTTTTATTATTATACGCGAATTAACAATAACTACAAGTTTAAAATCCACGAATACGTACCAACTATTTGTAGAGATGATCTTATGACGTCATCCTATAAGAGTAATAATACATTTTAAAAACCTTTATCGACATTTTTGTTAGCAATATCAGGTAAAAATATATATATATATATATATATATATATATATATATATATATATATATATATATATATATATATATATATATATATATTTTATTAAAAATAATACGCTTACCTTTAGAAGTGTTCTTTCCTTCAGCTGTTCTAATAATGATAACCATCTGTTGAACTGAAATATTTTTTTATACAACGTATCCACATGTAGTCTCACTAAAACACGTTTTATGAATGGTTAGATATAAATTGGCTATTACATTCCGATCATTAACTAATTTAGAAAGTAACACATAAAACCTGATTACTGCTACTCGTATTTAGCAATTATATTGCACTTATAAAATTTACATTCAAAACAAATATTTTAAAAATTTTGCTAACGCAAAAATTACTTTAAATAATTGAATCTTGAGATTACATAAACTATTGTATACTCAATTACGTACTCACACACACACACGCACGCACGCACGCACGCGCGCACGCACGCACGCACGCACGAACCCACACACACGCACACACGCACGCACGCACGCACGACACGCACACCACCAGCACCAGCACAGCCACGCACAGACACACAGACACACAGACACACGACACACAGACACACAGACACACAGACACACAGACACACAGACACACAGACACACAGACACACAGACACACAGACACAAGACACACAGACACACAGACACACAGACACACAGACACACAGACACACAGACACACAGACACACAGACACACAGACACACAGACACACAGACACACAGACACACAGACACACAGACACACAGACACACAGACACACAGACACACAGACACACAGACACACAGACACACAGACACACAGACACACAGACACACAGACACACAGACACACAGACACACAGACACACAGACACACAGACACACAGACACACAGACACACAGACACACAGACACACAGACACACAGACACACAGACACACAGACACACAGACACACAGACACACAGACACACAGACACACAGACACACAGACACACAGACACACAGACACACAGACACACAGACACACAGACACACAGACACACAGACACACAGACACACAGACACACAGACACACAGACACACAGACACACAGACACACAGACACACAGACACACAGACACACAGACACACAGACACACAGACACACAGACACACAGACACACAGACACACAGACACACAGACACACAGACACACAGACACAGACACACAGACACACAGACACACAGACACACAGACACACAGACACACAGACACACAGACACACAGACACACAGACACACAGACACACAGACACACAAGACACACAGGCACACAGACACACAGACACACAGACACACAGACACACAGACACACAGACACACAGACACACAGACACACAGACACACACACACACAACACACACACACACACACACACACACACACACACACACACACACACACACACACACACACACGTACTTCACGTTATATGGATTTTTATCAGTTGAGATTAATATCAATGTTAACTAAACGCTTTAAAATTTTAAGATGGCAGCTTGCGCACAAGCTGCCGTCTTAGGAGAAAATACCTCAGCCATAAAAAAGGAGTTTAGATTTATAAACATGCCCCTAGGAAAGATATTAGAGTGTGGTTAGGTCAATACTTCAAACTTCCCTCGAAGATAACTAATTCTACCCGAACAATGACGAGTGCGCCAGTGCACAAGACCCTAGGTTCGAGGGAGCATTATTATGATGAATTTTTCTGCTTATGTGCCAACATCAGCGGACATTAGAGATTTGACTTGTTAATAAACTATATAACCGTTCAAGATAATGATGGAAACGATGATGTGAATGAGCTGAATGTATCCCACATCCAAGGTGATGGTGATGATTCACAGAAGAGGAAGAAGAGCGATGAGGTAGAGGAGAAGGACGAATCTCAAAACCATGATGATGATAGCGACGAATCACGGTTCAAGAAGAATAAGAAGACCGATAAAGGTTGTTATTAAATAAAAATGAAGTATTGTTGTTTATAATAATAATAATATATTTTCAAACGCTAAGCTTTCCTTCAATTTTGTCAATAAACTTGTTTTTCCTAACGGTGCTCCCCCGTCTTGATTCATGTTTGCAGCTTTAGGAGTTTTCACGTTAGCGTGTTTTTCGCTGGCGCATTTTCGTTTGTGTGTTTTCGTATTTGCGTGTTTTCGTTTTACGTGTTTTCGCGAGCGTGTTTTCGTGTTAGCATGTTTTGTGTTTGTGTTTTCTGTGTTTTGCGTGTTTCGTTTACGTGTTTTCGCGAGCGTGTTTTCGTGTTGCATGTTTGTGTTGGCGTGTTTCGTGTCGTGTGTTTGCGTGTTTGTGTGTGTGTGTGAGTGTGCGTGCGTGCGTGCTTGCGTGCGTGCGAGCGTGCGTGTGTGCGTGCGTGCGTGCGTGCGCGTTTTCGTTTACTTCTCGTGCTAAAACAATGATAGTCGATTGTATGTAGCTGTAGGCAATATTGTGTTGACTAAAAGCCATAATTGGAAACGCTGCTTGCTATGCCCAGTCCGTGGAGTTATGTTTAATTAGCTTTTTGACAGATGTATTTATGATAAGGTCAGGCTTGCATGTAAAATAATATAGAGGTGAAACTAGCTAGCTAACGTGTTTTGCTGCTACACGCATCACAGCATTGAAGATTCTGTTTATGTATTAGAAAACGTACTACAGTCTCGAAACAGAATGCAGATAAAATTGAAGGAAATGAATACGGTACAGCTTCTGCGAACGAACTGAAAAATTTGAAGAGTGTGCAGCATTTTCATAGCCGTGTTGAAACCAGTTAATTTAGGGATAACCTCATGCCTATGTAATAATAATAATAATAGTGTCTGATAAAAACTGTCAGGGGTTATTAGCTGCTTTATAGGTTGTTACAATTTAATCGTTCAAGGTGAAGACGATGAGGTGATTGTATCTCAAAATCTCGATGATGGTCATGCTCTCTATGAAATTTCAAGTAAAATTAGATTACGTCACTCTTATTTCAGATTAGAAATTTTAAAGCGTTTAGTTAACATTGCTATTAATCTCAACTGATAAAAATCCATATAACGTGAAGTACATGTATGTGTGTGTGTGTGTGTGTGTGTGTGTGTGTGTGTGTGTGTGTGTGTGTGTGTGTGTGTGTGTGTGTGTGCGCGTGTGCGTGTGCGTGTGCGTGTGCGTGTGTGTGTGTGTGTGGTAATTGAGTATACAATAGTTTATGTAATCTCAAGATTCAATTATTTAAAATAATTTTTGCGTTAGCAAAATTTTTAAAATATTTGTAAGTGTTTTGAATGTAAATTTTATAAGTACAATATAATTGCTAAATACGAGTAGCAATAATCAGGTTTTGTGTATTACTTTCTAAATTAGTTAATGATCGGAATGTAATAGCCAGTTTATATCCAACCATTCATAAAACGTGTTTTAGTGAGATTACATGTGGATACGTTGTATAAAAAAATATTTCAGTTCAACATATGGTTATCATTATTAGAACAGCTGAAGGAAAAAACACTTCTAACGGTAAACGTATTATTTTTAATATATATGTTTTTTACCAGATATTCCTATCAAAAATGTCGATAAAGGTTTTTAAAATGTATTATTACTCTTATAGGATGACGTCATAAGATCAGCTCTACAACAAAAAAAGTTGGTACGTATTCGTGGATTTTAAACTTGTAGTTATTGTTAATTCGCGTATAATAATAAAACCATTAAAACCTTCTGCTTTTTATTTCCATTATATCAGTTTGATATTCTTAAAAACATGTTAATTTAATTTAACTCTATGTTATATATAAGTAATTATTACTTTCCAGTCTTCTTTAATGGGGTTTTTATAACTGTTAATGAACATGTTACCATGAAACAATTTTGTGTGTATGTAATTGAACATGCAAATAAATCAGATATAATTTTCCGAATGTATGGGTGTTGCATGTTTAGAAGAGAGAATCTGCCTATATATATATATATATATATATATATATATATATATATATATATATATATATATATATATATATATATATATATATATATAATGCACATTGCATTAGGGTAGAAATTATTTATTATTTTACGTCATATTTAATTAGACTTTAATGTATTCAGTTTTGAACTGAATTAATTGATTTGTTTGTGTGTGTGTGTGTGTGTGTGTGTGTGTGTGTGTGTGTGTGTGTGTGTGTGTGTGTGTGTGTGTGTGATAGAGCCGAAAGAGAGAGGGAGAGAGAGGAACAAGATAGAGCAATTTTAACTCAAAGGGGCCAGGGCACAGGCCCTGATACAAGTCCTGTCTTACAAGGCTAGGGCCGCCTTATTAGAATACAATTTTGTATGACGGGGCGAAGGCCTACAGCTATAAGATTAAGTTAGAAGCCGCATACAATTGCACCAAGGGGGACACGATAGGGGCTAAGCTCTACACTTGTCTTATAAGGTTAGGGTTCCCATACCATCTCCAGCCAGGGGGCGAAGGCCCGAGAACAAGTTGCAAAGTCCTACACGTGTCTTACAAGAACCTCCTTATTAGAAATACAACGTATAAATAAATTTCTCGTATAGGTAAAAGATCATCCGGTCGTACCCAATAGCATATGACCATTTTAAAACAATAGAATCGATAATTTTAATAATAATATATCATTAGGGTAATTATGCATTTTCCAACATTGTATGCGTGTGCGTTTGCCTAACCTCCAGGGGTACTGCTCTTAATACAACCCAAAGCACCTTAATTAGGGTTAAAGCTGTCCATCAAAAATAACCCTAAGACCAACTCTAGGTCCAAGACCAACCCCAAGTCCAAGACCAAACCCAAGACCTGCATATGCCCCTCACGTGAACAAGTACAAAAATTGCTGTCAAAAAGGCTCTAATTAGGGTTGAAAATTCTATCAAGGGTTGACCCTCGAAAAGAAACGATTAGGGTAGAAAAACGCGTCCTACACGGGGGCGGCCGTAAAATAGGGGTGAAATAACACGTCCTACACGTGCGCGAGTGAAAACAAAAATAATTAGGGATGAAAAAGGCCTCCGATAAGAAACCATAGGGGGGAAAATATGGTCTCCCACGTGAGCGTATAAAATGTGAAAGGTGGGTTTTCCCCCGAAAATCCAAGATGGCGGCCAAGGTGTCCGTCTTCACTGATAACATTGTCACACGGGACAAATACCTAGAATACAGAAACAATAATTTTTTGAACATAACTAAAAATGGCTCTTTTGTTAGAGAGAACAGGCGACTAGTTTGGTGACATTTAAAATCAAAATGTTAGAGAAAATGCCGTATTTTACCGCTAGTGCGTATCTGCTCTCCCTGCTTTTTAATCCATTTCTTAAAAGTACTGATTCCTATTTAATTCTTTGCTAAGTGTTCTGTTATCTTCATTTAATCATTTAATACAATCGAATCTTAAACAAGATGCAGTAGAAAAAAAAACACCGCAACTTGTAGCGCCTTTAGTGATGATGCGGATCGTTCCACAAAAGTATCTTATTGAAACATAAAAGTAGTCTAACATCGATAAATTAGATATAAGTCCGATGTGAATAAGGTGGGCGATATAAAGAAAGCTGTCAACTGTATCTTATAAACAAGGTCGCCGTTCTAACCAAAAATTGTTATCAAGTAAATAAGTCTACAGCAAAAAACGAACGCAAAGTGGGCATAATTAACAAAGTGGATCTTATAAACAAAGTTTGAAAGTGATCGTTATAAACAAACAATGGTAGTTGTGAGCAACATCTGAAAGTGGTTGTGAGCACATGGTTGGAGTTATGAACACTGTCAATATCGAGTGAACATTTTGTAAGGCGGATGTTGAAAACAGTTCTTGAACTAACGCCTTGTCTACCTAATATCAACTTTAGTATCCTGTAAATTTAATACCGCTTACATTGCAAGTGATACAAATCTCATGTGAGCTGAAGGGCAGCCGACTTTTAGGTATGTGTTGTAAATCTTATTACATTATGAATTGAAATTTTTTAGGTCTTAAGACCTAAAACTTCTCCAATTATTTGGAGGCCCGACTGTTATCCGCTACGCGTAGATCACGTGCCTAGGATCGGCTCTGAGAGACAGATATTTGAAAGGATAAAGTTACACATAAGGTTGTCTACACGAAATAACAGAAATACATAAATTAGACCACAATTTAGATTATATATAATCTAAGGACCACAAAAATGAAAATAGTTTTTGTTAATTAGTACATTCTAATTACCACTACAAGCGCTTCTATCGCGTTTCGTAACCTTATATACATCTTGCACTTTTTTGGGGAATTTTGTACTAACGAAACATTTGCTCTGTGAGCTTAAGTAGATATATTTATAATAGAGCTATATTTTTTTATGCAAATCTCGTAAATTTATTCCTTTACAAATAAGAAAACAAGAGTACATTAGAGATAGCTAGTAGAATAACGTATGCGCAGACTTAAATAAATGTAATGAGCGAAGATATCAGTGTTGATTATTCGAAGGGACAATTTGTAACTTAAACCTTTGTATACATATTGTATAAAATGCTTAAACCTATAATTCGAAATCAGCAAATAAAATTTCATATCCAGTGTAGTTTACATAACATAAATTTTGTGTTTAGTCGCAAATTTAGACCGATAGTTAAACGTGAAGAAATATTGTCAAAAAACCAAGTGTTATAGATTATTTCTTTGTGCTTTGTTTGACTTAAACATTGTTTCCTTCTAAACAAATCCAGTTTTCCTTCCCACTGGAATTATTTATTCAAATAACTTATGAAGGTCAACATGTCCAAATTTTTACAACATTGCGTATAGTAGTGCAATATGTAGATTACGTAGTTCCAGTGCTCATTTTTAAGAATGCATTATTAAATCAATATTAATGTTATTCATGCTGGATGCAATTTTTTAAATTTTTACTTAATTTCAATAAAATTAGTTTTATAAGATACTAAAGATACAATTTTGTGTATAAAAAAGAATTGCTTTTGAACATAAATAATGTATGTGGAACTACTAATGGACGATATTTTGAACTACTAAGCTTTACTAAAACAAATCTTATTTTCACACTAACATTCATGATTATTGTTTATTAACCAAATTTAACTAATACAAAATAATTACAATTCTACTTATTACAAAAAATTGTTGTTGGTATAATTAATTCCCAATTAATAACGTAATGAAGTAGCAAATAACAGGTTGGCTATTAACAAAACATATGAGTAAGAGAGAGAAAGGCGAAAGAATTCAAGATGGCCGGCCAACTTGATATTCTAAATTTATTATAAAACTTTTAAATCTTTTTATTAAATTTATTTTATTGTATTTTTAATTAATTTTTAGACTAATTAATGAAGATTATTTCTTCATAATTTTAACATATCATATGCATTTCAATTAAGGAAGTTGTGCATCCATCTTTAACGTGATTATTAGTTTCAAGTTTCATACTAAATTTATTAGTACGTGCATAAATTATTAATTATAATGACCTAATTACAGTAATATATTAAATTTTAGTTTATTAAAAGATGATTTTTAACGTTCTGTGATTCAATAAAGCTATAAATATGGAATCGAAACAATATGAAGAAGCCCGTAATATGACTTTACTTTTCTTCTTTGAACGGCTTTTAGATAAAGGTGAACCTCGAACCCTACACGATTTAAGTTGCCAATTTGGTTCCAGGGGCTTTACAAAGGAAATGCGCCAAATTGCTGGAGGTTCACAAAATGGGCTTAAAAAATTTCTTGTACAATATCCTTCACTTTTTTCAATAGAAGGCGATTATGTTAATATCAATATGTTTCAAAGTCGTGATAAAATCAAGGGCTTAGGTAACGTTTTTAACAATTTTTCGTTTGACTGATTACTTTGTTTTTAGGAAAGAAGGATTATGGAGATCAGGCTGTCGAGTATTTTTCTGAAAAATTAGCTCAGTATGGTGAGAATACTGAAGTACCAATACGTAGTCTTTTAGGGCATCGATCACAAGCGAGCCCTGAAGTAAGGCATGTATCTGGTCAACACTTTTATGAATTTCGTGAATTTTTGCTCAAACATCCAGATTCTTTTATTGTCTCGGACGAAAATGAAACGGTTACACTTAAAAATTATAACAGTATTAAAATACACACACAGGAATTACATTTTAATCCTGTGATAAATATCGATCCAGAAATTACTCAAACATTATTGGATTTTTTAGCACAATGTATTGAGGTTAAGGGTCCGATCTTAGTCGAACAATTGTTTCAAATCGTTAGCTGTAATTTACCAGAGAGTATGTGGACCAATTTATTTAACACTCCTGCACATTTAACTAGTTTTTTGCGCTTATTTAATGATTGTTTTCATATACAAACAAACTTGGTTACACTTTTAAATCACCCAAAAGTAAATGAAAAGCATATAAATGCGCAAATTCTAAATCAGGATGTTAAATTGGCTTCAGTACAAGAAATCAAGAATGCCAAAAACCTTGCAAATGATTTAGAAAGTGAGAAGTATATAGAAAAAACACAAGTTAGTCCACGAAGTAGTAATATAAGTGATCGTTTACGACAACCGAAATTATGTGCTAAAGCAACTGAAACTGTAACGGAGCCAAGTATACAGAAAGATGATTCAAAACCTGTAAAAAATACTAATTACAATCAAAGTTTAAAGCAACGTATTAATACTCTAGTATTAAAAACTCTGCAAGAGAATACAGGACGTGATCGTCAAAGCTTACTTAATCAAACTCAAAATTATGCAGATTCATGGAAAGTTAAACTTTTTCAAAATACTCGAGTTGTTTGTAGTGTACGTGAGTGTCATATTGTAATTGATGAAATTACAAATAAATTTCAAGGAAGTCAAGAATTATCGTCTTGGCCTTTTACTGAAGATAAGATTGTTGTCGGTTTTGATTGCGAAGGTATTAATTTAGGACTAAAAGGACAACTCACATTGTTGCAATTTGCAACATTAACTGGATCTATTTATATTTTTGATTTAATTTCATGTCCTGCTATGTTAGATGCGGGTTTACGAAAGTTACTTGAATCTCCTAATATTATAAAGGTAAGAGGGTGTAATAAATAATATCAATAAGAGCCACTGAATGATTAAAATGTAAACACGATCACTTACAAATATTTATTTTATTTATTTGAATACTTCTTTTTTAAGTAAAGTCATCAGCTAGCTACTTTGTTATGAAACACACTAGGCGCTCCGAAAATGTTCATATAAATTGGTATTCAAACTCAGGACGGAATGAATTAGGTTACCGAAACCAGTTAGTCAGTAAATTAATTACCAAAATTAGATAAGTTAATACTTTCCGCTAATTGATAGATAATATATTATGTTTATCTAATTCCATATATTAATAATGAACAAAATATGCCCTTGTACCATCGCAAATAAAATCATTTCCGAACATGCTTTAAAAGCTAAGCTAGCATCGTCAATGGTAGACGATTATGAAAGGTAAGTGAATTTTTTTGTTCCTTATAATAATTGGATTATTTTATTTATTTTGTAAGTCTATAGTTTGTCCGTTCACGTTAATATTAACCTTGTTCTAGCAAATATTAAAGCTATTCTAAAACATAGCACAACAAGTAGTTAATGAAGTAGAGATCATTTGAAGACTAAAGAATGCTGAGGTGCGTGTCGGGTAAATTCGTATTTGACGATTATGTCAAATAAATTCTAACTAAAAACATCAACTGTGTCAAATGCCCTATGAAAAGTGCAAACGTTTTTTCAGTTGGATAGTGTATTGTCATTCGGAATAAAATTGGTTTCTGCGCAATCATTCTTTAGTCTTGAAACGATCTCTACCTTAATTATTAAAATTAGTCGCTAAAGGGAGATAAGTCATTAATTAATAGTAATTAATATGCTTCAGTTTATCGTAAGTGGGTTGTAATACTGTTTAAATTTTATTGTATCTAGCAGTATATTAAAAACATATCGCAGCTATTCCCTTTTTAAAGTATTTACGTTAAATGCACTGTCGCTTACAATAAAATTGTACTACTGCTGCATACCTGGAAACTATCATTAAACGATCGTAAGCAACAAACCAACATCAGGAAAGTGCTGATATAATAACGTATGTTACATAGTTTTGCTTTAAAATGTTAAATTCCAGTAATTTTCACACATTTTAAATGATAAAATTTGTGTTATGTCACTTACGACATTTTATCAAAAACCCATCGGTGATGGAAAGGTGCATAATTTTTTGTTTTGGTAATATTGTTGTGTATGCCAAATGATAGGACTAGTAAAATTTAAAAATTAGACATGACCAACACAACTTATGCTAGTATTATGTTGCGTTAGTAGAGAGAATATCTTATATACATGCTAGGACACGTTCCACGTTATGATATAACGTTAGTCAGTTATGGTATAGCAATTTTTAATTTATTTATATTCTCACTGTTATGAAATATACAAAGTATAGTCTTAAAATGTAAACTTTCACGATTATCATACATAATTAAAATACTTATCTTTTGGGTATAAATTGTGTATTTTTATTTATCTTTTCATTTATTGTTCGTAGTAAATGATCATATAGGTAATCCAGCGAAAAAACCGATGCACGTCATTAATTTAAGTAAGTAGTTCCAACATTCTAGATTGTTTCTGCCCTTTTTAAGTTATGTTGACATACAAAATAGTAACATGTAGCTAAATAAATTTATGACATGCATCGGTTTTTTCGCTGGCTTACCTATAGCTTTAAAAATTAATTGAGAAGTCAAAATAAATTTATGAAATATGAAAACGTATATGTAAGCCTGCTATTAATATAACAGTTTTATGAACATATTTAAAAGCCAACCACAGAATCTAATTTTATTTTAGTAAAGAATAGCTAGATCTTTAATAAATTAAATATTAAACTTGTAATTAAAAATAATATTAAACTATCTTTAAGATGTCAAATCGGCACATCCTCTGACGGGCGAAGGCTAACAATGAAAAATGTCATAACCAAATAATAAGTTTAACAATGTTTAAATCAAGGGTAAATTTGTGAAAAACCTAATTTGAAATTGGTAAAAGCATTGACAAATAGAAACTTGACATACTAATTAAAGATCTAGTTAAATCTAACAAGGAAATAGTTTCCAGTTATTAATAATTGTAATTGTTATTATACATAAAACAAAATAAAAAATACACTATTTAATATCCAAAAGATAAGCATTTTAATTAAAGTATAGTCTTGTTTCTTACTTATACATCCAATCAATTTAAAAATGATAAAACAAAATGCCTGCCTTAAAAAAGGTTTACCGTCTTGAGCCAAACTATAGTTTTTCTTTTACAAAAAATACTTTAGAAGCTTTTTTTGAAATATTTCTTTAGAGCCCACGAAAATCTTATAAAGAAAACTTGATTCGAATTAAACTAAAAAAACGGTCTCTGTACTTGTTACCTTAAAGTTAACAGTTTTTGAGTAATTTACAGACGAGACCGTTTTTTTCGGACTTATCTAGTATGCTTCGAAAAATTTATAAAGAAAACGTATGTAGCTTAAAAAAGGACTTTAGAAGCTCTTTCTGAAATAACTCTTTTAAGAGCTTATTTCATTTACCTTAGCAAACTTTTAGAACGAAAACTCGTTTAAGATCGAATTTCTTTTAAAAAAAGCTTTATACTTTTTACTCCAAAGTTGATAGTTCTTCAGTAATTCTTAAAAGGGACTGTTTTGCCGTACCTTTTTGTAGTACATAAGCTTTCATGAAGAAAGTTTTCCTAAAATTAAATGATCTTAAATCCACACGTTTTGCTTTGAAGTTGATAATTTTTGATAGATTAACAAATTTACTTTAGGGATTCCTTTGAACAAAAAGGTTTATCGTCCTTGAGCCAAACTATAGTTATTCTTTTACAAAAAATACTTTAGAAGCTTTTTTTTTTTTAATATTTCTTTAGAGCCCACGAAAATCTGATAAAGAAAACTTGATTCGAATTAAACTAAAAAAACGGTCTCTGTACTTGTTACCTTAAAGTTAACAGTTTTTGAGTAATTTACAGACGAGACCGTTTTGTTCGGACTTTTCTAGTATGCTTCGAAAAATTTATAAAGAAAACGTATGTAGCATGAAATTCCTTAAAAAACGGCACTTAGAAGCTCTTTCTGAAATAACTCTTTTAAGAGCTTATTTCATTTACCTTAGCAAAATGTTAGAAAGAAAACTCGTTTAAGAACGAATTTCTTTTAAAAAAAGCTTTATACTTTTTACTCCTAAGTTGATAGTTTTTCAGTAATTCTTAAAAGGGACTGTTTTGTAGTACATAAGCTTTCATGAAGAAAGTTTGCCTAAAATTGAATTATCTTAAATTACACGTTTTGCTTTCAAGTTGTTCATTTTTGATATATTAACAAATTTACTTTAGGATTCCTTTGAACCTTTTTAATAGCTTGCCTATTACATTACGAAAAAATTTAATTAACAAAATTTCCAGTGAATACTTTTTCTTAAACCTTTACAATACGTGGTTTCCACTGTAAGAGAACAATACTTGAAACTATAACTTGAAAACAATGATAAAATTATGTCATGCTCTACTCATTTTTGTATATCATAAAAAAAGGTCTCCACTCTTTCTGGTTGAAAGTTGTTAGTTTCTGATATATTCATAAATAACTGTAGGGACTGTTTTGAAATGTAGTATCCTTCCAAACATTTTTATAAAGGAAATTTAACCAACTTTAAAGAAGGTATATCCTCTGCTCTTAACTATTGTTACCTTAGAAGTTCTTTTTGAAATATGTTTTGGGCCTATTTATTGCCTTACGAAATCTTTTAAAAAGAAAGCTTGACTAAAATTGAATTATCTCTAAAATGGTCGCAATATTTTTTACTCCAAAGTTGATAATTTTGAAAAATTCATAAAAGTGTGTTTTGCATAAAGTTTTTTAGGGCTTATTGATCATACCATTACAAACTTTTATAAGGAAAACCAATGTAGAATTGTATTACCGTAAAAAGTCTACCTTTTTTGCTTCAGACTATAGTTATTGATACATTGTTACAAAGTTGATAGTTTTTGAGTCATTCACAACGAGTTACACGGTATCTTTTTTAGTGCTTATGTATTATCCTGCGAAAACGCGTGAAGAAAGGTTGTCTAAAATGATCATGCTTCAAAGTTGTATATTCACAACTGTATTTGAGGAATTCGGTTGGACCTTTTTTAGGGTTTCTTTATACCCCATGAAAAGGTTTTATTAAGAAAATGCGCAGTGAATACTTTGCCTTCACTTAAATCTTTATAATAGGTGGTTTCTGTAGTAACAGGTCAAAATAATGGCAAAATTATTCCATGCTTCATTTTTGTATATCATAAAGGGCTCTACACTTTCTGGTTCAAAGTTGATAGTTTTTGACTTATTCATGAATGGTAGGGACTGTTTTCAAGTGTATTACTCCACCAAACATTTCCGTCTATCTAATCTCACATTATGAGTAAATAAGGTATGTATACTTTTTGTTTCAAAGTTAATTATTAAAAAATATATCTTATTGCTCCTATAAAATAGCTTCATTATGTTTAAATAAGTTCTCTGTTTTATTTGACCTAAGGTTAATAGATTTGCAGATACTCAAAACAAGTATTTTATTGCTTTTATAATGTATCTTTTTAGGGCTAATTTATTGCCGTATGAAAAACTTGTATAAAAGAAAATTTGTGTGAAACCGAATTGTGCTTAAATGAGGTTTTTTTTTTGTTCGAAAATGAATAGTTTTCGAGATATAAAAGTACTGTGTAGCTCATGTAATGCAGCTTTGTAGTCATTGTTGCCCTACAAAAACTTATAAAAGAATGTAATCAATTGTGTTTAAATAAAATCTCTAGTTTTTGATTTAAAGTTACTAATTTTTTCAAATATTCAAAAAGTACCTTATAGCTCATCTTATGTAACTTTTTATGACTTATTTGTGACCCTACAAAAACTTCTATAAAGGAACTTTGTTTGAAATCGAATTGTTTAAATGAGGTCTCTATACTTTTGATATAAAATTAATAGTTTTCCAGTACCTTGTAGTTCGTAGCTTTCTAGTCCTTATTATTATCATGCAGAAAAACCTTCATAATGAAAATTTATATACGGTCGAATTATGTTTAAATAAGGTCTATACTTGTTCTAAAGTTAATTCCTCAAATATCCAAAAAGTACCTTATTGCTTGTATAATGTAGTTTTTCAAGGTTTATCTATGAAGAATTTCTATAAAGCAAATTTATCTAAAATCAAATTATGTTTAAATAAGGTCTCCTAAATTTTTGTTTTTTAAGTTAATAGATTTGCACATATTCAAAAGTGTACCCTTATGTATTACAAATAACATATAGGGAAAATTAATATACAATCAAATTATGTTTGAATAAGGTCTATACGTTTTGTTTTAAAGTTAATTGTTTATCCGATATTCAAAAAAGTATCGTACTGCTCTATACTTATT
Source organism: Vesta saturnalis (assembly GCA_036346205.1). Lineage (NCBI taxonomy): Eukaryota > Metazoa > Arthropoda > Insecta > Coleoptera > Lampyridae > Vesta > Vesta saturnalis. The sequence goes on along the minus strand of JARFJB010001736.1, from coordinate 472,346 downwards.
GTTTTAAAAAGTTAATATATTCCATATAATTAAAAACGTGCTATATTGCTCATATAATGCAGCTGTTTAGGGCTACGAAAAACTTCTATAAAGAAAATTGATATAAAATCGAATTGTGTTTGAACAGTGTCTTTGTGCTGCTTGTAGAAAGTAGTTTTTCAGGACCTTTTGAAAAACTTCTATAAGAAAAACTTAACCTCTATACTATTTGTTTTAAAGATAATACATTTGCTTATGTTATTATGATTACCTCACGAAAAACTTCTATAAACAAAAAAAATTATCTAAAATCAAATTTGTATGTTTTTTTTTATACGTTTTGCTCTAAACTTAATAGTTTTCCAGATATTGAAACAAGAGCCTTGTAGCTTTCTCGGGCTTATTTATTATTCTAAGAAAAACGTTTAGTAAGAACACTTATTTTAGAGTTTGATTATCCTTAAAAAAAACATCTTGATAGTTTTTGACGTTTGTGTAAAAGGTAGTTCAGGGACTGTTTAGAAATACCTTTTTAGGCCTTACCTGTTACCTTACCAAAAGAAGATTGGTCTAAAATTGAATCATCTCAAAAATAGTAGATGTAAGACGTTGTAAGTTGATCATTATTGAGCTAAAGTTTTGCATTTGAGGCGAAAGCCGAGACTGCAGAGTTGACCAAAATATTGATCAACTGACACATCGAGCGCCTCAAGCCTCAAACAAATCTCGTTCAGAGTGATAACTGTTGACAAGTGTGCGTCAATCTAACAGATTGTTTCTATCTGAAATTTTCTATCAAAATAACATTGTCCTAGCCCCATTATTATTTTCAATTTCAGCATCATTATTAGGTTGAAATGAATAATGGCGCAAGGCGTATGTGATTTGCAATACTCAAAGGCAACTTAAACCACAACTATCGAAATTGATAGTAATTGTGACAAGTCTCGAAGATAAAGTATATTTTTTTACTTCAAGTTGATAGTTTTCGATATATTCACAAACGGTAACTTTAAGCAGTATTTTGAAAAACTTGTAATCACAAGGCAGTGGTCAGTGAATACTCTTTTCGCATTTAAACCATGATAGTCAGTCATTTACGCACTAAGACACCATAATAAAATTATTGCAGGTTGAAAACGATAAAATTATTCCATACTTTTGAAGACTATGAATGTCATAACTAGGGTGCGGATTTTTAAGCTCTAAAATAGTGATAAAACTTTATATTAAGCATAAAGAAATCAAGTAAAAATATTTATTTATTATAAGATTAGAACATATTTTTTAACAAAATATTTAAAACACTAATTATTAGGGAATATTTTATGCAATACAGGAAAAGTGTTATATTCCACGTAAAACATTAAAAATTAATTCATGGAATGAAAAATAATCAATACAAATCTTAATGTTCACCATGATAAAAACTAATAATTAAATGTTTTTCGAAATTCAAAACTAAAATTTTTTCTTTTGTCACTTAATATATTTTTAAAACGAGGAAAACTTCTTTCAACATCTAACACTAGTGATAGATGCATATTTAAATTTTGGTAGCAGCGGTGCACTAACATCAATAACAACATCCAAACTGTCCTTAGCTTTCCCTTGAAAAGCGTTTGATATTTTCTGTAAAACTTTATAACCTGCATTTTTTTCCAAGATTGCATCTAGTTTACTGTTTATTGTTTTCGCTATTTTGCCTTTAACATTAAATGCTTCAGTGCGAAAGTGTTGAATTATTTCTTTTGACTTCGTTAAAAGCACTTTTCTTCTAAATTTGTGATTGATCGGCTTACAAACCCACAATTGGTTTTTTGTAACTCTTGCTTTTTTAAGAGTTCTTGGCATTCTTTGATGGAATTAAAGTCTGACTCTGGCAAAGTAGTAACAAATTCGTTGAAACTATTAAAAAAAAACGGCGTAATACATTGCTGCTTCTAACCAGGAACACCACTTCTTTATTACTGGTTGAGGGAGCAAAGGAGTATGGGAAAATCTTTCCTTAAAGAACTGAACCCTCAAAGGAGCTTTTACAAATATGTTTTTACCATAACGAATAAATACATTTACCAGTGGAAATTGCATACGTATGGCTTCGGCAACACGATTTAAACCATGCGCTAAACATGTGCAATGGATTAAATTGGAATAAAATACTTTTAAATTAATCCCTGCCCTTACCATATAAGGTGCAGCGTCTGTTAACGTTAACAGTATCTTGTCGTTGGGAACTGGATTACGCAAGAAGAAATTTGGTAAATCATAATTAACAAATCTTGCAATTGTGTTGCTATTTGTTTTTTCCAACTGCTTGGAAGCAATTAATAATGCTCTTGTTTGTGTATCTTCATTAAGAACTCCTATTATTCGATTGGCAATAATATCTTCCACAAGAGTTTGTAGTTTCGTCCACACTAAACCAAATAAAATTATTGGCTACCGTATTTTTTATTTCAACCATCGCTTGATTGGACACAGAGTTCAAATAACCTTTACGCAACATAGATTCAGTTGGAATTTCCCTACCACAATACTTTAAAAAGTCCTTAAACAACACATTGTGCAATTTACTTAAAGGAACGTTGGCCGACACTAATGCGTATAACAGGTCATGGTAAAACGTGGTTTGTTCATCTTGTTTAGAAGTAGTACTTAACCACTCAATAATAGTTGCTTGTTTATTTGCGCGGGATTTAAGTTTTCTTAACTGTTCTTAGTGAAAATGTGTTTGAGTGTGTTGTATTATATTATGCTTTTTCGAACAACCAAACTGCAATGTGAAATAAAGTACGTATTATTTATCAAAGAATATTTAGTAATTTTATTAATTAATTCTTACATTTTTATACACGCTATGCAAAACAATTTATTATTTTCAAATTTTATTTCTGGAAAATCCGTTATCCATTCTTCAACAGTAGGCTTAACTTTTGGCAGTGTGTTACTCGGAACTGGATCTCACAATTAATTGAAAATTCAGTTACTCCGTTGCACACAACTTTCACTAACCAATTTTATTTAATCACTGAAAAATATACCAACCCTTTCTCCAATTTAAACGATTCAAACTGCCATAAGAAGTAACAAAAATCAGCTCGCAGTAATTCTAAGAATGCTTTGCATTAAACGAACAGCTATAGATTAAATTATTATAAGTTTTTGTTATGAACTAATAAGTTCAAAGGTAATTATGTAATTAAAAATTATTATTAATTTTATTAAATACATAAATAAAAAGTTTACCTCGAGTAGGATTTGAACCTACGACCTGTACTTTGCTAGAGTACCGCGCTAACCAACTGCGCCACCAAGGTTCAAGCCCCAATCGATGTAAATTTTGTCTTTATGTATGTAGAACTGATGTAAATTCTAAATATAATGAGAATACAATCAAATTACTTATATTAATGGAATGTGAGCCTGCAATGTCGCAAGGATTCACACATACCAAAGCAACTTGACTAATTTTAAGTTATTATAAGTTTTTGTTATGAACTAATAAGTTCAAAGGTAATTATGTAATTAAAAATTTTGTCTTTATGTATGTAGAACTGTTCTACATACATAAAGACAAAATTTACATCGATTGGGGCTTGAACCTTGGTGGCGCAGTTGGTTAGCGCGGTACTCTAGCAAAGTACAGGTCGTAGGTTCAAATCCTACTCGAGGTAAACTTTTTATTTATGTATTTAATAAAATTAATAATAATTTTTAGCTATAGATTAAAGTTTGGTCTTTCTAGAATTTTCTAAAATTACCAAAGACCCTGTTACCTGTTAGACCCAGGGATTAATAGAACAATAAGTAAGTATGCAACCAACCAGATAATTCAGATAAAAACGTATATTTACAATTCTTGTTTAGGAGACCCTTGTTGTCACTAGGATGATTTTCAAGTTTTAGTAATTTTGAAAGGCAGTTGTTTTTCCATTTAAAGTCGCAGTCGCTATAGAAAAAATAAGAACACGTGAATAATGATAAATACATTCTGCAAAATGTTACAGAAGTTTAGGGGTTAAAGGTTTTTTTATAAAATAAATAATTTCAAATTTAAAGCAATTTATCAAAAATAATAGTGCATATTGCATTCATGAAACTTAAATCACCATAAGGAAACGTTAAAAAGCCTAGTAATTGCAAAATAAGCAAAAAATAAACATAAAACCCAAAAATAAGCAAAAAAAGCATAAAAAAATTAAAAAATATCGATGCTTTCAAAAAGATTCGTGCTCATATATAGATATCTACCTGTTGCTACCATTTTTTACATTTAGCATTATTCCTAGAAATCCGCACCCTAGTCATAACATTAATATTTGCTCATACAGGGTGTCAATTTGAAAACTTGCCAAACCTCATACCTTTGAAACTGTAACAGGTAAGTAAAATTTCTCGAAAACGTTTCTAGAACATTGAGGGGGAACCAATATGGCTCATGTAGAAATCTGCAACTCGCCCTTAGGCTCCAGTTACCCCACCCCTATTTTTACCTATACATTACATATACTTATGTAGGTATAGAAGGTTATGCAATCGACTTGTTTGTCACTATTGCTAAATCGACTTATTAGCTCATTTTACAACTTTTGGCCAAGTTTTGCCAAAATCGGCGATCATGTGTGTATGGATGTATGTTAGTATCCACGATAACTCCAGAACGAAAATACCTACATACTTAAAATTTTTTATTACGCTTGTTTTCGTTTGGCTTAGAGCTTATTAGATTTTAGGAGAAATCCAGCGGCGGAGAGGGGGGGTTATTAGGGGTAGTTTTTGTTTTTTATCAAATATTTTTAAAACAGCTGCATATTTAAAAGATAAAAATACCTGGATATAGACCTTAAACATATCGATTAATTGTTTTATGCATTTTTTAATATGATGCTTAATTTAGCGGCAAAAAAATTCCTAAGGTAGAATTTAAGTGTTAGTTCAAATTTTTTCATTATCTGAATAACGATTAATTTTATAAGAAAAAGTGCAAACTTATTTTTTAAAGAAAATTAAATTTTACATAATTTTCTTTTACACAGTTTTTTAATGTAAAGCGTAATAAATGTAAAAATTAAATAAATATGATTGAAAATGCTGAAGCTGTATTATCGATATTTTTATAGAAGCGGGTGGCTTTGGAATTTTTTTTTTACATTAACATGTGTTTATGTCTATGAATCTATCTGACATGAGGTTTTAAACGTCATTCTGATATAGATTACCGTTTTTGTTTTTACAATGTTGATTGTTTTCTTTATGAACGTATAAAAAAGAGGTTGCATAGTTATCCTAAAAAAGTTGAAATTAAAGTTATTTCATTTCTTTTAATTTAAGTATTAATACAACAGCTGAGCATACTTCTGTATGTCACTCGTTTACCAGAAAATCACCCAATTGGAGGTTGTTGGTAATGGTCTAGTGATGGTAAAAAACTTGGGTGTCAGTATCAGAGAGTGGCCATTATGGAGAACCGACGCCATCTTTAATTTCAGTATCTCAATATATAGTGAATTTTGAAAATGCATCAGGTAGGCATGTAAGGTGTTATTTTATATGTTTTGAAGGTGCTGAAGACGTTACGCATAGTATAAACACTGGAAAGTGGTTACCAGTGGCGTAATCAGGACCAGAAATTAGGGGGAGCAGCGGATCTATGAAAAATGTGGGTTTATTTGTGCTGGGACTTACAAATAGGGTATTCTTGTTGCATATTGACCTGAACTTGATTTTACACAACTTATACATCTAAGAATGTGTCATATGCGCTGAAAATATGAAAATTGTTTAGCTCATGTTATGCAATATATATATATATATATATATATATATATATATATATATATATATATATATATATATATACACACAAGCAATGCAAGCTATACGCAATATATACACAGTCCATTACCTGAGCATACTTCTGTATGTCATTCATTTACCAGAGATTCGCCCATTTGGATATTGTTGGTAATAGTGTAGTGACTGAAAAAACTTGGGTGATAATCTGTGCAGTGGCCATTTTGGAAAATGGACGCCTTCTTTGATGCAATTGAAATTCACAGCATAGGCAATCTCAATATATAGTGAATTTTGAAAATGCATCAGGTAGGCATGTGAGGTGTCATTTTATATGTTTTTAGGGTGCTGAACACGTTCCCGATGGAATAAATACTGAAAAGTGGTTACTAGTTTATTTAGTAAGACAGATACAAATCAACATCTTTTATTACTGTACTATTCAGATATACATTGTTTCATAAAACACCAAGTTACATAAAATGACTAAATCAATGACATCACTAGGTAGTTTAAGTATAGGACATGACTAATCTATAACAAAAAACAATATGACTCCTTATATCTAAAATTTTAAACAGCAGAGTTAAAATTTACGTTGCAATATTAGTATACTTATTCGACAATCAGTAATGGCTACACTTCTGCAATGGCAGTAAATGCAACAAGATATTCCAGCTGAAAAACACAAATATGAATCTCTTGCACACTTTAGACATGAGCAACTAGGCACAAGTTCGTTGCTGGGAGGAAACAGTGAATTTATACATGAGGGCTGTAGACAATCACCTACATCTTCGTAACCAAACTGTATAGGATCAAGTTACGTGATGGCATCATTTAAACATGTTACATACAAATGTGTGTAAAGAAACATTCGTAATGCGTCCATTTTTTACAAACTGATCCCATTTTCAAAACCTTGTACGAGATATTCTTCTGCTAATTGTATCGACTGCTCCATTATAACTTCACTTGCAGGAATTCCGAAGTTTGTGAGAAATGCTTGGTGTACTTGTCATTCCGGCATGTTTAGTACCTACTTTGCTAGTGCAGTCTGACCTTGTTAGGAAGTGTAAAGCAGGACATATTGCAATTCGTTCCGCCATTAAATCAACGGAACTTGGCGCGTCGTAGCTCCCCAATATTCTTGATGGTAGTCCAATGATATAACAGAAGAACCAGAACGTCTGTATCATTCGATAATACCATCACTCTCTCATACCCTCTGTTTGTTGCATGTTTAAAATGGGGCATAATACGGAGATCTGCCTCCTCTAACATGGCAAATTGTAGTTCTTCGTGGGATAGTCTTAAACCGGTTTGCTGTGTGGACATGCATGTGGTTGAGTTAGGAAAAGACGTTGCACTGCAGAAGACCTGCATATTTGGCCATATACTGTACTGATTCCCCTTAAACGTTTTCTGCGTCTGTCTTAAAGCTAAAGATTAGTAACCAGCAGACTATTGTAGGCTTAACTATGGAGACTGCCTCGCTATCAGATAATACAGTAGACCTAATAAAATGTGAAAAGATGACATAACAAACATTGTAAAAAAAGTAATAATTTTTAGCTAACAGTGTTCCAAAACCACAATGCAAGTGATTAATTTTGATGGCCCAGGGTGACACGCTGAACAATTTTCATATTTTCAGCGCATATGACACATTCTAAGATGTATAAGTTGTGTAAAATCAAGTTCAGGTTAATATGCAACAAGAATACCCTATTTGTAAGTCCCAGCACAAATAAACCCACATTTTCATAGATCCCTGCTCTCTAATTTCTGGTGCTGATTACTCCACTAGTACCACTTTCCAGTGTTTATACTGTGCGTAACGTCTTCAGCACCCTCAAAACATAAAATAACACCTTACATGCCTACCTGATGCATTTTCAAAATTCACTATATATTGAGATACTGAAATTAAAGATGGCGTCGGTTCTTCAAAATGGCCACTCTATGAGACTGACGCCCAAGTTTTTTACCAACCTCTAATTGGGTGATTGTCTGGTAAATGAGTGACATATAGAATAATGCTCAGCAAATGGACTACATTGGTTATAAACAGTTTATAGTCAATGATTTAAGTTAGCATCTAGATGTCTGTTAACCTGTCTGTCATGAAGTTTTAAACGTCTGTTTGACAGAGATTATTGTTTTTCTGTTTACAATGTTGCCTATTTTTGTAACGAGTTTCTTATAGAAGATGTTGCATAGTTATCCTAAAAAAATATTATTAAAATTATTTCATTTCTTTTCATTTCCATTTTGTAGGTTGGAAGGTCGTGTGGTGTTCCACGCCAGATATTTTTTAATTGCACTACCCCATGTGTAATCATCATTGGAAAGCTCTTTAAAAATGCGTCAGTACCACACAAAATGTTAATTAATCAATTATTTTATAAATAATACGAAAAATAGTATTTAAATTGATTTATTCAAAAATTATTGAGAATTAATTCTATAAGCAAATGTCCAAACTCAAGTTACCTGAAAGCTCCTTTAATAAGAAATTCTCTGATAAATAATATTTTGTGTTTTTTGGCTTACAGACGTAATTTTTTTATGATCATTCTGAAGTAGTGATTTGATTTCATATCAGCAGTGATAAAGGCGAAAACATATAACTAAAGTTACTGAAACCTTTTTTTGCATTTTTCAACTAAGTAATCGATTAATTAACATTTTGTTTAGTATTGATGAATAGCATTTTTAAAGGGCTTTCCAATGATATGTCAACACATGGGGTAGTGCAATTTAAAAAATAGAGGTGTGGTGGCTGGAGCCTAAGGGGTGAGTTGCATAAGATTCATATTGGTTCCCCTTCAATGTTCTAGAAACGTTTTTGAGAAATTTTACTTACCTGTTCCGGTTTCGAAGATATGAGGTCTGGCAAGTTTTCAAATTGGCACCGTTATTAACGCTTGTTCGCATTGGATACTGACTTTGTCCCTCATATTATTTGTACTAGATTGAGTGCAATATGTCATTTCCAGGTGTTTAATAACATAAATAAATATACTATCTACTGTAAAGCTTGGCATACTTAATAAAATATGCTGTTATACTAATTAAATAACGTAAAATTCTGCGACAATGTTAATGTGCAAAGGAACATACAACCAAAATTTGGTCATTAGAATTATTGTACTAAATTAATGAAAATTTTTGTGTGGTTTAAAGGATAACCGAAACATTCTAATAATCTTTTCATAAAATTGATCAGAAATTTGATTTATTGGTACGCTGACAGAACGAAATATTAAAAAAAAAAATTTAATTACCGAATGTTTTGGATTGGTGGCACTTATTGATGTTATTATGTTATATGGGATTAGTGTGCAAATTTTGTTACTAAGTGTATACTTTTAAGGTGATGCATGATTGTCGAAATGATTCCGTAAACTTATATCAGCAATTTAATATAGTTTTACAAAGTGTATTTGATACACAAGCAGCTCATTCAGTGCTTACATATCAAGAATCAGGTCGAGCAGTTTATAAAGCGAAAAGTATCGCTTTAAATGCACTATGCGAATATTATAATGCTCCTGTGAATCCAATGAAGGAGCAACTTAAAAATATTTATAGACGTGATCAAAAATTTTGGTCTAGACGACCTTTATCAAAAGATATGATATTATACGCAGCAGCAGATGTTTCTAGTCTTGTGCACGAGCGCATTTATCGACCGATGTGTCGAGCAATCTTACCTGAAAACCGAGAACTAATGATGGATTTATGTTACGAACAGGTATGGATTTAACATTGTATTTGCCCAATCTAACTCAATTTCCAGATTTACATCCACATCGCGCCAGATGATATTAAGCTGAGGAAACGGCAACGTAAAACAGGTACAGAAGTAGCTGAGCTTCGTGTTAAACTATCGCAACCATCTAAAAGTATTGTGTTAAGTAATCGTGAAGTACGATTATTAAGGTAAATTTTACTAACTTATTAAGTAAGGTAATAATTCTAAATTTAAAGATACATTGAGCTTTCCGAAGAGGAAAAGGAGAAACTAAAATCTTCTACTAAAATAGCAAAAAAATTGGAAAAGTTAGAAAATATAAATCAAGATCGTGATGTATTTACCTCCGATGAAGATTGTGAGAATGAACAGGAGTTTCCAAGTCTGGAAAGTGAAGCGATCTCACCGAAGACTTCGGAACCGACTAGTTTAACTGAATCAATGCAGTTAATGGATTCAATTTTAAATGATAATAAAATTGATCGTTTAGTTAAGATTGATAAATTAGAAGCAATATTAAGTGCTGCTACTCATTTACCTAATGATAATGAGTTTGACAGTAAGTGTTGTTGCAATTGTCATAAAATTAGTAACACATCTCGTAGTGCCTATTTTAATGAGAATGTTAGAATATTGTCACCTACGAATTGTTTTGTAAGTATTCAAAGTAACGAAGATAATGATTGTGTGTCTATTGACGACAATCATTGTAGTGTAGCTACTCAAACGTTGAGTACTGGGGATATTGTTATTACAAAAATATTTTTTAACGAGGCTGCTGAATAATAAATCCTATTTACATAGAAAATGCTCAGCGTAAAATTTTTGTGATTTAATACGTATTTTTTATTCACATTTTTTATGTATTATCAAACTAACATGCAATAATTTTTAATTAATTTTACTAGAATTATTACATTACGATGTGAAAAGGATGAAAAAAAAAATGTGTTAAAAGGTTTATTGGGAGTAACATATTGGTGAATCTGATTAGTAAATTAAAATGGGGGTAATTCTGAACAACGCCTTATAGTATTTATTTATTAATTTATTAGAGATATACATATAAATTATAAAAATTTGATCTGTGAAATTTCATCATTTTTAATTGCTGGATGTAGGTTGTTAATATACTAAATTAATATACAAGTATTGTTTTAAAATGCAGTTTTATTTTATATACTATTCATAAATAAATAATGGTACAAGTACATTAATAAATCAAATAACACAAAAAAACAAACAATGAAAGGGTTAAATATATAACAAAATTTTAACTATAAATGTGTGGATGCGGGAGAGGGCATAAATAGAGTCCTACAAAAGATGCACTCCTGAAAATTTAAAATTTGCACTTATTCTCAGAAAAAAAAAATTTTTTTCAACGCAGTTGTGTTTTATAAGCGGCAATTTATCAATTTCATGTATAAATTTATCAAAATATGAAAAAATGACTTAAATTAACCAATTCCATTTTGACACAACAAAGAGCACTTAAAACACAACTTTTTGTTTTACGTAAGCTCAGAAGAAACACAGGCATGCAATTTATCCATTTCATGTATAAATCTATCAAAATGGTCCTTAAATTAACCAAATCAATTTTGAAACAACAAACAGCACTTAAAACATGACTTGTTTTTAAATTTAGTTTGATTAGGGCTCCAAATTTACAATTTTCGATGGAGCGTAGATATTACTGTTTCAAGAATTGTGGGATAATGAACGCAGTTATTTTGCTTTGAAAGCATTTTATGCAGGTGTGAATGCGAACATTCTATATTTATCTTAGTCACCAATTCACATTACAATTTTGAAACGGGATTTGCAAATGTATGAATGCAATTGTGTCATTTGTATTGGATAAATACATGGCGTAAAGTTTTCAGATTTACATGCTTTTGGGAACTGTTTTGACTTTTATTTAACGCAAGCCTTTTTTCACTTTCCACACTTTCTTTATATGCATGATGTTTTATAATAAATAAATTTGTAACGCAACATGCACTTAAAATTTGCAAAAAATGACAAACCATTAAATCAGGTTAAAGTGCGTACAAAATTATAACATTAAGAGAAAAATAAATAAAAAGCCGTTTAGTTACACATAAACACAAAAAAAAACCTGTAGTTACACTCACAATTGTGTCATAAATAATCAGAATAAAAATCGTAATACCAAACGTGTGGCCCTTTAAAACCATTTATGCCGGTTTATAAGTAAATAAGCACAAAGCAGTAAGGCAAATTACGGTACATATAAAATACAATAGTATAATTGCACAGGTGATAATAAGGTAAAGGCAAGGACAAAAGAAAATAGACAAGGAATTTACAGGTACAAATTGTTTAGTGACTACTAAAGCACAAAATACATACGTAAAATTACAATAAATTACATATAGAGAGACATTAGTTCGCAGGCAAACAATTCAACTTAACAAACTGACACAAAAAAAAACTCATTAAACAAAGCCTTACAAAGGTAATTTGTAAATAAATCAGAACATCGTGACCGATGTACAAATTTGACTGCGTTAGAAAAATACAGTGCCTAATTCGAGATGTTTAATGGTCATCTGGAACCGGGAGTATATACCCACTTGGCAATTGCCTCTTACATTTAATAACCAAGCGGTATCCTGTACACGTTTCTCCCGCGACCCACCTCTACACAAATATAAATATAAACAACAATGCTAATTCACCCAAATACCAGAGAGAGAGTCCTGTACTGTCTTTTATTTTAGCAGATTTCCGATTAACGAACCCGCGAGCGAATGAAAAGCACATTAAAACTAATACCCGAAAGAAAAAACAAATTAGCTTTAACTAATTCAAAAGAAAGTGTACACGCAAGAAATATTTTAAAGACAAACTGGTTACAATGTAGGTATTTAATTAACTACCCCGATCTGGCTCGATTGACACTCTGTCACTGCTTTCCCCTCTGACTTCAAACTATGTTTACTCCCGCAATCAACCCCCATTTTTCAAAAGTAATGAAAAACAAAAAATTATTACGTTGGAACAGTTCCATAATTATTGAACATCTTAATTTTAAAAATATGCATTCGTCCGTAACAAGCGCTACATTTAAGCCTCAAGTTTCAACATGCCCACAAAGATATCTTTTGATCGTGGTCTGTACCGACACAATTTATTATTACATTTGTGAAGTTTTTCCCACAAGTATGTGCCTACAGCGACTTTCAAAGATTCGGTACACTACCTCAACAAAGGCAGTTCGAGCGAACATCTATTTCTATCCTAACATGTGTTTTTTTCAGCCAATCAATTTCGTAAAATATCCAGAAAATATCACGACTTAATATATAAAAAAATATCTTAAATCCCATTAATTAACTTTCCTATCGCGGTAACAATTACGATTAAAAAACATGTTTGTTGCAATAATAAAATTATTATTTCCTTTCTGCAAAAATCAATCAATACATCTGGATTAATTATAATAACTTCATCAACAACTAGCCAGTATCACCTGAAATAAGTGTAGGCTTCTCCGTGTACATAACTGCCGCTAAACACTGTGGGTCCCAATGAATTAATATGAGGGTATCATCATTATGCCACCCTTTTATCAGCAACAAGGCACAGGCCCCCCCACTTGCAGCACAGTTCGAAGGTATGGCGCCGTTTTCACAACTTATAATTAGGGGCTTTCGACATCAACGTGCAATGTAACAATATCCTACTTGATATAAACTCTCCTATACCAACACGTTGAGTCTACCGTACTAACTAGTGCATATTCAAATGACGTCACAATTTATATCAGCGCTGACATATTAACATGCATATTTGCTACAACAATGCGTTATCAAAAATGTTAGCTAACTCATATCGACACCCAACATGTATTTAGGTATGTGCACTTCTCAAGACATACTTCACACCAGTGGGTCTGCACCGTTCGTATGTTTCTCATACTCTGCCTTTCATTCTGTTTACTTTAGACCGTCATAAACAGCAAGAAATAGATCGTTAGGGGATTAAGTCGATTAAGAGACGTAGAATAATATAAATTGATTTATTGTCCACCGCCTTACATTTAATCTATACTAAGAATGACAAAACTACAAAAATATTTGATGCGTTACGCTTCCAAGAAAGAAAAACACTTTAAATCAATTTGCAGCCAGTCGTAATTAAATCAATTCTCCATCAAATATGCTCAAATTCAAGAAAACAATATGATGCATTAACTCATCAATCTTTAAAAGTTACGTTATAATTCAATAATTAATGATATCTTTCGAATGAAATTACTTTACTTCAAATAAACACACAAAGTATTAACGTCAATCCAAGGACTCACTCTCATAAAAAACAAACACCTTCTCCTCCACTTATTTTATATGCCCACGTGGGGATAGTATTTTTTTCACCAGAGAATAAAAAAGATTTAATTTGTTATTAATTAGGATCCGTTTTTATTAAAGGAGATTGCATAATTATTATTATATTTATTTTAATCTCATCTACAGAGTGTGATCTAATTTATTTATGCATTGGGGGGCTGTATTCTAATAAGGGCGTAGTCTTGTAAGGCGGGAATCTGCTCGCGGGCTTCTTAATATGTGTTTATTGTTGTTAAACAGTTATACAACTTCATTTATATGAATTGGAAAGTAGCAATCAGTCGTCGACATGCGTTAATTAATGTGTTTACAAATATTTAAAAAATTTGCTGCTGCAACAAAACATTAAGGTCTAAATTAAATATTAGATGCAATCATAATAATCATTTCTACCCTGATGCAATAGCGCTTTTTTTATATGTCCACATGGAAATCGTATTTTGGTCTATTTTATAAAGCTAATCAAGATAAACAACATATGCAATTGTTTTTTAAATACGCTGTGAAATTCTATATAATGATAATGAAACAGTTAATGGGTATTGCGTAATAAGTTAATTAACTTGTTGTTATACAAAAGCGAATGTACAATTTCGCAATTCGACGTAAACAATAATAATAACACACGTGCATATTTTACGTACATGTATATATCGGGGCTTCTAGCTATCGCAGGCTAGATTAGTTAGAGAGATGCAATGCAATCGCGAAGCTGTTATAAGTAAATGAAATTACTAACTAACTTAGAACAAAATGTCTATCAAACTCCTCGTGTAAATCGTCAACAGCCAAAACCAAATATATATTTGCGCAAACACGTTATTTAATATTGTGATGTATGCAGCGAATTGCCTGAGTCCTCTTCGTTAAGCTAGATTTCGCCTCTATATTATTTTACATACATAAAAGTTATGTTTCATCAGAAATACCTTTGTCAAAAAAAAAAACTGTTTTAGATTTTATAATCAGGTTAAGCATGCTTCTGACCGCTTATTAGAGTACTATTTTTAAATTTTCGGGTTTTGCCGATAATGGGGCTGTCATACCATCACATAAGTTTATTTTATATACAAGCTCTGCCTTAGCAGGAATACCCCTGTCAAAATGGAACATAGATTTATAAACAGACCCCTAGGGAGTATATTGGAGCGCAGTTACAGAAACAAGTAGCCTACACTATACAAAAACCTGTAGAGAGAAATTTACTTGAAACAGGTACATTGTGGGTAACATTTTATTTTGAGTTATGATAGGCGGGGTCTTTGCGATATGAGAAATTAAGTAATGACTGGTATAATTATATACTAACGGTTATCGATGTATTTAGCAGGATGACGTGAACACGAGTTCTGAAGCTAAAAAACTACATGTTCTATAATCGATGTATTTTCGGTTATTTTTCAAAGATGCGAAAAGATACCTCAAAGTATACAGACGGGTAAGGGCAAGGACTTTATTTCGAAAAGTGTCCCGCAATTCTTTAACAAACATCAAATCTAATCCTATAGGCAAAATTTAGCCATGCGATGCTTTCATATAGGTAAGAATCGCACTAACGGGTTACAGTTAATGCGAAAGTCAATAACCTTTACACATTATCTCTCTCTAGGCTTTATTTGCGGTAAAACCTACGATGCATCGTTTAGGTAACGGACCCAGGAAGATATTATACAATGATTTTCGCTGTATGCCCACAGGTATAGTTAGCACTTTTACTTCGGTCCTTGTAACAGAGTATTTTGCTGCAATTGTTTCTAAAGCTTTAGCGCGCACAATTAGAATGGTAGGATTGATTCGCATACGTCTCACCAGTAAACTAGCGTCCATAATTTGCATCTTGTAATTTGAACCGTGCGCCGCCATTAGTCTAAAGGTATCTCTTGATCATACAAATTTAACCTTTAACTCAACACCACTTATGGGAAACTTTTCCTAATTAAATAAATCCTAGTGCACGAGACCAATCGTCTCAATCTGTTTGCTGGTCGCTGCAAGTATTTTCGAGAAACCGTTATTTGCATGTCTCATATAGGTAAAATTTCGCGACGCGAGGCTTTCGGCGAAGGCTGTTTCGGCGACCCCCACATCAACCATCCCCGAACATAACCGAGATTGTAAGACAGGTGTAGGACGTCGCAACTTGTTCTCGGGTCTTCGCCCCTTGTCGTGATCGCAACTTGTTCGTGGGCCTTCGGATATTGTCGTGGTACCCTTGGCGGAAAATTTGAATCTGTATTATAATAAGGGGCCTAATACTAACTTGTAAGACGGGTGTAGGGTTGCGCAACTTGCTCTCAGAGCTTTACCCCTTGTCAAGGCCCCATTGGCGGAAAATTTGAATTTGTATTTATGTCTCTGCAGGTTAGGACCGGAAATATGAATTTGTTTTGTAATAAGGTTAGTGCTAACTTGTAATACAGATGTAGGGCTTAACAACTTACTCTCAGGCCCACGCCCCTCAACCAAAAATTTGAATTTGTTTACGGTGCCATCTATGAAGGGAAATTTGAACTTGTATTATAATAAGGGGGCCTAATGCTAACTTATAAGACAGACACAGGGCTTCGAAACTTGTTTTCGGGTTTTAGTCCCTGGTCCCTTGGCGGGAAATTTGAATTTGTATTTTAGTGTTTACAATTCTGAATACCTATTGCGAGAATTTGGACTTGTATTCTAATACGAGGCCTATTGCTAACTTATAAGACATATAGGGCTTCGCAACTTGCTTCCGGGCCTTCGCACACCTGCCTTGGCCCCAGTGTCTGGCTGGATATAATATTCTAATAAGGGGTCCTAATGCTAACTTATAGGACAAATATAGGAACTTGTGTTAGGTCTGCGTCCCCTTGTCGCGGTCCCCTTGTTGCGAAATTTGAATTTGTGTAGCTATCTAGTTGTGTATGGACTAATGAATATTTTCTGTAATAAAGGTGGCACTACCTAGCGTATATTTCTAGAGATAATTAGGGTTTAGTTTGTGGCACCATCGAGTGATATATTTTTAAACTAGCGAATGGTTTCTGTACTAGAGACGGCGGCGCCTAGCGCTATATTTCTAGGTCTAATCAGGATTGTTTGTGGTGCTATTTAGTGGTGTAAAGACTAATGAATGTTTTCTGTAATAGAGGTTGATCGTCAATCAATCAAATCATAACGTACAGCCTGCGAAAACCAGCTTACAGCTCAAAATCAGCTCTCAATTTAAAAAATAGCAGTATGATTTAACTTAGAGTGCAAAAGAAAGCCAATCTCATACTTATTGTAGTTACCCATCCAACCACCCTTTCGCATTAACTGCAGCATTGTTAGTGCAGGTTCAAACACCGTTAGGAAAAACAAGTTTATTAATAAAAATTAAAGGAAAGCTTAGCGTTTGAAAATATATTATTATAAACAACAACACATCATTTATTTAATCACATTTTTTATCGGTCTTCTTGAACAGTGATTCGTCGCTATCATTATTATGGTTTTGAGACTCGTCCTTCTCCTTTACCTCACCTTGGATGTGAGATACATTCAGCTCATCTACGTCATCGTTTCCATCATCATCTTGAACGGTTATGTTGTAATAGTTTACTAACAAGTCAGTAAAATCTCTAATGCCCGCTGATGTTGCCTCATAAACAGGTGAATACATTATAATAATGCTCACTCGATGACGGTTACACTTTAAACAGCGAAACGAGCCTTGGATCTTGTGCGTGGGCGCACGCGTCAATGTTCGGGTAGTATCGGTTATCTTCGGGGAAGTTTGGAGTAAGGGTCGCCGAAACAGCCTTCGCAGCCGTCTTAGGAGAAAATACCCCAGCCAAAAAAAGGAGTTTAGATTTATAAACGGGCATCTAGGGAAGATATTAGAGTGTGATTAGGTCAATGCCGCAGTGCGAGTATTGAGTTTATAAATCTAAACTCCTAAATACATTGATAACCGTCAGTATATAATTATACCAGTCAATATATTTACTTAGATTTCTCATATCGCACAGACCTCGCCTGTCATAACTCAAAAAAAAAATGTTACCCACAATGCACCTGTTTCGAGTTAATTTCTCACTACAGGTTTATGTGTAGTATAAGCTACTTGTTTCTGTAACCGCGCTCTAATATCCTCCCTAGGGGCCTGTTTATAAATCTAGGTTCCTTTTTGACAGGGGTACCTTTGCTAAGGCAGAGCTTGTATGTAAAATAGACTTATGTGATGGTATGACAACCCCATTATCGGTAAAACCCGAAAATTTAAGAATAGTACTCTAATAAGCGGTCAGCATGCATGCTTAACCTGATTATAAAATCTAAAACGGTTTTTTTTCTTCACAAAGGTATTTCTGATAAGACAGAACTTTTGTATATGTAAAATAATATAGAGGCGAAATCTAGCTTAAAGAAGAGGACACAATCAATTCGCTGCATACATTACAATATTAAATAACCTGTTTGCGTAAATATATATTTGGTTTTGGCTGTGACTAATCTAGCCTGCGATAGCTAAAAGCCCCGATATATACATGTACGTAAAAAATGCACGGTGCTTATTATTGTTTACGTCGAATGGCGAAATCGTACTTTCACTTTTGTATAACAACAAGTTAATTAACTGATTACGCAATACCCATTAACTGTTTTATTATCATTATATAGAATTTAACAGCGTATTTAAAAATCAATTGTATATGTTATCTTTATCTTGATTAGCTTCTTTAATATCAAAAAATAATCCAGTTGTTTATTAGCTTTACAAAATAGACCAAAATGGGATCCCACGTGAGCATATAAAAAAGCGCTATTGCATCATGGTAAAAATGATTATTATTATTTCATCTAATATTTAATTTGGACCTTAGTGTTTTGTTGCAGCAGCAAATTTTTAAAATATTTGTAAACACATTAATTAACGCATGTCGACGACTGATTGCTACTTTCCAATTCATATAAATGAAGTTGTATAACTGTTTAACAATAATAAACACATATTAAGAAGCCCGCGAGCAGATTCCCGTCTTACAAGACTACGCCCTTATTAGAATACAGCCCCCCAATGCATAAATAAATTAGATCACACTCTGTAGATTAGATTAAAATAAATGTAATAATAATTATGCAATCTCCTTTAATAAAAACGGATCCTAATTAATAACAAATTAAATTTTTTTTATTCTCTGGTGAAAAAAATACTATCCCCACGTGGGCATATAAAATAAGTGGAGGGGAAGGTGCCCCACAAAATCCAAGATAGCGGCGCAAGTGCCCCCTTTCTACTTATAATAATAGAAAAAACCAAAACACAATTGTTCCATTAATGAAATCATTCAATTCAAATTAAATCTCCTAGATGATTTAATAGGCGGTGATACTAGCTCGTTTCGACGTCGGCCTTACTAAAATTATGTAATTATTATTCTTATGCCAAAATAACAAATAAATCGTGTTCTCTTTGTAACGCATTCCACACATAATTTCGATGCAAATTCATCTGCATAACAAATATAAGAAAAAACACTCAAATGAATTTGGATTATAACACGATTGAATATGCTTGTATTCGAATTTAAACCATAACATAATAGAAGGTTAATCGCAAACGACAGAGTATTCAACCGTTGGAACATACATAAAATAGTAAAATACACACAAATATTTATTAAACTTTGTCAATCACAACAGGAAAAAAAATTGCACAAAAATGTTTACCTCAACTTGGTTCAGCCCCTTTATTATACAGACACCTGGTGGAAACCCCAGAGGATGATCTCGGTGGCCTCAGCAATAGGACCGAAGTTGTAACTGCGCTCGAAACTCCCAATATAACTCAGTTCGTGAATGCTTCTCTTCCCAATGCGTTTTGAATGATATTACAATTGGTTGTACGTTACACTAATACTTCCACGTTATTTGTTAACCTTACTCTAATTATATGCAAGTTCTGACTAACACTTATTGTTTTAAAAAAACAAAAAGCTTTTTTATTTATAGCGAATTAATTATTTGTTATCGGGTCATCTGTACATACAAAGCAGTCAAAAAAGTAAAACCTGAACTATACTACTATTAATCCGCACACAACCATTTTCCTGGACGATAACGGTTAACTATTTCCGGAGGAACGAAGCCACTAAACTATTCTCCAAATTAAGGGTAACAGAAAGACTTCCAACGATATACTTCACTAAGCCTCCAAAAATGGGCACAAACAGTTCACTACCTCCAAACCAACAAATCTTCGGGTGTGCGAAACAAGAGCCTTGCCACTATGGCATACCTAACAAGACTGCCTTCAACTTTCTTCAATCGTAGCCATCTTCAATAACATCTCCTTACTATGCTAATTAACCAATCACAACAATTTACTACTTAAAATTTTAAATTTCGCCAAAAACTGAATTCGTGGGCCGAACTGAAAAATTGCATCATTCATCGAAATTGCGTTCCCAAAAGGTACCTCTGTAATATGATATGCCTATGATAACGAAACTATACTATAATGAACCTTAAAATAACGTATAAACTCTGTGTAAAGACCAAAACTTTATCAATAGAAAAGGCGACAGATTGACGGCTATCATTTAAATTCGCAAAGTATGTACCATACAACGTAATCATTTTATACTCCATTTTATTTTATAAAACGTAATTCCCCTTCAACAAAAGAAAATTTTTAAAACTTACAATAAGGAAAATAACAATTATTTACAAAGAAACTAATTAATTCACAACCACACTAGTAAAAGGATTTCACTATCTACCTTAATTTAAACTTCCATCTAAATTTGATAAACAAAAAAAAAACAAAAATTGTTTTCGCAAAAAGAAGATTCTAAATGCGATTACTATTTGTAGAAATTCGAAAACCTTCCAAATAGGCGAAAGACAAAATAAAACGTTACAATCGAAAAGCTTCCCAGAGAACAATATACTCCATTTCATTTCAGATGTACGGTATTAACAAATAAGTTATAATTTCGGAATGAACGGCAAATATTTGATAAAATCATGGCCACGTGACAAAATTCAATACTTAACATTTTTATTCTGCATATTAATAATAGAACACAAATGTAATAGCGTATATGTCAATACCGAAGCTTGGTCGTGTATATTATTAACCTCACATTTCGGTCTCTTTCCGTTTCCGCCTTCTGGCTGACTATTGTACGTAATAGTATCAGTAAGAACATAACACTCTTCCCCTGTAGCTAATCACTTTTTATTTAATAGCATTTGTAACTAGTCTGTGTGTGTGTGTGTGTGCGTGTGCGTGTGCGTGTGCGTGCGCGTGTGCGTGTGTGTGTGTGTGTGTGTGTGTGTGGGTGCGTGCGTGCGTGCGTGTGGGTGCGTGCGTGCGTGTGGGTGCGTGCGTGCGTGCTTGCGTGTGTGTGTCTGTGTGTGTGTGTGTGTGTGTGTCTTGTGTGTGTCTGTGTGTGCCTGTGTGTGTGTGTGTGTGTGTGTGTGTGTGTGGGTGTGTGTGCCTGTGTGTGTGTGTGTGTGTGTGCCTGTGTTTCATTTGTGAAATGTGGGGGCGTCTCATCCATTTGAAAACATTGTAGAATGGTGTTCAAATTTTCTATTGCTGGACCGATATGATTTCTTAACAGTTCTAAAGTTTTGGTCGCATTGAGGTTTCTATCCATAAAACGTTGTCCTATACGTCTAGTATTAATTATTCCTAGCCATACATTGACTTTTGTGTGTATTGAGTTCGAGTTAGATTTTGTACGTGGTGGTTAGTGCGGAACGAATATCTTAGGAATAGAATAAGAAGGGAAGAGGTTATCAAGAAGGAAGCTGTGAATAAGTGAGGAATTATGATACACACTGCAAATTTTGAGAACTGATCTCTCCATTTAATGTAAAAGTTGCTTCATAGATGAAAACTATTTTCTCTTAAATATCTTCGTGTTCCTTCAGCACATTATACATTGTTTCACAAAATCTGCTCCTTTAACTTTGTCCTCCTCAAATAATTGTTGGTGATTGGAAAATTTATGTTCTTTATACTTAAATTCTTTCAACGGTTTAATTACAGAACTTTTCGATACATTAAAACGTCTGGCTATTTCTTGCAGCGATATTATTGGTTTTTCCTCAACGCAGCATAAAACATGTAATTTTATTCCTTCACTCAACACATGATTGGTTTTAATTCTTTTTTGTGGGAATTTATTATGCTCTACCATGCGATATAAATTTTTTAACAATGTTTTGAATTGTCCTAATTCAAGGAATAGGCCTGTCTGGATGTTTTGTTGAAAACAAGTCTCGTACAATGCTTCTACTGTTACCACTCTGATACCATTTTTTTCATCTGTGCATGGTTGTGTTAAAAATTCACAATTTTGTAGTAATAATAATGCAAAGACTAACAGGGTTATTAATTAGCCAGAGTTATTAAACAGTTTAATTACTACTTCCATTGTCAGGCTATTAAATTATTGGAAACAAAAAATCGTGTGGGTTGGTTGCCTATAGCCGTCTATTAAACCCATGCATTGACTGCTGGGAAAGATTGCCAAGAAAGATTTCTAAAAAGAAAGCCATCAATTTCAATTCGGAAACATGAAGCAACTAGTATGAACCAAATAAAAGCTTCAACAAGACAGAGGTAAGAACATTTTTAGAAAAACTTGAAAATATGGTAGAGAAATTTAAGTTTAAACCTAACAATATTTATAATTTGAACGAAACGGGTATTACAGCCGTTCAAGACAAACAAAAGTTTAGTAGTAAAAAAGAATTGTTGCTGTATTACGATCGCAAATGGCAGTAGAATCTCAAGTAACAGATAAGACAGGGGGTGACGAAAGCTCAGTGGTAAAACGGGTGGGCGTGGTGTTATTAATTTTGTGAGTAGGATACTTCGTAACGGATAAGTCACAATAAGCGAAAGTCATAAATTAAAAGGTGCCGGATTGTTTATAATCTAAAATATCGGCGAGTATTCCACTGCGAAGCTCAAAATAAACAAAAAACATGCTTACCAGGCGAATCGGTAAAATAAAATCATTGATCCAACGCTTCCTGTAAAGCTTCAAAATATCCGCACGTAATTAATTGTAGCAACGTACTCAAAAACCAGCTGAACGGTCATTGGCCTAATTTACTCTAATTCTACTTTACGTTAATTCTTATCAGTGAAATTCTATATAAAAATAGCAAACAATAACAAATCAATATCTCACAAATTATTACGCCAAGAACTTTCATCAAAATCATTAACAAATAAATTAACAGTGTCGCTGCAAGGTCGCGTAAATTAAAAATTACTAGTCAGTAACATGAATGTAATCAAAATATTTTAGTATCTGAATTTATGTGATTGATATATAATCATAGCGCGCTGTGAGGTAAGGCGAAAATTACATGTAAAATTGAAATAACACACTTAAAATTCTGTAATACTGTAACTATATTGTAATAACAATAAATATTGTTATTTTTTAATCTAGTGCGCGAAATGCTATTTTGGTAATCGAGAATTGAATTTTTTAACGAGGCGCAGCCCATTTGAAAAATTAGTCGAGATCACAAAAGTAGTTCGCGCACGTGTTACAAACAAAATTTTTTCTACAACCATCAAAATAATTATATTAATTAAAATCGTTTTAAATAATTTTTTTCTTGGATTTTTGCTCATTTCGCATATTGTTATTAATCCGCGAACCTCTTCAATTTTTGACGATTGTAGAAAAAATAAATTATCAGAGTATCTGTACAATTGTTTTAGTCACAAACCAATAAATTCACGTACGAAAAAAGTACAACCCTTCGTACGTAAAATTTTAAATGGTAAATGTAAGCTTCCAAGGTTCAGAATTCCTATAATTAATTAATTGTATTCCTTAACTTTAATTAACTGTATCGTGAATTGAAGTTAAATTTATTCAATTCACAAATCACAAAAAATTATTACTTTGAATAGTCACAGCTTTGGACTAACCTTTTCCATTTTATTGATCTTTAATGATTGACCGGAAAACACCAATAAACCTCCAATCTGTTTCGGCACGGTACTGCAGAATTGACAGCTTATAACGTCAACTCAACTAACTGTTTCATTTAACTTAAATTCGCAGTCTTAACAGCGAAAAGTTCAAACGAGATCCAGGTGATTTAATATTTGCTTCACCTGAGTTTATCTACACACTATTAATTATTTACACAACGTTGTTTGACTTTTATATGCACAAAATTTTATTGAAGCAGTTTACATACAGCAGCTAAATGTCTGTCTGAACAAGCTGTAGGTGCTTTAAAATGCACAGAACAAAGAAAAATCGGCGTCCCTTATTCGATACACAAAAGAGCACTTTTAATCCAAAAAGAAAATAGGTAAGCACTGACCATCCAACACTTAATCTTTCTTTTCGAAAAGTTCAACGAAAACATCAACACAAACAACGCTTCCCCGGGCGAAGGAATCCTTTCTTTTAATACACAATAAATGGGGGCACGTATTCAATAACCCGGTAGGTAGTAAGTTGTGCACGCGCCCGGTCCCTACATCTCCTACTTCCAACTGTTTACCACAACAGCCGACTCAACTCAATAATTAAAAAACAAAACACCCTTTGCGCACAAGATCACGTTACCTTTCTCCCACTTTTATTAACTTGTTATACATAAAGCTGCACGCTGGTCGTTTCACAAGAAAACAATGAGCCTTGAACCGCACGCGGTGAAAACAAAAACGATACCCAGAATTGCGATAGCTGCGTCCGGATTCTTAATAACAAGCCTATTCTACCATTCCGTAATTTTCCACACTAACAATTTAATCCAGATATAAACTGGTCAACTATGTTTTACCAAGAATTATTCAACGCGCTGCCAGATTTATGACATAAACACCATAAGAGAATAAGTTTCAACGGTGAAAATACGTATACTTAAATTCTTAAAGCTCCTTATGATAACAACCAATCTAATCCCCAAGACGACAAGACGAAGCTATTTCCTTTTAACGAACTTAAAACAACGAGTTTAAAGTATAATTTACGTAAAACTAAATATATCGAAATTCGACAATACGATATTCAAAAACATGAACTTTCAATAAAAAAATTTTTACAACAGTTTCATCCATACGTGACATCTGTAACATTTGATGAACACAGTTATTTGTTTATTCAATGCTGCAGGGACCTATGTTCACCCTATTTCTAGTTTTGGCAATATCAGCTCTTCTGGGAGAAACTAGACCGCCTGGATCTCTTTACAAATGTTCCAAAACGGCTAGAATGACGAGGAAATGTTTATTCAGTGTCTCCAACATTTAAAAAAATATTCCAACCCTCTGAAAATAAGCCACTCTTACTAATTTTGGACAATCACGGCAGCCACGTAACCTTTGAGGGATATGAGTTTTACACAGAAAACCTCATCGTGATGCTTTTGCTTACACCTCTCAAGAATGCCTACGACAAGGAATAAGACCTTTTGCAACCTATACAAAAGAAATTTCTGGATTTGTATGCACCGGAATACATCCAATAAATCCACACATTTTCTCAGAAAAGGATTTCCCTCTAGAATCAAAAGAGGTGACATTTCAGGATGTTTCCCCACTGCCTTTTTTCTGAAGGAGGACCGAGGAATTCCAGAAAGATGCACTCACAAATTATAACCTCACCGCCATTAAAAGATGAACTAGAACAGAAGAAAGAAAAATGTGAATAGCGTCTGAAAATGAAAGAGGGTGAACAAAACATTAAAAAATGTGCTCGTGAAGTTAAGAAATTAGTTAAAAGAAAAATATTTTGGCTCATCTGATTCCGATGAGGACTGTTCAAATGAGAGCGACTTGTGTCAGGAATCCGAGAAGAGCGGCTGGGTGCTCCTTGATGACAGCGAACCTGAAGATATCTACCCAAAGGGTTTACCATGGAAGAACTACTGCAACAAATTAACGTAGGTGACTTTCTTCTAGTAACAGTATCAAATGAAAAATCAAAAAAGACTTTTGCGTCTGAAGTGGTGGAAATGAAAGATAATTTTATTTCAGAGAATTTTATGCGTACATATGGAGGTCACCAGTATATATTTGTTTTTCTAGAAATAGATGACATGAGTGTCATAAGTAAATATGACATTGTGAGAAAACATCAAGTTTGAAAAACTTAGATATTGCAAAATAATGTTTCATTAATTAATTAAGTTAATTTAGCAAAATGATGTTCTATTTTCGTATAATCCTTGTTTAGATATAATGATACATTAAATTTAGTGTATCATTATTCTCACTGAGCTATTCTGACCTAAGACCGTCATTACTCCATACCGTGACCGCCATTGTCCGACCTCATAGGGTCAATTAGCTGTCTTGATTTTGTTTGGAAAGCTGAATAAAATGAGTCGGAGAAATAACGCCGAATAGACACAAGGCCGAAATTTGGACACAACATCGAAACGAATTGTTGGACTCATCGCCGAAACTGGACACAACGCCGAAATCAGCCGTTGGATACAACGCCGAAATGAGTAGTTGGACGTATTTCCGAATGTGGACACACCGTCGAAAAGCAAAAATTGACGCTGCACAGATCGGAAATCGGGCGTCGAACTCGAAGTTTCAATTTTCTCCAAAAACGACGACCGCCTCTTTTGCAGAAATTCTAACGATGGATATAATATCGAAATTTCTAATTGGCCACATCGCCGAAAGTGGATACAACAGCGAAAAGTCTATCGTTGCCAATTCTCATATCGTTCATTATAAATCTTTCCGAATATTTTTATTTATTTAATATTTAAGACTTGCAAATAATTATCATAATTTTTACCTTCCAACCTACATATACATATGTAGGTATAGAATCGACTCATTAGATCGGCCATGATGTCTGGACGTGTGTGTGTGGATGTATGTAAGTATCCACGATAACTCCAGAACGAAAACACCTAAGTACTAACATTTTGTATTTAAGCTTGTTTTCATTGGGCTACAGAATTTTATGTCGAAGACCCGAGAACAAGTTCCGGAGTCTTATACAGGGGCGAGCACCCGAAAGCTAATTCTGGCCGCCTATACTTATCTTATACGTTAGCATGAGGGCCCTACACAATTTTAAATTTCCCGCCAAAACAAAATGGCCGATGATTTTGATTGATTCATAATAGAATAATTGGACTTCGATCTACCTACTTGGCTACCTCCACAATTTAATTATGACCCATAATTAAATACAAAATGGCCGCGAAAATTGATTATGACTTATTAATCAAAAACAAAATGGCCACGGAGTTTGATTATGCATGATTAAAAAGAAAATGGCGGAGTAATTTGATTAAGATGTTATAATTAAAAACAAAATGTCGGAGGAATTTGATTATGACGTCATAATTATAACAAAATGGCTGCGGAATTTTATTACGATTCATAATTAAAAACAAAATATCCGCGGGATTTGATTATGACTCATAATTAAAAACAAAATGGTCGCGGAATTTGGTTATGACTCATAATTGGACTTTGGCCTAACCCCAAAGGCTGCTTCGTTGCCTACCCTCCAGGGCTGGACTGCCAAAAAGGCTCTTAATGATGCCAAAAGGGCCCTAAGTAGGGGTGAAAATGCCATCGAGGGGTTGAAAATTCCATCAAGGGGTTGAAAATGGCCCCCGTAAAGAAGCCGACCCCACCCCCAAAACCCCCACCACGTTTAATTAATTATGACGTTACGTCCTATGCTGACCCCATTCTACTGTCGTGTTATTGGACTATTAGAACATATCTTAATTTAACATTTCATATCTTACTGTGTCGCAGTGATGGAAAACATGAAAATACCAGACCCCTGTACCAGTAATATTTATTTACCTACATCACAGAAAAAACTACATTTCTGTACTTTCCCTATCAAAATAATTGTTTCAATTTATTATCGAAATAAAAAACACATATTTGTCGATCATTTAGTATAGATTAAAAAAGAAAGTTTTTAAAACGTGAACGGAATAAAACATTTGTTTTGATACAGATTTGAATCTAAAACAGCAAAACGGTACTGACTGAAATAAGTGAAACTGCTTGGCGCACTTATAGCTACTTTTTTAACCACATGCACGTCATACGCGTTTCATATAAATACGACAAATGCCGGGCATCAA
Source organism: Vesta saturnalis (assembly GCA_036346205.1). NCBI lineage: Eukaryota > Metazoa > Arthropoda > Insecta > Coleoptera > Lampyridae > Vesta > Vesta saturnalis. The sequence continues at coordinate 444,329 of JARFJB010001736.1, read as the reverse complement.
TCATATATGAAAACCAGGCTTAAGCACTGCAAAATGTTCAATTCGTTCCAATATTCTGAGGTACATACGACTATAAATAATGTATATAATTAAAATTTTAAGTACTTTTAGAAAAAAACTTCGATTCTATGTCCCATCGCGAGGTTTCGGCGTAGTGTCGAATCGACTATATGTCCATTAATCTGTTTCGATGTTGTGTTCACTTTCGGCGATGTGTCCAATTTGAATTTTCGGTATTATGTCCAGAATGAGAATTTCTGGAAAAAAGGCTGTCGTCGTTTTAGAGAAAGTTGAGCCTTCGGCTTCGACATTTGATTTCCGATCTATGCAACGTCAACTTTTGTTTTTCGACGTTGTGTCCACATTCGGCAATATGTCCAACTACTCATTTTGGTGTTGTGTCCAGTTTCGGCGATGTGTCCAACAATTCGTTTCGACGTTGTGTCCAAGTTTCGGCGTTGTGTCCATTAGGCGAAGTGTCCAGGTCCGAATAAAATATGATTTATCACATCACTCACAGTACTTTTCCCTTATATTTTCTGTTCCATACCTTAGTGCTCGTTTGTCACGTGATAATTTGGAAAGTTAGAAATTCAACGTTTTCCTAAACTTCTTATGGGAAAATGCATAGATCTATAATTTGTTGGGAGTGTTTGATGGGTTGTCCTACAAAAGGCGTCAAGCTGTCACAATAAAGGTAAGACCGCACTAGACGGAACTGCACTGCTGCGGAGTGACGCGACGCTACAAAATATTTATAGAGGTATCGCATTTGAACTGCTGCGACGCGACACCACGCAACACATTTTTGTTCAACAGTGTCTTTTAAGATTGTTGAAATTGACGAGGACGTGATAATAGTGTCTTTGTTATGTGAAGAAGAAGAAGGATTGGAGGAAGCAAGAAAAAAGCGAAAAATATGGCTGCATGACATTTCTAATTCACGGTATGAAGAAGGAGAATATCACACACTTTTGCCATACTTACTTCAGAATGTCTCGACGTAAATTCGACGAGTTAGTACATATTATGCAGCCCCATATAGAAAAATTGTACACACGTTTTCGAAAAGCGATAGGGGTAGAGGAAAAAATGATGGTGACAATAAGGTAAGTAATTTAAATTTATTAAATTATTAGTACATTTATTATTATTACATCATAGTATTTTTTTGGGGAACTAAAATACCATCCTTGGTTATGACATAGGTGATTTGTGGACCAGGATTGAAGTCTACAACAATATTTGATTCGTTGTTCGTTCGACCAGGAATGCCATTACTTTCTGAATTAGTAATACTGTCGATTTGGTGTTGAACGTTGTCAGAGACAATCTGAACTTGTTGGTCTTGAATATTCTGGGCTTGTGTTCTTGAAGTCAAATGGGTGTCAGGTTGTTCTATGAATGTCGAGTTCCTTGTTAAATTTTCGTATTCTGCATCTGAAACTATTGCATAAACTTTGTTTTTTACTTTCAGTTGCAGATCTGAAGGCAATGCAATGACAGAATCGGCCATAGCTTTAAAAAAGGAGTGGATAGGGTTTCCAGTGTCAATTGATGTTGTAGTTGTAACTGGCCGTGAATCCAAATAGGTTTTTAAAACGTTGGCTACTGATGACTGTTGGGTCAATCGTGTTTGCTTATTTTTCCTTGCAGTAATATTTGTAAACATTGATGATGTTGCTGATGAAGAAGGTCGAAAAGATTGGGGTGAGTTTACTGACTCAGGCTTTGGAGAGGTTGACATGGCAGGAACACAATTTTTGTCGTTATCGTTAATATCATCATCAGTAATATTTGTTACTGCTACGCTTTTAATGTTACTGTTCGTTGCTCTTTCCTGAAGATGCGGTCGTAAAAACTACATTTGACTTTCGAATTTCCATTTTTTACACTTAGAAGCACTGTCTCCACTCTTGCCTTTGCGTCTTTTCATATTTCTGTGATAACCGTCCCTCCAAGATTTCCATTTCTCTTTGCACACAATATCTGAAAAAAAAGTCATTATTAATATGGATAATTATGCTTTTTTATTGTTTCAGGTTCCTGGCTACAGGTGATTCATTCAAAACAATCGCAGAATCTTTTCGTTTGGGATATACAACCGTACAAGAAATCGTGCATACTACATGCGCAGCGCTGTAGGAAGTGTTATCCAAGATAGTAATGGTCATGCCAGATAAAGAGAAATGGAAGAAAATTGAAAAAACGTAATCCGAAAAATGGAATTATCCGAACTGTATCGGTGCACTCGATGGAAAACATATCCAAATTATCTCGCCATCAAAAAGTGGCTCATTGTTTTTCAATTATAAGAAGTTTTTTTCTATAGTGCTGCTTGCTCTAGCGGATGCAGATTATAAATTTATTTATGTGAACGTTGGTGATCTGGGAAAGAATAGCGACGCAGGGATCTTCTCACGTTCAGATTTAGCAGCAAGACTGGAAACAAATACATTGAATATACCAGGCATTAAGGAATTACCAGGAACGAGGGTTCGACTTCCTCACGTAATTGTTGGCGATGAGGCCTTTCCTTTAAAATCATATTTGATGAGACCGTATCCTGGCACACAATTAGATGATCAATCCAAAAAAGCTTACTGTACCAGACATAACCGAGCTCGAAGAGTTGTGGAAAATGCGTTCGGCATATTGTGCCAAAAATTCAGAATTTACTATCGAAAGATCTGTCTCAGTCCAGAGCATGTAGATAATGTGATTCTTGCTACTTGCGTATTGCACAATTTTCTCAGAGAAGTGTTGTTGGAAAATGATAATACCGGCGAGATACAATTACAAGACCTTCCTCGTATAGGCGGAAATTTCGGGAATGACGCTATCCAGATACGGGATACATTTCAAGATTATTTTAATTCCCCTCAAGGTAGTTTGTCGTCGAAGAGAAAACGAGTAATACCTACATATTAGTTAGTTTTGTTAACAATAGTTGATATGTACATTTACGATTTGACAAAAAAAATAAATTTTGTACCCGGTGATCGTGTATATTGTTATCCCTTTAAATTTTTTGCTTTAGGAAATACGTAATAATAAGTCAAAAATGTTCAATATGCGATGCGATTATGCAACTTTCCCTATTCTTATGGAACGCTCTGTATATTTTTATTTTTTTAACTTTATTATACGAATAATTCTAAATATTTTTTGTTAAGATATAGGTCTATTTTTAATTGGTTGTAAACTATTCGCATTTGAAAAGTGTATAATGTTATCACTTATAGGGTAAAACAAAAATTATGAGTTTTGCGGATTTTAAAAATATTTTATCCACCCTGTAAGTGGCATATGGAATGTTAAAGTAAATTTGCTCTTAAGTTAAACTATTTTAAACTCACAATAAAAGATAGAATCTAACAGCTCATTAATATACCTCAATATTATACTCGATCACCCTGTATACTGCAAAAAATATTATATTCACTTACCTTTTTCTCCCATTTCTTTGCCAATTTCTTTCCAAATGTTATTTTTTCTGATACTATTCATGTAATGGTCATTTTGGAGGTCATATATCTCAGGATATTGACTTATTAAATTAATTAATTTTTCCTCGTCAAGCGCCATTTTGACAAGCAAGCTTTCCTCCTTCCGGCAAACACGATTGACGAACAGTGTCGGGCCGCTTGCTAAATCGCACTGGCGGCAGTGGAACTACGAGGCACGCCACGGCGCGACGGAGTTGCTTGAAAAGTCAACTTTGCAGTGCAGTGGCGTGTCGCGCCGCGTAGTGCGGGTTATGCCATATAAATTCAATTTAAACAATATTTGTCTGCGTCGTGTCGCGTCGCTCCGCTGCACTGCAGTTCCGTCTAGTGCGGTCTTACCTTAAGATTCGTGACGGTGGATGTGAGTCATTGACCGGCTCTGGGATTACATTATTGATTGTGACGTTTATTCCAGCCATTGTATTTAAACCAATGAATAAAAAACTTTTATTCATTGATTTAAACAATTTCCCAGTATTCATTAATATTTAAACAGATCTCGAAAAATACAAAAATTTGACCTTTCGAGTCTTGTTTTTCAACTTTTTTCTCGGCCCGATATGTACTTATATCGTAATACATTTATTACGATTCAATTCACAAATTAACAGCGTTGTAACTGTAAAACTATGGGTATAAAAAAAATCTTTTCTAAGAAAAAAATCAATGTTTACAAAATTCGATGTACCTATTAAATAACACAAGTTGTCATGAAAAGGTTTGAAACTTAAATAACTATTTGTCAATTTTTTGACATTATATCAACAAACATGAATTAATGAATTTATAAATTGGAAAATTTAAAAATGTCTGGATATAAACGAGTTAATTTTTACGAATTATGCCGTTTATGTGCAACAAATCAACAAAAAGAAAAAACGCATATTTTTCAAGAAGAGGGTAGAAAAATTCAACTTCAAAATAAGATTCAAAACTGTTTATCATTAAAAGTAAATGAGTATTATTGTATTGATGAATAATAATTAACAAAAGTAATGTTTAAGGTGTGCGAGAATGATTTTTTACCTAAGGTAGTGTGTTCCCAGTGCTTACATACACTAGAAGAATGCTTTCTGTTCCGTAAAGAGTGCTATAACTCGGAGACGATGCTTTCCAGCTACTTTAATAACTTTAGATACACAGATGATTTTAAAAAATCAGGAAAGGTAAAGAAATGCATTGTATTTTCACGAGTACATGTTATTTCTTCAGGTGTACATTAAAGACACATGCCCGAAAGTGAGTGCACCACAAACAACAACATATAATTCTATATCAACAAGTTCAAGCTATAATATTAGTTTCGTACCTAATTCAAATGTGAATAATAGTGTCAGGCAAGATACTTTACCTTATTACACATTGCATCTACCAACAGTTGTTCCTCAACCACAAGAACCAAAGATTTCACCAAAAGAAATTAAAACAATACCGCCACAACCTCAAATAATATATAATTTAAATACCATTAAACCTAAAGACAATAATGAATTACTGAATAACGTGACCATCAACACAAATGGTGAAGTTATCTCAATTACTCCACTCGTTGATGTCGACAACTTTGGCTCTCAATCATTACATCAGAAAACTCGCAAACTACAGAAAAAACCAAAGCTTTTTAATACACCCGAAAAACCAGATGCTAGTACGATCGATTTAACAGCTGATCTCAAACTATTAAAAACTCCTAAACAACATTCCCTTTTAAAGCAACCAAATTCAAAAAGTGGGTATGTTGTAAATTCCTCGGAACTTAATGTATTAACCAATCGAAATTACGATTCACAATCGGCAATTTTAACACCTTTACCGAAAATAAATGCAGGCACTCATTTGAATATAAATCGCACTCAGAAATTTTTTAGCTTTAATAATTCAAATGTTTATACTGCAAATAATATTAATATTGATACAGTACGTATTTCAAATGTTAACAAGGGGGAAGATGTTAATCTTAATGCGGAACCACCACCAGTTATTAATACGAATGTGTTTAACTACCCAAGTCCTAAGCAAGAGAGCGAAGCTATCAATTCCGATTTATTTAATCATAATCAGTCAGCTTGCACTGTTCCCAATCAACAAGAATTCTTAGTGGCAAATCAAAATTATAATGTAGGTGAAAAACAGGAGGCAGTAACAAAATGTCATTCGTGCGATATTTGTGGTAAAGTGTTTAAACGTCGTGAACATCTTTATCAACATATGAAACTTCATACAGGATTTAGACCATTTGTATGTGAAAATTGTAATAAATCTTTTCTACGTAAAGAACATTTGTTAAGGCATATGGTGGCACATAGCGGACAGAAGAATTATACTTGTACAATTTGCGACAAAAGTTTTTCTAGGAACGATAATTTACTTAAACATAAAAAAATACACAATAAACAAAATAGTTTTACATGCGAAGTTTGTCAAAAGCAGTTTGTAATGGAGCATTACTATTTTGCACATAAACGTACACATGATAACGAGAAACTTGTTAATCAAATGTGGGGTTTATTAAAAGCGGTTTAATTTATAAGTCAATGTTTACAGTATTTATTTGTTGTAATTTGTGTATAGCATTTTATTTTGTTTAATTTATTAAAAGTATTTTATTTATTTATTTTTCTTTACATCCAAATTTGTACATGTATTCAGTTAAAAATTCCTGTATTAAAGACAGGCTTATATTAATATGTTTCCAGAAAAATATAAATCCAATCTGAAATTAAAATTTTTGTTGTTCTCTCTCTCTATATATGTATCTCTTTTTCTCGCTCTGTCTGTCTGTCTCTCTCCCTCTCTCTATTTCTGTCTCCCTCGCGCTCTCGCTCCCCCCCCTACTTCTCTCACTTCACGGACACTCACTCACACTCCGTCTCACCCCCTCCCCTACTGCCCTCTCTCTCCCTCCTCTTTCTATTAACCGTTGACTTATTCGGCCTGGACTAAAATTGTTGGAAACAAATAGTCCGTAATTAACAATTCGCAAAGTATTTAATGCGTACATGATTATCGAGACCGTATGTGACCACTGATGCATCAAAAGTTGCAACGAGACAATTTATTTGTAATAAATGTTATTCAGAAATGCTGAAAGTTATGAATTAATATGAGGAAAACGCATCAAAAAATTATTGACAGAAGGTATTCGAAACCATTTCCTATAACTATCAAAAACCTACGACACCTAAACTTATACATCTAAAATTAGGTACATTTATTTCCACTGTTGTACTAACACATTGTTAAGACCACGGACAACTCGATAAATGCGGACCAATCGCGCGTTTCCTTGTTTATAACATTATAACTACATTAAAACAAAAGCGATGATGTAATAACCAAAACGCAAATGTAATAAACAATTTGCAATTGATCAAATAATTTTAATTAATAAAATATACCAAATAACAATCGCTACTGCCGTTGGCTCTGTCGGTAGATTAAGATAGGAGAGTTCTAATAAACTGAGTTGTTAACCTACCTGAAATGCTGCTTGCTTCCCATCTGCTTAGTTATTTTCACTGCTCTTAATTAATAAGAAAATGCAATATAAAAATTATGAAAATATAATGAAATGAAATCTCGAGCGCCATGTTGTCTTTTATTATAGGAACAACAAAACCTAGTTAATGAATAATAATAAACAATTTATCAAAATGAAAATAAAATAACATGATATACTTAAGTTTATTCAATATCTAATTGAAAAGGTTAAAAATCAGAAGTCTTATTACTATTCTAAAAGTATATAAAAACATTACCTTTGAATGGTTCGGAACATAAACTGTATTACTGCTGGTAACTATGAAGCAGAATGGTGAACTTGGTGAGGTCAATGTCTTGCTAATTTATCCTTAATATATTGTGTCCATAAATTTATTGAATTTCTTTGAAGTTTAAGTATGTAGAACTTGCGTTGTAAAATGTAATTCAAGTAAAAATTTCCATTTAAATTAGAAAAATAATAGAATAGTAAATTAGTGACTTATAAGTGCCATTAAAATAATTATTATAAAATGCCATATAAAAGTATGCATTATAAAAGTGAAAAGTGTGCATTCTGAAAGAATGATTTAAAAATGCCATCAAAATCTGATGGCACTAAATATAAAAAATTAGGTAAAACCATGCTTTGCTGAACATTCAGCAGAGTCAAAAATATAGCGGCTTTCAGAATAGCTCAAATGTTTCCTAAAGTTGTCACGCGTTGCGCGGATACAATGATCAGATCCAATTTTTAAGAAAGGAACTATAACTATTTATGAAATATTACACCCAAAAGATGTGTTCTAGGAAATGCAAATTAAATTGCCTTTCTCAATTCTACATTTAATAATTAAAACTTTTCTACTATTACGCCAAATAAAAACGATCCCAAACCAATGTATTTTAATACAACCACAAAAAAGGTTGTTAGTTGACAACTTCCGTTGCGTAGTACTTTAAATTCTGAGCATTGTTTATTCATTTACAATGCTAATAGGTATATGAACAATTACCGTATATTAATTGTCAATAATTTTAAGGTACGGGTAAATACGGTGCCGTAAATCATTTGATAAGGTAATGCACATAAGTTTTGTATAAAGTGTGTATCATTATGCATTTGCACTAACATTTTAAAGCTACCCTTAACGTTAAGTGTTTTGTTAAGTAAATATACAGGGTAGTCATGACGAACTTTGCATACTATACCATATATAAGTCCCTTATGGTAATTCATATGACCATTAAAAGTGTCAACTCTGCTTTTTTATTAATATACAGGGCGATTTATCAATTTTGATAAAAATTAATTTGGCTATAATATCTACACGAATTATTTGATTTTCTGATTCTTTGGTGAAACATTACACTATTATGTAGTATTCGATCGGCGTTCTCAAATCTTAGAAATTCCAGGACCGGCTTCGGAGAAATTAATTGGGCCTGTTCATATAAAAGTTACCCTGTATATGATTTTTTAAATTGTAATTAATGAAATTCAAGTACACAAAGACAATGAAAACCATGTGTGTGACATTTTGTCAAACTTTTATTTTATTTTTAATAAACGATCACATTTGGGTGAAATTGTAAATCCGCCATGGCTTATCACATAATAATATAATAATTGAAAAGAAGCATTGTCAGTGGCAGATATTTTAACTCAAATAAGTACAGAATACTTGAACATTGCTTTATCTGCTTTCCCTTTGTGTTGTTTCCAGGACCGGATTAAAGAATTTTTAAAAATCTAATTTAAAAAAAAATCACCCTGTACATTTTTATAGAATGTAGCTGGAATAATCAAAATACTCAAATAAATTGAGAATTGCTTCATCTTCATAAGAAATATTTTATAATTAAATATCAGATCAATAAATGATAAGTAAACTGCAACGCATAGTAATAACAAGTAATAAGAAACGAGTCTAATTAAAACGTAAATAATTTGAAAACACAAATTCACAATCATTTATAATAATTACAAATGCTAGTAATTAATAAACCTTCTCTATTTCATGTTGTAATCATTTACATTCTCACATTTATTTCTAATGTTGGTCAATCTGCGTTTCGCGAATGTCAAACTTCTCTAACCTCAAATTAAAATTAAACACGAGAAATGCTCTTTGTAAATGTGAAAATATATCAGATTGAATAACAACACTTTATAAGAACAAAGTAATCAACAAATAAAAAGTATTCATTGTGGTTAGTAAACGTACAATTATTGTACACTTGATAATGAAATATTTTTACTGTTCCATAATCGAAGATTAGCTATTTATTTAACGCCGTGACTAATGGTACATCAGGAGCACATGTTGGATTAGGTTTCATACATTCATACAATTTATAAATAATTGCACGGGCTTGAATGTGAACAACTACTCCACTCATGTTAAAAACGTTTACTTGGCAGTTTGGACAACAAATAACGATGAAATAATTAAAGTATCTTGAAAAAGACAGATTTTGTATAAAACAGAAGGAATAAACTCAAACGGCAACGTACGAATACAACATGAAGTAAATAAAGTGAATGACTACATTTATAAGTTGAATAGTAGCGTATTTGTCGAATACTTCCGACGCGTTTGAATCTAATACGCATGGAGGGACGAGTGTCACGACATTTTGAAACTACTCTATCTATCATGTGTAATTTATAAATATCTTATTTACCCTTTACTATTATTTATTAAACAGAGTTACTATTTCTCCATTATGTTATAAAATAAATGTAACTAATAGCTAAATAAAAAATAAATGATTAAACAGATATGTAGTACAAACATTTGTTTGACAACCGCTGAGAAAAAGATATTTACTTATAGAGGATAGAGATATGGCAAAGCCGACTGCCATTTAAAGCGGCACTGAATTTATTTGTTGAATGAAGTAAGTGGTATCATACATAATACATCACCTGCTGTGTAGCCTGATATAATAAAAAAACTAAAAAGTGTTAAGCAATTGGCAGAGCTTGACACTTCCACCGAAGATTCAAGTTGTTGGAGCAAACTTGCCGAGAATCGACCAAGATTTTATTCTGTAAAGAGAAGAAGATCAAAAAGAAAGAAATTGTCAAAGCCAACAGTTGAGGAAAAAGGAAACTTAGAACACATTTTAAATCATGAAAGGATCAATTCTAGGACCTCTTTTGTTCTCGATATGTACATCGCAATTTCCCTCAGCAGTAAAATGGTGTACGCCACATTATTACGCTAAAGATTCTCAGATTTATAAATCTTTTTACCCGCAAGAAACAGTTCAACCTTGTAATCAAATAAATCAGGATCTAGAGAATCTTGCTCAGTTTTGTCAAACACGTGGTTTGCTCTTAAATGCTCAAAACTCAGTTGTGCTAATATTTAGAAAAAAGAACGTTCTCTCTTCTCATCAGTTTGAGTTTAAAATTGGAAATGAAATTATACCGATTGTACAGTCTGCAAAAAATCTAGGAGTTATTCAAATCAATTTTCTGCGCTTCACTAAACACATCTCCTCAAAAGGTTCTTACTTGTTATTTTTGTTGAACGCGGGTTACGTCACTCGGCGTTCCTTGGATCGGCTAAGGCGCCTCGATTAGGTTGATGGCTGATCTTCCGATGATGTCATTTTGCCGGCACTCTGGAACCGTTCTCCTTTGTTGTCCTTATCTTTTCTTATACCTTTGTTATAGACGAATACGTTTCTAATCTTCTTCCCACAAATTAATGATTTTGGTAAATTATTGCTTAATATATTTACACTATTCAGTTTTTACTTAATTGTTTAACTTCAACGACAAACAGCTTGCGCTACAAACTGCAATATCCAATCGTATTACTCATCATTAACACTTCGAGTTATTATTCTTTATACTTTGATTTACCAATCTGGAACGATTACCGTCTTTTATATTTATTGTTCACTATTTAAACATAATTGATTACCGTTCTGATACTTACAAACGCGTTATCTTCGACGTATTACGTCACTTTTAATGCGAATCTCAAATTATAGTGCAATCCTTTGTATTATCACCAACTTGCCAATACTTGCACTTTTATTATTTTAATAAGGAAGGTAATTTCTACGTCTTCCCTATTATACCCATAATTAATTCTTATTTGTAATTTTTGACACCTTATAGGGCCGCGTGACTATTGCAATGTCACTTATGCTGCGGCGTCAATCGACCGACCACTATCAACTCTAACAAAAAACTGCCAGTTACTTTGACAGCGTCTCATCCCTTCCAACACATCAATGCACTTGCAAATGCCGTGTATTTTAGGTATTTTCAAATTGAATATATAGGTAACTTATTGAAATAAACTCCAGCTTTTCATCTTAATATTAATTACATTCAAATGCAAATAAACAATAACCATTTCTTTATCCAGAAAAATAATATATAGGTATCTAATCTCTTACAACTTAGCGCGAAATTTGATTTTTTAAAGCTCTCTTTACAAGGTCCATAAGAATGCGATTTATACACTGGTGGCATCATTAGACCTTACTTATTTAAAAATAAGACTGGTGCTAACGATACGGTCAATTGGGAACGTTACCGGACCATGATCAGTGAATATCTGTTTCAAGATATGGATGACATTGATCCGCATGATGGATGCAACAGGATGGGGCTACGTGTCATACGATGAACGAATCTATCGACTTATTGCAAACAAGGTTTAATGATAAAGTGATTTCAAGAGATGGACCTGTCACCTCGGCACACAGTTCCTGCGATTTGACGCTCCTTGATTATCTTCGATGGGGCTACGTGATGTCATTGGTTTATGTTAATAAACCGGAAACAGTTAACCACTTGGAAGCTAACATTTTTCGTGTGATTAGTGACATACGGCCACCACTGCTTGAAAAAGTTACCCAAAATCGGCCTGACCGAATGCCAGGAACAGCCACGATGGCCACATGCCTCAAATCATTTTTAAATATTAATGATATGTATTGATCTTTAAAATACCAACAGATTGTTTATCAAAAGTTCATTTTTGTGGTTTTTATAATTTTTACAGTTCTATTGAGATTAAAAAACACCTTTTAGAATGACAAATTAAAATTATTAAGGTTACTTAAGGTATGATCCGATAGTGCAGGATGATCTGGTTGATTCAATTTGTAAATTCTTATATGTTTTTTACGTCTAGCATCAAAGTTACGTTTTGTGGTTTCACTGTATACTTTTCAACAAAAACAAGACAACTTATACGTTCCGGAATCCAACAGTGGATTTGAAGCATCCGATGACCAATTAATATTTTTAATTTTATCCGTAACATTAGTTATTACAGAAGGATAGCTCTGCCTACAGGAAGCGGAGTTTAAATAATGAAATTCACCTTCCACAAAATTTAGGATTACAATTAATTGAAGTTCTAGCTAACCTTCATCAAAATAAAATTTAGTTTCCATAGTTTCCTTTAAACATTTTTTCTAACATAGCAGGCTTTTTTATTGCATTTTGTATAACTTGTAAAATACACGATTTAAAACCTGAAACGGATATGTAATTATAATTATTTATCTGCCCAATTCTTTCAAATGATGTAAACTGAATTTATGCTAGAATGTTGATTCGGTAGAGCTTGTTATCTCGGTAACTGAACACTAGACTCGTTTGCAGTAAAATAACCAAAACTATTATACTTATTAATGTATTGTCTAAATGAAGTGGTGCACAATTTTTAATTTCTACAAAGCCTTTAGTATTTTTACATTCCTTTATTAAACCAATGAACCCCAAACTTTAAACTAAACATTTTAACTTTATTAATATTCAAACGATATCAAATCTAAACCTATGATTTCATTCGCAAAATCAGGTTTAAGACCTCTCTTACTCGAAAATGTTACAAAACCCCGTTATTCAAAAACTACTCGTATTCAAGAGTAAAAGAAGCGTAGTGCTACCTAATTTCTTGTTCTAAGATACATACCATAATGTAATTTTTACGAGTAAATTGCATTATAACCATAAATCAAATAACGTATCAAATAAATAAATATTAAAGAAATCTAATTAAAATACTTAGCTTTTGCGTTTTAAAATGGTGTACTTTTCTATTTTTATTTTATATAAATCTATACGTTTCGATAACAATTACAGTTATTGTACTCAGTATAAAATATAAATAGAAACCCAAATGTGAAGTATTTTAATTATGTACAATAATGATGAAAGTTTACATTTGCATAAAGGCAACATATTTAGTTTAGAATAGAATTTTGAAGTGTAAACATTCGAAAATGAATTTATAGGGTTATTATAATAATAATTTTTGCTCTTAAACTATCAAAAATCAATTGTGCTAATATTTGGAAAAAAAACATTCTCTCTTCTCATCAGTTTGGTTTAAAATTGAAAATGAAATTATACCTATTGTACAGTCTGCAAAGAATCTAGGAGTTATCCAAGTCAATTCACTGCGCTTCACTAAACACATCTCCAACTGCTTGTGTGGTGCTTACTGTAATCTAAAACTTATATTTCAGAATCGTAAAGTTCTCAATCAAAAACTTAAAATTATATTATGTAACAGTTTTGTGCTATCAAAACTTGATTACTGTGATTTTGTATATGGCTCTAGTTTGTTGCCAAAAGATACTACAAGAATACAAAGATTGCAAAATGCGTGCCTAAGACTCATTTTTGGATTTAGGAAGCAAGAGAGAATTTCTCACACACAAAATATTCCATGGTTAGATATGATGCCAAGACGATACCTACATCGCGCATGTTTGTATCATAAAATTATCTTAAATAAGTACCTTCCATACCTGTATGAAAAAATTACCTTACCTACCACCCCGACGTTCGTCATCTAAATCTTAGGTTCAGAGGTAAACTAGATATTCCGCTATGCATTCCAAATTTGGAAAACGTGTATTTTCATGTTGTATTACCAATGTTTACAGCGGTTTAGATCTTGAACTTAAAGATTTAACTTTATTCAATTTAAAAAAAGGTAAAGCAACAACTTTTAAACTTATATCAGAGTTCTAAAGCAGTCCCTGATGTTTTAAATAAATCCACATTAACACGCATTTTTTATTAAACTAGATCGAAGACTACCGAATTTTCACTTTGTATAATTACAACGAATCTTATATGTATTTAAGGTTAGGTGGAAGAGCAGTAAGTACATATGGTACCAACTAAACCTCGCCTCATTATTACTATTATTATTGTTATGTGATTATGTAACCAAGTGGAAACACAATTTAAAACAGCATTGTGTAGTGCACAGTTCAAGCACTGGCTACGAATGTGACCATTCCGATTATACAACAACATAGAGGGGTTACCTAAAACAGCATACTTTGAAACACAAATCAAGTGCTCATTACAGATGCGCTATCTAATTCTGTTAGGTTGCAGTAGTATTGTTTTTGTTCCTTTTCCTATTATACCGTAGATTTTAGATTTTTATACCTAAGTACCCAATAACTTCTACGATATACTGAAGTGCATGAAAACACCATTTCAAATTAGAACGTCAGAATTACGCACGCGCGAGATGTCAAAGAAGGAAAAACGTGATTGGTACATTTATCGAGACTTAGCTGCATGTCTAAATATTTTTTAAAACAGTTACGATTCCAGACGAATGTTTTCGGTGGTGTACTGTAACAAACTTCGAACGCGTTGTTAATAATTCACCTCTCGGTAGGCAACTAACATGTATTTCTTGCCATGTGTGATGCATATCATAGCTGCATAAAACATAATTTACTTATTTAAAGTGGAGCCTTCCACTCTTATCGTTTGCACATTCAGTTTCAGGCATGTTCATGCGCAAAACCTTTTAGAAACGTCGCTTTTTGTGCGATAGCGATACTGAAAGGTAGTAGAGCAACCATTTTTGCTCTGTTAAATATTTTTTATTGAAAGTGGTATAAATTTTATGGCAGGCAAATCCAGATTTATTTCAACCCTGAAGTAATATTACGCAACAATTTCCAAAACGCTGGCCCAGCATACAGCCATTTCATTATCTACAGTGTGGCCGAGAATAAGGTATTCTGATTCCAATAATTACTCGTAATATAGATTATTCATTAGGTTATAATGTTACTAACATTAACATTAAGGTATTTCCGTTCATAATTAAATATAGGTTGTGTAATAAAATTTGTTATTGTAGAAATTTTCTTTTAACTTTATTGTATAATGGTTTACTGGTTTATTCCATATTTAAAAACAAGTCCGAGTATTTAACAGTTAGTTTCAGGAAGAAGCAACCCCGATTTTAAAGCGAACATATCAAGGTACATGTAAATATTTTTTGGTTAATAAGACAAATCGATAATTTTATGAACCTGGCCAACTTTAATCTACGACTGAGCATAAGGCATAGAATCTTCTAGTTATTACCCAAACTGTTAACTAGCTAAAATTTGTAGCCATGGGTGTAGAAGTATACTTATAGAACTTTAAGGGTTGTACAGTACCACACACTTAAACTGTCCTAAACACATTCAAGTACTAATTAGTGGAATGATTAAGCTGGATAAGTGTACATAATGTATTCTAAAAATGTATGGTATCATAAGCGACGCAAATATAGTATTAGATAATTTAAATGTAGAAAGAGGAATAAGAAATATATATAAGCACTTTATTGTCTAGTAATAGTAAGAATGTAGCATTTAGTTTAGACACAATTCGTGATAATTACAAAGGAATCTCATTACAAGTACTCCATATTATGCGAACCACAAGTCTAAAACTATTCATTGATATGGCACTAGAGAAAAATATTAACTACGAGTTTGATCCTTTCACAAATACCGATCATTGTAAAATTTACCAGTGGATATTTAGAGAATATCTAAAAACGACCTAAACGCTCCTTTGGGATGAAGATCTAGGCCAGACTCGGAAGCATGGTCATACTCAATGCAACGATAACAAAGGAAAATTGAATTTATTCTATACAACCACGAATTAAAAAAAATGTATAATGAATTGTAATAAAAAGATTATGTTTACAGTATGTGGGTCTTTATTTACATTATCTCTTACATAATATACTACTATTGCCCTGACCTTCCTCACCAGGATCTGGTTTGTCCCAGGATGAAATAGTTGTTTCCTAAGAACTAGTACCAGTTTCCCAAATACAGGTAACATTCTCTCAGAAACAGGTAGCCGCTCCAAAAAACAGTTAGCGGTTTTCCCGAAGCAGGTAGCCACTTACCAGAAACAGGTCAAAACAGCTCAGTCATCCTACCACACCTCTCTGATTTATGGTCAATGAGATTTGACCCATCCCCCGTCCTTTCGGCCTACCTTGGGGTCAATAAACTTTGTCCCATCCCCTCTATTTTGGTCTAGAAAGGGCGTGGACACCCCCTCTCTCCTTTGATCTAGAAAAAGGTCAATAACCTCCCTTTCTCCTGTTGATCCAAAAAAAGGTCATTGACCCGCCCGCTCTCCAAAATATGGGCGTCGCCATCCCCTCTCCTACTTTCTATTCTCTCAAGTTCATTGAATTCCCTGTCTGTCTCTCACTTACACGTGTAGTTTACTATCTAGTCCAGAAATCGGGTATCCATACTACTATGAATATTTGATGTCTCTCTGATTCCTCTGAGATGCAGAGCTAACAGCAATAATGTAATCGTAAAAGATCCTAATAAACACCCTGTCGGCAAGACCACAACCTTTACAGATCAACAAGGAAACGTCACATCTTGGTCTTACAAAGTAGGTTGTATGGTCTGGCTACAATCGATTTACGTCGTTTGGAGTTTCTACTGGCAGAGAAGAATCGTATCCCTTATCACTATTCGCGTCAAAGCAGATCGCAGAATATAATTGACTTGGATTTTCAAAGGGGCATCTAGAGATTGTCTTTTAAACCACATTTCTGAAGAATATTATGCAAAATCATAATTTCCCTCATAAAATTTTTTACCTCGACGAGACATCAGTATCAACTGCATCAAGAAAAAATTTTCTGCAAAAAGAGGTAGAAAAAAAATAACTTGTGTTACTTCTGCAGATATCAGCTGCAGTAATTTGCAATTCTAGAGAATTTCGTCTCCCCTCGTATTTATCTTTAGTAGAAAGACATAATCAATAGACGGCACTCTGCCAGGTAGCATATTTCATCCCAATGAGACTGGTGGGATGAACCTTGATTTGTTTGACCAGTGGTTTGATCATTCTTTAAATTTTATAAAATCTTGTACTTCTGATCTGACATGGACATTTGTCCCAAACCACAAACTTAAACATGATCACACACGCGGCGAAGAATAGTGTTTCATTTTATGCCTACTACCACAAACAACACACAAACTCCAACTATTGAATGTTGGGATAATGTTCCCTTAAACGTTTTCAAAGAATAATACCTTACGATTCAAACGTTTCCATAGATGCGTATTTCATCACAGCTAAAATATTGGTTGATACTATCATACCTAAGCATATAAGCATATCATGACGTCTAAGTCTTTGAAAATGCTTATAATGTAGCGTCGAAGTACCCTAGGGGCGTTTGTAACCCAAATGCATTTTTACAAGTACTCAAACTGTCCCATTCGAGTCACATCTTATACATGATGAAAACCATCTTAAGGTCCAAACAACTAAAATATTTTTTGAGCTTTAGTAAACCTAAATGATTTTCTCTCTTGATTGTTATGTTTTTAGGGAGCTACTGTATGGTGAATTAAAGGGCCTAGTTACGTTTTTAACAGGTACCGGTTTGGGATACACAGGAACCTGTAATGAGTTACATGGTATCTGTTGAAAAAGAAGGTTGCTATTGAGTACACGGGAAACTGTTGCAGGTAAATAGGTAGTTATTTACTTCAAACGGGCGTACACTCCGTTGCTTACCTATAACGCCCCGTTTTTGTTTTGGTCTCATTTCTCATTTTCACGAGTCTATTTATACTTAACTTTGACCTCTAACTGACTTTGGAATTTGACGTTCTTATTTCAGCACTTTAAACTTAAATGAATCAGAATTTATAGTTTCATGCATTCAAAATGGTGATCATTAACACAAAATCATAAAAGCTAATATTTTCCCAGGATAGGAATATAATTATTACAAAAATCTACCTTTAATAAAAATTTGGCTTCCCACAGAACAATACGATCACTTGCGAACGAAAATATGCCACAAATAAAGATTTTTACTATCACGAGTTCAAAATAGGGCTAGACTTCCGTACTCAAGAACCCGATAATTAAGACAATTACATTTTAGCACATAGATTAGACCCAGACAAGTTCATTGACACCTCGCTTATGGCGCGAAACCCTGAAGCGAAAGTTATGGGGGTCGAAAGTTTAGCATAGTAGCCTATAAGAAACACATTAGAATCTATGAGAGGGGCATTGCGCAAGCGCGGAATACAAAAACAGCAACACTACACTAAGAAAGTTTGGAAATTAAAAAAATGCTAAACTTAAACGTAGATTGCCACTAAAGCGCTTAGGTGATTTGCAGGTTTAGTATATATTTTTTTCAATTTATACAGAAACAGGGAATCCACTACGGCTCGTAGATGTATGGGCGCGGTCTAAAACCACTTTACTTAGACTCAGGGCATCATTTACAACAATTCGATACCAAGAAATATTGATTTAAACGTATTTCTCATAGACTCTCATATTAAATTTTGAACCCTTGTAACCTTTGGAGCCCTAGGGTTCCGCGCAATAAGTGAGTTATTAATGGACTTGTCTTGGTCTACTCTATAGCCTTATATTATAATTACTCCAATTAACGGGTTTCTGAGTACGGAACTCGTACCCAAAATAGTGTCTGAGATCCATAAACTACCTACGTTCTCAACCGACGGTGCTGCCATATCTGACGAACCAGAGGAAAGGTGATTTGTTGTTGTTAGATTTTCATCTTCAATATTGTCCGGTTCCGATCAAAATCAATTGCATAAAAAATATTACATAAAACGTGTAATATGTTTACAAAACAGATATTACTGACAGGAACAGGATGGCCATACAAATTAGTGTCTTTCAATTT
Organism: Vesta saturnalis; assembly: GCA_036346205.1. Taxonomy (NCBI): domain Eukaryota; kingdom Metazoa; phylum Arthropoda; class Insecta; order Coleoptera; family Lampyridae; genus Vesta; species Vesta saturnalis. The sequence continues at coordinate 425,308 of JARFJB010001736.1, read as the reverse complement.
TCTTTCTTGCTGTTCGAGATCTGCAGTGCTAACATCCTCTAATCGTTCTACGGTATGCCTAAGAATAAAACACATTCGTATCAGATTGTGAATATCATGTTTACATAGTGCGATAAGTAGGTACAGCATTCACTCTGCATGCAAATGTGAAGTTATGCCAACAGGGAAAAGAAAATTGATTAGACTCATCTGAAAACGTAGTATAAAACATGCTTACATTTGCCAGAGTTTCCAGCTTTGCAACTACATTTGAATGAAAAAGTTTTACTTGTATCGTGGCCTGATGAGGCAGACCCCGCAAATTACTAGTCAGTAAGCACAATGCTTCAAGTTTTTGTGTAAGTCTCACTCGTGGAAACTTTACCACACACTATGACATGTTTGGCATTCAAAATTGCAGGCCCTTCCACAAGTGGCATGTTTGAATCGACAACCACGTTCAATATGTCGACAAATTCGACTTCCACAAAATTCATGACTTATCAAACTCGTGCTAGTGACTATAATGACGTGTGTTACAGTATGTAAACAAACTCCGAATCCGCTTTGTGACGGCCATGTTGTCATGATTGCACTGACCCACATAGTCACTTTAGAATGCGAATAGTGACAATTCGTTACTATAGTCATTTTCACGAGTCAGAGCAGTTTCGTCGCTAATATTAATACTGTCAGAGGACGCCGATGTTGTCAGATTGTGAAAAATTTAGGGGTTATGTTTATTTTATCGCAATAATAAAATTTAACTTCAGAAAATATGTATTTGTCAAATGTTTAATGTCAGAAATGCTTGACAACACCGTACACAATTGCCAACCTAAATCAGTTCTATCTACATTCTCTCGCGCACAATAGGCGTGTTCTAAAGGTGGTAATGAAACAAAGTTAGTTATGACGCAACTGCTCTGCCTCTTGAAAATTGGTATATATGATCTCCGCCAGGAGTGTTTACCGCTACGTCATTAATTTATGAATTTAGCTATCCAATTTGTTTATACTGTGCTCTCATATAAAACAGTGAATTAAATAAGGATGGTGAACATTCGTAGTGCATTTGACGAAATCGACATACGGTATTGAATAAGCAAATGTAGTAGAAAGAGTAAACCTGTATATGCGAAATCTATTTGTTTTACATGCATATGAATTTAATTCTCAATTGACTAATACTACATAACCTCTATTAGTTTGTTTATCCTTTGACGGTTTACTCATTTCCTACGTTTACTTCTTTTAATCATCATTTATTGCACACTTTAAATCATTACTCCTTTGGTTATTCATTAATCAACGTTCTCTAATTTTCGCAAAATAAATCACAATAAATAAGTAATTGTATTTTGGAGCTTTAAATGCTGACATCTCGGGGTGTTTTTTCTAACCAGAATTTACTATAACTATCATTTATCACATGATTTTAATGAATAAAATAGTTTACTGTTAAAGTGACAAAGCGTTTAAAGTGGTAGACTTTAAAAAAATATATTTTCTATTAACGTTCATTATATTCTCTTACCAAATATAACACGTGTTATGATTAATAATCGATGATAATCATAACAGTAGTTATATTATCCCGAGAATATAATTCACATGTCACATGGTACATTTTTGATTACTTTTATTGGTTAAAATACAAAAACAAAATCGCAGAATAGGCTACCAAATCGGTGATAATTTTATCACTGCATGTTGACTGTTACATGATTTTAATGAATAAAATAGTTTACTGTCAAAGTGACAAACCGTTTAAAATTGTAAACTTTAAAAAAATATATTTTCTATTAACGTTCATTACATTCTCGACCAAATATAACATGTGTTATGATTAATAATCGATGATACCCATAACAGTAGAACGGGGGAACCTCACCTTTCACTTTTGTGACATCATTTGACCTTGGGAATTTCCCACGAGAGACCGTATTTTCCACCCCTATGGTTTCTTTTCGGTGGCCTTTTTCAACCCCTTGATTTTCACCCCTATGGTTTCTTTTCGGAGGCCTTTTTCAACCCCTGATGGAATTTTCATCCCTAATTATGGTCTTTTTGACAGTAATTTTTGTCGGCCTTATTTTATGGTTTCTTTTCGGAGACCATTTTAAACCCTTGATGGAATTTTCACCCTAATTAGAGCCCTTTTGGTTGTGTTAAGAACTTTTTTGTCGGTTCACACCTATGCCTTCTTTTCGGCAATCATTTTTAACCCCTTGATGGAATTTTTACCCTAATTACCGCTTCTTTGGCTGTTTACCCCCTGGAAGGTAGGTAAATGCGTGAGCGTACAATGCTCTAATAAGAGGCCCTAATGCTACCTCTTAAGACAGATATAAGAAGTTATGTTAGGTCTGCGCCCCGGCCCTCTGGCTGAAAATAGTATTATAATAAGGGGATCCTAATGTTAACGTGTAAGACAAGTGTAAGAAGTACCATGTAGGCCTTCGATCTTGTGTTAGGGTCTGCGCCCCTATCGTGGTCCCTTAGCAGAAAAATTTGAAATAAGGGGGTCCTAATGCCAACTTGTAAGACACGTGTAGATCTTCAAAACTTGTTCTCGAGCCATCGCCCCCAGTCGCGGATCCCTGGTTGGTAATGGTGTGGGGTCCTAATCTTATATATAAGTGTAGAAACTAGCTCTTGAGCCTTGGTTCCTATTGTGTCCCCACTTGGTGCAATGGTATGTGGGTTCTAAATTAATATTACAGTTGTAGGCCTTCGCCCGTCATAAAAAAATTGTATTCTAATAAGGTAGGCCTAGCCTTGTAACACAGGACTTGTATCAGGGTCTGCGCCCTGGCTCCTTTGAGTTAAAATTGATTTTAGCGCCATCTAGTGGCGTATAGACTAATGAACATTTTCTATAGTAGAAGTTGATCATGCACACCTCTCTCTTGCTCTATCTCGTTTCTCTCTCTCCCTCTTTCGGCTCTTTCCCACACACACAAACAAACCAATAAATTAATTAATCAATCAATCAATCTGAAACAAATCATGCTTGATCAATCAGATCAATCTCAATCAATCAACCGAAATCATGGCTCACAGTTTGCGGAAACCAGATTACAGTTCAAAACTGAATACATTAAGGTCTAAATTAAATATGACGTGAAATAATAAATAATTTCTACCCTAATGCAATGATGCTATATATATATATATATATATATATATATATATATATATATATATATATATATATTAATTTTCAGGTTTTCGAGTGCTGGATATGAAGTTGATGTTCTTCTGGGCTTGGTTTCGCGTAGATTCTCCTCCATGGTTCTTAAAGAACCGATGTTGAAATGACGTCGTTTCGGCATAATCTCATCTGCCATTTTCAGTCTTCGTGTTCTGCTCCTGGTAACTCGAACTGAACTGTTCGAGTTACCAGGAGCAGCAAACTGAATGGCAGATGAGATTATGCCGAAACGTCGTCATTTCACGAGACAACCGGAAGAACATCAACTTCATATATATATATATATATATATATATATATATATATATATATATATATATATCACATAGAGTTAAATTATGTTTTTAAGAATATCAAATTGATATAATGGAAATAAAGGCAAAAAGTTACACGCTTAGACGAGTCATGTAAGCGGCTATGGACACATTAATAGTTTTTAGAGCTATATAGTTACCTGGAAAAACTAAATCGCCGTGTTCTCCAACTCCCCGTCTTGATTCATGTTTGCAGCTTTACGAGTTTTCGCGTTAGCGTGTTTTTGACGTGTTTTCGTTTGTGTGTTTTCGTATTTGCGAGTTTTCGCATTAGCGTGTTTTCGTGTTTGCTTGTTTTTTTTGCGTTGGCGTGTTTGTATGTTTTCGCACTTGCGTGTTTTCGTTATAGCGTCTTTTTGTTTGTGTGTTTTCGTATTTTGAGACACAAGATCGAAGGCCTACATGGTACTTCTTACACTTGTTTTACACGTTAACATTAGGATCTCCTTAGTATAATACTATTTTCAGCCAGGGGACCGGGGCGCAGACCTAACACAACTTCTTATATCTGTCTTATGAGGTAGCATTAGGGTCTCTTATTAGAACATTGCATGCTCACGCATTTGCCTACCTTCCAGGGGCTACACTTCCAAAGAAGCGGTAATTAGGGTAAAAATTCATAAAGGGGTTAAAAATGATTGCCGAAAAGAAGCCATAGGTGTGAACCGACAAAAAAGTTCTTAACACAACCAAAACGGCTCTAATTAGGGTGAAAATTTCATCAAGGGTTTAAAATGGTCTCTGAAAAGAAACCATAAAATAAGGCCGACAAAAATTGCTGTCAAAAAGACCATAATTAGGGATGAAAATTCCATCAAGGGGTTGAAAAAGGCCACCGAAAAAAACCATAGGGGTGGAAAATACGGTCTCTCACGTGGCCGACTGTGAAAAATTCCCAAGGTCAAATGACGTCACAAAAGTGAAAGGTGAGGTGCCCCCGTTCTACTCATAACACTAGTTATATTATCCCCAAGAATTATCTTTAGTATTTTGATTTTAAAACAAATATATAATATTGAAAACGTGTTTCTTATTGTAACATCAAAAATAATCCAACAAATACCACACGAGAGTTCGATAAATTAGAAAATAATTCTTCATATTTTCTCAGCCCTGTTGCCATTCGACAATAGCCACTCGAGCCCTACGGGCTCTCGTGTCTGTTGCCTGGCAATAGGTTTTCCAAAATCTGTCAAATTATTTTCAATTTATTCTCTCTCTTGTGATATTATTACTGAAAATAATTTTGACTCATGTTTTTCATATTGCACCATATGGTTGAATGTGATGACGTAGCGGTAAATACTCCTGGCGAGGAGAGTAATGTAATGCTTTTGAAATGGGCTCCAATAAAATAAAAATATTGTGTAAATAGCATACAAAAGTTATTTCTTTTCTTCATTATGTAATCGTTAGTTTTAATAAAATTATGGCTTATTCAACACATGTGTTCCTTCTTTTTTGTCGAGTTCGTTGTATAGTAATTAAAATAAGGGCCCATAACTATGTCACTATATTAAACTTAGGGGAAATGCCGGTCTATGAACTAATAAAGACGGTCGTTAACAAAATCGATATACAAATCACTAATATTGACTGGAAGGAATGTTCAGTACGTAATTGAGTTTTCTTGTGAATAGTGCTGTTCTATTTTTGTGCGTTGAAGGTGAGCATATCTAACTTGCATTATTATTGTACAAATAGAGTAATCAATCTTCTTTGCATTGTTATTGACACCTACATGTAGTGTCATTATGGGTAATTAATTTGCATGTGAGTAACACAATAATTGCTGTTCTTAAGGATATGATGTATGATTACATGAGATGTCAAAGGTACCTTAAGTAGTGTTATATTAATGTTTACTAAGAAGCGTGCGAATGATAGATGTGACGGTTTGTATCTATAATTGCTAGATGCGCGCGATGTGATGATAAGTGGTAATTAATGTGCGTTCGTATGGGCAGTTTAAATACTGCCGGTCCCGTAACTATTAGGGATGATTAGAACAAGATCGACGTTAGAAGGCCACCTGTATCTCGTTGGGGTTACGTTCAGGCTGTCGTTGGAAGACCTCTGTATTGCATGGGGGAATACGTATTTGGTCTGGCTTCCTAATCTTGTTAAGTGCTTGCTGGGCGTCTCGACTGACGTCAAAAAGCCTCCTTTATCTCATTGGGGTTACGTTCAGGCACAGGGTCAGTATCCATGCCATGTAGTATGTGGCCCTTGTCTGACGTTGGATGACCCTTGCGTACCCTTATCTTTGAGGAGGGTGGTTTATTGCACAGAAGGATACGTAGACGGTCTTATAGGAGAGCCTTGGGCACCCATCATCTTATGCACGAGGATTACGTAATCTGGGCCTTCCCCAACGTTCCCCATTAATTCATTGGAATTACGTATTCGGACTTAAAGCTCATTGCTTCTGCCTGACGTTAGAAGACTCCTGCAGACCCTCTTCCTATGAGGGTGGTTTATTCATTAGGGATACGTGTTTGGGGGTAGAAGGACCTGGCGTAGGAAGATCCTCAGATTCATTAGACAATGTTTTCCCGACAGGGAAAATACAGCTATTGCGTTCAATAGCTGATTGGCTTTAGAATTGTACAATAACTGTAAAAGTATGAGATGAGATTCGCACAGTCAGAGATACTCCTTGTGTTTTCTTTATAATTGCAGTAGCCAAGCCAAGGGCAGTAATGGCACAATCCTGATAGAAGCCCTATCAAACCGGACTGAGTTTGGTGAGTGATAATAAAATTATGCGATTATAGACCGATTTATTGAATTGTGTATTTATTAGGTAAGACTCTCCTTCCTCTTACATATAGAAACAAAAGGAGGCTCTTACAATTGTGTAATACAATGATACAACTATACATAATTAACGTTTGTCGACATTATGGTTACTCTTTTTTCCCAATGAAAATGATGGTCTGTAAATAAAATGAAACATTTTCTAAAAAGACCATGTCGAATATGATGATCTACCCTGTATAAAATTTTGTTGTTAAAAAAGGCGGGAAAATGTGAAAAATTAATATATCAAAAGTTTTCTTTTTTATGAAATACATTTAACCTCACTTTTTAATTATTTGAATTAGTGATTACCGATTTCTTCAAAGTTAGAATTAGTTTAAGATATGACATTAAAATTATCACAAATAGCTTTTGAATTGTTAGAAGACGCAAAAGAAATTTATAAAAAAAAAGGGAAATGTAAGATTTTATCCAGAAATGTGCCATTATCACAGGAATACAGTTTCAGATGAAATTTTGCAAGCATTACACAACATTTTTGGAACACCTTTTATAAAAGCAGGTGAATTTTTGGAAACGGGTGTTGTAATACGATATGAAACAGAAAATGGTATACGTGCAGTTATAAAAGTAGGTAATAAGAAGGAGCGTTTCACATTATTCGATACTATTAACTTTTGTTATTGCTTTACTTTTGTAAATGATGTATTAAAATATCAAAATTTAATAACCTGTGAGCATGTTTTAGCAGCAAAATTAGCTCAGATAATTGATAATGTAAAAATTGAAAAATTAACAAATTTACAATATGCGGACTTTGTTAGCGATTTAGTAGAAAATATTAAGAATTGAATGTAATCTATAGAATAATTTATTTGTTAAAATATACATTATGTTTTACATTTATATTTAAACTATTGTCATTTATAATTTAAACAAAACTATACTGATTTTCAATAGCTCTATTAGATGCTTCATTAATTTGTTCCAATGTTGTTTCTTGCGTTCGCACGCTTCCATTGTGAGTTTGTATCTAAAAATTGTGGGAGTAAATAAAACGAAAGATTGATGACTTTATTTTGTATTTACACTTTTGTACTTTTTATAAAATGTACTCGAAGATGTTAAAATAGAGTTTTTTTATATTTAAAATAAATATTCCCATATATACAATGAAATACTCAAACTTGTTGCACTGACATTTTTACAACAATTAACAATTCTGCCTCGATTCATATCAACGAGCATTTTTTTTAGAATAAATTGGGTTAATCAGTTCGAAAAATCACAGTTAATAAGCAGTCTATTTTAATTAAATAAAAACAAAAAAAATTGTTATGAAAAGAGGCAGAGAACATTCGATTTGAATTAAAATTAAAGACATTTCATAGGCTAAAAAGCGCATTCACAACTTAAAGACATAAATAAAATAAAATATTTACAACTACAAAATTAGCTCTTAAAGAAAAGAGAACATAAATAATTGTTGATTCAAATATAAGACTATCTCACTTGTCGGACTTCTGGAAGTGGAACAATCCGTCGATCATTACTACTACTACTGCCAACTTGACTCGGACCTTGACCGCCTCTACCGATCGAACCTTGAAGTTGACTACGTGCATTTGGATTAACCACATAATCAGTTAGTGTAACATCTGAATTACCACCACTTTCAAGAGGAATCGGTTGTTGTCTAAAGTGTTCGAGCATCTCGTATATCGATTGAAACCAAAAATGTTGAACACGACATTGACCTTGTTCATTTATTGTCATTCGTAAGTGTTTCGCACGACCCTAAAACAATTTATTATTGTACCAAATTATAATAAAAATATAATACATCTATATACAGTGCGCTCAGAAAGTAACGGATAAATTCCTTATTTTCGAAATCGTTAATTTGTGGTCAAAATCCTGCGACACGTCAATTTTTTATTTTGATTCCGGACTTTATGATGTGTCGCAAATGTAGATGGCGCTGCGCACTTTCCGGATATGACGTCAAAGTTCGTGTTTTTAAACGGCAACCCTGTATGTTCTTCGCGGAAATCGATGTAACTCTTTCTCCTAAGTTCAAAAATGCCCTATATTGGGATTATTTGAAACAGTATTCCCGATATTATTAAATGTGGCACACTTTGAAAGGAGATGCGGTGTTAGTGTTGTCAATGTATGCGCTTGAAAACAAAAAATAAACTCCATATCGTGTTACCTAGTTGCTTGTTTACTAATTAATATGGCGCATACTGTTTCAAATAATCCCAATAAATATGGCATTTTTGAACTCAGGAAAAAGAGTTGCATCGTTTCCGCGAAGAACATACAGGGTTGCCATTTAAAAATATGAACTTTGACGTCATAACCGGAAAGTGCGCAGCGCCATCTACATGAGCGACACAGCTCAAAGTCCGGAATCAAAATAAAAAATCGAAGTGTCACAGGATTTTGGCCACAAATTAACGGTTTCGAAAATAATGAATTATCCGTTACTTTCTGAGCGCACTGTATAATACAGAATGGATAGATTAATCATGCCTTTAATGTTTACAAGTTACATAACCTTGAATTATTCTATAATTTTCATGGCACACTACATTTCTGAGATCCAAAAAAGATTTACCGACAACACACAAAAACAATAACATAATTCCATTATACAGAGACATTTTTTTAACTCTGAACATAGACCATGTTCAGTTTTAAATCGACAGTGTCGACGCAATGCTAAAATTCGACCATCATGGCAATTTGATTCTTTCAATAATTAAAAAATTTTATAGTAAATGATGCGTCATGACTAATCATCACAAAAGAACGAGGAGATGCCACGTTATTACTGATCAAATTAACCAATGTATTATGTTATGGTAAAGAAGAATGAATATTTTCCATTTTTCACAATTTTTTCCCGATTTTCAGTTTCAAAAGTTTAAAATGAGTTTAGATTCAAACAATATAAATTTTGTAACCTCACGGAAGAGGATCAACATAGAACATTTTTTTTGTAAACTAATATTTAATACACTTAACAACAATAAAGAGCTTTTAGTAAAAAAAAATTAATCAAGAAGTTGTTTCTTGCTTAATTAAGTTACACGATTAGAGTAAAATTTTATTTCAAAATGAATGAATTCACATTAACCGCATCTTGAACTATAAAGAAAACACGAATAATATTAATAATTTAATTATAACAAATATTCGAAATGGCCGCCACGCTGTTCTAAACAATAAGCAAGTCTGTGATGAAATCCTTACACTGCATTTAGTATAAAGTTTTGATTCAACGCTTGGCAAGCAATGCCTATTCGTTGTCGTAATTCATCAATTGTTTGTATTTCTATATAATTATAAATTGTATTATGTAGATGTCCCCAGGGAAAGAAATCATTCACGGTAAGGTCTGGTGATGCACAGGCCAATGTATATGACTAAATCTCCCGATCCAACTTAAGAAAGCTTAAGAAATTTGTTTGCATCTAGATTGCTATCAATAAAAAATGGCGCAATAAGCCTATTGTTGATTAGTCCAGCCCACACATTTAAGTTTTTCTTGATGTTGATGACGAATTAAATTTTGAACACGAGGATTTTCACGGGCCCAATATCTGTAAAGAATATTTTCGTGTAAGTGAAATGAGTGACGATACTGTAAACATGCCAACCGATAATTTTGTGAATTAACTTCTCCATTTTTATTAAAAGAGGCTTCGTCCGTAAACACAATTTTTTCTAAAAGTTGTTCATTGTTATTCAGTGTGTTAAACATTACTTCATAAAAATTTGTTCCTCTTCCGTAAGGTATTGGTGGTTTCTAAATCGGAAACTCTCAAAGTGGGTACTCGTTTGTGAAATGGAACATATTGGTTCTTCTTCAGCATAACATAAAAAAAAGAGTGCCTACATATAAAGCATCTTGTTTACTGTTGATTTGTAAAATAGTCAGCTCGACAGATCAGATAAATTATCCGGAAATTGCAAATTTATGGGATAATAATAATAATATTATTAATTCGTATATCAAACACCATGGCTGAATATGAAAAAAAGGGCTTCAATCCATCAGGTCGACATCAAGTTCAAGTGTGGGATATCAACTAACCCTCGAAAAACCTATCCGAAGAATTCCATACATTTAAACAAGAAATGTTAAGTCATATAAAGACATGGTTTCTAGTATAAATATACTGAACAGTAAGGTAGATAATTTAGAAATGTACAGTCGGCGTAATTGTTTACTTTTACATGGAGAGCCTGAAAAGCGTCGTGAAGATATAATTTATGTCGTATTAAAGGTGATTCAACATATGAATATATAAGATTGGGAGCTTAATGTGTCCAAGATCGAATGCCGTCATAGTTTGGGACCTAACTCTACAAAAAATAGACCTATTATAGTAAAATTAGTGCCTTATTATGATCGTCAAAAAATCTGGATGAATAAAAAGATTCTTAACAGTTCTAATATTATGATTACCGAATCATTAACTAAGCAACAGTATGCACTTTTTCTTGAAGCAAGGGAGGTGTTTGATAAAAAAAATGTCTGGACACTGGATAGTCGAATAATTGTTAACATAAGTGGAGATAAAAAAAGTATCACTACACGAGATCATCTACTGTCGACAATGCCAGTTGTGAAATCTAGTACTTCCCGCATACTTACCAGAAGTGGCAAACATCAAAAAATTAACAAATAACCGGCTTTTCTATGTGTTTTGTTACAATTTGAAATTGTTTACCAATTGGTGCGAAGAATAAGTTTCGATAAAAATCTAATTTTACTTTTACTCAACCATAAGTGAATCATAAAATTATTTTCGTATTTACAGGGTGTTACATATTACCAGGGTGAGCCAAACATACTTTTTTTAAATGGGACACCCTATATATTATTTCAAATTTAGATTAAGCTCATCTCCCCCATACTTCCAATCTAGGGTTTCATTACGTTATACAGGGTATTTCAAAAGTTATGGTCAATTGTACATAAAAATCATTCTCATTTCAACCCTAGACAGAACAACCTAACAATAATTTTTTCCAGACATAACTTTTTGACATTGGTAAAGTGTTACGAGAAAGTGCTATTTCTTTATAATTGCACCAATTCAATATAGAGCGAGCCAGAACTCGAAGACATGATTTTGTCAATTTTTTCAAATGAATCACCCTGTATTTTATTTTAAAAAGTGAAAATACGGTTTATGTTCTTTCATTTTTATTAAGCACTCTCTACAGCTAAAATTGTTAATTTCTGAGATATTTTCGGGGATAATACAACTAGTGTTATGATTATCATCGGTGATAGCTCGAGTTAAAACTGGCGAAAATGTGTGCGAAGCACAAGTTCAATTTTCTACAGGTTTTAACAATTATTAATCATAACACGTGGTATATTTGGTAAGAATATAATGAACGTTAATCGAAAATATAAAGTTTACAATTTTAAACGATCTGTCACTTTGATAGTAAATATTACAGTTGCAAGATAATCAATACAATGATTTATTTCTTTGAAACTTTTTGTCACTTTTGACAGTAAACTATTTTATTCATTAAAATCATGTGACAGTCAACATGTGGTGATAAAATTATCACCGATTTGATAGCCTATTCTGCGATTTTGTTTTTGTATTTTAACCAATGAAAGTAATCAAAAATGTACTATGTGACATGTGAATTATATTCTCAGTTTAATAACAGAAAGAGAATTTTTTAACAATTTTTATTAGAACTAGTTAGCCGTGAACAAATGACAGATATTATTCAGTAATAATTTAACAAACTTCTTTGAGATTGTGTAGTGTTTATTAATTTGTAAACACTTAAATACTGTTTGAAATGAACTTTCCTGTTCAGGAATTAACAGACATGATATGGGTACTGAGAGAATGTATGAAAAATTGTTTATTAGCACAAATAATTTACAACGAGAGTCGTTTTAATCGTACAGGTTCAGTAGTTTATGAAAAAAAGGAAAGGACAAAACCTGTACTTAACAAGGAAAATGAATTTAACGTGATGCTTGAAGTTACGCATAATCCACATGTTAGTACACGTGAAATCTCATGTCAGCATGATATTAATGACAGGTCCGTCCGAAGAATACTGCGTAAACTTAAGATGCATCCATACCATATCCAGTTGCATCAAGAGTTACTCGAAGATGACTATCCCAGAAGGGTTGCTTTTTGTGAATGTGCTCAACAAAAAATCCACAATCAGGGGGATTTCTTTGATTTTGTCCTCATTGGAGACGAACCCACGTTTCATAAAAATGGAACTGTGAATAGGACATAATTTCCATTATTATTCGACAAGTAATCCCCATCTTAAAACCAGGTGGTCGTTGAATGTTTGGGGTGGTATAGTTGGAGATCACATAATTGGACTACATTTTTTTGATGGAAAAGTGAATGGTCAGGTTTATTTGGACTTTTTAGAAAATCATTTACCATTACTGTTGGCAAACATTCCTCTTAACATTCGTTAAGGAATGTGGTTGTTACACGATGGAGCTCTGTTATATCACACTAGATTAATTCATAATCATCTTAATACCCATTTTCCTGGAAGATGGGTGGGAAGAGGAGGACCCATTGCATGACCAGCTCGTTCACCAGAGTTAAGTAAAATTGACTTCTTCAAGTGGGGTTATATGAAAAACGGTGTGTATCAAATACCTCCAACCACACAAGATGATATGAAGAATAGAATACGAGAAGCATTCCAGAGTATTAATGTAGAATTGTTAAGAAATGTCAGTCGAGAATTTGAAGATCGACTGCAATGCTGTATTGATGTTTTCGGTGGACATTTTGAACATTTATTATGAAATGAATTAATTTGATAAGAATTTTGTCTTAATAACCGATGTTTTTTTAATTTTTTATAATAATTTGTCACACTTTTATTTGTTCACGGCTAACTTGTTATAATAGAAATTAAAAAAAAAATCCCTTTCTGTTATTAAATTGAAAATATCTCAGAAATTAACGATTTTAGCTATAGGGAGTGCTTAATAAAAATGAAAGAACATACAAGTGTATTTTCACTTTTTAAAATAAAATACAGGGTTATTATAAGTTTTTGTTATGAACAATGAGTTCAAAGGTAATATGTAAATAAAATTATATTAATTTTATTAAATACATAAATAAAAGTTTACCTCAGTAATTGAACCTACGACCTGTACTTTGCTAGAGTACCGCTACCAACTGCGCCACCAAGGTTCAAGCCCAATCGATGCAAATTTGTCTTTATGTATGTAGAACTGATGTAAATTCTAAATATAATGAGATTACAGTCAAATTACTTATATTAATGGAACGAGCCTGCAATATCGCAAGTTCACACATACAAAGCAACTTGACTAATATTAAATTATTATAAGTTTTTGTTATGAACGAATGAGTTCAAAGGTAATATGTAAATAAAATTATATTAATTTTATTAAATACATAAATAAAAGTTTACCTCGTAGGATTCGAACCTACGACCTGTACTTTGCTAAGTACGCTACAACTGCGCCACCAGGTTCAAGCCCCAATCGATGCAAATTTGTCTTTATGTATGTAGAACTGATGTAAATTCTAAATATAATGAGATTACAGTCAAATTACTTAAATTAATGGAACGCGAGCCTGCAATATCGCAAGATTCACACATACCAAACAACTTGACTAATATTAAATTATTATAAGTTTTTTTATGAACGAATGAGTTCAAGGTAAGTATGTAAATAAAATTATATTAATTTTATTAAATACATAAATAAAGTTTACCTCAGTAGGATTCAGACCTACGACCTGTACTTGCTAGGTACGCGCTACCAACTGCCACCAAGGTTCAAGCCCAATCGATGCAAATTTTGTCTTTATGTATTAGAACTGATGTAAATTCTAAATATAATGAGATTACAGTCAAATTACTTATATTAATGGAACGCGAGCCTTTGAACTCATTCGTTCATAACAAAAACTTATAATAATTTAATATTAGTAAGTTGCTTTGTTGTGAATCCTTGATATTGTACGCTTCATTAATATAAATAATTTGACTTAATCATTATATTAAATTTAATCAGTTCTACATACATAATAAACAAAATTTTATCGATGAACCTTCCATTTAATATCTAAGCAACAGGTCGAGTTTGATTATGAGTAAACTGTATTATTTAATAATAATTAATAAATTTTAATTACTACTTTGAACTCATTCGTTCATAACAAAAACTTATAAAATTTAATATTATAAGTGTTTGTATGTGAATCGATATTGATGTTCCATTAATATAGAATTATGTAATCATAAGAATTTACATCAGTTCTAATACATAAAACAAAATTTGCATCGATTTGAACTTGCAGTTGTACGTACTCTAAAACAGTCAGGTTAACTCGATAAATCTTATTGATTTATGTAATTAATATATAAATATATTATAAATATTTTAATTTACATACTATTTGAACTTTCATTCGTTCATAACAAATAACTTTATAATAATTTAATAATTAGATCAATTGCTTTGGTATGTGTGAATCCTTGCGATATTGCAGGCTCGCGTTCCATTAATATAAGTAATTTGACTGTAATCTCATTATATTTAGAATTTACATCAGTTCTATACATAAAGACAAAATTTGCATCGATTGTTGAACCTTGGTGGCGCAGTTGGTACGCGGTACTCTAGAAATACAGGTCGTAGTTCGAATCTACTCGAGGTAAACTTTTTATTTATGTATTTAATAAAATTAATATAATTTTATTTAAAATACAGGGTGATTCATTTAAAAAAATTGACAAAATCATGTGTTCGAGTTTTGGCTCGCTCTATATTCAATTGGTGCAATAATAAAGAAATAGCAAATTGGTGCAATAATAAAGAAATAGCACTTTCTCGTAACACTGCACCAATGTCAAGAAGTTATGTCTAAAAAACTTATTGTTAGGTTGTTCTGTCTAGGGTATACAGGACGTTGAAATGAGAATGATTTTCGTGTACAATTGACCATGACTTTTGAAATACCCTGTATAACGTAATGAAACCCTATATTGGAAGTATGGGAGAGATGAGCTTAATCTAAATTTGAAATAATATATAGGGTGTCTCATTTAAAAAAAAGTATGTTTGGTTCACCCTGGTAATATGTAATACCGTGTAAATACGAAAATAATTTTATAATGAGAAGTTTGAACTTGCCCATAATTTTTGTAAATAACTTTTTTTGATATCTCCTTTAATAACAGATATATCGTACTTCGATGCACTAATGCCGCACCCTGTGTATATGCAGGGACCGCCATAAAATTGAACACATATGGAAAAAAATTTTTATTATTGAAATTTCTGAAAAACTCTATTGGCGGTTCATCTCTGCATACCTGACAACCAAAAAATCCATTGTGACATTTGTCACAGGGGAATAAACGGTATTTTTTACTTTTTTCAGATTTGATTGAAAATTTGAATATGGGGTCTTTGTTGTATTCTAAATACAATTTTTCGATACCTTGTCAATTTGACCCATTTTTCGGCATCACAGTTAACATTTTTCAAAATTCACGCCAAATCTATGGTGACGTAACAAATGTCACAATGGATTTTTTGGTTGTCAGACATGCAGAAATGAACCGCTAATAGAGTTTTTCAGAAATTTCAGTAATAAAAATTTTTCCCTTATGTCCAACTTTATGGCGGTCCCTGTGTGTAATATGTGTATATATATATATATATATATATATATATATATATATATATATATATATATATATATATACAGGGTCCGCCTTTGGGAGCTGATCCTATGAGTATCCGCAATAAAAAGTAGTTTTTTTCGATTTACTCATAAAGTATTAAATTTTTACACTTATGTTGTATATCGAATTTGAAAAAAATGACTTAGAAAATTTCTATTTGGCAAAAATGACTTTTGAATCACAAAATTATCAATTTTTATAATTTTTTGCAGTAACTTTTTCAAATATTTTTCTTTATTTCAATTCTCAATTATTTGGTTTCCATGGTGACCACAAACAAAGAATACTAGATTTAAGTATATAGCTCATTTTTATGACAAATTTTAAAATTGGGACTTTTTTGATAATAAGTATGAAACTGTTACGTTTAGGCAAATAAAGTTTTAAACAAACTTACCTTAATTTTTGACGTTAAATCGATCTGAGTAATAAAAAATAGGGGTTTCTATTTGATTTTTTTGAGTAACTTGCATTTTTTGATAGTCAAGTTTAGACATTCATAATTTTATTTTTACGAAAAATACAAATATTTTTTGCAGACTATTGCAATAAAGCTTTGCCTACAACACCTCAAAGTTTTATTCAAATTGTTTGACAGGAACAGAACAATTAACGATTTATTACTAAGACCGCATCTGTCAACTTTTTTAGAAAAATGTTTTTTTTTAAAACGACTGAAGTTTTGTATCTAGTTTATTTAACAAACTTACCTTAAAATTCGACATAGAATCCAAAAATGTATTAATATACGGGGTGTTCCATTTAAAATAAGCGACTAAGTACCGACTTCCGGTATAACCGGAAGTGTTACGAACGTGAAAATATTTTAGATGAGTTAGCCGTAACATCATTACCCTGTCACCAAATTTTCAAAATTATAGTAAGTTTGGTTTAGCAGATACTCATAGGATCAGTTCCCAAAGGCAGATCCTGTATATATATATATATATATATATATATATATATATATATATATATACACATATACAGGGTCCGGCAACAAGAGCGCCTTCTTCTATATCTTCCGTTTCATATAAGCTAGATTAATACAATTTGGAATAGGGTTATAGTTGTGTGTATATTTTAAAATTATTCACGTGTATACAGGTTGTTTATTTAAAGATGACCAAACTATAATAAAAAAAATTTTAATGGAACACCCTGTATATTATTACTTTTTTGAATTCTACACATTGTTCCTAACAAATTCGCAATATATTTCCCTATCCCTAAATATAGCCGTTTTTGAGTTATGTCGATTTTTATAAAAAAAATTGAAATTACAGAGATAGCTTTGAAAATGTACCTCCTTAACCGTTGAAAAACAAAAGTTATCTAATTTATATCAGAACAAGTACACAGATAGAGCTTTCTTATAATGCAAAGAAAATGTCATAATTGCATACAGGGTGTTTACAATTGACTTGCCAATCAGACATTATTCCAACTAGTAAAAGTTTACTTTTTCAAATAGAACACCATGTATATTATTCCGTTTTTGGTTTCTACATATTAACCCTTATCAATTCGATATACAATTGCCTGTCCCTAAATGTAGCCGTTTCCGAATTATTTTCAATTTTTCAAAATATATCAGATTATTGGAACATTTTTAAATCCATGGCCTCGTATAAATAGAAAAAAAAACAGTGGAAAACAATTGTATTGCAAATTAAAAAACGCAACAGAAACTAGTACACTATAATTATTAAAATTATTTCTAAAAATACAAAACTAATAAAATAAACAAATAATAATTTAACGCTAATCATTAGCGATAATGATATATAATAATTGTTCAAAATGTTGTCCGTTTTCTCGGATGCAGACCTGAAGTCGATCTTTAAAAGATTGTTCAACTCTACGCAACAACTCAGGAGTAATGCTATGAAAAGTCTGTGTTATACGATTACGCACATCTTCAGTAGTGGTTGGTGGTTCCCTATAGACACTACTTTTTATGTATCCCCATAAAAAGAAATCTATTCTTGTCAGATCAGGGGACCTAGCTGGCCACCTCACAGGTCCATTTCGCCCAATCCATTTATTTGGAAAGACTCTATTGAGATAATCTCTTACATCTGCAGAGTAGTGATCAGGAGCGCCATGATATTGATACCACATTGTGGCTCTAATATCAAGAGTAATATTTTCTAATAAGCCCGGTAAATCGTTACGCAAAAAGTTAAGATACTTCTCACCTTTCAAGTGTCCATCAAAAAAGAATAGACCGATGACATAATCCCCAACGATGGCACCCCAGACACTTAAAGACCACTTATGTTGATTATCAACTTGTCTTAATAAATGTGGATTTTCTGAGGAATAATAATGAAAATTATGTGTATTAACAAATCCATTCTTATGAAACGTTGATTCGTCTGCCCATAAAATATTATAAAAAAAATTTAGGTTTTGAGTAATTTTTTCTCTGGTCCAGTTACAAAATCTTACTCGATGATCGAAGTCTGCATCGCTCAATTCTTGGTGTAACTGAATATGATGGGGATGTAAGCGATTCTTCTTTAAAAGATGGCCTACTGATCTCTCACTTATACTAACTATTTCACTTATGTCCTTTTGGCTTCTGTGATGATCCTCTTCCATGGCGAGAAGAACCCTCAATTCACTATCTTCATTTGTAGAAGGTTTAACACCTTCATGTTTGGAGTAATTGGCACATGATGTTGCAATAAATCTACTCATAACTTTCTGAAACGATCTTGCATTTGGATGTCTTCTATCTGCATATCTTTCAGCATAAATTCTGCTGGCCAATAAACAGTTTCTTTCTGCAGCTCCCAACACGAATATCATATCAACTAACTCATTTTGTGTAAAATTCATTTTATAAAAATCTGGATTACCAACAATAACACTCGTAAATGGTTAACTACAGTTTTATTTATTTACGTCAAACATTCAATTTTTATAAGAAGCACACTCGATTTTAGAATTTTACTTGAAATTGAAGTAAATACTTGTCAAATTCTTGTTAACATGCAATGCCTCCAGTACAGGAATTGTAATTAGTCTTCTATAATAATATATTAGTTTCTGTTGCGTTTTTTAATGTATA
The DNA here is from genome assembly GCA_036346205.1 of Vesta saturnalis. Classification (NCBI taxonomy): domain Eukaryota; kingdom Metazoa; phylum Arthropoda; class Insecta; order Coleoptera; family Lampyridae; genus Vesta; species Vesta saturnalis. Next base: position 406,185 of record JARFJB010001736.1, on the reverse strand, counting down.
ATACAATTGTTTTATGATGTTCTTTTTTATCTATACGAGGCCATAGATTTAAAAATGTGTCAATAATCTTATACATTTTGAAAAATTGAAAATAATTCGGAAACGGCTATATTTAGGGATAGGGAGTTGTATGGCGAACTGATAAAGGTTAATATGTAGAAACCAAAAATGTAATAAGATACAGGGTGTTTTATTTGAAAAAGTAAACTTTTACTAGTTCGAATAATGGTTGATTGGCAAGTCAATTATAAGCACCCTGTATGCAATTATGTCATTTTCTTCAGATTAAAAGGAAGCTCTATCTGTGTACTTCTTCTCATATAAATTAGATAACTTTTATTTTTTAACAGTTAAGGAGGTACATTTTCGAAGCAAACTGTAATTTCAATTTTTTTTTTAGAAAAATCGAAATAACTCTAAAACGGCTATATTTAGGGATAGGGAAATATATTGCGAATTTGTTAGGAACAATGTGTAGAATTCAAAAAAGTAATAGTATACAGGGTGTTCTATTTAAATTTTTTGCATTCCAAATTTTATTAATCTAGCTTATATAAAACGGAAAATATAGAAGGAGGCGCTGTTGTTGCCGGACCCTGCATATATATATAATACATACATACATACATACATACTTACATATCATTGGATTATTTCTATAAGAATTAGTAATTATGTATGACGTAGACAGTAAATTTCTTTACTTTATTACATTTACCTTACTTTTGCTCTAGCTCTTGTTACATTGTATGCGATGTAGTTACCTTATTGATTGTTGCCTATGAGAATAAGGGCATTTAAACACAAGATCGTTTAGATGCAATTGTGACAGGTTTACAGAATATTTTAACAACAATGATAAAATGTTTGATATTTTAGGAGTAACCGAAACGTTATAAACTAATAACATGATGATCTCATAAGATTCAATGAAGAGTGTAAAATTGTCCGTCAGGACAGGGAATGTGGTGGGCGAGGAATTCCTTTATTTCATAGAAGAAACATGCATATTAGACGTATTAACGTAAATCCAACCACCTTTGAATGTATAGTTGTAAATCCTGTAAGTAAACCTTCTATAGTTATGTAATAGCCATAATTTATAGTTTCCCCTTTTCTACACAGTTACCTGGAATTTACATCATTTACATTTAACTATCAGTGATAAGATTCTTTGTCTACGTGATTTTAATTTAGACTTGCTTAATCCGAATAAGCCTGGTGTTCCCCAATATCTAGAAATGCAAAATCTTTTTAGCATTTCACCCAGTAGAGTTACGGATACATCTTGCACATTAATCGACCACATATTAGTCTCAGACACAACTTTTATACAAATTGTTTCGGCTGACATCAATCACGTAATTTATTTCTGATCATGCATTAATACTCGTGGATCTACGGATTGATACTTTCAAAGAGGTCTCATAACATATTGTTTATCGTAACTTGAAGTTACAATTTCTTTTAGACCTTGAGAGCATAGATTGGCAGCATTTCTATCAAATGACAAATATCAACAATAAAGGATTATTTCTTAATAGCGCTGTAGTTAATTTATTTAGTATACATGCACCAATAAGAAGTGCAAGAATATAAAAAAAGCAGCACCTTGATTGACTGATATTTAAAACGCATGATGAGAGAGTGATAATGCAGTTGCAAGAAGGGCCCCCTTCATTGGCAATATTACAAAACTTTACGAAACATGGTCAATTGTGCCATAATAAGAGAACAACGTGCCTATATTGAATTTTAATTGAGATATAATTCCTTAAAAAGTAATATTTATAAGGAATTAAGCAGTCTAGGCATTGGCCATAAAAATAAAAGCAACCAATTACCTTCTCATTTTGATATCAATGCCATTAACGAATTGCGTATTTCTTCAGTTATAAACAAATCTAAAGACAATGGCGATTTGGTAAATTATTACATGATTAGTAGTCTTATTAAAATTCTCGATAAAGTCTAACACAGCAGGAATCGAGATATCTTTAAAAACGTTGAAGTTGTGCTGTCCCACAATAGTACCTGCTATACTGCAAACTATAAATTTTTCAATAGAACGTTGTCTATCCAGACAATGTATGTTCAATTAACGTCCCACCTCTCTAAATTCAATATCTTACCTGGTTTGCAATCTGGATTTCGGAATGGATATAGTTGTGAAACGGCACTTTTAAAAGTCACGGATAACTTCTTCGCGGACATGGAAAAAAACTGGCTGGTAATTTTAATACTGTTAGACTTCTTGAAAGCGTTCAATACTGTAAACCACGGTATCTTGGTATTGATATTGCACTACATAGGGCTGTGGCACGAAGAAATATCTCTACTGTCAAATTATTCGAGCGGTAGAGTTCAAATTGATATTAGCAAAGATGCAAGTTCAGATAGTGTGGAGTTCCACAGGGCTCGATTCTTGGGCCCCTTTTATTCTCTATTTACACTCTTAATATTTTTAACAGTATAAAACATTTAAATTATCATGCATATGCCGATGACACACAATTATACTACAGGTTTGAAGAAAACAATGTGCAATACGCTAATCAGATCATTAATAATGACTTAGCTAACTTTATTAAATCAGCCACAGAACATTCCCTATATATAAATGTCGCAAAATGTAAACTTTTTACTTCTTGGGTCAATGCACAATTCGCTTAAACGGGAACAGCCACACAAAAAATCTTGGCTTAATTATGGATACTACCTTAAGATTTGAGGAACACGTAAAATTATGCTAGTTTAATATATATTTATGGTATAAAGCATCTTCTCAACACGAGTTCAAAAATTCTTCTACGTAATTCTCTTGTACTGTCACATTTTAATTATTGTTCTACTGTACATGGTACTTGTCTTACACAACGTAACTCTAAAAGAATTGAAATTGTACAAAAATCTTGCCTATGACTTATTTTTGGTATTAAGAGAAGACTAGCGATATCACATAGACTATCAAAGATTAAATGGTTAAATATGGAAAAGAGGTGATTTGTTCGTGAATCCGTTCTTTATCACAAAGTTATCACTTTTAAGTGCCCTCCTTATTTGTATAATAAAATAACGTTTCGTACTGACGTACACAACATTAACATTTGGCGTAAAGGTTAAATTAGTATCCCACAACATATAAAAAATAATATTTCAAAGGTCTTATTCATATGATATCGCAAAATTATATAACTCCTTAAAATAACCTGTAATACTTAAACTGCCACTTGTCATTTGTACCCTTGTATATTATTGTCTTACTTAATTACTTCACTTACATCATCTTATTTACTTATAAGCATGGCCTGTTAAAATTGCGATCCTACTAAGTATTGTAAGGTTGAGCGCAAGAGCAGATACGGATCTTATCCATGCCTGAACTCCACCGATTGGACATGCTAACGGAAAAAAAATAAATTCTCTGTATTTACACTATGTCTAATAAAGTCAATTTATTATTGTTACTATTATAATAATACGTTTAACTTCATTTCTTCAGTTAAAACATGGCACGTCCCAGTTCTTTTGTGATGATTGGTCGCGACGCATCCATTACTATTAAATTCTTTTAGATTTAAAATTGTTCCGATTGATGGGATAATGTACTGAAAATAAATACGCGCAATCCGTACACTATTGCCAGCATGATACCACTGCACTATTTGAATACTTTCTTGAGTTGAATAGATTTCATATCAACAGTTTTTGACATTTTCTAAAAAAACGCTTCAATGCATTTGTTACATTTTGAAAAGATCAAATTGCCATGACGGTAAAATTTTAGCATTGCGTTGACACTGTCGTTTTAAAACTGAACATGGTCTATGTTCAGAGTTAAAAAAATGTCTCTGTATATTAAAAGCTTTGTGTTTGAAATTTGTTTTTTTTTGTGTAGTTGCCTTGTTTTTCGAATCTGTACTTAATATTTAAATCTATCGTTAAGAATGAATTACACATAAACATTGATACAAATAATTAACTGCTTTAATATTCATCACCATAAACAGTTATTATTTCATAATTGACGAATCACAGAAAATCCTTGGAAATGAATTTTTCTCGAGCAAACTAATAGCTTCTTATTTATTGTAAAATGAAGATGGTAGCAATAACGTCAATTGGGCACAAAGCCTTTGACTTCACTGGTGTGTCCACACCTTGTTACATAGCACTATCTGATTTTAACAGTGTTGCAAAAGTGAATGCTACCATTTGTTTAACCCCTCCCTAATTAGCTACACCAGTAGTGTTAATGGCTGACCTCCAATAGTACCTTTTTATGTGAGTCCACTAAGAAACAACCTTTAGAATTTGCATCTTAACGAAGTTATTTATTTGTTTCTTATAACTCAAATAGTAGGCTATGATAATAGTAAATGCACCTCTGTGATTATTTATTCTCGGAGTCAATATGGTCTGAGAAGGAAAACAGTTATTTGTATCAAAAAATGCACATGTCAATATATGTAGTATCACACCACTATAAGCATATCGGAAAAACCTCATATACAAGGTGGTGCAGAGGAAACGCATGTTTTTCAATATTGAATTACTGGGACACAATGGGTTGAAAATAATAAAAACAAGTATTAAATGATAGGTTGTTTAATACAGTTTTTGAAATTACATACCATATTTAGGTTCGGAAAATAATGTCTTTGAGATGACGTCCTTCTTGCTGGATACCAATTTGGATCCTCTCCTGAAAATTATGGACGGCTCTCCAACATTTCATTCGAGCTTCAATTTCTACAATGGAATTCTTAAAATCATAGATTGTGCCAGTGAACATCACCAAATCTAAATCACATGTCCTGGGAACATTTGTAACCACTTCCATGGATGCTCTCGCCGTGTGAGCTGTGGCACCATCCTGCTGAAACCAAATGTCTCTCATGTTCACTTGACGCCTTTCAAGTTCTGGACAAGGAAGTTGTTTAACATTTCAACGTAGCTGATGTAACAGTAACTGCAATTCCTTCTTCTTCAAAAAATAGGGTCCGACAATCCCCAACTTTGAAATGCAGCACCACACTGTTACCTTTAAACTGTGCAGAGGTCTTTGGTGTATTTCTTGTGGGTTCTCCGATGCCCAATACCGAAGTTTTGAACATTGACGTAACCGTCAAGATGAAAATGTCTTCATCACTCATGAAGACTGTAACATCAGGATCTTCCGTAAACATTTCATCCATTATGCACAAAACTCACTGTGCTGTACAAAATCCCCTTCATTAAGCTGCTGGACGATCATTATTTTATCGGATGGAACTTGAGGTCATCATGTAAGAGCGGTGAAGCGAACGTGACATACCAGCGCTACAGCATGTCGTCTAGTCGATCGTCTAGGACTACTAACAACTGCCGTTCTGACTCTGTCTACATTTTCCGAGTCGAACTGAACGGGAAGACCAGGTGGTTTCTTTTTCATCACAGAACCAGTACTTAAACGCTGCAACCCATAGTCGGTATTTCGATCAGGCACTGCACCTCGACGTCCAACTCTAAAATATTGACGGAAAAGACCACTGTGACTACAGAATCATTGTTTCTAAAAACTGCTCGACAACGAACACACGATGTTTATGCTCCATAGCGACTGAAATGGCATTTATGGGCCGTCTGCCAACATTCGTTCAAGGTCAATATCCCCTCACGTCGCCGAGTACTAGCTGTTCGAAAAACATGTGTTTCCTCTGCACCACCTTGTATAAAGAAACCATTAAGCTTCACAGAGCGTACAAACACTAATTTACGAGCTCAACTCATTTTACATAGATTACAGGAATTGTTACTTGTAAATCTTACTTTTGAGCAAACGTCAATATTTGGTGTGACAACCCCAAGCACCAACAATTTTTTCATTGGTCAATGAAGAAATGCAAAGTGCAACTGCCAATAGACCTTATAGAACTCAGACCAAAGCTGCATTTACGTCAAAATATTTCATTTTGTTTCATAACCTTACTGCCACGTCCTAAATTACATTTGTCTCATCTTTCATCAACCGTTTTTGACCAACACTTGCTGAGATTTACATTACTTAATTTTTATTACATAAGTTCACTAAATTCTACATAAAAATGAATATAAAAAATATTGCTTTTCTTAATACTTTGAAAACGGTATTAAAAATTTGTTGTAAGAACGTGTGTTGAATTTTTATAATCTGTCAGTAGTTTTTTCTGGAACGGACACACCTCAATATAATGCTACTCATGAACAATGTTTTACATAATGTGATATCAATGCTATGTGCTGCTGGCTATTATTGGAAAATCGTTCAATATTTGATTAAGAGAAATTTGGTCATTCCACACTATACAATATATGAACACAAAAGATATACCTGGAAATTAAACGTAAGGACAAACTCTCCAGTTCGTGTCTCACTTTGTCGCACTAAAAATAAGCCATGACCTGCAGCTCCTTCATGTAAAACGAGTTGTGCAGCTTCAGACCGTCCTAACGTACCGTGAAACCAGAATTCTTTTCTTAATGTTAATCCAATATCTTTCTCAAACCCTACATTTATAATGTGTATTATCAAATTTTAACAGGTAACTTAACATTACCATCTTCACCTTGCAAACATATATCAAAATTACTATTGGAAGATAAACGATCTCCACTTCTATTTCCCGCAATATGACGTGGAGGAAGTTCGGGTGCATCCCCATGATAGTCTTGCTTATTTGAATCTAAATGTGTACTTTCTGGGCCAGGTGCTGATCGTATACAGTATCGTATCGTCGCTAACCATGATCTATAAAATCAACATTAATTCAATTTTATTTTGTTCACGATTTACCTCATATCATCCGTATCGTGTGCTTCAATTACAAATTCCATATTATTTACAGCTTTTAAAACGAATGTATTTTCATGATCTGGCATTTCCAGTGCTGTTGTCTCACGAGCCTCTGTGATAAGTGCACAGAAAACCCCACTACGAGGCTAAAACACGTATGTAATTATACATATGTTTGCCAACATACTAACCTTAGTGCTTTTGGGGGGTGAATAAAATTCAAGCATATAACCACCAACAGCTTTAACAAGTGCCAATCTGCAACGTTCCCATTTTGGTGGTCCACCCGGTTGATCTAAACTTTCTGGTGTTGAATAATTCACAATCCCTTCCTTACGACACTCCACCACTATTTTTGCTAACTTCGTTTTACTATGTGATCCACTTAGCTCAACTTCATCTGAGTGTTGTTTATGAAATAAATCTTTGCCCTTCCGTAACATTTTAAAACTTAACCTACACAAAAAACAAAACTAAAAATGTCATTATTGTAAGTGAAATACCTTCGAAAGAATGGTTTGTGATGTAATTTTGGAGAAGTTTCCCCATTTTCTGAAATAGAATCATTTGTTTCATCAATGTGTCTGGTTGCACCATTTAAGAACTTATGTCCATGTGGTTTACGTTTAACAAAATCTAATTCAAACTGTTCTGTAAAGCATTCAATAAATCTTTTTAAAAAGTCTTTTTGAGTTATATTTGATCGTGCATTATCTGACAAATTCACTGAAATATATTGAAAACAACTTTTTGAAAAATCTTGCGCCGCTATTGTCGCGTGCCGTTCACAGAATTCAATCCAATTATCGTTACTTAATGTATCAACGGCCGATGCCATTATATACGACTATTTTGTTTAAATTCCACTTATTTAAACGTTACTTTAATCCATTTAATTAACGATTTATTTGTTTAGAATAAATTCGACAATTTCTATTTTGACAGATAAAACTAATCTTGTAGATGGCGCGATTTGCATTATTTGAATTCGTTGACGGTAGAGGTCCGTCTCTTATTTAGTAATTATTTTTTACTTAAAGGTCGTTTTCCATTTATATTTAAAGACACATCTAGACGAAAGTTTGTATATATGGCAAAACAATTTAAAAGTGGCACATTACAGAGACATTAAGCAAACATTTTCTATTGGAAGAAATTAATCAACAAGCATGAATAAACTTCCACTAATTAAACATAGTTCCAATTATTGTTTATATATCTATTAACTATATGGTTCAAATTTTCAAATTCTTGAAATTGTATAGAATCAACACTAAATGTTCTATACAGTATTAAATTAGTTATTGGTATCATTAGTCCAGAGACAATAGTTTTGCTAGTATTTCAAGAATTAGCATATTCACTTGTTGAAAAAAAAACTGAACTGTATACTAAGGGAACAGAATATTTTGTCAATTTTTAAGTTAGTGTTTAAGCAGTAAAGATATTTAGCAACTATACACATTTTATGTGCAATCAAAAGAGCTAAGTATGGCTTTGTTGGTTAGAATTTTATAGTCCAAATTGTCCAGTGGGTACATTGCAGAAGGTTTGGGTCATGTGAATGCAGGGAGCATGGGACAGTATTTAAATAATAAATTTTGTGTCCCATACATCCTACAAGTAGGTAGATAAATTATTAAATATATTTTTCCTCCTTTTCACAATAAAATGGGTCGGTTTTGGAAAAAGAAAACTGAAAAAGTAAGAAGAACAGATGTCCAAATTAAAGCTCTATTGGAAGAAATTGAACGTGGCATGTCAATAAGGAAGAAAAAATTTTAACACCATAGATGACTTCCAATATTATAGAAATTTTGCACCTAAACAAGTTTTTAATGAAGAACAGGAAATGCTTTTGTTAGGTCTTCAGAAATATTCTATGGTTTAACTAATGACAAGCAAGGAAAGTTACTTACCAGTATGCAGTAGCTGTAGAACGCGAAAAAATTCCTGAGACCTGGCACAATGATAAGATGTCTGGAAGAGAATGGCTTGTTGGTTTTATGTCAAGACATAGAAAACTCTCTTTGAGAAAACCTGAGAGCACTAGTCTAGTTAGAGCTGCTTGCTTTAATCAGACAAACCTGGATAATTTCTACGATAACCTTAGAAAGGTATATCAGCAGTTTGGTTTCCACCCAAAAGATATTTGGAATGTGAATGAAACTGGTGTAACCACAATGCATGCCCAACCAAACATTATAGCTGCGAAAGGTTCTAAACAAGTGGGACAAATAACATCAGGTGAAAGAGAAAAGCTAGTTTCAATTTGTGCTTTTATAAACGCTTTGGGAAATACAGTCTCCCCAGCATGTATTTTCCCTTTGAAAACTTTCAAGGAGGAAAAGTTCAATGGATATCCACCTGGCAGTTTAGGATTAGCGCATTCCTCTGGGTGGGATGACAAATGAAAATTTTCTTAAAGTTCTGAAACATTTCATCAAACATGTGAAATGTTGTAAAGATAAGCCAGTTTTGTTGCTCCTGGATAACCATGAAACTCACATCAATGTTAACGTGATACAGGAAGCTAAGGACAATGGTGTTGTGCTTCTAAGTTTTCCCCCACACTGCAGCCATCGCCTACAACCATTAGACGTGGCTGTATATGCCCCATTCAAAGCTAGCTACAATAGGGCTTGTTAAGATTTTATGACAAGACGTGAAAATGCAGGAAAACCTATCAACATTTACCATATCCCACAGTTGGCTGAGATATCTTACAATAAAGCCTTTTCCAGACAAAATGCAGTTTCTGGCTTTGAAAGAACTGGTATCTGGCCATTTAATAGTCAGGTATCCACTGACGTTGATCTGAAACCAGCTACTGTCACAGACAGACCTCTGGAGCAAGAAGTTTCTGCTGCTGCTGCTTCAAATTCAATTATGATTAATCAATTGAACAATGCAACTGAAAGCATTCCGCCTACCTCTCCAGACTCCCTTCATTCCCCCAGAAACCAGCTTGTTACCATCTATATCTAACACTAGAAATCCTAATACAAAATATCTAGGCCTACTGCCAGAAGATGTGTCTCCCTATTCTAAAGCTAAACCTCGTGAAAAAAGCAGGAAAGGAAGAAAGCCAGGAAAAACACAAATTTTGACAAGTACGCCTGTCAAGAAACAAATTGAAACAATGGCAGAAGAGAAGAGGAAGAAAGAACTGGCAGCAGAAGAAAGGAAAAAGAACAAAGTGGAAAATAAATCTAAGTCAAGAGAAACTGAAAAGACAAAATCAGTCAGAAGAAAGTTGTTAGAAATTGAAGAAAGCAGTGAGGATGATGATATGTCCCTTCATGATTCTGAATCTTCTGGTTGGGCTGAGCTGGATGAAAGTTGTGAAGACGAGGAACCTATTACAGAAGGTTGTTATGTAGTTGCAACAATACACGGCGAAAAAATGGCACAGCTCAAAATTATATTTGCAAAATAAAAAAAGTAAAGAAAATTGGCTATGATGCCACATTTTTTAAAAATCAAGGCCTCACCTCTCGTTTTGCCATTACAAGCGAAGAAGCTTGTGTACCAGAAAAAGACATTGTAGCTCGTTTACCAAAAGCTCTTGTAAATTCGAGAACAAGATTTAAGTGCATGTTCTACTTTGAGATAGACCTTACTTCATATTACATTTTTTCATAAGTGTTGTTAATATCTTAAATAATTTGTAGTAGGCCAAGTATTTACAGTTAGTGTGTTGTAATTCATTTGTAACAATGATGAATTAAAAATCTAACTTAATTTATCAAAATAAAATATAATCAAACATACATGGGATTTACCAATGTTCTTTTTTGTATTTAGAGCGTTTCTGAAAGCCTGTCCCATTCCTTCTGTTGTGAGGTCCCATCCTACCTGCATAGGAGGAGGGATGGGACATATGACATGCTGACAAGAAATTCCATGTGATTCTCAAGAAGAGAGAGATTCGTGAGCTTTTTTACAGTATATTAATAGTAAAACTGTGACAGCTTCAAAAATCTCAGTTTTTTACTGTCGATACAAAGTAGAAAAAAAAAATTAAATGTAAAAAATGTCCCTCCCCTACATTAAAAGAAAAGAAAAAACTCCCGCTAAAGTTCAAAATGTCTTCAATACTCCATAGTTTTTGTTTTTAACCAGTCCCATTTGTCCTCTTGTGATTTCCAATCTTCCTTAAGCTAAAGGTTTCGTCATCACATCCGCAGCCTGTTTTTTTCTATGGAGATATACTGAACTTTGAGTTCTCCGTCAATGACCTTCTCTCTCACGAAGAAATATTTCACCTTAATGTTCTTAGTCCGTTGGTGAAATTCTGGGTTTTGCGTTAATTTTACAGTTGACTGATTGTCGACCTGTAGGACAGGAGTCTCGCCATTCCAACCCATACTGCTAAACAGTTCCTTTAACCAGATTATTTCTTTTGTGCAGTATTAGCAGCCATCAACTCAGCCTCAGTAGTTGACGTAGCTGTGACTGACTGACGTTGACTTGACCAAGAGACAGCACCTCATGAGTGAAGCACTACCACTCTTGATGTTGACCTTCCCGTCTTGTTACATCCACCAAGGTCAGCGTCGCTAAAACATCTTAATTCATTTGACTATGAAGGACTATGGAGAATTCTCAGATCCGAAGCACTTGCAATATACCTCAGAAACCTCTTAAGTCTTGTGTCGTCATTTTCTGTAGCGCAATCCAAAAGTATTGGCAGAAAGCTGACGCTATATGCTAAGTCCGGCCTTGTTCTTATGATCAAATACATAAGTGCACCAACTGCTTGACGATACGGAAAGCTGGTTCTTTCCAATTTATCTTTTTTTTATCATTGGTGTATGATTCTTTAATCATCGGGTTTGCACTGACTAAAATTAAATTTTTCTAAAATTCCGGCTGTTTCATGAACAATGTTTCTTCCAGATGGCCATATAAGAAGATTGTTGATACGTCGAATTGCATGATGTGCATCTTCTCTCTTGTTGCAATGCTCAGCATTGACCTTATTGTTGTTATTTTTGCAACTGGACTGAATGTTTGTGTATAGTAAATGCCTGGTTACTGACCAAACCCTTTTATTACCAGCCTGGTCTTATACTTTTCTATGGTTCCATCAGGTTTCGTTTTTACTTTATATACCCATTTATCACATGGAATTGCCTTTGCTCCTGCAGGCAATGTTGCTAGCTCTCAAGCGTCATTATCTCGTAGGGACTGCATTTCTTGTTTCATCGCTAACTGCCGGTGGTGTATGTCCTCTCCTTGAAAAGCCTCTTGATATGTCTTAGGAGTTTCTCTGTCCGACATAAATCCTTCACTGAGCATTATGTAGTCACCATAGATTGACGGTTTTTTAAGTGATGCGCGGTCTCTTAAATTCATTGAGTGTGACAGAGCTACATCAAATTCTTCTTCATCTGAGTCTCTGTCTCGCCCTTCATGTTCTTTCGCCTCTTGTGCACTACCTTCATCAGAACTACCATTTTCATCTCTTCACTGCTTTCTTCGTTTGGTTCTATACCTTTCATAAGAATCTCGACTCTTTCTTCACACTTGGTTAGCTTCTCATGAAACACAACATTTCTTGTATTATTTTATTTTCTTCTATGATCCAAACTAAATATCCTTTAACAGCCTTTTTCTCCATCTTACGTCGTCTTTGTACAGGGATGTGAACATAGCATGTTGAACCGATTATTCATAGGTGTTCGATCCTTAGTTTCTTTCCTAGTCATAACTGATAAGGACTTTTACCTTCGAATGAGGATTTTCCTGTCCTATTTAATAGTGGACGCACTTTCTAGTTCTGCCACATTGAATCAGGACACTTAATTCCTTCGTTTGAATGCATCAAAGCCCTAGCCTTTTCTACAATAGTTCGGAATTCCCGTTCACTTCCTCCATTCTGCTCTGGTGTGTATGGATCTGCAAGCCTCTGCGTAATTCCTTCTGACTGCAGTACACTTCTTACTCCCTTATTGTCTCTCAACCTTTGAGTCTAAAAAATTCTTTCACGGTGTGTCCTGAAACTTTAAGGTAATTTTTCAGACTTTTCCTTTAAAAAATAGCACTTCCTAATCTTTGTAAATGCATCCTTGTAAATTACCATATACTTGCATTTTGAGAAGGATTCTCAAAAAGGTCCACAGACGTCTCCGAATACCAATTCTCCTGGCGTTTTACATGTTTCTCTCACACCAAAAGGCAATCTGAGCTTTACCATAAATGCATGGTTCACAAATACCTTCTTCAATACGCACTTTTACATTGACTTCATTTTCAAACAAAGTTTTAATGTATCTTTTATTTTGATGCTCAAACCTCTCATGGCATAACGTAAGACTCCAGACTTATTATCTGCTAAGTTAACCTTTAGATTCTGAGTAGGTATCTCTGGCATAAGATCTAATTTATATAATATCCCGTCTATTGCACATATTCCTTGTAATATAAGGTTTCCTTTGTTCAAACATTTACAAATTCTATTTGTTGATTCAAACAAACTGCCAGGAAGCTTATCGTGAGCTGCAAGTACCGAGAACAGCTTTTTAGACAACTTAGGGGCATACCAAACTTTTGATAGCTTCACTTCATTTCCATTAAACGTCTTGGCCACAATTGCACCCTCTCCTACTGCTTCCAAAGTTTTTGTGTCTGCCGCTTTAATGCCACAAGAATTCTCGAACTTCTGAAACTCTATGGAATATCCTAAATCGTTTTTAACGTGTTTAGTGGCTCCGTTATCAATCCACCGTGACATTGGATCAGTTTGTGCCACAAATGCCTTTACAAACATTACTGTAGCAGTGCAAACTGTGGAAGAGGTTTTCTTGGCGTTTCTTTGGTTTTCCAGCTGCAATCCATCTCTTACATACCTTTACCCAATGCCCAGCATGGTTGCAGTAATTACAGGTACCTTTCTTTGTCTTTGTTTTTAAAGTTTGATTAACGTTTTGAATGTTACCCAATGACATTGGCCTCTCGAGCCTCATGAAAAGTAGGTTCACTAGATCTATCTGTTTTCAAATTTCTTTCAAACATACGAAGTTGAACTCCTAGTTGATCGAAACTCTTTTTGTCATCCTCTTTAAGCAACAACTAACTTGACTTAAAGTTACTAAAACTAGCCGGCAAAATTAACAAAGTTTTACAAACGATCAACAATTCTGGTATTTTATTTACTTGCCTTTAATCCATTGTTCAACTCATCCTAAATAGTTTTTAATTTAGCTATATGAGTTGAAACATCCTCATTTGGACTCCAAGTAAAGGTAAAGAACTCAGAACACAGCTGAAAGAGCTGATCCTTAGGCGTGGCTTCAAACTGGTTTTTCAAATCCGTCCAGGCTTCATGAAACAACCTCAGACGAGGAAACGTGGCACAACCCCTTGTAGTGGCGTCCGAGATCCATAACCATCTCTGGCGAATGAAAACCGGTACAGCGCCACTCACCAGGAGCAACTGAAGAGCACATTTTTTACTGTATAAATGTTCCGACAATAAATTATATATATATATATATATATATATATATATATATATATATATATATATATATATACAACGTGAACCAAAAAAAGGTACGCCTGCTTCAAGTGTATATTCTACACATAAATTGAAGACGAAAAGTCAGATAAAATTTTTCTGTAAAATGTATGGCTACAAAGTGACAGGCCCTCAAAGTTGAATTTTGAAAATCGTGTTTCGCAAATAACTCGAAAACCTTTAGGAATTTCAAAATACTATTCCCAATGAAAATTGTTTCTTTGTAGACGAGGATTTTTCTGGTTTGATTAGATTGTCTATGAATGGAATGGAAGTATTAGTTTTCACATTGTTCCCGTATACTTTCTAATCTAACTTTTTCGTGTGTGATTTTTCAGGTATTTTGGTGACTTTTTTGAGTCCGTTATTCAATTTTCTGCAAATTTGGTCCTGTTGGTTGAAGTTGATAAAGTGAACGGTTTACGAATTATTTGCAATTTCATCAATCACGGTCAATTAAATACTACCGCACCAAAATTTAGTAAGTGGGCTGTGGACTAAAAGTCATAGTTGCCATATTGTGATTTTTGATCAGTTTTTATACAATGTCTTTGTCCATAATGAATTATAATCGGTATTCCAACTCCGAAATGGCAGATATGCACATAATGTATGGCAGAGCTTTTGGGAATTGTGCTGAAGCTGTTCGTTTATATTCCCAGACATTTCCAAATCGGCGGATACCGACTAAAAAGACGTTTGCCAACATTGACCGGCGTCTTCGTGAAAGTGGTACATATTATCAACTTATAAAAATTCTATTCATATCGGGTTCTCACAGGTTGTTTGAAGCCATCAAAAATTGACAGTGGTAGGAGGCGAACTGCAAAAACACCAGTTTTAAAACAAAGAGTGTTGGATGCAATTGACGCTGATCCCACAACAAGCGCTCGTCAATTGGCAAGAGAAAATAATTCAAATCAGTCCACGATATGTAGAATTATTAAAACGGAACTTTGCGACCTTTCTATTATCGAAAGATACAAGCTTTGACCATTAATGATTTTCAAGCAAGAGTGAACTTTTTACGTTGGTTTCTAGAAAAATTCAATAATGACCGAAATTATCCATCGATTATCTTATTCACTGATGAGGCAGATTTCGCCAGAAATGGAACTTTTAACTTCCATAACAATCATTACTACGATTATCAAAATCCACGCGATTTCATTGAAACCAATCATCAACAGCAATTCGGTGTGAATGTATGGGTTGGTATTATTGGAAATAATTTAATTGGTCCATTCTTCTTGCCACAACGTTTAAATGGTAATTCATACACCATTTTTTTTTGGATATTGATTTACTCGAGTTACTAAAAGATGTCCATCTGGATGTTAGGGGTCGGATGTGTTTCATGCACGATGGTGCGCCTACTCATTTTGCACTCACTGCTAGGCGGTCATTGACTCGAACTTTTAATGCAAACTGGATTGGACGTGGAAGACCGGTTCCTTGGCCTGCACGTCCACCGGGTATAAACCCTATGGATTTTTTTTCTGGGGTCGTTTAAAAGACATCGTGTATTCGGTGCAAATTACAAACGTCCAACATCTCCAGCGACGAATTTATGATTGATCTATTTTAATAAAAGATGATCCGCAATTATTTCTCAAAGTATGCCAGTCAATCCTGAAAAGAATTCGTAAATGCATAGCACTCAACGGTGAACAATTCGAACATTTAATCAACTAATTTGTTTGTTAATTAATACTTTGTTTAACTTAATAAACTCTTTGACAACTATGACTTTTAGTCCAATGCCCACTTACTAAATTTTGGTGCAGTAGTTTTTAATTGACCGTGATTGATAAAATTGCAAATAACTCGTAAACTGTTCACTTATCAACTTCAACCAAGCGGACCAAATTTGTAGAAAATTGAATAACGGACCCCAAAAAGTCACCAAAATACCTGAAAAATCAGACACAAAAAAGTTGGATTAGAAAGTATACAGGAACAATGTGAAAACTAATACTTCCAGTCCATTCAGAGACAATCCAATCAAACCAGAAAAATCCTCGTCTACAAAGAAACAATTTTCATTGGGAATAGTATTTTGAAATTCCTAAAGGTTTTCGAGTTATTTGCGAAACACGATTTTCAAAATTTAACTTTGAGGGCCTGTCACTTTGTACATTTTACAGAAAAATTTTATCTGACTTTTCGTCTTCAATTTATGTGTAGAATATACACTTGAATCATATATATATATATATATATATATATATATATATATATATATATATATATATATAAACATAAGGCCAGGCTGGTAATAAAAGGTTTGGTCAGTAACCAGGCATTGACTATACACAAACATTCAGTCCAGTTGCAAAAATAACAACAATAAGGTCAATGCTGAGCATTGCAACAAGAGAGAAGCCATACATTTTCTCTGACTTTTCGTCTTCAATTTATGTAGAATATACACGGGAAGCAGGGTACGTTTTTGGTTCACGTTATATATATATATATATATATATATATATATATATATATATATATATATATATATATATATATATATATATATATGTATATATTGTATATACAGTGTTTCTCAGAGTAGCCGTCCGTTAGTTTTCCTGATTAGAAAAAAACGTAGAAATCTGAATTTTTGACTCTAGGGTTATTCAAGATTCTTTCTTTAAAATATTTTCAAGGTCATTCCACTTCCGGTTATCCCGGAAATCGCCATTAATTTCCTTATTTTAAATGGAACACCCGGTATATTATTTCATTTTTGGATTCCTGGGAAACATTCATGAGTTCCATCAGGTCTCTCTATACGTATTTCAAATTGTTTCTTAGATATCTTGATCATTTTGGAAGATGAAAGAGCATCAATCCACAGACTATTGAAAAAACATAACATGCACCCTTTTTCAGTTTTGGTGATAAGGAAAGGAACTTTAGTTTTAATGTTTTTGTTTAATTTTAGATAATAGAGTGGCATATCAAGCGTTCGACGAAAATTTGAATGGGACTAGATATATGGAGATACTCAGAGGGTGTATTAGTGATTTCCTGAATTCTCTATCTCCACATGACAGAGCAAACAGTTGGAATCAGCGGGATGTATTCCGTCACATTTCACTACAGCTATACACCAGCAGTTGCCCTTGATGTTCGAGGATCGGTGAATTGGCCCACACGGACCCCTCAGATCACTCACATCTGGGGCCGTATAAAAGAACTAGTATACTTTAGTACAAACTAGAGAGGAATTATTGTTCCGTGTTCGCGATGCGTTTACTAATCTAATTCCAGACGAACTTCGGGGGTCTGTTCCGGGAGGAGTATATGACAAGGGTATGTGTATGTGCGTGCGTGTGTGTGTGTGCGCGCGTGAGTGTATGTATAATAACTTCATAACGAAAGTACCTATGTACTTAAAATTTTGTATTTAAGCTTATTCTTATTTGGCTTAGAGTTAATTAGATTTTGGGAGAAATCCAGCGGTGGGGAGGGGGGTTTTATTAAGGGCAGTTTTTGGTTTTTATCAGATATTTCTAAAACAACTGCGTATTTCAAAGATGAAAATACCTACATATAGACCTTAAACATATCGATGAATTATATTCTATGTAATTTTTTGATACGATCCGTAATTTAGCGGCAAAAAAATTCCTAAGGTAGAATTTGAGTGTTTAAACGTCATTCTGACATAGATTGTTTTTGATTTAACAATGTTGCCTGTTTTCGTTATGAACGTATAAAGAAGGGGTTGCATACAACAAAATTGAAATTAAAATTATTTCATTTCTCTTAATTCCCATTTTCTAGTTTAGAAGGTCGTGTGGTGTTCCACACCAGATATTTTTGTTTTTCATTTGTTATTACGTTCTAAATTTTATTATGTTCTTGTTTTGTTTTCATGATAATAATAAAGTGAATTTCTGCTGGTTCAGGCATGTTCATTTTGTTTCGAAAAACAAACGATGTTTCGTTTCTGCAAAAGATCGCATAAAAATAGAGAATATCCCACCCTTCAATAATATACAGGGTGTCACATTTGAAGAACGACCTTTTTCAACTTTAAAAATTATCTCATCGGTCTTTAAATTTTGAACGCCTTGTATGCGATAAATCAATTGTCAATGTGTCAATAATATACAGGGTGTCACATTTGAAAGAACGAACTTTTTCAACTTTAAAAATAATGTAATAGGTCTTCAAATTTTGGACGCCTTGTATCTGATAAATCAATTGGGTTTTGAAAGTATCATTCTTGTGCTTCTGTCTACCCCAGAAGTGCTTACAACCAGTAAAAATGGATAAAAGGCGCAGTGGTGAAAATAAGGCTACATCTTTCAAAATTTTCAGAAGAAACATCTAAAAAATAGGTATAAGGAAACCTGATGCATCTTATCATATAACTTGCTCAGGAATCCAAAAATGAAATAATATACCGGGTGTTCCATTTAAAATCAGGAAATTAATGGCGACTTCCGGAATGACCGGAAGTGGTATGCCCTTGAGAATATTTTAAAATGAAAGATAATTTTTAATAACCCTGGAGTACCAAAATTCAGAATTCCACGTTTTTTCTAACCACGAACATTGTTTAAACGAACAGCTACCCAGAGAAATCCTGTGTGTACCTACAGCGTGTCCAGGATAAAAATGTTTAGCATGGGGATCTCACTTATTTGAAGAGTTACAACTTTGGTAAAATTACAAAAAAGTTAGCTCATTCTGGGCTTAACTTAATAGGCCAAAAAATTTGACGTACTTGCCATGGCTTACTTGATATTAACAAAAAATTGAAATTTTTGATTTTGGTTTTTATTTAATTACTCAGCTAATAAGAGAAATTTGGTCTAAAGAGTAGTACATTATTAAAGTACTTTTTCAAGGGTAATCAAAGTATGGTATTAGAATTTTTGTACATCTTCAAATTTTCTTGAAAATAACAACTTTGTTTTTTCCTCTTTTCAACAATGTGTCAAGTTGTTTCATTTTATTAATATCATATTTTTTTGATTCTGAATATAGATTTGCATTAAAATTTTGTAGCTGCCTGTAACATCATGACATATCTAGAAATAAAACTATCCGTCTCAAGTGTTCTTGGTATTCATGCTGAAACTTTCAGTAATTATGAAAAGTTTGACATAATATCATGTTACAGTTGGTACATATAATTGTTTTTACCCATTCATGTCTTTTGGCGATTTCCTGTAATACTTTTAATAAGCAGTTACATGTTACAAAATTAACAGGGATTCTGGGAGCCTACATCCTCGATAATTGAGGAGGCACCATTCTCGTATCAGTCATATTCCAGAAAGTCGATATGTACCATTTTATTTAGAAAAGTCTGTATAATGTATCTTAAGTGCAGACATACATTCTGAACTTCTAGATGATTCACTAGTAAAGTAAGGACCATAGACAGATGAATAAATTGTGACAAAATGAGTGAATTACAGAGCAATGTTTTAATTGTATATATATATATATATATATATATATATATATATATATATATATATATATATATATATATATATATATATATATACACACTATAACCGTGAAACAGTTTTGGCTGCTTCCATTTTGAAGCTTTCTTAATCCTTCTTTTTGGGATGGATTAGTTCCCCTTTTTTCTCATTTTCCTTCTATAGAGTCCTGTTTGTCCTGGCATTTTCCGCTATTTTGTTCCATTCTATCCTATTTGTGCATTTTTGTTTCCAGTTCTTTATTCCCAGCTTATTTAAATCCTCTTCCACTTTTTCCAGCCATCTTATTCTGGGTCTTCCTCTATTTCTGTTTTCTACAGGTTCCCATTCAGTTATTATTCTTATTGCTCTTTTTTTGTCCGCCCTCATTATGTGACCTAACCATTTTATTCTTTGTGCTTTGATGTATGTGATGATATCTTCTCCTTTCATTTGGTTGATAATCTCAAAGTTCATTCTTGGCCTGTATTCGTTTTGTTCAGTCTTTATTGGTCCTAATATCCCTCTTAATATCCTCCTCTCGAAAATTCTCAGATCCTCCTCCTCTTTCTTTGTCATTGCCCAGGTTTCCGCTGCATACACCACTACTGGTCTAATTAGTGTTTTATATATTTGTATTTTTGCGTTTATACTTAAGTTTACACTATTTAACAGGTTTTTATTCGTGTAATATGTTTTATATCCCATTTGTATTTTGTGTTTAGTTTCTTCCTTGCTGCTGTTGTTTATGTTATTAATTTTAATGCCTAAGTATGTGAAAGTTTGCACTGTTTCAAAACTGTAATTTTTAATTTGTAATGGTTCCTCACTTGCTTTGACACTGTTATTAAGTTTTAAATATTTTGTTTTTTGTTCATTAATTTTTAACCCTTTTTTTGCTGTTTCTTCTTCTAGTCTCATTACCGCACTTTCTAAGATCTTCTTCGATCTGCTTATTAACACCACATCGTCGGCATATGCAATGATTTGTACGCTTTTGGTATTTATTGTGCCGCTTATATCAGCTTTTCTAACTGCGCTTTCCAGGACTAAGTTAAACAGTATGGCTGATAACATGTCTCCCTGCCTAACCCCTTCCTCTACCCTGAAGCTCTCAGTTGTTGTATCTTTAATTCTTACTGTTGCTGTTGTGTTTTTTAGAGTCATTTCAATTAGATTGACTAATTTTTTTGGTATCCCTCTGCATATCATTTCCTCTGTTATACTTTCTCTTCTCACCTTATCGAAGGCTTGGTTGAAATCTATGAACAAAAGGTGAAGGGTTATGTTGTGTTCCTTTGCTTTTCCTAATATTTGTTGCATTATATGGATAGCGTCCGTCGTTGACCTCCCAGGTCTAAAACCTTGTTGATAATCACCAATTATATTCTCCGAATATTGCTGTAGCCTGTTTTTAATTATTTTCGATAGCACTTTATATGTAGTATTTAGTATCATTATTCCTCGGTAGTTTGTGCAATCTTCAATATCCCCTTTCTTGTGTATTGTAAAGATAATGCCTTTTCTCCATTCTTCTGGCATAACTTCTTCTTTCCATATCTTGCATATTAGTTTATGAATTTCGTTGTACAGTTGGTACATATAATTGTTTTTACCCATTCATGTCTTTTGGCGATTTCCTGTAATACTTTTAATAAGCAGTTACATGTTACAAAATTAACAGGGATTCTGGGAGCCTACATCCTCGATAATTGAGGAGGCACCATTCTCGTATCAGTCATATTCCAGAAAGTCGATATGTACCATTTTATTTAGAAAAGTCTGTATAATGTATCTTAAGTGCAGACATACATTCTGAACTTCTAGATGATTCACTAGTAAAGTAAGGACCATAGACAGATGAATAAATTGTGACAAAATGAGTGAATTACAGAGCAATGTTTTAATTGTATATATGTACCTTAAATTAAGAACCCCGGTTGAGTACATAGTTTGTAGAAGTACTTAAGTTTTTAACCACATTATTGAGTTGCGCTCAGAGCCCTCCTAGAAGGGTTAGCTTCTATGTATTTTACCCTTGAAATCAGATGTACAAAAGTCAAATGAAATTTTTTGATGAATTACCCTTGGAATTAGTTCTTGAATCTGGTATTTAAAAATATATGAATTTATACATTACTGGGCAGTGTCCAGTATCGATACACTACTGTGCAGTACAATACAATACTACTATAATAAATGAGTTGCTACAATACTGGTACAAATTTTTAGTGAGATACCACTCGCTTAGGTGTTAGATTTTTAATCTCGCACATTATGCAGAAGTCCTAGTGATACAGACTTGTTAGGCTCGACTCTGTCCAAATTAAACAAAATCAGCTTTGAAAAATCTGAACCAGCATTACTATTATAATCAACATTTTTATGAGAGAAATGGAATATTTTTTTAACAAGTTGTTAGAATGAAATACAGTTTAAAGAGTACTTGCATAATTCAGATATCTCGATTGTGTATTGAATTGAAAACTTATAGCTCTCATTATTTCATTTTTAAGTTAAAATATTTGTTATTAAAAATTATTATTAAATACATAAATAAAAAGTTTACCTCGAGTAGGATTTGAACCTATGACCTGTACTTTGCTAGAGTATAATATACCGGGTGGTCGTAAAGGAAGGAATAAATTCAATATCTCGTAAAGCACAATTTTTTTCAAAAATCGCTGGGACCCGTCGATTTAATATTTTTTCGGGGCATATTTTGCGAAAAAAAAATTTTATACAGGGTGTCTCAAAAAAGATTTGCTAAAAAAAATTTTTTTTTTCAAATTGCAACCCAATTTTTTTATTGCATTTTTGGATTACCCTTACAATTCTAAACATTTGTCATGTAGCATGTGCTATACCTAAGTCCAAGCGTTTTGAAGTTATTCGCATTCAAAATTTAAAAATTGAGTGTCCACCAAGATCGCCCGATCTAACACCACTAGACTTTTTATGGGGATACCATAAAGGCAAGGTATTTAAAAGCCAACCGGCAAATCTAGATGATTTAAAACAACGCATCCGTCAAGAAATACGTCGAATAACGCCCGAAATGGTTCGAAATGTGCAGCATGAATTTGTAGATCGATTAGGCTATTGTCAGTTGACTAACGGAGGACATTTCGAACATTTGCTGAAATAAAATTATTTTTAAGTTTACGAATCTTTGTTTTCGATATAATAAAACGTTATAAAAATTATTTTATTTTTCGTTTTCTTCATGATCTTTTTTCAATTTTTACATTTTGAATGCGAATAACTCCAAAACGCTTGGACTTAGGTATACAATGCTACATGACAAATGTTTAGAATTGTAAGGTACTCCAAAATGCAATAAACATATTGGGTTGCAATTTGAAAAAAATTTTTACCAAATCTTTTGAGACACCCTGTATAAAATTTTTTTCGTAAAATATGTCCGAAAAATATAAAATCGACGGGTCCGAGCGATTTTGAAAAATGTGCTTTACGAGATATTGAATTTATTCCTTCCTTTACGACCAACCGGTATATAATTATCATGTGTCCGTAAGTTTGGAACAAATTAATTTTTAGCTAAACAGACCATTATAGAAATAATCCTGAAACACGTCGATATATTTTTTTCGTAAAATATATCTAAAAATATAAAATGACGTCCGGCATTTTGAAATAAAATTGTTCAATTTTCGAGTATAGTGAATTATTCCTGTATCACATGTTCGACCATTGTTACATTGTGAATATAAATGAATTTTTTTCATAAAGTAACCATAACATTTTTATTGTTAACATTTCAAATATTGTTCTAGGGCAATTGGTTTAAATGTAGTTTGTTCTTGTGTACAACAAGTATTTTGTGTAATATTGTTAATAACTAATAAATCTTATGTACTTATTATGACACACAAAATATTGTATTTTGTCTAGCCAATTGGTAAAATGTGATACATTTTTGTTGGAATTACTCAATCTAAGAATCCGAAAATTGGAACAAATGGGTGTTCCATTTAAAAAAAATGGCGGTGACGTCATTACTCAAAAGTAATTCACCCTGTATATTAGATTATTATTTTAAAATACGGTAAATTAAAATCAAAAATCAATGTGTTTCAGGATTATTTCTTAAAATGGTCTGTTTAGCTAAAAATTAATTTGTTCCATACTTTACGGACACAGTGTATAATAATGAAATATTTGTTGCTTATGAATGCATTTTTTCAATAAATTTTGTGAATGGTAAAATGTAATAAAACAAAAACATTTAGATTTAACTGTTTAAATTTTACAGTTACAATGTACAAGTAAATCCTGAAATACATATCATACCAGATGTGATGCACAATGCCGTATACAACTACGACATATTAAATAATCATACCATATAAATGCTAGATTTAAACTTAAAAAACACGAAAATTTTTTTTAATATTACAACTTTCTATTCTAAATACAGATAGGTAATGTCCACAGAGAAGGTTACAAGGATAATTCTTTTATAAATTACTGGCAAAAATATTTCGATCATCGATTTAAGTACCCAGCCTGTAAATATCTCATCGCTACTTAAAATTATAATAAAAAAAAAACGAGGCAGTTGTATCACGGGAATGTATAGTATAAAGCAGTATTTAAAGTAAAGTATATAAATATATAAAAAAAATTCGTTTCTCTGCTCTTACTACATAAAATAAATACGTAAATAATACTGAATTAATAATTAAAAACTTGGCAAGTTGAGCCACATGGCAAAATATGTTTATATACAATTAAATACATGTGGCGTGTGCTTTAAAATTGACACTACACAAGTAGGACGGTCATTCCTTCCTTTACACAACAATTTTTGAAACGCTGTTGATTACAAAATTAAAGAATCGTACAAGTAATATACAACATTGAATATAAAAAAAGTAATGGAGTCATCAATTATATCTACTATATACAATATAAATGTACACTGTCTGTTTATGTAATTAATCATACATGTACGAAAAAAATTAAGCCATTAAATTGTAAACAAATACTGTGAGTAGTAATACAGGCTGTAACAACGAAGAAAACCAAGAATCCTGTATAATCGTTATCTAAAAATAATCGACACTACAAATCATTGTAAACAAAAAATTTTCACTCAAGAAACAGGTCTTAAGTTGTTTTATTTAATTTTGGATTTGATATTTTGTAATGTCAACTCTAGCAAATCTGCAGATAAAAGACGATTCGATAGCGTTCGTGATTTTCTTGTTAGAATACAACCTGCTAATTTCGAGATGAGTCCAGCCAGTACATTACGGTGCTAAAATCTTACAATTTGTACATAATTGATTTCTGCACAGTAGTTAGCGTTTTTTGTAATTGAATAATCACCCTGACATATTACCTAATTCAAGTGTCGCTAAAATGATTCACTTGTTGTTGTCGTTTAGCTTTTTAGGCTTCTCTTGTTCATCTTGTAAATGTCTAAATCTAACGAAACCCTGATCATCAACAAGCATTGTATCAGAAATTTGATGTCGGACTTCATTTCCGGAAGTGTTTGTACACCTAAATGAGGTCTAGCATGATTTTTCCTAGCCCGACCTGTTGATCTCGTCCGACGTATTTGAATTTTTCGACCTCCTCTCAAAATCATTACGTTCAAAATCATTTCTTAAATATTGATTATCAACAGGTTCACTGTAAACATTCGTTTCAGTGAAATCCTGTTGGTAATCTTCATTATTGTACTCCAATTCAAACTTCGGTTTAACATAGTATTTAGCAGCATCGTAAGTTTTACGAGCCGAACCCCTATCATTACGTAATGAATTTTGACCACGTTCAAAATGTCCGGAATTCGGTTGTCCAAAACTATTCAAGCTAGTCTGTTCGACATTCTGACGAACACGATCGACTTCGAAACGTTCTGATCCCCATTTAGGTCGTTCAAATCTATCAAAATTATCAGCTTCGTTGTCTGCTCTATATCGTTCTAAAGTTGATTTTTTATCAAATGAATCATTTTGAAAGGTATTTTTTAGGAGATTGGGCCGTTCAACTGTTTCGTTTGGGACCTGATCGATGTTCATTTCATTTCGGCTGTAATTTAAAGCATTGGGGTTTGTTGTACAATTATTGGGAAAAATATTGTCAGTACTTGAATCACTTGTTGTACATGGAAACAGGGGAAAGCCAACAGTTTGTTTTTCGCGTTGTGACATTTTCAGACTGACTACAATAGCGAGGAGTGTAACAATACAGATTTCTAGAACACGAACTGATAACTCGAAACCCCACAAGATCCAGTGTTGTTTAATGTCCGAACTGAAATGATCTTCTTTTATAAAGAAAAGTGCGTATAGATGCACAAATCCGAGAAGTATAAAAAGTAAAGCAACAGCTATTGTAATGTGTGACGCATAACTAATATTCTGCGTGCACATTTCTGATAAATTTTGAGTCTTTTTTGCGAGTACGTTCTTTATTATTTTATACAGATAAAGGTAGCTAAATCCAAGAGCCCAAGTTAGAAGCACAAACACGGGCTTACACACTATCAGGCTGGCACGATCGAAATGACCTAAAATTTCAACAATGCTCAAGCAAAAGCACATAAAAATGTGCATCACAGCAAAAACAACAAGAAATACGGGTCGAGTCTTTACTTTTAAATGATTTAATGTACGTTTGAGTAAAAATAAAATGAGTATTGCAAAAGTAGTTGCTAAGAGACTAAGCGGAAAATTGTGTAAAAACTCATATAAAAATATATTAAACGATTTACCTACATTATACGGATCGTAAGTTAAATAAAAAATACGAAGAACACATATAACAGTGAGCATTAAATGAACAGTAAGAAAGTAACTTTTTGAGAACATATGAGGATCATTTTCGTAACGAATTAATTTAAATATCGAAAATATAGCTAAAAGTATGTAAAGAAAAACTACTAAATAAACGTGTACATTCCAACAGACAAGCCAAACTTTATCCGAGTTAGCTTTTGTAACATTACTTTCCTTCGCTTTAACATTGGGAAGATTGAGCACATCAGAATTTTGAGTTGTTGTTTCCTGCTTTTCCATTTCTTTTCGACTTGTCACCCCTTCAGGTTTATCGGGTGGTCTCTCTTGTGCATCCCGCTTATTATCCTCAACTTTCGCAGTCTCCTCTTCCCTCCGAAAATCCTGCATTTTTGTATTCCCTTGAACGTTTTCAGTAACAGGTGCTCTAGGTTTATTCCTCGGTTCACTCCTATGAGTTAAGGAAGATTCAGTCACAGTTTTAAGAAGTATTTCAGGAATTTCGTCATGCCTTCCATTAGAGCCACTAAGTATTCGTGTAATACTCGGAATATAACCTTTCTCATATTCAAAATTAGTTTCGTTAATATTACGATTTAAACCATAAAATTCACCAACGTTCACATTCTGTGATGGTGTATTTAATGTTTTCTTACGTTCATTTCGTGAGTCATTTTGTGAATCGTAAACCTTCGTCTCTGTCTTTTCAACATTTATCGGTTTACGTGGTGATAAATCTGGCCTGTACGGAATTTGATCTTTGTTAGGTGTAAGTGATGGTGGAGGAATGGGACGACGATTCGCAAATGTCTCAGAATTAGTACCACGAAGTGTCGGTTTATCAGCAAATGGGTGAATGAATTTATCAGGAAGTGTTGGTGTGAAAAATGCTCGACTTGGAGGTACATAACTAGGGATATCTTTGCTATAAATTGATTTAGTCGGGCGAACATTTCGAAGAACATTGTAATTTGTTGTTGTTTTAAAAACATTTTCGGTAACTTCCTGTTGAGAGCCTCCGGAATTGTAGTCAGGCCGTAACCGGTCGTTGTTATATCGATTTGGATTGTTATAATTACGATTATTATTATTCTTAAGTATATCAGCAGCTGGGGCTGAAGTTGGTAGGCCGTGATCTTTCTCGAGATCTGAACCATAACTCAATCCAGGGCTGCGCTCCTCTTCATAATCGATCGATTCACCATCTGAACCCTTAATATCAACACGTAACCATTCATCACTTCCATCACTATACCGATACGTTGTAAGCAAAGGCGTTGCTAAAGTTGTAATAAGATAACTGTTATCTGGTATTGACCGCTTAGTTGTACTTCCATATGCAACTTTGTTAAACACAGCTGCAATGCTTTGCTCTAAATTTATTTTATCAATAAGCTTGTCAGTTTTGTCAAAATCATTTGGATACGCAATCACCGTAACAGGAAAATATATAAGATAGCTCATAAAGAGTAATCTACGTAAATTAATATTACCTAAAAAGCTTTGATAACAAACTTGCCGCAGATTTTCGCGCACTGCACATTGCAAATATAGGCACATTCGAGTTAACAAATACATAAACAACCTTATCATTAGCCTTAAATAAGAAGTTCTAGGTCGTTCACATAAATCACAGATTAATAAACTGCCATTTATAGAGATACTTAAAAAATCGCTAAAAAAATTATCATCTGCACCATTATTAGTGATGTTACATTTTTGCATCGTCGCATCATCCAAAATCTTCTTTGCACATTTTAAATGTTTATATCTTTCGGTTTCAAGTTGTACACACATTTTATTTATGTGACATTGTTGCGATGAAGTCTGTAAATAAAATTTATTAAGTTTATACTCACGGTCAATTGGTATAGAGCCAAAAGTAAATAGATCAAGTACACTTATTTCAAAGTTTCAGATTATGCAACTTACCTAAATAAAAAAGGAATGTAAAAACAGTCTTAACATTGAAGGAATCTGGAAACAAATAAATCGATAATTTTTAATAAAAACCGAAAAGAAAATTAATAAATCAAAATTATGGACCATAGATAGTAGTGAATGTATACGCCCAACAATTTAGTGTCCTACTTATACAAATACGCGATTGATATTAAAAAAATTTAATTTAAAGGTAAACTACTTACGTAAAATAAAGAATAAATATCACAAATTGTAGGAAAATCGAAATTAAAAGAAGAATCCAGCTGCCAAAAATTAAATCAAATCTGTTGACAACTAACGTCGTCAACACACTGTAGACAAAGAAATATTCACATTTTTTTCTTGGAATTTTTCACATATAAATAAATTTTAAAAGTATAACTTTACTCTTAACACGTTCCTGCTTTATTATTGCATTCATTTAAACTAAAAAAATGTATTGTTGTGTATTTTTTTATATAAAATTCCTTAAAAATACCGATAGGTTCGGCGACTTTCATTTGCACAGATGTGTAGCCATCTTAACACTGTCAGTGTCACTTATTATCAATTCTACCAACCAAATATGTTTATGCTACCAACACCAAACTTTCAGCAAAGATATTTACTCCGTATCGCATAAATATAGAACGGCACAGCAAGAATGAAATAAAAACAATTATTGTAATCGTTACTTTTACTACATAAACAAAAAAGTGGTACATAACTAAATATATACAGTTTTTTGGTTATATATTTAATTTGACATTTGTCATCAAATATATCAAAATTTAATTTTTTTCTAATTTTATGTAAACGATTACAAAAAATTTTATTAGCAACACGTGCGCTGTCACATTTTTGATGCTCGGCCATATATTTTATCCCTCGACAACGCCTCGGGTAAAAAAGAACGGTCTCGCACCAATAAATGTGTAAACAGCGCACTAGTTACGAAAATAACTTATTGAAATAGTATTTTCCTTAAGTGCGGAAAGTAAACTTTTCCGCACAACGCTGCCGTTGACCGAACCACGAGAAGAGGAGTCGAGTAGCATAAAGCACTGAATGCACGAGTTAGGAATTTTTTATTTCTACGAGCATGTTGAGGCTAAAGTTAAAATGCTAGGTTTTATTTTATTTTATTTAAAAGCTTAATTTTTCTACGAGCGTGTGGAAAAGTCGATTTTCGCCACGCTCGTAAAAAAATTTAATTTGATTATTCCCCCCATTCAAATTGCACCAATCACGGGCAAACAATAGACAATATACACTTTCAAAGGTTTTTCTAACTTCTATTCATATAAATATGGATTAATTTTTTTAACACTTTATACATCATATACACATTTTCCATAAACTAATAAAGTGTGTGAATTTGCGCGCCTAATGACGTTCAAAATTAGTAACAAGAAGCAATTGTATTTGACAGGAAGTTGATAGAAGGATAAAGAAGAATCCCCTTCATGCGATAAAAAGTAAATTTCAGACTTACTAGGAAGAGTTTGAAGAAGAAACACCAAGTAAAAACGTTAAAGAGGTAGAGGTTATGTGATAAGAAAACAAATACGGTGCCCTGAGACATAATCTAATCAGCAAGCGGAAGTTAAAGAATAAATACGGTACTCTGTGGCAAAGACCACAAGAATGCAGAAAAATAAGCAGGCAAATACGGTGCCCAGAGATAGTCAACCGAGGAGGGTTGCAACGAAATCAAAGCAGTGAATAAACGCGAGCTGAGGATGGAAGAATTATTACAAGAAATTAATGGGAAACTAAGTAGAATGGAAGTAAGAGATGAGCGAAAGAAAATGGATGAATTTACAAAAGAAATAGGTAGAATCAAAGACGAAAACCGTCAACTGAATAAGGACCAAAAATTGAATGAAAAATTAAAAGAGGAAGAGAAAATAATGGAGGAAATAGAGAGAGAGAAATCAGGAAGAAGAAGATAATTTTTCACGGAGTCGAAGATCCTCCAATTTGGCCGCCGGAGACCGGTACAACCTTTAACGTTCGTGATGTTTTTACACGATTGTATTAAATTTACCGCAATTGAAATTATTTAATTTCTACTAAATAAACGAAAAGTCAAAAGTGACGTTTTAAATGTCCAAATTTTTTGTTCTTATTGTTGTGAAATATAGTACCTATATATAATTTTACGTTGGTAAGTAAAAGACGTCGGTAAGTGATATACTTACCGACGAGTTGGGCCTCGCAACCAGTAAACATATCTTACTGTCTTGGAAACAGATATGGTAAATAAACGAAAAAGCACAATCGTGCAAAAAAGTTTTTTAAAAGGAAAGAGAGAGCTTGGAAAATATGATGGAAGGAATAGAGAAAGACTGAAAGAGAAACAACACAATGCCTCTATATGAATACCTAAGAAGATGAAGAAGACAGGAGCACCAACAATAGCAATAGAGAACGAGAAATGGTTGGAATATTTTAAAGAGCTATATGAAGATGAAAACGCGGGCAAAGAAGGATTAGAAAGAATGGATACGGAAATAGAGGCATAGATGGATAGTCTGGAATGACAACCGACGTTAGAAGAAGTGGAGAATACTTTAATGAACCTAAAAATGGAAAAGCAATGAGTAGTGACAACATATGTAGTGAGCTGATAAAAAGCGGTGGTAAGAACCTACACAGAAAGATATACAAGTTAATAAAAAGAATATGGGAAAAAGA